>OZ014532.1:11200000-11800000 GCA_963966105.1 Volucella zonaria | reverse complement strand
CGCCAGAACAACGCGTGCAAATTGTGCAAACTTATTTTGAAAACCATTGTTCGGTTCGCCAAACTTATCGTGCGCCATTTTACGGCCGATATAATCGTCCATCTCAGCAAGTTATTCGGAATACACATCCCCAAAGACGACAAACAATGCGAACAGAAGAAGTTATTGCCGTTGTGGAGCAGTGTTGAGGACAATCCGAATCAGTCGATTCGGCATCGTGCACAGCAGTTAGAGCTATGCTCATCCACTTTGTGGAAGATTTTATGGAAAGATCTTGGCTTAAAAGCTTATAAGATCTAGCTTGTGCAAGAGTTGAACCCACGTGACCATTATACGCGTCGTAGGTTCGGTGAATGGGCTTGATCTTCATTTTCAACGCGAAATTTTGTTCTCCGATGAGGCCCATTTTTAGTTAAATGGATATGTAAACAAGCAAAATTGCCGAACTTGGAGTGGAGAAAACTCAGAAGCCTTTGTCGAGACGTACTTACAACCATTAAAACACACTGTTTGGTGAGCGTTATGGGCAGGTGGAATCATCGGCCCATTTTTCTGTAAGGACGATAGCGCTATAGAAACATGATTTCTGACTTCTTCGTTCCTCAGTTGAATGGCATTGATGTAACAGAGCTTTGGTTTCAACAAGATGGCGCAACATGCCACACGGCGCGCGACACTATCAATTTATCGCGCGAAACATTTGTGGAGCGCATAATTTCGCGTAATGATATTGGATCATTCGAGCTAGCCGTGGCGCGCATATGACCGATATTATATTTAAACACTAATGGCATAAAGTTGTCTATTAAATAAAGCTAATATCATAGACATTAACATTAGCTTCAAGTTTTTATTTCATATTGAAAAAAACACCTTTTATTTAAATTCAGATTTGTCCCAAATATGGATCTCCACTGTAAACCATCATGCTGTAGCAAATCTTGGAGCAAGCATGGAATATTAGATACACAAACACAACCGGGTGTGCAAGAAAGAACTATGAAGAGTCGTACATTTGATTGAAATGGCCATGAAGAATGCAATGACTGTCATTTGATTCATTTGGTCCTTAAACATAACACGGGCAGGAACAACATAAGAGGCGCAATCGTAAAACTCTCCTTCTTTGAGCTAAAGGGCAATTACGTTATGTATTTGTTGGACAGTCACTACATCTTTTAATTGATCGTATCAAGTAAAATAGCTGTATATAGAGCTACGATCTAAGATTTTGAATAATGTCCTTGTTCAAGTAGAAAATATAATTTGTGATTATCAACAGTCAATCAAGAAAATTTTACTCAGGGGAAACTGGAAAATAAATTTACAATAACGTCCTGATGGACACAGCTGAAGCAAGTGCAATCGGTCAAGAGAACTCTGTTTAGAGCTATATTGCAATATGTAATTACTTTTGCAACAGAGGAAATGTTAAAAAGTTGAAAATACATAGAGGTCTCACAAATAAGCAAAAATTCGTTTGTTGTTTCGCCCGGAAAATTAAAAATACTATGAGACCATTTAGTTTTCATTTGGGGATCTACGTAGGAAACTGCGGACCTTTCGTTTATACCTAAACGACCAACATAGGTAAGCGCTAGGAAAAGAATCAGTATGAAAGTCCTTTATTTGAGGATGAAATTGAATGACTGGGACAATGACGTTCTCTTTATATGGCAAAAATGCCTGGGATACGTAAATATGTTTTAAAGAAAGTACGTTAACAGCATGCAATACTTTCTACATTTTATAATTATCGCGCGTTCAAGGAGTTTTGTAACCCTTAAAATGTTTGCACACAGTGCGGGCGAAAGAAAATTAGGGAGGAAAGTAAGGGAGATACCGATGTACTCGTACGTTGGTCTTAAATGGTTACAAGTCATAAAGACTAGGAAATAAAGAATTCTGCAGGAAACATAGACATTTCGCAGCATTTTTGGCGACATCGAAAATGGGGTCATTGATAAACATTATACATATACCTACCCAGAATTCAAAATTATTCAGTCTCGACCGACGTTAGACGTTTAAATTTTGCTTTAACGACAGCAGACAGAATAATGTTTTAGAAGCACTCTGTTGGTGGTTCCCCAATTAGTAATGCTGTTAATATAGGAAGAATTAAATGAACTTGCCGTTTCCATACTATCGCGGAAGAGGAAGGACGTGAGCTCGGAAACGAACACAAACTTGAAACCGTCCAAGACAACCTGGATTGAACTTTTCGAAAAGTAACTTCTAATCTATTGGAGAACAGGTTCATCGATCCCAAACACGCACATTCAACAAAACACCCTGATGCGAAACTCTGTCAAATGCCTTAGGAATATCAAATGCCACTACGATACACATCTTGCTGTCGCCAGATTTGCGTACTTTGCTTCTAATTTTCGATGAAACATGCCATCAAATCACAAATGGACCTGTTACTAAAACGTACATTTCGAGATATTTCATGAACTGACAGTTTTCAACGTTTCAAAGACCTTTGAACAGACGTAAGTGCAATGGGTCTGTAGGAGGAGAAAGAAGAAGATCCGCCTTTTTTAAGAGACGCGCTGGACAAATACTGTTTTTCAACTGCTCGGAAAGAGCTCTAAAGAGTGGGGTTGGTGAAAAAGATTACGCAGTGTATTACCAGCGTGGCAGAATACCTCTTCAGATGAAAGCGAGATATACCATCTGGACCAGCGGATTTGTGAATATTAAGATCTTCAAGTAGTCTTATTACTACTCGAGTGCGAAACTGGATTCGATGCACTCAAAAATTGGTTTAAACAAAGCACACTCTCGAAGTGTTCAACTGGCCGCAAGCTGATTTGCATATCCTAAATAGCTGACAACGAGAATGTCATTACAAATGAGCGTATTTCAATATGAATTTACAAAGGCTTTGCAGTCATCTCTAGCCCATTTCAACTTTTTTGGTTTTTCTACGTCGGGTTGGTCTAGTAAATTCGAAAATGGAGTTCTCTAACCGTCAAAGCTTACGTCCTTTCTTTAGACCTGATACTCTTTATCCAAGGAAGGATAAAGTTTTTCATTCCTAATTGAATAGTGTTTGTGATCATATCAGTAGCGGCATTCACGTCGTTATTGAGGAAACATATCGACGAGTTAAAACTCCTAAAGAAGCTGTTAAGTCCGCTCCAATTGGCTTTCTTCTATACAGTACTCTTATGAATTTTTTCTCTAACTGTGTATGGTATGGCACAGTAGTTCGACAAGCCCAGAGGGAAGTGCACATCAGGGTTGTACTTATCAGGGTGAGAGGCTAAAAACAATTCCAGGGCGTTAGCGGAATGACTATTACCGTCTGCTATTCACGAGGGGTCATTTAAAATACGGGTCAAGTCGTTTTCCGTAGCAAAGATTTCAACACATCGTCCTTCGGGTGTTATCTATCCAGAATGTCGAAGCCACCTAGAATTGCATGCCATATATTGAAATAAAGGCATCAGTACCTGGATAAATGAGAGCGAAAGCACTTTATACTCACAAGTTATGGAATGTAGACTTTTCAACAGAAAATTATACGCGATGTCATTCAAAAATATGGGTAATTATCTTCCATATTGATGAGATCAAATGTGTAAAATATTAAATGAAATCATGGAGCCTTTGAGTGTTAGATTCTTCCACTAAAAACACGTTTCTGAATAAGATGCTGTCGAATCAACATACATTCGGCAGTTGGCGTAGTAAATACTCGAAGACATCTATAAAAAGAAAACCACTCCAGTATTGCCAAAAACTGTGCACGGTCCAAAAACAAGAAGATGGTCGATCTACCACCTGATTTTAAAAGTCAGTGCACGGAAGAATTACTTTCCTCAAGCCACGGAAATATATTTTTCGCCTTTTTCAAGTCTTGGAGGGCGAGTGATATCGCATTTGAGTATAGAAACGTTGCAAAAGAAGCCTCAACGATGGTTTCGTCAAAGTATCGCAGATACTCAAAGTTTCCAATTCCAACTTCCATTTCAAAATCATCTACGAAGAAGTATAAGCATTCTGATTTCATCATAGCTCATATGTTGGCGACTAAATTGATGCATTGAAAGGAAGATTGAGATATCTTCGTCCCTCTTGGTAATCGACATCCCCAGAGTAAGTTTTTTGGAAGGAGTGAGTCATTAAAGAAACGAATTTGACTCACAAGGCTTTCTATCATCATAAATGAACAGATGATAGACATGATAATGGCTAACAAAATGTTGGTATTAGGTTTTCGATCCGAAGCGGCTAAATTTGAGAGGTATAAGATGCGAACTAAGGAAATGAATGAGAGCTTACGTTTGCAAAGTTGCAGCTCCAGTTGTATTAACTACAATTAATGCTGCAACGTCGTAGAGCTTCTTCCTTCTAAAGCAAGCAAGTCCGAAATTAAAGTGATTCCTCTGTGATTATGATTAAACGGCAAATCAAAATTATCGAACAAAAAGCCACGTCTCTTTGTGATATAAGTATGTGACTTTATTAGTTCATTAATTTGATATGCGATGTACAAGGAAACAAAAATTAAATGAAACAAAAACAAATAAACAATGAGATAAATCAAATCAAGTAGAAAAAAAAAAAAGAAATCTAAATCTCAACTCAATATAACCAAAGAACAAAGTGCTGACTGGTGTTTTGTTGACGACAGAGAATAGAAACATATTTACCAAGTCAAAACGATTTCCATTTGTTTTCTGACCCCGTTTACGACACTCGACCTTTAATTGTTCTTTAGTCAATGTCAGCAGGTATGCTTGACGCACTTGCTTATCGTCTGCTGCCGAGCCTGAACTTATGCCACCAGTATTTGCTAAAACGTTGCAATTGCCCTGCTGTAAATGCGGAGGTAGATGATTATGATGAAGATGCTGATGATGGTGATGGAGATGATTCTGATGCTGAAGTTGGTTGGAAAACAAGGCTCCACCACTATGAATTGAATGAGCAACACCGTTCCCAGCACCTTCACAAGTAAATGCTGATGATGATGCGCCTGGAGCTGTTATCGATGTCGACGAAGACGACGACGATACCGACGATATTGAGGCTTTGCTACTGTTGTTCTGATTGTTTATATTTAAGAGTGCTTGTGGTGCACTATTGGTTGATGCATAGCGTAATCGATGTCTGGATGGCATAGTACTCGTATCTGGGTTAGTGTTTTTGTTTTTGATTGAATAAACGAAATCAAAGATTAGTTTTCTCCTGAGAGGGTGAGAGAGTTTGTGTTTAAGTATAAGTGTGCTGATTTGTAGCGTTTTTTTTTCAAATCTATAAAAAGCAACAAAACAAATAACTCAAGCCAAGTTGATTATCAAAAAATAAATTCAAATCAAACAAAAGTAAAATGCAAATGAAATAAAACTTCTTGTACTAGTGTGTATCAAAAATTTGTGGCAATCCCAATGTACATACGTACGGGTAATGCATACAGTTGAATTACATTTCTAGCGTGCATTACGTACAGATACAGATACATGTGTTATTCAGCTTTTACAATAAGTCATACCAGTAATTACTTAAGTTTAGGTTAAGTGTAGACGTAAACAAAATTAAGCAATCAGCGTTGGTGCCAACTGCAAGCCGTATTGGGTCGAGGTCAACGTGCTTGACTTTAAAACAAAAAAGAAAAACTTAAAAAAGAAGTAGAACAATGTACGCAAGGTACATTGTAATATTTAATAAGAACAGATCACTTATTTGACTATACTCGTATGATATCCATCTGTTTCACATTGAATTCAGTTCATTTAAGGTTCTCCAACAAACAGTTTTATCGCAACATTATATTTAAGATTCAAAGGAGATATGTACATAAAGGGTATTGTGTCTCAAAGAAACATTAGACAACGTCCTTCAAGTGGAGCCACATTACGTTGGTGTTTCTATTCAGTTTAATCTGAACTGGCTTATTGATTATTAAATAATGGATTTGATAAATAAGGAATATTGATTTCTCCAAGTACGAGTACTTGTCTTCCCATACTACAATAGTATCCAAAGCTTGTTAAAAATCAGAAAAAAAGGGTATCGTATGTGTTAATTTGGGATCATTTGTTTGTTCTGTCAGATGAGTATGTAAAACAACTTTTTTTAGTGCAAGTGAAAATCTCCCCCATCCCCATCTCGTCAAGAATTTCTAAAATTGAGAATATTTTACGCAAATATTTTGGTTTCATCTTATTTGGGGATAAATCTGACAAATAGGTTGTATGAGGAAGCAATTCGAACTTTAACTCATTGATTTTGGCCATCGCGATGACGGATGAGTGAACTTTTTCCTTTTTCTCTTTCCTTCGCTAAATGCGGCCGTTTTTTGTTGATTTCATCTTTCAAAAGCTGCAATAAGGTCGCATAATACACGCCGTTGATTGTGTTTCCTTTCTTAAGATAATCAATGAAAATTATCCCACGCGCATCCCAAAAAACTGACACCATGACCTCGCCTGCAGATGGAACTGTCTTCGCCTTCTTTGGAGCCGATTCTCTCTCCTTTGAGTCCATTGTTTTGACTGTTCCTTCGTCTCGGGTGTGAAAAGATAGACCCATGTTTCATCCATGATTATGAATCGATGCAAAAACTCGGCTTCATTGATGTAAAACTTCGCTAAAGACTCGACTGAGACATCCTCTGAACTCTGGTTTTGTTCTATTGTGAGTAATCGCAACACCCATTTTGCTCCTCTGTTCCTCTTCGCAACTCATACGGCCTCGCTTAAACTCTGCCACCCACTATTTCATTGTTGTAAACGAAGGAGCAGACTCCACCAGAGTAGAATCCAATTGCGTTTTGATGTTGGTTGGATTGAGGCCTTTCAAATGAAAGTATTATATCACCTAACGGTGACCAATTTTTTCCATATAAATTCATTGAGAGCGATCAACATTGATGGCTGCCGAACAAATACTAAACAACATAGCGTCGTCAAACTTCAAATTTAAGCTTTATAAGGTTGGTACTTTCTACGATTGTCATTCGTTTTAAACGTCGGGTACTTCTGGCACTACACTCGTATGTTGTGAATATGTTATACGAGGGTTGTCTGAAAGGTTTCCGAACAATGTTACAAGACATTTTTTCACAAATTTTTATTTTATTTTTCTACATAGTCTCCTTGTCTCCTTGTCTCCTTGTCTCCTTGTCTCCTTGTCTCCTTGTCTCCTTGTCTCCTTGTCTCCTTGTCTCCTTGTCTCCTTGTCTCCTTGTCTCCTTGTCTCCTTGTCTCCTTGTCTCCTTGTCTCCTTGTCTCCTTGTCTCCTTGTCTCCTTGTCTCCTTGTCTCCTTGTCTCCTTTTCGCTGAGGTGTGAGACGGCGCGTTGTCTTGGTGAAATAGGATTTTCTTTTTCTGCAAATGTGGCCGTTTTTCCGCAATTTGCAATTTCTGCCTTCAGCTTGGCAAATAATGATGCGTAGTATGCTCCTGTACTGGTTTTTCCTTTTTGAAGATAATCGATTAAGATAACAGCCGAAAAAACTGTTTTTGCTTTTTTTGGAGCCGGCTCGCCCTTTGCAGTTCACTGTTTTGACTGAAGTTTCAAGTTTCATCTACTGTAATTAATCGGCGCCAAAACTCGGATTTATTGCGCATAAACTGCGCCAACAGAGCGTTGGAAATGTTCATTCGAACACGTTTTTGGTCTAACGCGGCACCCAACGCGCGGACAGCTTTCTTATGCCTAAATCTTAATTTAATATGTAACAAACACGTACTATCTCACTCACTTTAATTCGGCGGTCGTCTAACACCATTTGGTGAACTTTAGCCATGTTATCGTCAGTGGTTCCAGTTTTTGGACGTCCCGAACGTTCATCATCTCCCAAGCTCTTACGGCCACGTTTAAATTCAGCTGCCCAAAATTTCACTGTGGTAAATGATGGTGCAGAGTCCCCATACACAGAGTCCAACTCATTTTTGATTTGCGTAGGCGTATTGCCTTTCAAAAACAAGATTTTAATAACAGCTCGATACTTAATTTTTTCCATTTTCAGAAAAAACACTCACATCGACTCACTCAAACGACTGTCAACTAAAAACTGCGCGTCCAAAATGACTGAAACTCCGGTAAGTAACTGCTAAAAGATGCACAACTAGCATTCACTAGCTTTTATTGACGAGCACCGGAAACCTCGTAATTACAATAACAGCATACAGGCGAAAACATGTTGCAATTTAGACTTCAAGCCCCCATTGTACATTTTATGATATTAAAGGCATTCGAAACATCAAGAATTAGCTTGAGCAAATCTTATTTCACTTAAAATCTGTCTTGATTACGTCAGTAATTCTATGAACCTTGTCCATAGTTAACTGTTTGCTTCTGAACTCAAACTGATGATCAGCTGTAACCGCTTATAAATACGAACTTTCGTTCGTATGTTCCAACCTAAACGAAGCGTTTATAGTAAAGAGAAACTTAATTGATGCTTCTATATGCAATATCCGAATAAATTCTCCGTTTGTAAAGTCGTAACAAGGAGTTTCGTAGGTTTCAGTTTCTTTTTACTTTTTGAGGTACGTTACCGTTGCGTCGGATTAACAATTGTAATTAAGTAGTGTATCCGACGCATTAATGTTATCGATGAGCGCTTGACTACCGAACGGCTTAAAAATCATTTTGAGGAAGGAGATCTTCGATTTCCACCTTTTCGTTGCTCGTAGAGGTTTTTAATTTTTGGCAATAAAAGAGCCCTTTATACTTTTCTAAAGCAGCAATTTGGATCTCTCTTCTGCTGTGAAACTTTAAAGGTTAGTACTTATTGCGCGATGGTTGAAGTTCTTAATATCCTGCAATCAATAGGTTACACAAACGATTCAAGTGCGGTCTACAAGGTGTGTTCCAAAGTAAACAGGCTTTTGTAAAAATAATAACAACAAGTATTCTTAGGCAAAACCCATTTATTTTATTCAAAATAGTCACATTCCGACTGAATACACCGTTTTGCACAGTCTAAAAGCATGTCGATGTCTGTACAAGCCTTTTGGATGGCTTCTACGTCCACAAAAGGCTTTTCTTTCATCGGCAATGGGAGTGGTTGACAGTTAAAATCCGAGTTTTAGCCAAACAATCGGTCACACGTGTCGACCAATGAGATGGCGCATTATCGAACAACCAACACCAACTTCCTTACGAAGAATACGATTTCCTTCGAATGTTGAATTCTGAGCAATTTTTGCTCGATGCGGCTTTCAACTTGATAGTGCCTCCCTATTGAGAACCAGCTTCATCCCACAACTTTGAGCCAGTTCTTTCCAATAACCGCATCAGGTAGGCTTGCTCCTTATTTGCCTGAGTGCCACTATTTTCGGCAAACGACGGTTTTCCATGCCCAGGACCTTCATAACGTAGGAAAACGTGTTACCCCACACTTGTGCTCCATAAAAAAGAATGGACTTTGCGACGGCTTTGAAAATTTTATATTTCTTACTATAGGCTATTTTTACATTCGCAAAACATTTACAGCATGTTGCATTTATAGGAGTTTTTGCTTTCGTAAGATTCGCCTTCCGGTGCTTCTTCGTACTCTTCGTACTTTTCGTTAGAAACACAGCAAGTTCTCTATACTCCTTGACTATTTCTATTTGATCCCCATTAAAAGACCAGCAGGTGGACTATAGCATTTCTTTCGCTTGCACGTTTTTCAAAAAACTTCACTTGGACTTTCCAAGGTCATGCATCGCGATTCCATTTTTTGTAGTTGTGACTAAAAATCTTGTTGCTGTGCTGCAGTATTTGCATTTGCTGGTTTATGTACTCCATTGATTATATTCTATGACTTCTATGACGATCCTCATGATAACTCCACCTGCCGCTTGCTCCACGACAATGAGTCTACATAATTTCCACGAATGCATCATCTGATAGCACCCATTAATCCAGCGGTTATAGAGATGACCCTACTTTCGTCTCAGAGACCTTTTTGCAGATATGTTGACAAGGGCACCGTCATTGTCTAGGAAGTCGGAGGTACTGATTTTTTTAAACGCTAATGATTCTTCCATTATCCAAATCATTTGATTTTTGCTGGTTTGCCCGCTCTGGGACTTTCAGGACAATTTTTGGAATAAATTTTACTTTAGCTCTTCTCCAAGGGCTTAGAATATGCCAAAGTACGAAGTTGGAAACACAACATCTGCAGCTGGAGAATAAATGGTTCATTTGTCCATTTGGGTCATTCTATCTCATTACAACTCCTCGAAATCACTTGCAAGTTCGTTCAACCCTCAAAAAACATTGGAACTTGGCTGAAATATTTTGCGCTTAAATAAATACTCGTACGCCAGAACTTTTCGTTCTCTCGTTAAATTCTTTTATTCGAAGAAGCAAAAGTAAACGAAAAATTAATGAAATGTCTTTATACTCGTATTGGTGCAAGCACCTTGTCACTGAAAAGTTTAGAACTTTTAACTAGTCACACAGATTACTCAACTTATCTAACCAGCAGGCCTTGAGATATACGCCTGGTGATACTTTGTAGATAATTTTAAAGGTTCAAACAAACAAACCCACTACTAGCAAATGTGTTATCAACTACACTTAGCTGAAGATAAGAATACCCATATGACGACTACTCGTTTGACTAAATTACTTCCTTTACATGACAGTAAACAATAAAGTCAATGAAGTTTATTGCTTCCCGACACTGAACAACCACGTAAAAGCGCAAGATTTGGGATCGTCAATCTTCAACTGAGATCAGTTGTTACTTCCGGACGCCTAAGCAATTATCCCCAGTGTTTTTTTTTTCATTGTTTAGAATGCGGGTGAGAACGATCGTCAAGCGGCAATGACCAGCAGCAGTGGCAGGGGCATTAAATCTATGATAAGAAAAATAAAATTAGGAACCAACAAACACATTTTAGAGTGAATGGCAATTAATATGACATTTTTAATGATATTGAAAGATAGAATCTTTAAGTGGACCTTCTATAGTTTAGTTCTAACAATAACTTTTAAAACACCTTTCTCGATTTACTAAATTACAGCACTTAAGTATTATGTAAGCACGTATGCATAAAAATATAATGGTTGTTGCTATGTATATATATATATGAGAAAGTTGTCGACACCCTGTAAAGACTTCATATCAGAACCTATGTCAAATTCGTCCCATTTCCCCATAGAACAAATCTCTTATTTAGATTTTACTTGCTTACTTACTTAGGTGGCGGTACGTTCGAGGTGACTCTGGACCTCAATTAACAAGCCTCTCCTAGCTAGCTCAAGTCGGTTAATGTGCCCTGTTGCTTGTGCGCTCCTCCTGAAGTAAGGTCTTCCTCTACTACGTTGTAGCTCGGGGACAGATTCAAAGACTCAGCGGCCCGGAGCATTTTTGCCGATCTACATGTCCTAGCCATCTGAGGCGACTGATACGCAGTTTTCTGACTAGATCGATGTCGCCGTACAGCTTGTCCTCCAAAGCCAGTCAATGCAAACCGGACTGAATATTTTACTAAGAATTTTTGTCTCGAAACCACAGAGGATATCTTCATCCACTTCATCATTCCCTTCCTTAGTTGTTCGGGATAGGGCCTTGCTACGTAATCAATTGCCTTCTTCGTACAGAGAAACAGCGACTGGCAAGAGTGATTCTTCTTTTTATTTCTACAGAGGTGCTATTGGCAGAACTGATAGTAGAACCAAGGCAGACACAGGCCTTTACTACCCTCGAAAACTGTCGACTGTAACATTCTGTCCAATTCGTCGATATTGTGTTTCCCTTCTTACTGACAGCATGGTACTTGGTTTTGCCTCATGACTCTATCCTTGATCAAAAGGTTCCGGGCCACACCCACCGTGTCGCGCTCCCATTGCTCTGATTTGAGTTCTGTTTGTTGGTAAATCTGTTGTTGACATTCCCTCTAAATCTTAGCGTCATAGCTTGACATTTGCAAAAGTTACGTAGCCAAGAGTACATCTATCTCTGTGTGTGTTGGCGATTTTTTACAATTTTAGAAATGGAAACAACGAACTTGTATTCAATTTTGAGTAAAAACGGATTTAATGTTGTGCGAACGTTGGAAATGTTGGAAAACTGTTTCGGCAACGATTCTCTAAAGAAAACGGTCATTTACCAGTGGCACGAGCGAATCAAAAGTGGTCGTGAGTCAATCGAAGATGATGAACGCAGTGGCAGACCACCGACATCCAAAACCGACGAAAACATTGATGAAGTAAAAGAAATGTTGGTCAATAACCGCAAATTAACCATCAGAGAGATAGCGGAGGACTTGAACATTGCCTATGGCTCCGTCCAAGACATTTTGGTTAATGATTTGGGTTTCCGTCGTGTAGCAGCAAAGTTGGTGCCAAAAGACCTCAATTTCATGCAAATAAGAGACCGCGTTGACGTCGCAAAAGATATGATTTTCGAGGCTGAATCCGATCCCACATTCATCAAAAGAATCAGTACTGGAGACGAGACGTGGGTTTATGAGTACGAAACGCAATCCAGACATAAGGCAAGTAAATGGCCTTCACCAAATGAGCCGAGACCAAAAAAACCACGTCGTTTTCAGTCAAAAAAGAAGGCAATGTTCACGGTTTTCATGGATTACAACGGTGTAGTGCATCACGAATTTTTGCCAGAAGGCCAGACAGTAAACAAAGAGTATTATTTGGGTGTTATGAGACGTTTGCGTGAAGCAATTCGCCGAAAGAGACCAGATTTGTGGGCAGAAAACTCGTGGATTTTGCACCATGATAAAGCACCGTCGCACAGTGCCATCATTATTCGTAATTTTTTGACGAAAAATGCAACAAATACCATCCAACAGAGAGGAAGTAATGGAAAAATCGCAGGAAGCACTGATGGACATACCGAAAACCGAATATAAAAAACGTTTCGAGCATTGGATCAAGCGCTGGCATAAGGTTGTTGCAGTCGATGGGGATCACTCTGAAGGGGACAATATAGATTTAGATGAATAAACTTGTATTTCCAATTTTCTGAATACATTCCGGGAACTTTTTGATCAAGGTAGTATAGCTCGTCTCTATAAATGCTTATGCGGTTTTAAAATCGAGGAAAAGATGGCCAAATCCATCTTTTTAAGTTTCTTCCAGGATCTCTCGGAGTGTGAAAATTTGGTCGATTGTGGACTTTCCGGGCCTGAAACCACGCTGATTGGAGCCAACCCGGTTATTTACAAAGGGTTTCAGACGTTCACACAATATAGCAGATAAGATATTGTACGCAATGTTTAGGAGACTTATACCAACTTTTTGTGCTTCGTGTAAATGATGCTGAGATTCCATTCATCAGGCATACACTCTTCTGACCAGATCTGAGAAATGAGCTGGTGCATGCTCTGCACAAAGTCATTTCCAGCAGCTTTGAATACCTCAGCCGGTAAGCTGTCAGGTCCAGCAGCTTTGTTAAATCTTAGCTTAGATAATGCTTTCCTCAATTCGTTTTGGTCAGGTAAACGGAAGTTTTAGCTATGGTCGTTTAAATTGATTGGTGTTTTTGCCTGCGGCGGGATGTTCGTCTTCGTCGCCATTATACAGTCTGCAGAAGAAGTTTTTCAATATTCTCAATAAAGACTGTGACTCTATTACAAGGTTTTCTTCTTCAGGCTGTACGGGTCTTCTTGCCTTGACACGTTATTTTTACTCATTTTATTTTTAAAACTCCCAAGATCTCTTGGTGGTGGTCGGGTGAAACCCAGTACATCGGTTGCAGCGTGTCTGATGGCAGCGTTGCCATTGGTTTTCGGTACTTGATGCTGGCGGCATAGAAGTTGTTTAGAGATTTTGGGATACGCCTTCGGCAAAGATTCTAACGGTCTCTTGTGATTGCAGCTTTTCTACGTAATATAATTGTCGGCTATATCTTTAAATTAATTTTAAATGAAAAAAATTATATATATTTTGAATAGTATAAGCTGTACCGTTTATTTAGTCTGAACGTTTGATTTAATACAATTATACGCCAAAAAAAGCTTCCGGCATGTGTGCACCCATACCTGGTGTAAAGCAATCAAACAAACAATGGCATAAATTCAATCCCTCATAAGACCCCAAAGAAATAAGTCACAAGGTGTGAGATTATGCGATTTGCGGTTTAGATGTTCAGTTAATTGATTGATTTTATGCGCAGGATGTCTCAACTCGATCGTTGAAATCCTTTGGAAACTTGCATAAGACAACTAAAATTGGTTTAACCTATGGCGAATAGACACTTACGGCTTCAATTTTTCCAGGAGTACGCAATTTATATGGATGCAGGCGCTTCTCGATATCCAAAAGAGTAAGGCACGAAGTGTTGACATTAGTATTTTTGGAAAAAGGTTTTACGATTATTAAAAGTTCTGCTGATGTGTACGAAGCCATGGTTAAAATCGTATTGCATTAAACCATTCACATGTGTGCACGTTTCAGGAGTCACCTTAAATCATGCATTTGCTTAAGCTGCCAAAAAGCCTGCACATGTGAAGATGCACATTTGTCATTTATAAATTGTTAAGATCCAAGGTCATGTCTCTAAACCGATAAACGCTCAAGTGAAATCCAGATAAGAGCGAAGAGTACCTCTAACGCCGTACAATTCTCGAGGGCTTCACCACGATGCAACAAAAAACTATAGGGTTGAGTTTGAAGCCGGAATAAGGTATCAAACAAATACTGCGAAAAGGAATATGAGCCCAACCAGCGCCTCAGCTCCAGGAATCGAAGAGTCCCGCGATACGAACAACATCTGCAATTATGAATGACAAAGCTTAGCAAATTGTTGATTTTTACAACAATCTTGTCACTCATGCACATACGCCTGAATAGCGTTAAAGTCACGGGGTGCAAAAATAAGGCCTAAATCCTGACGCTGGGTCAGGAAGAGGCAATTACGTGGTACTTCACCAACAATACATTGGCGGATGTGATGATAAAGTCCAGATCACGAAGTCTACGAGATGTACCAGGAGGTGGCTGCAACCTATCTACATTAGTTCAATAAACTAGTCTTGATTTTCGTTTTATAAATGACTGCTACACTAGAACCGATCGAAATTCTTATTCCAACACACAATCCCCGATGTCCCGCACTTTGACGCATTTTACGCCCACAAGACAAACAAATACAAACAGCTTAGGCCTCTGAATTTATAAAGGTTGTTCTTTTTTAAATGACTTCCTGGTTGCAGATTTATAACTAGAGCGTGAATAATACGAAAACTATGAGCCATATTGTTTTATTATTAAGCTTGACATAATCGGAAGAAATGCGGATTAAATTTTTTGAAAACGATATTGTCGTAATGCCGTGCACTTAGCCAAACACACTGTTGGAAGAGGATCACCGTGTTTCGTTCCACATGCTGCAGCCGTGTTTCTTGTTGTAAATTTCACGTCAGATATTTTCTTTCAGTTCCGTGATGAACCATGGGTTATTAGCGTAGGCTTTACTTTTGATGTACTCCCGTAAAAAAAAAATCCATGCGGCCGACCACTTTTCGTGGAAAATGTTCACGCAGCAAATTCGTTGAGGTGCCAGCGGTTTTGTTGAGAGCACGTATCTAACGAGTAAGATGGATGCGCCTGCAAATTATCACATTTATTGTTTGATCCGTCGGAGTTAAAATCGCGGGTTACATATTCTTGGAGCCCAGTAGTGACAGTTTTGGTTATTTACATGCCAATTTAGGTGGACGTCACAGTGCGAAATCTCTCCAATATTGTTTCATAAAAGTTTTTGCATAAATTAAAGTAATTTCCTTGCACCAACTGAATCTTAAAAGATGAAATTTTAAGTCTTTCTGTAGAATTTTTTGAACGATATTCTTTTGGGAGTCTCAAAGTAGCAGCTCTTTTCCGCACTTAGATTTTCATTTTCGCACAACCTTCGTTCCACCTCACGAATGTTTTCAGTGGTGCTTGATGTACTGCTAGGCCCTGGCATCGGTCAATAGCCAAATAGCCGAACACACCCACCTAACAGTCGCCTTGAAAACTAACACACGATGCTGCTATTTTGCAAATGACGCCAACCTCTCCCAGCGCCGTTTATTGTATAACTTTTCGAGGTATTCACATTTTAAAACAAAGATCTACCATCGGAAACCGTGGTGTCTGGGATAGCGTTTTCGAATCATGTGAAACGTATAGAAGAATAATTTTGGGAAAAGGTCTCGGCTCACAACCGCTTAATATTGACCTGTTGCAGAAACTAGATCCACGAGACTATATCCTGCGACGGCAGTTTACGCATTGGCATGTTGAGCAATTTAAATCGACTCTCATTTTTATCTAGAAATCATTTTTATTGTCTAATGAGTTTGTCAACTCAGGAAACTCAATCACACACACAAGATGTGGCCTTCACACTGGTAACATCATCGGTCCTTGCTCTATAAAAACTAAGAGCAGAGCTCGCTTTAAAATCAAAGGCCAACGTTGCCAGACAAAGATCAGTGATTATTTCTTCGAAAATGTTGCAACGATACTATGTGATTCCATCAGGATAGCGCTACAATCCTTGGAAGCCAATATTTGGGTTGTTGGTGAGATAGAACACCAAGTGCTTAAAAGAGTGGCACGGAGTTAGACTAACACGATGAGATTCATCAAAAAAAGCCGAGAAGTTGTGTTCCAAATAAAATGTCATAAACCTTCTTCAAAATGAATAGCGGCTTTTGATTCAAACTTAATTGCTGTCGTTACTGTTTTAAGTTATATGGCTCTTAAGAACCACCCTTTACTTATTTTCATTTATCCTTTCCAACGGCGTAGTGCACAATTTTTCTAGGAAAAACTTTATAAATGCATCTAAAAATAATACACATACAAATTCTTACCTCTACTCTCCAATTTTTGGACTGACCCTAGACTTTTTCATTAGCCTTAGCTTTGGCTTTTGGACAAGCAAGCTCTTCATTTTATTCTGAAATTTCAACTCAATTCGAAATAACGCAATTCTTTATGGAACATCTACCCCTAAAGGTCAAAAAAAATCAAAGACCTGCTAGCACGTAATAACCCCCAAGTCAAGTCCAGAATTCTTTTCACAACGTCAACATTCTAGACCTGTGCGAAGCCTTAGAAAAGGCACCACCTGATCGTTTATGCTATATACTCGTATGTACCTATGTTACATAATTTGATAGCCTTCCCCTAACCAAGTTTCGTCGTTTTAATCGATTTTCTAATGGGAAAATTATCACATGTTAACAACCTGATAATTGAATCGTTTCGAAACGCTGAAATGCTGAAACATCGTCCAAAACAGGGAGCAATCACCTTGTCACGAAACTGCTGTTTCATAACATTTCAACAATAATAACGACCAGAAAAGAAAGGTAGAAGGAGAATCATTCCAAAAGTACTCGTAATAGGAAGTATCGATTTCTTTTTTGTATTTGCTTCCTTTTCATTATTTTTTTTTTGCTGCTTTAAACCAAAAACCTGCAGGAAGGGTAGATTTTTGAGGGTTGCCAGTAAACGACGCCACTTGAAAGGGATGATGGTGATTGTCATGAATTGACTCAAGACCAGGCGCCAACCACGTCATCGTGTCTTACGTGAAAACATAAAAAGTCGAATTTCAACTTTTAAGGACAAAGTTGGTGTGTTATTGAAAATTATCAGCCCATACACGGGTACATTTCCAAAAAACAAAAACCAGAAACAAATGACTTAAGTCCCCAAAAGCTTACAGCATTTCTTTTTTAATAAATCAATCGTTGTCAGTCAAGCCGTAGACATGAGAAATTATTTAAAAATTCAAACTGCCACTGACAAGGCAATTTCCTCAAGAACTGACGCACAAAAATATTATTTCTCAACCGAAACACAGCAAAACCATCGAGATTATGCGCGGGTAGCACTCGTAATAATGAGGAATCAGCAAATTAATGCTAGCGAACAAGTAATCGCCAGTCGGCGATTTTGTAATTTTTGGCAAAAGTTTCGCATATGTATTGTACCATATATGTAGTATGCGTCACAGGAACCGACGCTGAAAAAGCTGAAATATTGAATTTGTTGGTGTTTTGGATTCATGCACAATGCCGATCAAATGTCAGTTGGATGTACTCGTATAAAGAAAGCAAAAGATATACGAGATACGAGGGCGGGTCAATAATTCTGTGCATTTTTGAATTTCTGACCCTTTACTGAAACAGCAACACTGCTCCTGTCAACAGGCATTTGTCAGTTGACTCCTGTCAAAATTTAAACTTGCTGCGTCAGTTAGTTTGTGTTTGACAGCTATTTTTATCAGACTACTCACTAATTTGAGGAGAAAATGGAAAAAAGTGAATTTCGTGTGCTTATTAAGCATTATTTCTTGCGAAAAAAAACCATTACCGAGACCAAGGCTAAGCTTGATAAATACTATGGGGACTCTGCACCATCGATTTCAATGGTAAAAAAGTGGTTTACTGAATTTCGTTGTGGCCGTACAAGCACTGAAGATGCCGAACCTCCTGGACGCCCAGTTGAGGTCTCTACACCCGAAACAATCGAAAAAATTCACGATATGGTGTTGGCCGACCGAAGATTGAAAGTGCGAGAGATTGTGGAAGCCGTAGGGATCTCGCATGGCTCAGTGGTTTCAATTTTGAATGATCACTTGGGCATGAGAAAGCTTTCCGCAAGATGGGTGCCGCGTTTGCTCACAGTCGACCACAAACGCAATCGTGTAACAACTTCACAGGAAGGTTTGGCGTTGTTTAATCGCAATATGGAGGAGTTTTTGCGCCGTTTTGTAACCGTGGACGAAATATGGATCCATCACAACAAACAACAGTCAAAACAGTGGGTTTCTAAGGGTGAATCGGCGCCAAAGAAGGCCAAGGTGGGTTTGTCAGCCAATAAAGTTATGGCGACTGTTTTTTGGGATGCACGCGGGATAATCCACATTGACTACCTTCAAAAGGGAAGAACAATCAATGGGGAATATTATGCCAACTTATTGGACCGATTCAATGACGATTTGAAAAAAAAACGACCTCATTTGGCCAAGAAAAAAGTTCTTTTCCACCAAGACAATGCAAGGGTGCACACATGTGCAGTTGCCATGGCAAAAATCCATGAATTGGGCTATGAATTGCTCCCTCATCCACCCTATTCTCCAGATTTGGCTCCGAGCGACTACTTCTTGTTCCCAAACCTGAAGAAATGGCTTGGTGGAAAAAGATTTGACTCCAATGATGAAGTCATCTCGTCATTTTGAGGACCTCGACAAATCATTTTTTTTGGAAGGGATAAAAAAATTGGAGAAGCGTTGGACAAAGTGTATAGAGCTCAAGGAAGACTACGTTGAAAAATAAAATTATTTTTTTATCAAAAAATCAGTTTTAATCCAAAAGTCACGGACTTATTGACCCGCCCTCGTACTCGTAAAGTGACACGAGGTTTTATTTTCTGATTCTCCTCGAATATGGTGAGAAAGTCGGAAATTAGTCTTTATTGAAAAAGTTGCTGAATTGGTGATATTATGACTCTCTGTTGTCAAGTTACTCAACTTCGAGACTCCCAATGCAGGTGAAAGCCCGTGATGACGAGATATTGAATGATTCATATTTTTAAAAACATACATTCTCACAGACTACAGCATTTGATCACCAGCGGCCTTCAAATTAGTAAAACGAAATTTACAAATACTCGTATGTACATAGTATTCACATCTATGCCTCGCCGTAACGACGAGAATTTCGGGGCTGTTACTATGGAATTGCGACGATTGAATTCGTACCAATTGCAAACACCGTAAAATTTACACTTTTGAATATCTTTACTTAAATTTCTCTGAAAATCCAAATTCGTTTTTGATATGACCACCTTTTGCTTTGATGGTGGCATTGAGTCGGTCCATGAACGAGTTGCATCCTTACCACAGGTGCCCTTGTGGTATTGCAGCGCGTCCACTTTCTAACCACATAAATCTATCAGATCTGCACCTGGTGAATTCGCGAGCCATTGCTCGGTCAGAATAATGTGCGGAACGTTGTTTCCAGCCATTCTAGTTTCACGATTGCTTTGCGAGAAGGTGCAGAGTCTTGAATGAACTTGAATATTGTCGTACCCGAGTTGTTATTGTGAATAGGTCTTCAATGCTGCTTGTAGCGCTATTTCGCGATACTCCGTTCCATTAATCTTGACGATGTTTGGGAATGAAACACTCATCACAAGGCGCTTTTAATTCCGTCGTTTTTTTCAAACGCTGCTTCTTCTTCATATCGTTGAGAGCGTGCAACTTTTGTATCTTGTAGGACTTGAACAGCGTAAAAATACATTTGGCGTGCAAAGTCATCAAAGAGTGCCTGTTGTACTAAAAACTAAAATATTTACAAAAGCTTTTTTAGACGGAATATGGCTTTGAAAGTGCAGAAGATAGCCCCCATGCAGCTGAGACATACAGCTTATTGGACTCTGGTAAAAGCAGTCACCAAACAACCGAAGCATATAATATAATTGATGTTATCATAGTCGTATAGATCCAAAGGACAAGCCGCATGTTTCGTCGAAAACTCCGCTGCACTACCAGAATGTAGAGCAGGTTTTCGACGCGACATTTCTAGTGCAAATAAAAATAATTAACTTCGTTGAAAAAGAGTCAGGCCGGTCAGCTTCGACCTCAATTTTAGTAGGATTGACAGACAGTTCTTTTCTAGCGCACCATTCGGCGATCACGTCCAAGGCTGACTACGCTTTAAATGAAAAGATCGCAAGACGTTATCCAACAGAATATTCTACATAATCTGATGATTTAGTAACCTTGGGCGATTAGAGCCTTTTCATTTAATCGATATCTTCGATCCTTCTAGCACCAATTCACCTTAAATTATACATAGTTTAAGTGACAGTTTACTACATTGAATAAGCCTGATAAGGCTTATTCGTATATTTACCCGATTTGATTTTTGTTAAAGAAATATGAATATTTGCATGTGAAAGGAAAAATTTTTTAATTCCCGGATATAACTTTTATCCTAATACAAATGAATCGTATTCGGCAGGCGGAGTAGGGGTTTTTGTTAGTGATTCTCTGGAATTTGATATTTACCATCATTGGTTTGTGACTGCGGATGTAATGCAGGTTAGTTGTAAATTATGCAATGAGCCCTTTAAATTCGGCTGCATATACAGACTGCAATTCCATGATACTCAGTCATTCCTAAATAATTAATTCTATTTCTGACAAAAACTAAGATTCAAGACCTTATTATTCTAGGTGATCTTAATATTGACATCCTAGTATCAACTTCAGTCTCGGAGTCACTTCTGTGCCTTATAGCTGCACATGGTCTTACTTCCTTGCCCCAACTCATTCAATAACTATTGCCACCGAAGCCCCCGTTCAATCCACTTCGATAAATGCAACTTCGATCACCAATCCCGTTCCAAGACCATTGCCAATAATTAGGGCTTTTGGGACATCCTGGACTCTCCCAGAATGGACCAACAGAATTCAAAAATTAAATAAAATGAATCTTGAAGCCACCAAAAAACCGGAGCTGTCTACTTTCTTTCTTCAAGGTGCCCCACGTCACGCAAGCCCGTCCTGCATCAAAGACCTTTTTAGGAAGAAATTTGGTATACAAGACATCAAGTGTAAACAAGTTGGCAAAGTGAAGAGCAAAAACGGCATGTGTTTTGAAATACGTATACCCACTAAATACGATTGGATGTTCAAATCTTCGGACGGCATACCAATCTCGGAAGAGATGGTCATCACCCAACGGAAGAATATGATATATAATAAGTTTGCTAATAAAAGAAAAGATAGCACCCACAATTCTGCCCTATCCCATCAACATCCCAACTCAAACTGGTCATTTAAGACCCAAATCTTTCCAAGATTCACCTCGCTCCTACCCCCCTTTGCTACATCCAAAAATAACACCAGAGTCGCTACACCAAATCCTCTCGCTCCCCTCACCAAATCTTTAAAGCCGCCTCAAAACAGAGTTTCATTTAACCTTGCTCCTGCGCCTTCTACCCAAGTTCCAACTAACGTTGCCCCATCAGTCAAATATCCTAATTTTATCAGCTCACATATACTAAACCCAACCACCCCTTCCTCATCTTCATCTACCAATCCCCCTGATCCAACCACCCTCACTAGTCAAGATTCTAGTTCCGGGGTGCTTGAACAACATGTCCCTTCTTCATCCGCTCGTTCGCCTGCCCTCGATTCTTGCCCGAAATACCTTGACCCACTCCTTCCACCAACTGTCAAACTCACAAAAAAATTTTCTGATATGAATGATGACAGTCGTTACATTGTATCTCGTTTGAGAGACCGCCGCATTTATGAAAATGTTCGGCTCTACCTTGCCTACTTGCACGACAAACCCAACTCCGTTTGCATTGATGGCATAACCAAAACCAACATTATGGTTTCGATTCAACGAGAAGGTCTTCCTATTAAGCCAGCTGAATTGATGCAAATTTTCGTTCGCTACCATGAGAGTTTCGACATCTCTTCCGATGAAGTTCATAATGATCTTTCCACGCTGTCTTTGCATGTCAGCTCTAAACGTCTCTCCCACTTGCAAAGAACTCGTTCAAATTTTAAAAACTATTACAGTTCCTAACAAACTAAATCCTGTATCCTCCAGTCCAAAATGTAAGAGGTTTGCGCTCTAAAATCTCCGTCGTATATCTCAATTCTCAAAAGTTACCCTATGACCTAATTGCTCTTACTGAAACAAATCTAATTCCGGACATTAATAACCTTGAGCTGTTTCCTCCAAATTTCAACGTTTTTCGAAAAGATGGATTTGAAAGAGCTGATAATCCCTATGGCCGAGGTGTTTTACTAGCAATCCGGAACTTTTTCCTCGCAACTCCTGTTGATATTCCCCATACTGACAACTTTGAGTTAGTATGTGTCAACATTACGCTCCCCAAACGCTGTCTTTACGTACTTTGTTGTTACATTCACCCATCCCAACCAATTGAGTCTTATCGACCTGTAGTTCACGCAGTGGATTTTTTGACTGATAATGCACAACCTGAAGACTGTATTATTCTAGTAGGGGATTTCAACCTCCCTCAACTTAAATGGGGGTCTTCCGACGATTCGTCTCATTTCGTCTCTCTTAATTCGTCCTCAGAAATAGAAATTTTGATGGTGGACTGCCTAACAAACTCAAGTCTATATCAGATTAGTGGAATACCTAACACAATGAACAGACAACTCGACCTTGTCTTCACATCCGATTCAGATAACTGTGTCGTTTATAGGAGTGATCATCTTCTTTCTACCCTAGACCGCCTTCATCCCCCCTTGTCAATTATATACTCATATGAAAATGGCAACACAAGTGTCGATGCGGAAAATGCATTTTCATTTAACTTCCGAAGAACCGACTTTAACAAACTTAAAAACCTCATCAGCAACATTAACTTTGACTTTATTGCTGAGACGACTAATATTGATCTTGCCTTATCAACGTTCTATTCGTTCTCCTGCTTTGCCCAATCGGTTCCATATACCTTCCGAAAGGACTGCATGTCAGTTCCTCCCTGGTACAACAAGGAGTTGCGCTCTCTCCGTAATTACAGAAACAAGTTGTGGCATAAATTCTTAAGGACTCGATCTGATTCCGACTACAGTAATTATCGATTGGTATATAATCGTTTTTCTGAACTTTGTGAGTCTCTTTACCTTGAGTACCTCTACCGCATGCAATTTAACTTAGTCTCAGACCCTAAACGCTTCTACCAGTTTGTTAGTACCAAAAGAAAGTCAGACGGCTACCCATCTACTCTCAAATTTCTCAGTGAATCTTCTGCCGACCCGAAAACCATTGCAAATTTCTTTGCCTGTCATTTTAATAAATCCTTTTCTAAGAAAACAGCTGAACCCGATCCTAGTTACTTTAGCTATATAAGAAACTATCCTGAGACATCATCCGTTTCGCTAAATATAACAACATCTTTGGTGTCTGATAACATTACCAAACTTAAAGATGATTTTTCGTCCGGCCCTGATGGCCTTCCGGCTGTTGTAATAAAACTCTCTTGCATACCCAAACTTTTTGAAAGCATAGTCTATCAACAACTGCTTCCGTACTGTAGGCCAGCTATCTGTACAAATCAGCACGGTTTCATGAAAGGTAAATCAACGACCACTAACTTAACAGAGTTCGTCTCTAGGACGCTTCATGCTTTGGAAGACGGTGATGAAGTCGATTCAATTTCCACTGATTTCAGCAAGGCATTCGATAAAATTTCTCACCAACTTATCATTTTTAAACTAAAAAAACTTGGCTTTTCCCCTCATTTTGTGGCATGGACCAAATCCTATTTAGAAGACCGAGAATACAGGGTCATCTTCAGATCTTCAATATCCGACCCAATTAAAGCAACATCTGGTGTCCCTCAGGGTAGTCACCTTGGGCCAATCATCTTTATCCTGACGATTAACGACATAAATCTCATTTTAAAGAATTGTAATCTTTCTATTTTCGCTGATGACATGAGAATTTCCAAAGTCATTTCATTGCCTTCTGACTCCCATTGCCTGCAAGATGACTTAAATAAGTTTTCGGTATGGTGCAAGCAAAACTTTTTGGAGCTTAATGTCAGCAAATGCCAAGCGATAACCTATACCCGCAAACGTTTACCTCCCCCTCCAAGAAACTACTTCATCTGCGATGAGCCTATTCCTTCCACTACCCAAGTACGGAATCTAGGAATAATTTGTGACAGAGAATTGAATTTCGGCTCACATATTGACAGCAATATAAATAAAGCTAACTCTGCATTTGGTTTTATCGAAAGAATTTTCCAACCCTTACGTTACAAAGTCCCTGTACATTACTTTTGTAAGGCGTCTTCTCGAATATTGCAGCCAAGTTTGGTCACCTTATAAACTAACACACATTCAAAGAATTGAAGCAGTCCAACGCAGGTTTATCCGTTTCGCACTTCGTGGTCTACCCTGGGCCGACCCATATGGATTACCCCCCTATGAAAATAGGCTGGAACTAATTAGCATGCATACCCTAAAAAAACGTCGTGAAGTCGCTGATGTACTTTTTATCCACCAGTTACTGACTGGAAACATCGAGTGCTCGAGAATAACGCAAAATATTGCATTCACTCCCAATCCCCGTAATCTAAGATCTGTCCCACTCTTCCTGATCCGAACTCACCGTACCAACTACGGTCACTTTGAACCAATATCTAGAATGTTGCGTATAACGAACAACTACGCCCGAAAAAAAAAAAAAAAATGAGCCTACAAGACCTATTTCAAACACCTGTCTGGACCATGTATTCGGTCGTTTTCGTAATATATCTCCCGATCAAGTGTGTCGGTGTTAATCTTGATCTCTATATTACGGATCACTGCATGACAGGTATTTGGATACGCGATTTAAAAGATCTTAGAGGCGAAGTCAGAGTTCCTACTCGTACCGTTACTAAAATGAGTTTTGAACTACTTAATTTCAAACTACGGTCTGAAAACTGGGAGGCTGTTTATGCTGAAAATGATTTTTCTGTCGCTTATAACTCCTTTCTAAAGATACTGCAGTCTCATTTTAGCTCATCTATCTCTCGCTCTCTGCCAAGAAAGTTGGAAATAAAACTGAAAATAACTCCATTCTTAAACAAATTAAACAAGCTGCGCCGGAAATGTGTAAAGCATCCGCTTAATTCTGCACTCCGGAGTCGCTTTAAACACATATCTATTAAAGTCAACAACGAAATTCGATTGTGTGGTGATAGATACTATATTTCTAAAATGCGGAACACTCAAGGGAACCCTAAAAGGGAATGGGAAGTATTAAATAGCATATTGAACCGCGATTCCTCTAAAATACCTAACCCTATCGAACTTGCGACTGATAACTCTATTGTCAAAGATCCTACAATAGTAGCAAATATTTTCAATGATTTTTTTGTTAAAGTTGGTGAAGCGTCTCCCTGCAATTTAAGATCTGAATACTGAAGTGTTATCCCTTATAAACTCGCTTAATCGCTCGCCTTCCTGTGGAGATGATGGCCTCTCTAATTACATATTAAAGCACATCGCTCTGAATGTAGTAGATATACTCGCTTTCCTTTTTAACCTAACTATTTCCACTGGCACATTCCCTGACAGGTTAAAATATGCAAACGTTCTTCCAATTTTTAAAAAGGGCAACAAAAGAGATAAAAACAACTACAGGCCTATCTCACTACTCTCTTCCATCTCGAAATTTTTTGAAAAAGCTGTCAAAAATAAAATTCTGCGGTTTCTGAAGAGAATAACTTTTTTCAGTCCTCTGCAATATGGCTTTAGGGCGGGACTCTCTACTGAAGATGCTCTCATGAGTTCCTGTTCGATTATAAATAAAGGCCTGGACTCGAAAAAAAGCTGTGCCGGTCTGTTTGTTGACATAACCAAGGCTTTTGATACGGTAAACCATAGAATTCTCTTGAGGAAATTACATCGGGCTGGATTTCGAGCAGTTATTTATAGTTGACTGGTATCGTATCTCAAAGATAGAAAGCAAAAAGTTAAAATTGGAGATTGTTTTAGTGAAAATAGGATTATTAAACTAGGGGTACCCCCAAGGGTCTGTATTGGGCCCTACTCTTTTCCTAGTCTACATAAACTACTTCAACCTTTTGCAGGAAAAGTTACGGCTTTTGCCGACGATCTTGGCATCGCGTACGACTCTGTTAGCCACCTCCAGCTAGCAGTTGATATAAATCATGATGTAGACCTACTGAGAATGTGGTTCGCCAAACATATACTTATTGTCAGCAATAAAACGAAAATAATGTTTTTCAGCCTTAGGTGTCAGGCTGTGCCGGACCTCGATTTTCACTTTCATGCCGCTAATTGTACTCGCCATAAAGTTTCGGTTTGCACCTGTAATGAAGCTTCTTCTAAAACTGTGTTTGATGTGGATATAGCGTGTCATGCGAACTGCTTTAAAATTGACATAGTAAATAACTATAAATACCTGGGTGTTATTATTGACCAAAATATACTCGTAAATTGGTCTGATCATATTATAAACCTAAAACAGTATCTTTGTTCTTGTCTCCGTAGTTTGTTTCATCTTCGTAAATACTGCACAAAATACTGCATAGTTTAAGAACTGTTTACTATGGCATATTTCAGTCAAAACTACAATATGGATTAGGATGTTGGGGAGGTGCTTACCGCACGAAAATCCAGTCTCTACTTGTTTTACAGAAATGTGCTATAAGAACGATTTGCGGTGTTCCTCGGCTCACCCATTCCATGGCACTCTTTAGGAGCCGTAAAATTTTGCAGGTTAGACATCTTTTAAAATTTTCTTTATGAGAAATGGTTATTTGCAGAGCCCGATCTCTAATGCCCGCAGTCTACGCAGCAACATCAGATCCCTGGTAAACATAACTTCATACCGAACCACTCATTTTAGATTCTACTCTGTCGTAATTATTTAATCGTAAATTATTTAATCGTCTTCCTGTTTTGATTTGCGTACTTACAACACGTTCATCTTTCTTAAACAAAATCAAAAGTTGGCTTCTAAGTTTTGATCACAATCAAATTGAAGTTTTGCTGTCCTACGTAATTTAATTTTACTTAATGCTATTGGGTCTACAAGTAAGTTTCCAGTGTTTTTTTCCAAAATTTGAAATTTTATTATGAAAACATAGTTACAATGCTTTATTCAAAGTATCGTCTATCGGAAGCTACTACTTTCCCCCATCTTTCTGGCAATTTATGAATTCCGGACCAAAAAAATTTCTCGTCTTTCGAGCCCAAGAACGTATCGAGCCAATTTTTGATTTCCTCTACTGAGCTGAAGCGTATTCCCGTAACAGCGTTCTGCATCGAACGAAACAAGTGGTAGTCAGATGGTGCCAAGTCTGGACTTTAAGGCGGCTGAGGCAGAATTTCCCATCCACTATTCTCCAAATAGTTTTTCACCGAAACCGCAACATGTGGCCGAGCGTTGTCGTGATGAAAAATGACGGACTCATGCCTGGTCTCATATTCTGGCCGTTTTTCTTTTAATGCCCGCTTAAAACGAATTAGTTGGGTTCGATATAATGGTCCTTTGATGGTTTCACCACTCGGAAGCAGTTCGTAGTATACGACACCCTTTTGATCCCACCATATGCAGAGCATGACCTTATTCACGTGAATATTTCGTTTCGGCATCGATTGGGCGGGCTTGCCGGGCTTTGTATACGATTTTCTGCGTTTAGGATTATCATAATAAATCCATTTCTCATCACCAGTGACAATACGATGCAAAAATGATTTATTTTTATACCGCTGCAGTAACATTTCGGACATGCAAAATCGCCGTTCGACGTCTCTTGGCTTCAATTCGTACGGCACTCAGTTTCCAACCTTTTGAATGAATCCCACTTCTTTTAGGCGCAGGGAAACGGCTTTTTGCGTGACGCCCAATGATGCAGCAAGTTCTTCTTGAATCTGACACGGATCCTCATCCAGTAAAGCGTCCAATTCCTCGTCTTCAAAACTTTTCGGCTTTCCGGGGCGATCTTTGTCTTCAACCCCAAAATCACCACTTTTGAACCGTTTAAACCACTCGCGGCACGTCGATTCACCAATACATTCCGCCAGATAAGTTTCCGAAAGCAAACGATAGGCCTCAGCCGCACTTTTCTTCATATTAAAGAATAAAAGCAGCGCTTCCCGCAAATGACGTTTATTTGGCCGGAAACTTGCCATGATTTTGCTCGATAAAATGTACGACACCGATAGAACTGCTCAAATATAACGCTGCAAAGTTGTTGACAGATACAAAACCTACAAATAAAACACATGGGGTCTGACATTTCTGCCCGGGATCCAATAGTGGCGCCATTTCTGGCAAACGCTGGAATCTTACTTGTAGACCCAATATTTCTAGACTCTCTTTAATTATTGTTCAAACGTTAAAATATCACTTCCATCTTAATTCATAATTATATTATCTACATAAAATTCTGATGATGTTGCATTCAACACTATTTGAATTCTAAATACGAATGTCACTACATATTCTTAATTTAATACATTCCTTAAATGTTACCTAGTGGTTAGAATTAACCTGCACATGTACAATATTATCCTACGGCAAACACCCTCACATATTAGCTGTAGTCAGCATGTTCACTAGCGTTGCTTTATTGTACCGGTTCTAGGAAACCCGACATGGTGTTCGAAAGGCCGGCTCTAAATAAATAAAGAACTTTTTTGACAAGACTTTCGATTGTAGATTTAGTAAAGCGGAGATTGACGAGCGGTGCAAACAAAGAAGCAAAGTAATCACGTCCTGTAGCTGTAGAGGCTTTGTATCGAAACCTAGAAGTAGTTCATTCGCATTGAATAAACTAGCCATAAGCTTCGGAAGTGGAACACCGTCAAGGCACAGTAAACAATGTAATATTTGTACTCGTATGATTGCTGGTCAACGAGGGAAAAATTCACAAAAAATTAAATCATCGAAATATATAGACTGCGAGCAGAGATATTTACTTACACGTACAATTTGCATAGTTGGAAAGAGTATTTTAAAGCGTTCCTAAATGAAGGATATCGAAACAGAATTATTGTATAAAAAGAAGAAAGTGCAGTCGGACAGAATCACATAATTTCCGAATTATGGATGAAAACCGATTAAAATAAAATGGCTCATGAATTTGTTTAACAAAAATATAAAACTAACCCGTGGGGAGATGGATGGATAAAGGCAGCATACGAAACAGTAACAATTGTTTATTCTGTCGCAGCAGATCACTCAAACTAGTGCTGTAACGATTACCGATCGGTTTACGCATATTTAAACAGAAACACTGCGATCTGTACACCATCTTCATTAGTTTGAAGAACGCATCCACTCCAACTTTGACAGTGTAAAGTTTTTGACGTCAGTCGTTTGCAATCATACATAGAATGGAGCTCGAAAATCGTGTTTTCGTGGTTGACCTGTGAAAATGCGGCTACGAAAAAGGTGAAACCTTTTTCTATGAAAAGCACACGAAACTTTACGTACCGTACCGTGAAGTTATTCCTCGCACTGCAGCAACGCCACATGTCATCAAATTCGTCGAAATCCACTGCTCAAGCAGAAAATCATGTCACGGGAAATGGATATCAGCATGTCGCGCATCTTAGAACATGATTTGGAACTCCACGCATACAAAAGACACATCGATCACGTACCCACAGATGTATTGAATAAGAAACGTAAGTCAGAATCGAATGGTCACAGACCAATTCTTTTTACTGACGAGAAATTTTTCACCGTTTAAGAATCGTTCAACAAACAGAACAGATAGAGTGTATACTCTGCAATCACGACATGCGTCTGAACTCATTCCGAGAGTTCAACGTGGCCACCACCTAGCGTCTGTGATGGTTTGGTGGGAAGTCGCCTACGAGCTCCATTTCTGCGAGAAAGGTTGCAAAGCCTCGGCCAAAGTGTATCAAACTTACGTTTTACAGAATGTTGTGGAACCCCAACAACAAAACAGTGGACCTTTCAACAACACTGCAGCAGTTCATAAGGCAAAAATGACTCAAACATGGCTCAAAAACCGAGTTGCGAATTTCATTTCCACGGATGATTCGCCATCTGGTAGCACAGACGTCAATCCATTAGACTACAAGACCATGGTCTGTTCTGGAGACTATGATTTGCATTGCTCGGCATCCAAATATTGAGTCTTTGAATCGCTCCCTTGTCCGAGCAATGCAAATTTTCCAATGCATGAGTGCGTACTGCAATCAATGAATGGCCAGATGGACTGAAAAGCAACCGGGTTCATTTCGAATAAGTTTTTCTACAATTTGTAGCCAATGACAATGTACAGGGTGACTTACTCGAACTATAACTTTTTAAAATGCTATAATTTTTTTTATTTTTTGATAAATTTTATTGTGCCAAAGCAAAAAATGTTGGAAAATACATAGATTTTCAAATTGTATTAGTAGTTTTCAATATGTCCACCTTTGGCGCGAATAATGGCCTTGAGACGGCCGAAGAAAGCATCGCACGCTGCACGCAACTGGCTCTGCGGTATTTTGGCCCATTCCCGACGAAGTGCTTGTTTGAGGTGGTCCAAACTTTGGTATTTTTTAGTACCAACCTTCGCCTTCAAAATACCCCAGACAGAGAAATCCAACGGATTTGATTCTGGAGAATTTGCAATCCATTGTGTCGAAAAAATGAAGTGTGGAACATTGTTTTTTAACCAATCTTGGTTGACGCGCGCTTTTGCGAAACGGTGCCGAGTCTTGTTGAAATGACCACGGTCTCCGACCGAAATGATTGTTTTCCCAAGGCTTCAATACTGCCTCCAAGACAGTTTCACGGTATACGATCGCATTAATTTTGACGCCATGATCCAAAAATACGAGCGGAGAGCGACCATCGGCGGTTATGGCTGCCCAAACCATCACCATCGGTGCTGTCTGCTTTCTGGTGGCCATCCGAAGGTGTAAATTTTCGAAGAACTTCTCTGGCAAGTAAACTCGATCATTTTGTACATATTGCTCGATAACAAATGGCGTCTCATCGGAAAAAAACCAAATTCGCCAACTCACCACTTTCGTGCAAGCGTAGTAACTCCTTCGCTCTTTCGACTCTAACTTTTTTCTGTTGCGGTGTAAGATCGTGTGCTTTTTGGAACTTCAATGGCTTGAGCCCAAGCTCATTTTTCAGTATGTGTTGCATCCATTCGAACGATATGTTAAGCTCACGAGCCATTTTTCTTCCACTCGGACGCGGATTTCGCTCAATTCCAGCATTCACTTTCCGAACCATTTCTGCCGACGTTGCTGTTTTTTTATGACCACCTCCATGGCGTTTTGCAACGCTGCCAGTATCACGGTAACGAGCTATGGTTCGAAACACAAATGATTTATTCACGTTGAGGTACTGGAGGGCTCTAACGATACCTACTTGTGGTTTTCCAGCCAAATATAAAGCAATCCCACTATCACGTTTGAGTTCCATCGCGGATAAAAATTTTTCAACACAACTGAGACGCAAATCATTTAAAAGGCTTGTAAATAATAAAATTATCTGTCATGTGTCAAAATTTGAGCTCACTGTCATGAACGGTTTAGAAATTATAGTACTCTGAAGTTGGTTGCAGTTCGAGTCATTTAGGGCGTAGAGTGACCCAATAAATAGAAATAAAAGTGTTCGGTGTAAGAAAAATTTACCAAACTCTAAGCAAAGTGGCAATGCAGATACGTGTAAAAATATATATATACTCGCACATATAGCAATTTCCAGCGCAACATTTTTTGGGAAACGGAGTTCAGAGGTTCAGGAAAAGAGAAAAAGATAACAGCGCCAGCTAAAACCTACCGAACCAACGTGTTTTACAAAATAAAAATCAATGATTAAGGTCCAAGTTTATCACACGCTCCCTTTCCCAGTTTCATAGATAATCGTATTGTCTGCCGATGGTGGAAACAATTATTAGAAATGTGTAAATAATTGATTACCGCACAGTAAATACAGTAAGTTGCTGCAAGTACCGATAATACACTCTTTTCCCTCCGACTATAGTGTCTATGATTATGTACATACTCGTACTGACACGAGCGCAGATACGCTCAACCAGACATCACACAGTAGTGCGTAAAACGTACATATGTAAATATCATCCACGTGCGTCTTTATTTACCTGGCTCACTGTAGCTCATACTCGTAATCACCACCCATTAGCATTAGCATTAGCAACCCAAAACTATTTATTTTTATTGCATCTACTCTAATGTACGAGTATCTATAAATCTATCTGTGCTTACCAACAAATTAGAGGCCAAACGTTTAAGGCCTTATCATACTTGTGGCTAATAAACTGATAACAAGTGCTAGCCTCAGCTGAGATAGCAAAATCTAATTTTAAAGCAAAGTTCCCACAGCAGGAGTTCGTTCCACTTGTTTTTTCTTGACAGGGAGAGAGCGGCAAAAGCCAAAGCAAGCGTGGGATGGAACTGTTGACGGGGGCCAGTAATCGTATGTTGTTTGACTCGGGCAACGTGTATCTTTGGCATTGGATAGATGTCATTCCAGACGTACACAAAAGCAGGAGCAACAACATGAGATCGCATGTTGTTGGGTTAATGCAACAAATAAAGTTGAATTCTAGTTCCAATTCTGATTCTAATTTTATCCACAGAGGTAAGTGGATGAGAAGGGATTGCGAGAAATTTTGAACTCAACCCATTTAATATCTTCGAGAACAAACACGTTCAATCTACGTACAATGGATGAGCTAAAATTGTTTAGATTTGCGAAATGCTTGTTAAGCAAGTGCTGAGTATGGTGCCATATCAATTAGGGCCCAATGAAGAAGATTACACGGTGCTGGCGGGACGACTATGTCACAACGACAACGACAAATTCAACATCACAGCGTCGAGGTGATAAATGACCTTCCCGAATGAAAAATTTAATTCTATTCAAGCAGATAAATAGATATTCAATGTACAGACCGTGAGCCAGACGGGGGAAGGCACCTAGTATCTGTACTTGTATTCGTAGATGTAAATTGATTGCTGATGTGAATCGTGTGCCTCGAATTAATTGAATGGAAACCTAAACGAATTGCCATCGATCGATTCAGGTTGCGGAATAAATTTGCTTCTACGTATCTGCCTCTGTTCCTGTTTCTCTCTGCTTTAAATGCCAAGAGATAGTATTGCGCGTAATGAATTCTGCATATAGATATGGAATCTATTTTGTATAATGCCTAACGTGAAAGCCACACTGTATTCGTAGCAGGTCTATGTTATGTCTATGGAACCCTGTCTATCTAGCTGATATGTGAATGAAGTTAACACATGAGAACAGCACGTGGCCTTTCACCACGTGGAACTGATTGCATACTATAACAAATCAGATCACAACTGAGTAAATATGTAGTCACTAAGAAAGTCTTTGGTAACCTGACGGATAGCAAACATGAGAAATGAAACCGCCTTCGATATTTGCTTGAGTACAAAGTGTGATACTATACATGTGATCGCAACAACAACTCGGCGCTGTGACCTTCACTATAACGAAACCTCTCTAATTGATAATAACCCAGTGGAAAATTTATTAACTTTGAGTAATAAGCCTTCACATTTTAATTTGTTCGGCGTTTTGTGTATAAGTTATTTAACAGCACCAGCAACAGTTGATTGATGCTTGTCTTCAAGACATTCAGTACGCACTGAAGATAAACATCATAAATGTGATATCCAGTTCTCTTAATGAACATGCCGAGTTTTGATAAATCGCAAAAAAAAATAATAACTGTGATCTTGAACTTCTACAGGACTTATTCAAGGAGTCAATGAATCAATGAGCATCACGACACCAAGCTGTGTCTGTCAAATATCAGAATAGGCCTGATCACATGACCATACTATCTGTACTACTTAGATTGCTACATACGTTTTGAGAAAAACAAATATTTATCATCGAAAATGACTTTATTGATTTTCAAAATACGAGTACTCTCCATGAAGATCAACACACGTTTGCATGTGTTTGAATCCATTTTCGAAGCACTTTTTCAACTCCGAACGAGGTAACGGGGGATGTCCCATCAATTCGATATTTTGAGTGCTAAAAAAGTCATTTATTTGAGCCGAACTGTAAGAACTCGCATTGTCGTGATAGAAAATGATCAGTGTTCGGCGTTCCACAATGGTGGTACGAGTATGTACGAGGGTTGTCTGAAAAGTTTCCGACCGAACAATGATACAATTTTTTTTTTTTATTTTTCTATTGGGTCTACAAGTAAGTTTCCAGCGTTTTTTTTCCAAAATTTGAAGTCTTATTATGAAAACATAGTTACAATGCTTTATTCAAAGTATCGTCCATCGGAAGCTACAACTTTCTCCCATATCTTTCTGGCAATTTATGAATTCCGGACCAAAAAAATTTCTCGTCTTTCGAGCCCAAAAACGTATCGAGCCAATTTTTGATTTCCTCTACTGAGCTGAAGCGTATTCCCGTAAGAGCGTTCTGCATCGAACGAAACAAGTGGTAGTCAGATGGTGCCAAGTCTGGACTTTAAGGCGGCTGAGGCAGAATTTCCCATCCACTATTCTCCAAATAGTTTTTCACCGAAACCGCAACATGTGGCCGAGCGTTGTCGTGATGAAAAATGACGGACTCATGCCTGGTCTCATATTCTGGCCGTTTTTCTTTTAATGCCCGCTTCAAACGAATTAGTTGGGTTCGATATAATTGTCCTTTGATGTTTTCACCACTCGGAAGCAGTTCGTAGTATACGACACCCTTTTGATCCCACCATATGCAGAGCATGACCTTATTCACGTGAATATTTCGTTTCGGCATCGATTGGGCGGGCTTGCCGGGCTTTGTATACGATTTTCTGCGTTTAGGATTATCATAATAAATCCATTTCTCATCACCAGTGACAATACGATGCAAAAATGATTTATTTTTATACCGCTGCAGTAACATTTCGGACATGCAAAATCGCCGTTCGACGTCTCTTGGCTTCAATTCGTACGGCAACCGTTTGAATGAGTCCCAGTGCTTTTAGGCGCAGGGAAACGGCTTGTTGCTTGACGCCCAATGATGCAGCAAGTTCTTCTTGAATCTCCGTTTATTTGGCTGGAAACTTGCCATGATTTTGCTCGATAAAATGTACGACACCGATAGAACTGCTAAAATATAACGCTGCAAAGTTGTTGACAGATACAAAACCTACAAATAAAACACATGGGGTCTGACATTTCTGCCCGGGATCCACTGGTGGCACCATCTCTGACAAACGCTGGAAACTTACTTGTAAACCCAATACATAGTCTCCTTGTAACTCTGCACACTTCTCCCAGCGATGCTCCCATCTCTCTAACCCGTCCAAAAAGTACTTCGCGTTTTTCTCTGCAAAATAATTTTTCACGAAGGTGATTGCCTCCTCATTTGACGAAAATCTCTGTCCTCCGAGCGCAGTTTTTAGATGAGGGAACAAAAAGTAGTCGCTTAGGGCTAGATCGGGTGAATAAGGCGGATGGTCAAGCAGTTCAAACCGTAATTAACGGATTTTCGCCATGGCAACCGCTGAGGTGTGAGACGACGCGTTGTCTTCGTCAAACAGGATTTTCTTTTTCTGCGTAGTATGCTCCTGTAATGGTTTTTCCTTTTTGAAGATAATCGATTAAGATAACTCCTTTACTATCCCAAAAAACAGTCCCCATCATCTTCCCAGCCGAAAAAACAGTTTTTGCTTTTTTTAGAGCCGGCTCGCCCTTTGCAGTCCACTGTTTTGACTGAATTTTTGTTTCAGGCGTATAATGGTGTATCCAAGTTTCATCTACAGTAATTAATCGGCGCCAAAACTCGGATTTATTGTGCCTAAACTGCGCCAACAGAGCGTTGGAAATGTTCAATCGAACACATTTTTGGTCTAACGTAAGCAAACGCGGCACCCAACGCGCGGACAGCTTTCACATGCCTAAATCTTGATTTAATATGTAACAAACACGTTCTTTGAACATTTTCATAACCTCTAAAATCTCTCTCACTTTAATTCGGCGGTCGTCTAACACCATTTGGCGAATTTTAGCCATGTTATCGTCAGTGGTTCCAGTTTTTGGACGTGCCGAACGTTCATCATCTCCCAAGCTCTTACGGCCACGTTTAAATTCAGCTGCCCAAAATTTCACTGTGGTAAATGATGGTGCGGAGTCCCCATACACAGAGTCCAACTCATTTTTGATTTGCGTAGACGTATTGCCTTTCAAAAACAAAAATTTAATAACAGCTTGATACTCAATTTTTTCCATTTTCACAAAAAACACTCACATCACACAAAATGACTGAAACTTTGGTAAGTAACTGTCAAAAGATGCACAACTAGCATTCACTAGCTTTTATTGACAAGTACCGCTATCTTTACCTTGCGGTCGGAAACTTTTCAGGCAACCCTCGTATACCACTTCGACTTGACCGTTCTATGTTACTCTAATGGCACGGCGGCGACATGTCTGATTTTTCTGAAGAAACTGGCGACCATTTACTTCGTAGTGATTTGGCTCATCTTGAAAAACCCAATTGACTCGTACTTAACTGCGGGTTCATATGCATAGATCCATGATTACCCGACTGTCACGATCTCATACACGTCTTTTGAAGCACCGCGATCGAATTTTTTTTTTAACATTTCTTTGAACCAATCGACACGAACCTTTTTTTTTGAAGGATTGTCAAATGCTGCTATATCGAACGCGAAGAAATATTTTTGACGGCCTGTTCATGCAATATTAAATGTATGCGGGTGGAACTAATTAATGCCCAAGCATGCCGCAATTTCACGATAAGTCGCATGACGATCTTGCAATATTAGTTCCCGCACAGCACCGATGTTTTCTGGGACAACAATCTTCACGCAATTCGTCCTAGAGCGAACGACGATCACGATTGAACACGGTGGCCCGGGATAGTGCTTCATCACTAAAAGTCGAAGCTGTTTTTGAGTTAATCCACATTGAAAATCATAAAAAATCAGCGCACGAAAATGCTCAATGCACGTACAATACTGACTGATTCACCAACTTTCATTTTATCATTGCTGCAATCACACTTTAGAGTCTCCTAAGCTATGCTGGAAGACAAATTCAGAACCTTCCGTTTGGATCCTTTACTAGATGGAGTGAAAAGTGACCTCCTTGACCGCCAGAATGCGCTGCTACTGCAAAAAAGGTTATGGTGCCTTGAAGTCCGTTCATATTTAGGCAGACATGCCAAATTTCAGTGCGATACTGTCTTTAGTTTTGTTTTGACAGCTGATTGTTGTTGACGTGTTTGGCATCATGTTGATTATGGTCAAAAACGATTTTCGTTCTCTCATAAAACATTATTTTTTGAGAGGCAAAACGGCGAAGGAAACAAAAGAAAAGTTGGATAAATATTATGGGGCTAATGCTTCGTTAGATTACACCGTCAAATATTGGTTTCGAGAGTTTCGTGGTAGCCGCAACTCCACTACCGATCAAGTCCGGAGCGGCAGGCCCTCCGCTGGACAATGTCAAAAAAATACATGAAATGATGTCGGCTGACCGGAAAGTAAAGGTGCGCTAGCTAGCAGATACCACAAAGATTAGTACTGAGTGCACACGCCATATTTTGGGCAATATTCTGCATATGAAAAAGTTATCCTGCCGCGCATGACCAAAAACACGAAGGCGAGAGCACTTCGAGAGAGTGTTTGGACTTGCTAATGCGGAATCGGGCGGACTTTTGGCGTCGATTGGTAACTGCATTTGGATCCCTCGGACTATTATCTCTTCCCAAACCTCAAAAGATGCCTCATCAATAAAAAATTCAGCTCACGCGAGGAAATTATCGACGCCACGGAGAAGTTGGAAAATCGCTGGAATAAGTGTATGAAACTAAAATGGGACTATATTGATTAATATAAAAAAAACATTTAAAAAATAATAATTTTTTAATTCCCAAGGAGGTCACTTTTCACTCCATCTAGTAGTCATATGGGACGAGAGCCAACGGGAGATTGGTTCGTCGGAACCATAATTGCTATATACCGACGTATAAAAGGGACGATAATAACGTAAATTACGTGGGTTGGTGTTGACGGAAATAGAGTTGTAAAGGGATGCGCAGTCGATGGAACTTGAGAGCAATCAATCAATAAAAAGATTGTCAACTTTATATATTCCTACGTCCTTCTAAGGAATTCAAATTGATAAATTTAAGGCGGTAGTGATAAGGAGGTAAGATTTAAGGTCCCTTCGAGGGCAGAACACGGAGAGCAAATCGGAGGAATCGACGTTGAATACCCTCGATTTGGGAAACATGAACTCGGTGAAAGGGGGACCAGCTTGACTGGCATAATAATACAACGTGATGAGTTGGCTTTAAGAATCATCTTATCGATATGCGAACGGAAACTAAGCTCCCTATCGAATAATATGCCAAGGCCTTGAAAAGATTGAACCAGTAGAATAGGTTGCCCATAGAGAAAATAAAGTCGGGGAGGCGGCGGGTTGCATTTAGGTGGCAAGGTTATAGATTGGTAAATTTTAAGCAGTTTTTGAGGCACTAAACAGAAAACCAATCGAGGTCTTCATGAAGAAGGGTGGAGTCATGGAATGTAGGAGTAGTTTTAAAAAATTATGTGTCGTTAGCGTAGAGGGAGAGAGAGGAGTGTTTAATTATCCTTTTAAGTTCGTTGATAGTAAGAATGAAGAAAAGGGGACCAAGATGGTTGCCTTGTGGAACACCAGAGGAGACCAGAAAAGCAACTAAAAGGGCGGATCTAAACCGAACATGATAATATTAGTTTACCAGATAACAAAATATTGATTTTAATAAAAGATGTTCAAAGCAGACGATTTGAAAAGGATTTGAAGAGGATCAATTGATTACATACATATCTTATCAAAAAATGTAATGAAATCGGTTCCGATGCCATTTTCTAAGCATGCGAGAGGAAGTGACACGAATTCAACTAGGTTTATAGTACATAGTTGATCTACCTTTCAGAAAACCATGTTGCACTTAAAGCTCAGTCTTCAAATAAAATGTTTTCAAAGAGTTTAGCAATCGGACGATAATTGGTAACAACATTCTTTGATCGCTTCTTGTGCACCGGGTTTATAAAAGAGATCTTCCAAATCCTGGCAAATAGGTAGTAAAAGTGGCAAGAAAGCGGAGAGGGCATCGATCAGAGATAGATCGGAAAACTCGAAAAAAGCCTTGCTTAGGTAGGTATTGATTTTACGGACATTAGCTTTGTGAAGATCGTAAGAGGAAAGAATTGCGCGCGGAGGCGACTGGAGAGGAGAGTTGTGGGAAAAGGAAAGAAGAAGTGGAGGACGAAAGTTAGTGGAATATGATAGGGGACAACACGATACTGAGGATTAATTTAATAACCTTTCCATATACTCGTATGTAGTAGACTAGAGTCTGTTAACCGATCTATGAAGAGACATTCCTTAATAGAAATGTGATTAGAAGCGATGAAGAAAGATAGGTGTCTTCAGATGGAGTCCATTTCAGCTGAGGCAGATTAAAATCGCCAAAGGTAATGATATCATCAAGATAGTTTGATAAGTCAATCAAATTGTCTATTCCACAAAACTCGAAAGACTAAGATTCCACTGTCAAGTTTGTATCTTCGGCGATCGACAACAATGATCAAAACCAGATTTGAACTCCGATATCCAAAACAACGACCAACATGGTTGCTGGGACCTTGAAGGTCCTACTTAAAGTAGCGTGAGTTGATTTGATAACGGGGCTACACTAACTCATCAGCAAACTATAGTCGGATAAAAGTATTCCTGGCTAGTGAAATTTAAAAGCAGAGACCTCTAAACTGCGCAAGTACAACGGAGCAAGGGTCTTTAAAATCGCCTACAATAACCGACTTACTGCGCTCTGCGTGATTCATTTACATATTCATTTTACGACAATCTTAAAAACCTTAAATCGATATCTACCATAAGTTAATAGAGTTCAAGGCCGTATTAATAAGAGTTTAGATAGATGAGCTATACAGAACAATGTCCAATTTTGCAAGCCTTCCAAACACATACCTACAGTGATGTGCAAATTAATAGGGACACTTCTGCGTCAATGTTTCAAAAGCCCCCAATTTCTGTCAGCCTTGAGTGACACAAAGAAAACTAACCGGATATTGAGGTTTAATGTTGACAAAATAAAACACAGTTCCCTCTACCGCAATACTCTTGGTATAATCCGATTTGTGTCATTAGTATGCAGAGAGTGGTTGGTTTCGACTGTGCAAAATAATAATAATCTATTGTGTTAATTAAAAATTGATTGCTTTATCTTAATTTTTTTAAACCTAAAAGGTAAGATTAAAGTTTGATTATTCATAAACTACAACTTCTGAATTTAATATAATAGAAAAGTGTGTGTAAGAATGAGTTTAGCACAGCATTATAGCACTGAGAAGAGGAGTCACAAACTCGTGGAAGGAAGCCTAAAATATCTGCCTGCCTGAAAAAAGGATATTGCGATATGTGAAGAAGGAAGCTTTTGTTTCTTCCAGCGCATTGAAAAAAGAGTTTAAACTGGACGTCGACACCTCTACTATACGCAGGATGCTTATTGAAAACAATTTAAAAGCAAGAAGCGCGAGAAAAGTACCGCCGCTGTCGAAGAAGAATGTTGCAAAAAAGTTACTTTTTGCAGAGGAACATTGCAGCTGGCCAGAATCGCAATGGCGCAATATCCTTTGGTCTGATGAGACTTAAGTTAATTTATTTAACTCAGATCGCTATAGTTCACTAGTGCGGAGACCACCCAATACGGCACATAGTGATAAATATACAATCAAGACGGTGAAACATGGCGGGGCTGCATTCTGGTATGGGGTTGCTTCTCCACTTAGGGTGTAGGCCCAATTAACAGAATTTAAAGCAATATGACAGCAGTGTCTTACGTGGACATTTCAAATTCCACTATGCTACCTTATGCGGAAGACAACATGCCTCTTCAATGGATGTTTCAGAAGGATAATGATCCTAAACACTCAGCAAAACGTGCAATAGAGTGGTTCTCGCAGAACGGTCTCAAGCTGGCCTTCTCAATCACCCGACTTAAATCCGATTGAGAACCTATGGCAAGAGGTCCAAGTAGCATTGAGGGATGTGAAAGCGTTCAATAACAATGATTTGTGGGCACACGTTAAGGTTGCGTGGCAAGCATGTAGTACTTGCCAAAAACTAGTGGATTCAATGCTGCAACGTTGTTTGGCTGTTATCAAAAACAAAGGCTATTCAACGAAATACTGAAGTAGCTATTGCATTTATTATACTCTAACATTAATTTTCTTCGTTTTAGCTAGCGTTCAGGGATGTTTCCAGCAAGAATTGATAACTGTCCCTATTTTGTTTTCACAGGCTAAATAAGAGGAATCGCAATTTTTTTTTTGTAATCCTTATGCACAAATTTTGGGCCATGTTGTTTGTTTTTATAATCTTGAAATTCAAAACAATCAATAGAAAATTAAAACAAATCATAACAAACAAGAGGTTCTTAGTTGCTCGGTTTTTTCAAAAATGCTCATGGCTGTCCCTATTATTTTGCACATCACGCACCTGTGCGTGATGACCGCCTGGACCTTTGCTATAAAAACCAGGATTTTGATGAAGATTTCTTCAACACCATACTTCGGGATCCTCATAGTGTCTATGATAGATTTTTAGATTTTTACCTTCTCTCGGAGAAAAAAAAAGTCCTTCATACGTTTACTGCTTAATCTCCATCCACTTTAGTAGAGTCAACTTGTCATTCATCAAGGAACAAAAGAAAATATGATAACTAGAAGCTCTGCATATTTGATAGACATGATTATCCTGAAAAAATTACTCTTATTTAAGAAATATTTGGAACAATGCAACCTAAGTTCATTGTCACTTTGGCAAACAGTCTTTTGAGTGGATCCTTGTAAGCTCACACTTATTTATTGAACGTCCATGGCTACCTCATCCACAGCTAATAATCAACCCGTGGTTTCCTGGCACTACATCACCCCTATTGTAGCCCACTCCATCTTATTAACACATTTTATCGATGTGACTATAACTCATTCTCTTTTGGTAGCTGAGCTCAAGCTATATCTATCCCTTCACCGACTACAGCTTTGGCTCTCTTTATCCACCACCCTCACGAGCCTACTACATACATATTATCGATTTTACCCAAAAATCCAAATATCAATTCGACCTACAAACTAAATGCATACAAGGCAATGCCAAGAATGCACATGGCAATGCCTAAACTAGAGGTAAAGGACTAAGGACGACTAAAACCACAAAAAGAAAACAAAACAAAACAAAACAAAAATTGGCAAAAATCAAAGGAAAGCTCTTTAAAGTGCTGAAAGTTCAAATTCGTGCACGAAAAACACATTTCAAAAAAATTCAATATGTAAGGAACAGAAACTGGGACAAGCAAGACACATCACACATGTCACATAAAACATCGAACACAAATAAAAACTAAAAAGAACAAACACAACACAAACTTAGAGACAGCGAGAAAGAGAGATCAATAAAAAGGAAAAAAAGAGAAAAATTCTTGTTGTTAGTCATCGATTCCTAGGGGCTATGCGATGGAACCGTTAAGTCAATTACCTTTAAGTTAGGGGTTGTCCCTTGTCCTAATTGGATTTGTGGCGTGGATTGTGAATTGTGGATTTGTTCTCTGTTCTATAGCTGGACTTGGTTATGATTTTTGGTATCGTTAATGGTGTCTGCAAGTTCACAGATGCGGTCACACTACACTTATAGTTTATGAGCAGCAGCACTTGGCAATTTCATTTTTTTTTTCCCTTCCTTGGCTTGCTTTTTCTTTGGTTTTTCGTCCTTTTTCCCGTTTGGCCCTTTCGTTTTGTTTTGATTTTGGTTCTGATATTTTGTATTTACAGTTAGCAGATAGCGGTTTTTTTTTTTTTTTTTGTTTTTTTTTATGAGCTGAAGCAGATGTTAAAGGACTCTCGTTCAACACACTGAAGCAGGATAGAAAGGAAAAGATTATTAGAAAAAAAAAAAAAATGGAGGAAAAATGTTTTAAATTAAAGCGAAAGCAGGATATCGAACGCAATGACACAATGAGGATTGCCTCCTTGCAATGGGTGGGTTGTGAGGCCCATGCATTTTGAAATCCCCCTTTTGTGAGCAGCCCAACTAGGTCGGTCATAAAAGAGTTAGTAATGGCAACAGCGTGAGTTACTCCTCCATATATATAGTGGATGATATGTATTTCAGTAAAAACCGAAAGTGGGTTAACTCAGGAAAGATTGGGTTTAGGCAGTTTTAAAAACACAGCAAACATACTTATGGAGTTAGAAAGGTTATTTTAAGACGAATTCTTTAAAAATAGGAGACAAGTTTCTTAAAAGAGGACAAAAATAACCTACAAAAGGGTGAAAGAGGCAAATAAAAAAATCCCTAAAACACCTTGCTTTGACTGAACCCTATTATGAGAGAATAAATTTGTTTAATTAGATCTTGGGCAAGGTACAACGAAATTAAAAAATACATTTCACCCATGTTCTCACGTTTCCCAGTGAAAGGTTCCATTTTGAATAGTCCACTAGTTTGCGATAAGTAAAAACTAGACTCTGAAGCACGTTCCCGTCCAGCTATTGTTGAATTGAAACAGATATAGAGGTGAAGAACCAAAACCGGACCCGTCGCCCAAGAGCAATAGGGAATATTGCTTCTGTCATTGATTTCGGTCAAGGTTTATCGATTCCACGTCGACTGGATTAGGGTATTTTACAAACAACACTCCTCTGAATTTTGTATAAAGACTTGGGTGGATAAAAAAGAAGAAAAAACACGCCCAAGTGCGTTCTTCACTAGAAAAGGTTATGGTCAATGTCAGGGGAACATCGACCACTACAAGCACCAATCCACTTTTCATTTTTTCAAGGAGGAGAAATGATGAACGCCATCAAGTATTGTGAGGAAATTGGAAAGTGAATGCAAAATTGGCTGAAGAGCAGCTTATCCTGGTTAATGGGCATGGTCCAGTCCATTGGGTGACAGCACCAGGCCCATATCTCAAGCGTAAGAGTGCAAAAACTGCTACAGTTGGGATTTGAAATTCCTCCTAATGTTCGCCCGAAGAACTATCACTTTTTTTGCATTTTGAAGCCATTTTGCCGAAAGAACATCTTCCGAAACCGAGCAGAAATCTTAAAAGCTTTAGAGGATTCATGGCATCCAAAACAGGGATAAGTGACCTTGAATCTGATGAAAAAACTAACACCAATGATGATTGCGACCCAATTACTGTGGATTCCACCGATATTAGCTTCGCATAAAAAGCCAGGCAACTATTTAGGCAATATCTGCTTCTCAAATATCTTCAGAGCTTGAAAAGAGCTGAAAAATTTTTCAAACTCAGTTAGACGTGAAACTATACCGAGTTCTGCCGCACACGTGATCGAGTAAGTATTGTACGAGGGCTATTCCAAAATCAACTTCCGATGTGTTGCAATTCATTACATACGTCCACTTCGGTGACGTGTTTCTGCATGTCACAACCAGTACATTATTCTCTAATAATATGCTAAATATCGACCGTTTTCGTTCAGTATTTTTCCAATAGTTGCCGCTTCAATATGGAGATACAATTTTATCTCCCGCCGCCTGTGAGGTACAAAGTGTAATTCGTTTTTTCAAAGCCGAAGGAAATGGCGCAGTTCAATTCATCGTCGGTTATGTGCTGTTTACGGCAATACAGTGATGAGTGATGATTCGTTTTGTGATTGGTGTAGACAATTTAAATACGGACGCACAGATGTGCATAATGAAGGAGGCCAAGGGCGCAAATCGATCATGAATCAAGACGTGGTTCACCAAGTTGACCAACTTGTTCGAGAAAACAGGCGTTTTACGATTTCTGATCTTGCGACAAGATTTTCCGAAATTTCTCGAACTACTCTATACAGAATCGTGTCTAAAAACTTGGTTACCACTAGTTCTGTGCCAGTTGGGTCCCAAGACCCAACGTGTCAATTCAGGAAAAGCATTTCTCGAATGTTTAGAAATGGAAGGTGAAGAATTTTTACAGCAAATTGTGATTGGAGATGAGACTTGGGTCCAGTATGTAAACTTAGAAAGCAAAGAACACTCAAAGCAATGGATGCACACTCATTCCCCAAACAAGCCAAAAAAATTCAAACAAACTTTTTCCTATCGAAAAATGATGGTCACAGTTTTTTGGGACAGTAAAGGCATATTGTTGATCGAGTTTATGGAACCTGGAAACACAATAAATGCAGCGGTTTACTGTGAAACTCTACGTAAGTTGAGAAGAGCAATCCAGAACAAAAGACGAGGAGTGCTTACCAAAGGTGTGGTGTTTCTGCATGACAACGCACGACCACACACTGCTGCACGCACAAAAACTTTACTGGAGTAGTTCAATTGGGATATTTTTGATCACCCTCCCTACAGTCCTGATTTGGCACCAAGTGATTATCACCTTTTCCCCAAATTGAAATCATTGAATGAGGGCCTCAACGCACTGGCGGTGCCATTTTTTAAGGAGGGTATACAAATGCTCGTCCTACGTTACCAAAAATGTATAGATTTAAACGGAGACTATGTAGAAAAATTATTTAGATGTTAATAAAACTATTTTGTGCAAAAAATTAATGATTTTGGTTTTTTTTAAAAATATTTTTCACTTCGGAGGTTGATTCTGATCGAGTAGCTTTGGGATGCCTACCGAATGGAAACTTCAAATTGTAATAGTAAAAGTCTCCTACAACCAATTTCTGACAGTAGAGAGTACTAAACTCCTTAACCGTAGTGTGCAACTGATGCGAATCGAAATTTTTCCGTGTTGGAATTCACAATAGCGAAATGTTTGCAAAATGAGAGCGGAAAATTATTATTCAACGCCTCAATCAGCTGCTAAAAACCCAAGTGTCAAAATGACAGAAGTCAATTTTATAAAATCCATTTTAATTTAAAAAAAAATTGCAATTACTGTGCTGACCAAAAAAAAAAAAGCGAAATGTCAAAATTTCGCAAACAATTAACCCTTTGCGGTCATACGAGTATGCCTCCTCTCAGCCACCACAGCTATTCTGCCGTTCCAGTCGTATCTTTGCTCCCACCCACTACACCAGAGAACCATAGATACTAATCCTATGTTCGGAGATAAGTAAAATTCCAAATAATATTGTATTTTAAAAATTGTGCTTAAGTGTAATTAGGCATTTTCGCTTATTAAAACATTTTAAAATGGCAAAAAGGTTATCGAAATACTCGTAAGTGTACTGTGAAATTGCAAATAGCGATGCGAATTTTATGTTGACCCTTTTAACACTCATAACGGTAGTTTTCGGTAGGTGAAGTAGAAGAAAATGATGAAAATTAGAGTAGTAAAACAATTTTCCGACGGGATCTAAAATTGTTGCACCTAATGTTTAAAGGACAACGACCTTTAGATTTACATGTGGAATGTTCAGCTCCTTAACAGGCCACGTAGATCCGAGCAATTAGCAGAGGGAATTGACTGCTATCCAGTTGCGGTGGGATGGGGCTGACATAAGGACGATGAAAAACTGTTATATACTCGTACATGTATAAGGATTGAAACGAATAAAACCTGTAAATTTTAATACGGGCTATACTTCCAATGCGTAAAAATTGCAATCCCATTTTGTACCCAAATTAGCCTGTATATTCTCTAGTTTCAATTTGTTATTGATTTTAGTTCGGTGCGGTTTAAAATATTTATAAAATATGAGTCAAGAGGAACGCCGTAAAAGGGTCATCGACAAATGGCTCGAAAATACTTCGCGTTCAAACCATTTCATCGCAAAAAATTTAAACATAACACGCAGTACAGTGGATTCTATTATTAAACGATATTTGGAGACGTTGACAGTTAAACGAAAACAGAAAAGCGGAGCTAAAAGTGGCATGTGCTCCACAAATTTGGACAGGAAAATAGTGAGTACCATCGTAAAAAACCGAACTATGTCATCCAGAGATGTTGCTCGGAAATGTAATACCAACCAAAGATCTAAAAAACGTAACGGTCTAAAAACGCGAAAAATGCAAAAAATACCAAAAGTTACTGAAAAGCAAAAAAAATCATAAAAACACTAGCCCGAAAGCTATACGAGTTGATCGGCAACCAGAAAGCATGCTTGGTTTTGGATGACGAAACTTATGTCAAAGCCGACTTTACTACTCTTCCAGGTGCGCAGTTTTACAACTCGTTTGAAGCTGAGATTCTTCCGCAATCAACAACATCGATTGGGATGGAAAAATTCGGGTCAAAATATCTCGTTTGGCAGGCCATTTGCCAATGTGGACACCTAAGCTCATCGTTTATTACAACGCGAACAATTAACGGAGAAGTGTACATTAACGAGTGCCTAAAAAAACGGTTGATTCCTTTCTTAAACAAACACGAGGGTTCAACATTATTTTGGCCAGATGGCTTCAGCTAATTATGCTCATGCGACGTTGAGCTTTCTTGTTGCTAAAAATGTCGACTTTGTCCCAAAAGACATGAATCCCATTGAAAGGTATTGGGGCTTTGGTCAAAGCTAAATTGAGGAAAAGTGAGCAGTGTGCAAAGGACGTGAAAGATTTTAGTGCTAAATGGAAAAGAGCGTCCAAAAAGATCACAGATGTAACTGCCACAACCTTATGAAGGACATTCGGAAGAAGTTGAGGAAAGAATACGAACCCAAATAATTTTTTTTTTTTATTTTTTGTAATTGTGAATGATTTTAATAAAAATAGAGTTTTAAAGCAAATAAAAAAAATTTACATGAATTATGAAGTATTTTTCTTTTTACTTTGAAGTTTCCAAATTTTATTCGTTTCGTCCTTACTATGGTGAATGTTACAGGGAAAAGAAACAGCGCTTATTCGGACCCTAATTTTGGCAAGTCTTGAGCTTCCAAAACGTGAGCGAGCGTCTTATGGCGTTCCGCATCAAGGCAAAATTCGCTAACATGAGCCTACGCAAGACAAGGACGAAGCCGCACGGTGGCGCATTTTGACTTTTTTGCTTTCAAAATACATAACTCTTAAACGAATAAAGATATCGGGACAATTATTTTTTTGATTAATGGAAATTCCAAGAGCTATGAAATTTGCGAATTGAGAGAAAAATGCTGAAATAGGACTTTGTCACCATGGGGGGTAAATATAATATTTTACTTTGATTTAAGCAATAGCTGGGTATCTAAAAGCTAATCTGGGTAAAACAGTGGTGAATTAAAGTAAACGAACCATATGGCCAAACGATACGTCTGAACTTTCCAAGCAGCCAACAATGACTCGGATCACCATCCGAGGTGCGAATGCGGATTTCCCAAGCGCCACAATAAAGAAGAACTACTGTGATAAGATATAACGTTGGAAAGCTCCACTCGTAAGAGACCACCAGAATCTGCGCCGAACGCGTATCCCGAAATCTATCAATAATTCCTATGCGCCAGCATGAAGTACCGAAGATCAGTGTACCATTAGAGACGCTGCAACTGATGTACTGGGTTTCACCCGACCACCACCAAGAAATCCCTGTTTTGATGAAGAATATCGGCAAGCACACACAGCAAACAAAAAGCATTTAAAGCGGCGCTGCAACGAAGGACGAGAGCCGTTCTTCTTTTCTGAAGAAGGAAACCTTGTAGTAGAGTCACATTCGGTGCTGAGAATATTGAAAAATTTTTTCTGCAGACTGTATAATAGCGACCACGACCAACATCCCGCTGAAAGCAAAAAACACAATTCAACTTAGACGACGATAGCCAATACTTAGGTCTACCTGCCCAAATCGGTGTTAGAAAAGCATTATCTAAGCTAAGATTCAACTAAGATGAATCTGACGGCTTACCGTCCGAGGTAATCAAAGCTGCTGGAAATGACTTTGTGGAGAGCATGCACCAACTCATTTTTCAGATCTGGTCAGAAGAGTGTATGCCTGATGAATGGAATCTCAGCACCATATGCCCGATCCACAAAAGAGGAGACACCATCAATTGCGTCAACTAAAGCAGTATAAGTCTCCTCAACATCGGGTACAAATTTTTATCTGCCATATTGTGTGAACATATGAAACCCTTCGCGAAAAACCTGATTGGTCCTTATCAGTGCGGCTTCAGACCAGAAAAGTCCACAATCAACCAAATTTTGACACTCCGGCACAACCTGGAAAAAACTTAAAAAGGCCAAATCGATACCCACCATCTTGAGAACACTAGCTGCTCCACTAAGGTCGGTAACGACAGAAACGAGCGCTTTAGTGCCAAAAAAAGGTTTTAGATGAGGTGACTTCTTCATCATACTGTGTGCCTTCTTTAACATCATACTTGAAAGAACTGTGCGGAGCTCTTAAGTATTCACTTGATGGCACAATTTTTCAAAATTCTATGCAACTACTAGTGTACGCCGATGATATTGACATAATTAGCAGAACTCAGCGGGCTGTCACCGGTGCGTTGGCTAGTATTGAAATGGAAGGTGACAACATAGGTTTAGCAGTAAATGAGGTCAAGCCCAACTATATGCTGTCAACAAGGACACACAACATCGATGAATTGGACAGAACGTCACAATCGACAACTATATAATTCGACGTAGTAAAGGACTTTGTTTACCTTTGCTCTGCCATGAATTCTGCCAAAAACATCTCAGCAGAAATAAAATGAAGAAACACTCTTGCCAATCGCTGTTTCTTTGGGCTAAGAGTAAAGAAAACTCAGGAAACTCTATAACTATATGAGGAGAAGGTTCAATGACGAACTATAAGAGCTGTATAGCGGCGTCGACCTAGTCAGCAAACTTCGCCTCAATCGCCTGAGATGGCAGAGTCCGTAGAGTCTTAAAATCTAACCCAGTGGGACAACGCTCTACCACCTCACCTTAGATAGTCCGCACAATTATAAGGGATTCTCAACTGAATTTGAGTGTGCAACTGGACACAGTTAGATAAAGACCAGACTAACTGGAGAGGCTTGTTAGTTGGGGTCCAGGTTCACCCCGAACTATATCGCCAACTAAGTAAGCAAGTAAGCAGAGTTTACCTGAATGATCAGCTTGGAATAACTGGGTCGATGTGACAGAAGAGTTAACATCTTTTTAGGGCGTAACCCTTAACATGGGTACTGTGCCGCTTCCTAATATGAAACGTTTTTGAACTAAGGGGCATATTGGAAACGTACCATTTTTTAGAGATATATTTGGATTTAGAAGGGAAAGATTTCTTCTAATATTTTGGATGCTACATTTGAATGAAAATTCAAATATAACAACGAAAATCCAAAAAGTGAGCAATTTTATCCGTAATATTGATGGTAAATTTCAAGAGCATTTTACACCGGAAAGAGAAATATCAATCGTTAAATTAATTATTAAATTTAAGGGCAAAATTAGTTTCTTAACTTACAATCACAATAAGCCCACCAAATAGGGCATCAGCATTTATGTACTCGTATACTCGCATATTATAAGACGGTGGCTGTGGCTCAAGTGGTTCGGTGTTCGAATCCCAACCGCGCCCGAAAGACATTCATTTTTTTCTGTCAGCAAAAATTAAGTAGTGTGAGTAGTTGACTGGAACCCAACAACAAGCCAACTTCCACTAAGATTTTAGTTTCCCCATTAAATGTTGGATGCCAGCCTTGGAGCGAAATAACCGCTGAGCCCAAATAATTTTCTTTCGCTCTCTATCCCATTTTCCAAAAAACTTAACAAATGCTGCGGCATTATAAGTGTAAGTGTATTCATGCCCATCTGAGTGTTAACTTCTTTAAAAAAAAAAAAGAAAAACCTACAGGATGGGATGCTGTGCTTCCCTACTACGGTAGCGTTAGTACAGAATATCTCAAACGTACGAACCTCCCCGTAAATTCGAAAATTATTTTACAACTATACCAAAAGTTATTGAACGCAAATCCTAAGGCAAGAGAATATCATATCTTTACAGAGAGATATTTTATATACCATTAGCGCAAGTGCTTTTAAAACTAAGGTGCTATTTAACTAGTACTACTGTAGGTCACATTTTATGTTTGTCCTGAAATTGGTGAAACAACTTTTAGGTGATTTCCGTGATGGAGCATCTTTAAAATCAGGAAGACCATCGTCCTCAGATAAAGAAGAAGGGCTTAATGGCAAACTACATAAATATTTTGCGGCACTGCGAAGACGTAAAGGCTATTCTGTATGTGGAAACAGAAAAATTAAGGCCGGAAGACGCCAAACTAATTATTTTTGCGACAGACACAAGTTTTCGAAAACCAGGGTTTCATATTGGAGACTGCTTTGAAGGGTGCCACACGGTGGAGAGCTATAAGATATAATTTTTACGTAACATTAAAACTTATTATTATGTTAAATATATATACACTCAGCGAAATTTAATTAAAGGCAGATGCACTTTTGTCCAGAAAATGTGTTCGTGGTGTAAACGGACATACCACCTTGATCAAAAAGTTCTCGCACCACACCACCATGTGGCGTTCCCATTGTTCCGATTTGAGTTATTTTTTTTTTGTTTAAATGCAATTAAATTTGCAACAACGAACTTGTATTAAATTTTGCGTAAAAAACAGATTTAATGGTGCGCGAACGTTGGAAATGTTGTAAAAGTGTTTCGGCAATGATTCTCTAAAGAAAACGGTCGTTTACCAGTGGTACGAGCGGTTCAAAAGTGGTCGTGAGTCAATCGAAGAGGATGAACGCAGTGGCAGACCATCGACATCGAAAACCGACGAAAACATTGATGAAGTAAAAGAAATGTTGGTCAATAACCGCAAATTAACCATCAGAGAGATAGCGGAGGACTTAAACATTGCCTATGGATCCGCCCAAGATATTTACCTCAAATTTCATGCAAAAAAGAGACCGTGTTGACGTCGCAAAAGAGATGATTTGCGAGTCTGAATCCGATCCCACATTCATCAAAAGGATCATTACTGGAGACGAGACGTGGCTTAATGAGTACGACACGCAATCCAGACATCAGGCAAGTGAATGGCGTTCACCAAATGAGCCGAGACCAAAAAAACCAAGTCGTTTTCAGTCAAAAAAGAAAGCAATGCTCACGGTTTTCATGGATTACAACGGTGTAGTGCATCATGAAATGATACAAAGAGTATCATTTGGGCGTTATGAGACGATTGCGTGAAGCAATTGGCCGAAAGAGACTAGAATTGTGGGCAGAAAACTCGTGGATTTTGCACCATGATAACGCACCGTCGCACAGTGCCTTCATTATTCGTAATTTTTTGACGAAAAATGCAACAAATACTCCTACCATCCAACAGCCACCGAATTCACCTGATTTGGCTCCCTGTGATTTCTTTCTGTTCAATCGAGTTAAAAAACCACTACGGGGAACGCGTTTCAGCAGCCGAGAGGAAGTAATGGAAAAATTCCAGTAAGCACATACCGAAAACCGAATATAAAAAATGTTTCGAGGATTGGATCAAGCGCTGACATACGAGGGGCGTTCAATATATTCTCGGTATCGATATGAAGGAAAATGCGAATTCAATTTAAATTGTTTTTATTTTTCAATATAATCTCCCCTAACATCAATGCATTTGTTACATCTTGAGATAAGCTTTTTTAAACCCTCAAAAAAATAAATTTCCTCTTTCTCCATTTATTGCCGACTTGAGTTCTTCATCATCCGAAAACATTTTTTCAAATCCGGAAACAGGAAATAATCACTAGGGGCAAGGTCTGGACTATAGAGTGGGTGTTGGATTTCTTCGAAACCACAATCTCGCGCAGCAGCCTTGGAAACTCGCGCCGTGTGAACAGGAGCGTTGTCATGAAGAAGCAACACACCCGCTGCGAGTTTACTCCTTTTCTTTTTAATTTCCTCCCGCAAATTATGCAAAGTGGAAGCGTAGGATGTGGCGTTGATGGTTTCACCTTTTTTTTTGTACTCAATGAGCAAGATTCCCTTTGAGTCCCAAAAAACTGTGGCCATGAGCTTCCCGGCAGACGGAGTGACTTTGAACTTCTTCGGGAGGCCTGTTCCTTTTTTATGCCACTGCATGGACTCTTGTTTGCTTTCAGGGTCATAGTGGTGGACCCATGTTTCGTCCCCAGTAACAATTCGATCCATAACACCGTCCGAGTTCTCACTACACATATCCAAAAGCTCTCTACAGCATGCGATTCTCACTTTTTTCTGAGGCGCTGTGAGCATTCGTGGCACCCACCTTGCACTGACCTTTGAAAGGTTAAGATGGTCATGAAGAATGGTGTGAATGGTACCAATTGAAAGCTTGGTGATCTCTGCCATCATTTTCACCTTTATTCGGGCATCCTCAAGACCAAGTTTTTCGACTTCTTTGATGCTTTCTCCCGTACAAGCAGTAGCCGGGGCGCCGGATCGGGGGTCGTCTTCAATGCTCTCTTGAACTCACTTGACCACTTTTGCACAGTTGATAATGAAGGTGCGGAACCCTGGTAAACAGTCACCATCTCTTCATGAATAGTTTTTTGACTTTTTCCTTGCTTAGTGAGAAATTTAATTGCAGCGCGATGCTCAATTTTCACCATTCGTCTCAGTTGCTATTATGATTCTGTTTAACTAGAGATAAAACGCGAATTAATAATCACATTTATATGAAATTTTACATTAATGCACTAAAATAATAGTATTACTTGATAAATAAATATAATTTATATATACAACCACAGCTTCACCCCGATACCGAGAATAGTTTGAACGCCGCTCGTAAGTGTGTTGCAGTCGATGGGGATTACTGTGAAAGGGACAAAAGTAACCTCCTTGGGAATGAAAATAAATTTTTTTTTAAAATGTTTTTTTTTTATTTTATTCAATATAGTCCCCTTTTAGTTTGATACACTTATTCCAGCGATTTTCCAACTTCTTGATCCCGTCCGAAAAGCAATTTTCCGGAAGGTCTGCAAAATACTCCTCCGTGGCGTCGATGATTTCCTCGCGTGAGCTGAATTTTTTATTGATGAGCCATCTTTTGAGGTTTGGGAAGAGATAATAGTCCGAGGGATCCAAATCCAGTTACCAATCGTTGCCAAAAGTCCGCCCGAGTCCGCATCAGCAAGTCCCAACACTCTTTCGAAGTGCTCTCGCGTTCGTGTTTTTGGTCAGGAGTGAGCATGCGTGGCACCCAGCGGCAGGACAACTTTTTCATATGCAGAATATTGCCCAAAATATGGTGTGTGCGCTCAGTACTAATCTTTGTGGTATCTGCTAGCTCGCGCACCTTCACTTTCCGGTCAGCCAACACCATTTCATGTATTTTTTTGACATTGTCCTCTGTAAGAGCATCGGAGAGCCTGCCGCTGCGGACTTGATCGGTAGTGGAGTTGCGGCCACCACGAAACTCTCGAAACCAATATTTGACGGTGTAATCTGACGGAGCATTAGCCCCATAATATTTATCCAACTTTTCTTTTGTTTCCTTCGCCGTTTTGCCTCTCAAAAAATAATGTTTTATGAGAGAACGAAAATCGTTTTTGTCCATACTCAACATGATGCCAAACACGTCAACAACAATCAGCTGTCAAAACAAAACTAAAGACAGTATCGCACGGAAATTTGTCATGTCTGCCTAAATATGAACGGACTTCAAGGCACCATAACCTTTTTTGCAGTAGCAGCGCATACTGGCGGTCAAGGAGGTTACTTTAGTACACCTAGTAGATTTAGATGAATAAACTTGTATTTAAAATTTTCTGAATAAATTCCGGGATTTTCCTTTTTTTATTTTGTTTTTGCTGTGTGTCTTTTCCTCAATGTATATTTTGAAAATACCGCTACTCCCGCTCAGAGAATTTCAACATCTGTTGTTTTGTCACCAATGATCGTGAGAAATTCAATTAAAAGCAGTCGTGTTTATGCTGAAAAGCTGTGAGTTGGAAACGAAATCAGGGTTTTTGTTGGTGATAGCAATATTGAAAATATTTTTTTCACATTTAGAACTTTTGGATTTCGATGATTGTTGGCAGCAAGTTAGAATTGGAAAAGGAAAAACGCTCTCCGACGGGGAAATCGCTACAAAATCCACGGATATACGGATACCGGTATGTTCAATCGCCAAATTTCCATTAAATTAAATCGATCGGCTTCCGCAATCGATAATGTTATTAAATTAGGAAGTAATTACAATGCGAACCCGAGAAACAAAAACAATCAAAAAATTTCACCAAGGCAGAAATCGGCCAATATCCGAGTTGGGTGGCAAAAAAATGCTACTGCTTCTAAAATTATTTCAGATTTAAAGTTGCCGATATTTAGATCAAATTTAACCCTTTTAGTGCCAAGGAGCGTCGTCGCGCTGCTCTCGCTAGTTGTGAAAAATGCCAGCGTCGCGATAGCGCTCCTTTTGACAGTTCACTTTTGGCGCGCGCAGGTGATGGCCGTGTTACCGTGTTCGTATTTTTATTCATTATATTGCATTCTAACTATCTTCGATCGCATATTTTTTATATAAACATCGTGATTATTATTTTTTTAATATTTCTAATTTTGATTTCAAAATGTCGAACACAAGTGAATTTTCAGATACAGACGTTGAAATGATAGAACAATTTGAAAACTGCGTTAGTGAATATGACAGCGATAGCAGAAGTGATATTGTGGTTCCTGTCAATCGGAGGTTGCGTGTTATTAGTGACAGTAACGATAGTGAGGATGACCTTAAAAATACGGCCCAATCAAATACGCAATAGTTCCACAGAACTACCATTAAATGCCAACAAAATAAACTCAGCATGCATTTCTTGAAGTATGTGCACCCAAGCATGCTCCTCAAGTTGACGCAGCCCCACTGGAGTATTTCAATTTATTTTTCACAGAGTTTTTGTATAACAAAATGGTTATCGAAACTAATCGGTATGATTTGCAATTTTTTGAATCACATCCAAATTTGAAACCTCATTCGCACGCGGAATATTGGACTCCTTGCACAATACCAGAGATGGAAGCATTTATGGCAGTAATCCTGGAAATGGGTATCACAAGAAGGCCTACTATTTTTTCTTACTGGAATAAAAATTCACGTCATATTCCGTGGTTTTCTAACATGTTTTCCAGGAACAGATTTCAATTACTTTTAAAATGTTTCCATTTAGTTAACAATGAGACTCTAGCATCACCAGGACATCCCGAATACAATTCATGTGCCAGATTTGACTTTTTGATAGAACATGCCAACACAGTTTTTCGTCAGCATTATGTGCCCAATAAACAACTAAGTATAGATGAATCTCTGGTTGGAACAAAATGCCAAACCACTATCAAACAATATTTACCAAATAAAAAACATCATAAATGGGGCATAAAATTTTGGCTGCTCTGTGATTCTATTACTAAATATTGTTTAGGTTTTTATTGTTATCGTGGGGTGCAATATAATGAAAATAAGGATGAAATAAAAAAGATAGGTCTTGGTTCTGTAGTGGTGGAAAAACTCCCGAGTTTGGGAAACTATTTCAATAAAGGATACCATCTATTTACTGACAATTTCTACACCAGTGTAGAGTTAGCCAAGTCACTTTTGGAAAAAGGGGCATACATAACTGGCACTATAAGGCGCAACAGAAAGCTTATACCCAAAGAAGCAAAAGTAACGAAAGTTGGTGAGCCTAAATATTTTAGTAACGGCGAAATTCTAATCGCGATAAACAGTCCAAAAAAAATTCAGTCATTCTCGTTTCCACTGATAGCAATATTGGAAATGTAACAGTAAAAAAGAAACGTGGAAATTGTGAAACAGAAAAAATCAAGCCAGCTATGATATGCCTACAATCAATTCATGGGTGGTGTGGATGAATCTGATAAAATGCTACTCGTATACTCATACTGATGAAAGAAGCACAGTGAAGTTTTGGAAAAAAGTAGTGTTTAATATTTTTGGAAGAATAACTCTAAACTCATATATAATTTATCAGCATAATTCCAATAATAAGAAAATGACCAGGCTGGAATTTACTTCCAGTGTTGTAAGTGCACTAGAGAAAAAATGGCTAGATGGAAAAAATAAAGCTGAATCACATACTTCGTCGAAACCGACTTTTGGCACATAAAGTTGCCCGACTACAGTTGCCAAAGAACACATGACATGGTCTAAACCGGTGGCCAGCAACAAGCGGACCGCGGTCCGGAGGCGGACGGAAGGTTAGCCGTTGGACCTTCAAATATTTTTAAATATGCCGACTACCTATTCAATTCAATTATGTACATATATTTTTTATAACTAGCCCACCATTCATATTGGGTATATAATTTATTTCGTGCGGTTTTTTTTGCAAAATTTGAACGTTTATTTAAGAAAAACATGTAAAATAGTATTATTCAAAGTATTGCCCATCTGAAGCTATGACTTTTTCCCATCTTTCTGGAATTGGATCCCATCCCAAAAGAACTGCGCCGGCTTGGCAGCCAAGCCAATTTTTGATATTCTACTCTGATGTGAACCGTATTTCAGTGAGGGCGTTCTGCGTCGACCGGAACAAATAGTGGTCAGAAGGGGCAAGGTCTGGGCTATAAGGCGGGTGGGGTAAGACTTCCCATCCACTGTTTTCCAAATAGTTCTTAACCGTGGGGCCGAGCGTTGTCATGATGGAAAATGATTGCCTCGTGTCTGGTCGCATATTCCGGGCGTTTTTCGGCCACCGCTCTCTTCAAACGGATTAATTGTGTTCGGTAGCGTTGTCCATTGATGGTTTCACCCGGTTTTAGCAGCTCATAATACAGCACACCCATCTGATCCCACCAAATACAGAGCATTACCTTCGCGCCATAGATATTTTGCTTCGCCGTTGATTTGGCTGGTTGGCCGGGTTTCACATATAATTTTTTGCGGTTGGGGTTGTCGTAATGGATCCAATTTTCATCACCAGTAACAATCCGATGCAAAAATGACTTCCTTTTGTGGCGTTCCAGCAACTTTTCGGACATGCAAAACCGCCTTCCGACTTCTCTCGGCTTGAGTTCATGTGGAACCCAATTTCCTTGCTTTTGAATATATCCAGCTGCTTTTAAACGTTTTGAAATGGCTGCCTGAGTGACACGGAAAGATTCTGCGAGCTCTTCTTGTATTTGGCAACAATCTTCATAGAGTAATGCTTCCAGTTCTTCATCTTCAAACTTTTTTGGCTGCCCAGGACGTTCATCGCCTTCCAAGCCAAAATCACCAAACGACTTTTGGCACGTTCGCTCAGCTAGCCTATGTTCACCATAAACTTCCACCAAAATACGATGACTTTCGGCAGCAGTTTTCTTCATGAAGAAGAACTCCCCGCAAAAACACTTTTTCAGGCACAAAGTTCGACATATTTGAGTGAAAAAAAATTATTGTTGTTTACGCTTCAAATGAGTGACATATACTGAAATGACGTACAATTACAGTAGCTTTCCAACGCATGTTCCAATGGAATAATAACAATGGAATAACACAAGTTACGCCATCTCTTAGCAAACCGCACGAAGTTATAGACCCAATACATTCAACTCCCATACCTGCACCAAACAATACAAAGCATGTCTGCTGTTCGTCGTAAGCTGAATGTTTTTGAAAAAGATATTGCTAGACAAGAATCTACTCATTTCCCAACAGTTCTTGAAGGTAAAAAGGAGAACTCTGAAGAAGAAGACATTGCAGTGTTTTCGAAGTTTCTTTCGATCTTAAAGACGAACCTGCTGTAAGATTCCAAGACTTTGCAGAGATTGCGAAGCTATCTCAATTCCTTAATTTACCTTATGAAGTCGTTGCAGTAGCAGAATGGACTGACGTGGCTGCGAAGTTATTCGGTCTTTCAAAGGCTTCACTGCAAATGGAATTAATTGACCTGCAAGAAGTTATTTTCTTGCAAAAGTATAAAACTGCATCCACTGAAGAATTTTTGGGGCAAACATGTTTCAGAAAAATATATATGGTTTTTCCAAGTATCATGAAATCTGTGGGTTTTTGTGCAAACTTGGTGATGATTTTTGGTGCTGCAAATAAATCACTGAAATCGAACAGCAAGATATCATCACTGAACCCCTACATCGACGACAATGGAATATTGCGAGTGGGAGGTCGGTTGAAACATGCTCATTTATCAACTGATCAGAAACATCCTATGATTCTCTCATCATCGCATCCACTGACAAAATTAATCATAAATAAGACCCATAGCGATACACTTCACGGTGGAGTGAAACTAACTCTAAATCACATTCGAAGAAAATTTTGGATCATCCGAAGAACCAACACTGTCAAGGCCATAATAAATCAATGCATCAGGTGTTTCCGATTTAAGGCCAAGAAATCAAATCAACTTATGGGACAATTTCCGGAGGCTCGAATAAAGTTCTCCCGTCCATTTACACATTGAGCAGGCCCAATCAACATACGATGCTCACAAACTCGAGGCGTGAAATCACATAAAGCTTACATAGCGCTGTTCGTTTGCATGGCAACAAAAGCAGTGCACATTGAACTGACTTCTGATTTAACAACGGATGGATTCATGGCAGTATTGCGACGTATGTTCAGCAGAAGAGGATCTATACACCATCTCTACAGCGATAATGGAACAAATTTTGTTGGCGCAAAAAATTTTATTGATGCATTACAATCCACCTGGAGCTCCACACTTTGGTGGACTCTGGGAAGCCGGTGTTAAGTCAGTCAAATACCATTTGAATCGCATCATAGGAGAGCAGAAATTAACATACGAAGAGATGAATACCATCCTAGTGCAAAGAGAAGGATGCTTGAACTCGAGACCACTCTGTCCATTAACAGACAACATTGAAGATTTAGATGCATTAACACCAGGTCACTTCATTATTGGGTCGCCACTGATAGCACCACAACATGATGTCATTCTAGATCTGCCAAACAGTAGTTTAAAAAGGTGGAAGTTAATTCAAAAACTCAAACAAGATATTTGCAAGCGTTGGTACGAGGACTACATAAACAAACTGAAACAGCGATATAAGTGGAAGCAGCCATTAAAGAATTTGAAATCTGGGCAATTGGTGCTGCTAAAAAACGAGCTGCTGACGCCATCGAAATGGTCTCTAGGCAAAATAATTGAAGTGCACAGCGGAGTTGATAATCTTGTCAGAGTAGTAACAGTGAAAACGCAAAAGGCAACATTCAAGCGACCAATAGACAAAGTGTGTTTGCTGCCAAGCGAAGAAAACATCATGAAGCCTGATGATAACATGCTTCAACCGTCAAATTATCCATCAAACAAACCCAGAAGGAAGCTGAGGGATAGAAAACAATAAACCAGTTTCTCCATTGCCCTTGTGATTCTATCATTATTTGCATCCATCACGTCGTGATCTACAAGGCATACAATCACCCACCCGGAAGTTGGATTATTTGTAGAACAAATTGGAACAGCCAAAATTCAACGAGGAGTATTACGTACGAGCATTCGATTCCCAATCGCAGACATTTTACGTGATCAAGTCAACATAAACAAGACGAGAGATCAGATAATTGAGTTGTGCGAGAAGGCAATATCAGTAACAAAGGAAAGCCAATGTGATGAATTGCGTCATCACATGGAAGAAGAATGGAAGAACGTACTCTTAATTTTCAATAGACTGGAGGTAACACCTTTGCGAAGACAAAAACGAGGACTACTAGGGACTATTCTCACGTCAATATTCGGAGTCAATGATGAAGTGTACCATGACATCGAAGACATAGACAGTAACCAGAAAGCTCTGATAAAAAGTAGTACAACAAATACCAAGATTATGCTCTCTACAATGTCGAATGTAAATGAGACAGAAATTAAAATCAACAATAAAATCAACAACTTACGAAAAAGCTGAATGCAGGTCTGGAAGAGATCAACAAGATGGAATCTTGGTACAGGATTGTGAACGAGAATAAAATAAATATACATGTGACGAACGCACATTAGCTACATGCGAGAAATCGAAATAAAATACAATAAGTTGCTAAATACATATCTGAAACGTAGTCATTTATTTGAGTTTTTGCCACACAAGAGCATGGAAGAAATCGTTAACAAGTGTGCGGAGAAACTTAGCCCAGAGATGGAAGTACTACCAGATCCAATGGATAAACTAGAGTTGTCTTCAACTTCAACGGAGATTTTAGTAACAAGATACTTCATGATCAGCGATGCCAACGAGTATGGCCTGATTAAGGCTAACACTGTGCCTGAAAAGATCGATGAGCAGACATTTCGAGAGGTGCAATTACAGCAGTCGGAGCTTGGAGTCAACTATAATCTACAGAGGTATTTCGAATTACAACAACATTCATCCTCCGGCCTTCAATATTTCACAGTATTGAATAGAGTGAGGATTGCATTATCCAGCAGCTGTATAATCTTTTAAGCGATGTCCAACCAGGACGCTAAGACTCACAAATACTATGCGGAAGGAATTATGAACGCATAATACATGGATGTTCATTACACCCGAAGAAACTACTGTATTTGTGAATTGTGGACCAACTCGAGAAGAAGTAATTTTAAATGACACGGGTATTATTCACGTCACTCCGGACTGCGTCATCCAATCCACATTCATACGATTGAAATCAAAATTAATCAAGGACACTAGAATAGTAATGCACTTCAGCAAATCAATTGCCACTGTAAATACTTTACTATCAACGCAGGTTCCAGTTTATTTTACAAATGAAATCGTCATCCCTCTGAATAAGGATATAATGGAAGTTTTAAATTTCAACCATCATGAAGCAGTCGAGGCGCTCAACCGGCTACATGACCACAACTGGAAGACCAACAAAAAACATCCAATTGGGTTGTGTTCAATTTCCGCAGCCGATATTTTTATTATTTGTCTATTGGCTGTGATCCTCAAATACCGCAATCGTCCACCTAAGAACTTTGCCAACATTGAATTGAGAGCCCAGAAAAGACCGAGTCACCGTTTTGAGATCAATTGGGCAACAACGTCGGAGGAGGCAAAATGTTGACGATATCAACATAAAATAGTTATTTTCCTTCATTATTCGCATTTATTGCTTAGGTTAACAATATTTGTGTTTTTATGTGCCAACATTTGTTTTGGTATTCTTTCAACTTGCACTTTGTCGCTTCGTTTTTATTGCTAGGCTAGCAAAATTTTTGTATAAATTAAGTTGAAATAAAGTTACTTGTCTCAGTCTGGTTATTTAATCGAACCAAGCCTTTTCACTACCTAATGTGAGGCTGCATTAGGCGATTGAATTAAAAAATATAAAAACTGTAAATAGTAGAATTTACAATTGTTACATAAGTAAAAAATAGGTAAAAGGTTATGTTAATTAGGCATTTTCTGGAGAAAAGTGACCACAAAGTGAAAAATTAGCATGGGCAATGAAAACGGAACGGGCTTAGAAATTGGATATCTAAAGACTTAAGCAAGATATCAACTTTATTTAAACGCTGTTGTAAAGGCTGCTATTTCTTCTAAAAATAAAGTCCCACACGAAGTTTTTACCATTAGTACTAACAGAGCAATGTGCTTTAACATGGGTCAGGGTACACCAAAGTAAGCCTTTTCTTAAATCCGCGATAAATGATGTCAACATTGGAGATAGACCCTTACGGTAAAACGTTTTTTTTTCTTAGAATATTCTCAGGAATCATTTCCCAAATTATCGTCATCGAATTAGGGGACACCATGTATATGCGAATCGTCTTTCTCAAAACTGCATTTTTTGAAGAACAAATATCGTTCGAGATTATCAGAATCCCACCTTGACGACACTCTTCGCATTTGCTGGTCCCCGCGTGAACCAAATTTTAAAAAACTGGCTCAAGACCGTCGTTGTAATTTCTCTCAAAGCAAAATAAAATAAAATACAAAACATTATGAGTTTTCTTTTCTGGACCTCGATAAAAGTTTTCAACCGTATCTGGACCCCACTTAAAATTACTTGCCGACCCTGTTCTAAACACTGGAAAAGCGTGATCTTTTTGGGCGAAGAAACGTCTAATCTTGATGGGACAGACGGTATTAATTATTATTGGCATGATATAAAAAGTCCTGAGATCTTCTCCACTAAGCGAAACTTTGGACGTGGATCTTTGACGGTCTGGGCTGCTGTTAGCTATCACTGCAGGACTCCAATATGCAAAATTTCTGGCCGAATGAAATCAGAAAATTATCAACCCTATTGCGAGTGTCAATTATCAACCAATTGACCATTGACAAATTTATCAATCAAAACAATTTTCGGTATTGTTTAACTCATTTGATAAAATTTGTGGCTATTCTGAATAAATTGACTATTTTGAATGAGACATGACATTTGTTGACAAACTAACATCAGAAAATTCCATTTGTCTGTTGTTCCACATTGGCTCCATTCAAAATGGAAATTTGTTACAAATTGGCGGTAGTCAATCACTATTTGATAATTGACAATCGCAATACCAACTACTCAAATTTGTTGATATTTATCGTTTATCGTTTATTTTTTGACTCTCACAATAGGGGTGTATATTACTCTGTTGAAAGATGTTTTGATAGACTTTTTGGACCATCAGCCGGATTCAAATACAATTTTCCAGCAAGATAATGCTGCCACTCATGTATCGCAGGCCAGTCGTGAGTGATTTTCAGACAAAGAAATTCAACTTTTAGAATGGCCAGAAGGTTCACTTGACTTAAACCCGATCGAAAACATGTGGGGAAATCTGTCTCGTCGGGTTTACGCAAGGCCTTTACAACGGAATGGGCTCTAATTCCAGCTCAGGAGTTCAAAAACGTGGTTATATCGATGCCAAGTCGGGTTTTCGAACTTATAACCAAGTCTGGCGCTTGGACTCACTAATAATTTAGACTTTTACGTTATTTGTTATACTGAAATTTCTTCTGTTTTTACTTTACCTTGACTGCCTTTAATCGAATTTCGCAGTATAAATTGAGTTTCTTCTTTTGTTTAACTAAGTAAAGATATGTTTGTTCGTTTTAGTTATTTTTTTCTTTGCTTAAATAAATCATTTGTTTGTATTCAATAAGTTTGTAAATAGTATTATACTTAAATCAACTTTGTTTTTAATATTTCAAAGGAAAATAAGTTGCCTTTAACTGAATTTCACTGAGTGAATATCTAAGGTTTAAAAAATGAATTAAAGAGGGCAGACTACTGCCTGGTATTCTAGTACGATTATCCACTTAAGAATCATTTCGTTGCGAAACAGCGTTCAGTAATTTCCCCACAAATGCGAGGGATGCGTTCCAAAAAAAATACCGCGTATTGTCGAATGCGCGTATGTTCAACTTCAAAACAGTTCAACATAGGAAGAACAAAAGGGTTAAAGAAGAAAAACAATTCATAAAAAAAAAATAGAAAAAAATGCACTGAGTGTGAAACTAAGGACGTGAAGTCCCAGCTTGGTGGATGCTCGGTTGGTTTATAGCTCTCCAAAATAACAAAAACAAGTCCATATGGCGCAATCGAGCTAAGCAGTCCTGCTGTACACGTTGAACTCCTTTCCAAGTTACAATCAGGGGAGTCCTATAATATCAACAGATGTTCTCCTAATTTTTAATGGTCGGATCGTCAGCTTCGACCGGTTCGCACTTTTCTTCAAGCTCTATCAATTCTTGAACTGAAAGCTCAGCATTATGTGTTTCCAAGAGCTCATTAATATTTATCACTTAGCTTTAGATCTTGAAAACCTTCTCCTCCAATCTACATATCTTCCAAGGCAATCAGGAAATTTCCCACATTGCAATCAGAAGCATCCCCAACATCATCCTCAGCACACTCTGGCCATAATCGTCTCCACACTGCATTTGTGTGGTATGTGGAATCTTTTATTGTATATCACTCCAGGATGGCTTGATATTTGCTATTGCATCAGTAATGCTGTATTATAGTTTGGCCAATACTCGCGAAAAGTGGGTTTGTGAGGTCCATCTACGTAGATACATCTTCTTAAAGTTGCAACAACGCCTTGGTCCATTGGCTGGATTGTTGATGTAATGTTTGAAGGCATAGATACGACTTTTACAGTTGGGCTGGAATTGCAAAAGGGCTGAGGGTGACTTGGCGCATTGTCGAGAATTAGCAGCACTTTGAAAGTTAAGTTCTGTCTCTTGCAGTAGAGTTCAACTTCTGGGCAAAAGCATTTACTAAACCAGTCAGTGAATAGCGATGAATTCGTCCAAGATTTATATTTGTTTGCTCTCCAATGCGCTGGAAGTTCGTCCTTTCTTACATTTTTCAAAGCTATGGAGTTTTCAAATTGATAGATAAGATATGGTTTACACTTGAGTTGATAGAGGCGCGGGTCAACCTGGATAGTTTATTGATGAGCTTGCGAGAAAAATTTCGAAGACTGGTTTTGCTGATGTTAAAGCCGAAACCATTAACCGTGTTGCTCGCAATTCGCAGCATTCAAAGGTTCCTCTGCGCGGATTGGTATTGATGGATATCATTTGGAGCAGGCTAGGGCAGTTAATATAACCATTGAGTAGTTGATGAATAAAGAGTACATCAGCAACTTCTCGACGTTTTTCGAGGGGTTGAAGATTCATTAGTTTTAAGCCATCATTACACGGAGGCAAGTTATAGATATCTGTCCAAGGAAGACTCCGTAATGCAAATCGAATGAATCTGCGTTAAATCACTTTAATTCAGCTAGAGTGGTTTTCATGGTAAGGGGACCAAACCAAAACTATTACTATATTTCCGGGGTCTACCATATATTGGGTCTATAACTGCGGTTTGCTAAGAGATGGCAAAACTTGTATTATTCTATTAGAACATGCGTTGGAAAGCTACTGTCATTGTATGTCATTTCAGTATATGTCATTCATTTGAAGCGTAAACAACAATAATTTTTTTTCACTGAAACATGTCGAACTGAAAAAGTGTTTTTGCGGGGAGTTCTTCTTCATTACTTTAATATGAAGAAAACTGCTGCCGAAAGTCATCGTTATGGTGAACATGCGCTAGCTGAGCGAACGGCCAAAAGTGGTTTGCACGATTTAAAAGTGGTGATTTTGGCTTGGAAGACGATGAACGTCCTGGGCAGCCAAGAAAGTTTGAAGATGAAGAACTGGAAGCATTACTCTATGAAGATTTTTTACCAAACACAAGAAGACCTCGCAGAATCTTTGGGTGTCACTCAAGCAGCCATTTCAAAACGTTTAAAAGCAGCTGGATATATTCAAAAGCAAGGAAATTGGGTTCCACATGAACTCAAGCCGAGAGACGTCGAAAGGCGGTTTTGCATGTCCGAAATGCTGCTGGAATGCCACAAAAGGAAGTCATTTTTGCATCGGATTGTTACTGGTGATGGAAAATGGATCCATTACGACAGCCCCAAGCGCAAAAAATCATATGTGAAACCCGGCCAACCAGCCAAATCAACGGCAAAGCCGAGTATCCATGGCGCGAAGGTAATGCTCTGTATTTGGTGGGATCAGATGGGTGTGCTGTATTATGAGCTGCTAAAACCGGGTGAAACCATCAATGGACAACGCTACCGAACACAATTAATCCGTTTGAACAGAGCAGTGGCCGAAAAACGCCAGGAATATGCGACCAAACACGAGGCAATAATTTTCCATCATGACAACGCTCGGCCCCACGTTGCTATTCCGGTTAAGAACTATTTGGAAAACAATGGATGGTAAGTCTTACCCCACCCGCCTTATAGCCCAGACCTTGCCCCTTCTGACTACCATTTGTTCCGATCGATGCAGAACGCCATCACTGAAATACGGTTCACATCAGAGCAGAATATCAAAAATTGGCTTGATTCATTCTTGGCTGCCAAGCCGGCGCAGTTCTTTTGGGACGGGATCTACAAATTGCCAGAAAGATGGGAAAAAGTCATAGCTTCAGATGGGCAATACTTTGAATAATACTATTGTACATGTTTTTCTTAAATAAACGTTCAAATTTTGAAAAAAAGGTATATACCCAATATATTGTAATATGGAGCCAGCCGGTAACTGGTTTGGAAGGACGAATGTGAATGCATATTGTGAAAATATTGCAAATAAGATGAAACTATTTTTTGCTGCCCTGAACATTAATGCTTTTCTTCCTTGAAGATATAAGCTCAGCTAGAAATGCGCTTCCAATAAAGCTCAGTTTCATTCGTGCATTGAAAATTTGTTAGCTTGTCTTTTATAATTCCTTGGACCTCCTCTTTGAATTAGTTGGAAGCATTCAGAATTTATTCCTTGCTTGCTGCAACATTCGTTTGTTCTGCTTCTGGCTCAACTCCTTTTTCTCGCTGAAGATGATCAAAAATATTCATTGCTTTGTTTGGAATTCTAACAGAGTCGAATCCAATTTTTTTTTTTTTTATTGTTGTCTTCATTCCAAGAGATTAGCAAAGTGCCCATCTTCTCCATAATCAGATTCCCGCTTTGCTTTATTTTTTGCTGATAAAGCTGTAGCATTGATTAGCTCTAATAGTGCGAACCGTGGATTCATTTATATTGAAAAAATAATAATTCCAATTTAGTTTCTAGATTCAACACGACTTTCTTTTTTCTTAAATGCTTGTTTGGGAAGTTGTGATGGTCACTTTGCTGTTAACATCTTAATGTGTTGCAATTGCTGCTTCTAATTATAAAAGATTTTAGGACACATGAGAACCGAAAAACATTAGTTATACCTACCAACTTAGAACAATCAACAACTATTAGTTGTTGAACAGCAGAAATATGAAAACGCACGGAAATCTGATGCCCATAAGAACAAAGCCTACTTGAAGACATTGTTTTAGTCATGTTTTTGAAAATTTTTTTAAATCTTTGATGAATCGCAGGTAAGCTCCGTGTGTGTGGAGAGAATTTCGACAAAATTGAATAGCGTATAAGTGAAATTGGGTATGCTGAGACTGCGTATGTGGAAGGATCAGCGTACTCCAAAACGGAAAGTGTCATACAACGAAATTGTTCGTTTACGATTTCGTCATGTTATTGGCCGTGTTCAGAATTCTAGGCACTAGATAGTCAAACGACCCTGGTTGGTCGGGAGCAACTGCAAAGGCAGGAGCTTTTTGATAGGTAGTGGACTGGACTCTTAGCCAAAACAAATCTCCCTGAAATTGTAGTCAGTTGAAGAAATGTCAAAAATCAGCTGATTCACCGATTTGTTGTTCAACTAACAGTTGTACTTTACACAAATCATGCAGTCTGAAGTAAATTCTGAAGGTATGTATTATGATTTGTACGAATTTTTATTTCAGAAAAATAAAAATGAATTATTCTGCATTTTCAGAATGTGAGGCAGCGTGGGAACCCAAGTCAGTACTTCTGTTTTTAGAGGAGTGCCGTGAGAAGAAGGTGCAGAATGAAAAGTAAGGGATATAACTTTCCGGAAACTTCCCTGAACAAAAAGTTACAAAACATGAAAACGCGCTTTCATAGAATACTTGACAACAACAAAAAAAACACGAACTGGAAGAGGCCGCTTTACATGGCTTTATTTTGAAATAGTGAGCAATATTTACGAGGAAGAAGTGCATGTTCGGGATTTTCCGACCTAGGACTCAGCTGCCGAATCTTCAAAAACATCAAAACACCCGTTTCAGTCAATTGAACCGGCTTCCGCATCTTCACCATGTCCATTGTCTAATTCACAAACAAATCTGAAGTGCAAATAAAAAGTAAAACTTTCATTATGACATATGTGTCATACGGAAATGTCAACTGCAAATGCAGTCACTTTGCCGTTCAGAATGTTAGGCTTTGACTAACATTTTAGTGCCTAGAATTCTGAACGCGGCCATTTTTATATGGGATTTTCCGGTTCGCATCAGCTGCATACAACGCTTTAGACCCCAAATCCATTCGTATGTGCGCTTCGTACGGGAATGATACTCGATCACGGATGAGAGAATGCCAAATTACGATACTCAAAACTGGATAACGCGTGCGTGTATTTATCGGAATGTTTGCCAATCAGACAGCACACTACGAGATAAACAACGCTTTCCCAGTCTTGGGGCGAAAACAATCTAGAGAAAGCAAATCAACAAACCTTTAACCACTTGCAAATAACCTGCAAAGCCATGGCTAAACTTCCCAATTAGGAGCAACCGGATAGGTTTTTTTTGGTAAGCGTACTTAATGGTGGCAAAATGCGGAAATAGCATTCAGTGTCCCCGAGTTCCCGAACTGTAATAACACGAAATTGATTGGATCCGCTACACAATCGGCTTGCAATCGGAAAACGCCGACAGCAGTACTGAATCCATAAGTCGCCGTTTTTAAAAGCAGTTGCAAATTGACACGTAATATGATCAAAAGGTGTGTACCATGGTAGAACCCTAAACTTGAGCTATTGCGCAAAATTTAACAAATTTAACACTCCGGAAATTGGGCACGCTTTAACCCAAGTCCAAGAGAGCCTCCTGGATAAAGAATTGATAGTACCAGGAAAAACTGCCAGGGGTCGTGCATCCTCAAAAACTTCTCTCAAAAGACCCTTCAAATAGCTGAGGTCTGCTACAAAAGGTAAATGGTGCTTTCATTAAAACCTAAAGCTTTAATGCCTGCTTGACTGTCCGTTAGTATATGGATGGGGACACCCTTCCTTACCTTATCGAGGATGAGATTTGCGCACACCTGAATTGCATTTTGGTAGGGACACTCTGGAGTTTGGTCCAAATATACCAGCACCCACCCCGGTGTCCATCTTTGATCCATCCGTATATCACTTGATATGGGGTTTTTTAGTTCCATGCTTCTCCGATTGGGATCACTGCAATGAACCTTCTGCCGAAGCCCAGAGTCGTAGACAGGCGCCCAGCTCAAGTCAAGCTCGGGGATTCCGGAAAGACGATTCATTTGATCCATGTGATCTGAGTGATTAATCTTTCCTGTTTGTAGCTATCTGACCGTGCTGCGAATTTCCAATTTTTTTATAAAGAGATGGAGTGGCGTTAAACCAATAAAGGCTTGTATACGTGTTTAGTGTGTTTACCCTTCACTATTGACTAAGTCGTCGGCATAACTAAGTTTTACTAGTAGGTCATCAATGATCAGTGACCACAAGAGCGGTGACAAAACACCTCCTTGTGGACAACCTTTAACGGCTGTGATAGAGATTTTGGTCTCTCCGGAAGACCTGGAGATTTTCCGGTTCACTCTCTTTGGACTCTTTTTGGACATGGCTTCCGAAATAGATTCATATCCGGCGTTACCGAAGGCACCTTCAATATCTTGAAAGGCACATATTGTAATCTCCTTTTGTTGGCAGACCTCTTTAATCGGTTAGAGTGGGAAGAATCACGACCAGACCGGAAAGATTCCGTGTAATCCAGGTGCCATGTATGGTTTGAATGCATTTATGGCCCATTCAACTTTGTCTATTCTGAACATATCTCCAATTTTATGTGAATGCATGGCTCTAAGTGCCTTAAGGAGATGATACTTCCTCAGAGAAATTTTAATGCCTGGCGAATTTTCTCAAAATCTTCACCAGATAAATTCTCAATTTGATCAAAAGAGTTGTGCCTCTCTTGGTTTCCTAATACTTATCTTGTGGTGCAAAATATCTGTCACAGTACTCCCGCAATTGTCAGATCAACCTTAAAAAAAAAAAAAGTTTTTTTAAGACAGGTACCGTTGCTAAAAGCGGTAGTATGTACAATAGTAGTGTGAGTACTACCATCTAACATCTTTGAACAATATCCATCTCTAATTCGATATCTGTTTTCGGATGGAATAAATAAAAGCGAAGTTGGGTGCTGTATATGAGGACTCTTCGTTATCTATGACAACCGTGAGATATTGGCTCAACGAATTTAAACTTGGCCGAAAATCTGTTTTCGATCAGAAACGTCCAAGCCACTTGGTAGACGTAATTACTGGGAGAATCGTTGAAGAACAAACTCTGCGACACGACTCTTTCTGATCGCCGAACAAAAGTGCGTGAAGTAGTAGAGGCCGTATGCGCATCGTAATTAACATTTTACATGTCCAAGCTCTCGGCCCGATAGGTACGCTATTGCTCACACTAGACAAAAAGCGTGACTGTCAGTTTGGAGATGTTTGAGCGAAATCCGCAACAGTTTTTGCGTCGAGTTGAACCATTGATGAAAAATGGATCCACTACAAGGACGTTCCCACCGGCTGGACAGATCATGGATTTTTTGAGATTCAAAAAGAATAATCCTTTTGAACTTTTTGAAGAAACGAAGCACGAACAAAGGGCATATGATAAGAAATTGACAAAGGCACGACCTCATTTATGTGTGCCGTTCCACGATACCACAGGAACGCACCAGCTCAATCATTCGGAATCATCGTGGCTCCCTGCAACTTTTTCTTTTCTTTTCGTTCCCCAACATGAAAACGTGGCTCGCATCAAAAAAAATTCGGCTCAAACAAGAAGGTCATTGACGAGACGGAAGCCCATTTTGAAGAGTGCCAAGAAAGTTGAGAAAAATGTGTCGCCCTAAAATGTGAAAAACTTGCGATTTCATTCCTAACACGGGTACTTATTGACTCATCCTCGTAGTTATAAAGTTTTTTGGATACCTGATTATAGCACGACTAGGATATACTCCAGCTTTTTCGTAGATTACCGTCAAGTCCAATGAAAAGAACAATCCCAATGTGTTGTTTTTCCGGGCATCGGCAACCAGATTATCCCACATCCAAAATGAGAGATTGTAGAGGCCTCTTATATTCGTAGCTTTCATTATATAGAACAGGCAGCCTTCTACATGCTTCCTAGACAAATGTCAGACTTCTTAGTAAGACTTTTTCGCTTAGGGGTTATGCGCAGCGATTATAAGAGCAGAATTACTCTTGGTCTACGATGCCAAGGCCTGGAATTTGATGGTACACCTCTCGGTTTAAGGACAGGATGGTACCAGCTGCTAGGAATCCCCAAATTAAAGCGAACGCGTTTAGCATCATCGTATTTCACCAACGTGCACAATTATTTCGAGAGACAGGAGCTATTCCATCTGAATTTCAGGGTAATGTTCGAGGAATCAACGTACGAACAATTGCAAATTTCTATATTTACGGCCTGATGCCAACAAAATTTGTTTATTTCTTTCCAACAACTCACACAGGCTCTTGGCTTTTGGTTCGCCCATCCTTTTTATCCGCAAGCAAACTCGTTCTTGCGCAGAAAATAGATTTTCACTAAATTTGTGATAATTTTCACCATTCCACTCCCCATTATGAAGACAGGCAAGTCCGCTTTTTCTTCAAAACATCAATCAACCATCAGATTGTACAGACAGAAAGCAGATCCAACCCCGGGACCTTTTTTCACTTAGCACATGCCGTTAAACATGACCGACGAAGTAGGGAAGAGTCAATGCCTAATGGTCAAATGGTCGAGTGGTCCATATATTTTGTATGGTCGTTTGCTTATTAGAATTGTTACGGGATGGAATTGCATAAGGGAATGGGGAGCCTGTCTACAGCGTTTGACCGTCGTTTGATGGACACACGCAATTTAAAATGAACACCACTTCCGCGTATCATCGTTTGCCAAAAGAGCTCTACTCTACTCATAGCACACACGGTCAAATCAAAGAACCAACAAAACAACGACGACGACAACGACGACGACATAAACAGCCAAAGCAAAATAGAGAGGAGAAGCGTTTCTAAAGCAGGCAACAGTGAGCAGGGTGAGGCAGCGTAAAATTATCATACGATCGAAAACACCAATGAAACGGTTGCATTCGTTCGAAAGGTACACGTAAGTGGTACCTTCAGTGCGTTTCAATGGGCTCAGCTCTACTTAATCTGGATCTATTTGGGGTATAGAGCGGGTTATGGACTATTTACCAATCCTTGTGTCATTGCTAGTTTCTTTGATCCTTTCTTCCGGGTTGTCGCGGTTGTTATGAATTGATTTTTCCTTCACGTTCTTTGTTTGTCGTCGATTGGACACGGCACTACCGTCTTCACTACCTTTTTTTCTTTTGTCACACTTTGTTCCTCGGCTGCTGAATCACTTTTATTCCACGAACGTGTTGTCGCCGCACTGACAGAGAATAGAGAGCGAATATTTTTGAAAAGCGAATCACAGAGAAAACGACAAATGCAAATCGGAAAATGGAAAATGGAAAATGAAAAAAACAAAAAAAAAAACACGAATGCGTACGCGACGTGAGAGACTTGCCAGAGGAGCGAGAAGAATGAAAATGAGAGGAAAATTCTGCGAAAAAACGCACGAAACAAAGCTGAACAATGCGTTAGCGAATTTTCTTCCGTTTGCTCGTTTCGTTTCACACTCAAATTCAGACCACACGACCCGTCGCAACTCGATGACGATTTCGGCAAAAGTCGATTTTGAGTTATTGGTCGAAGTCGCGCTGACTTTGAAGGGTTTTTCCAATTTTGACAGTTGAAAGCTGTCAGCCATATGAGCACGGGCATGGGCAGTAGCGCACAACAATCGGCAAAGGAACGAGACGGATGATGGCTGAGAATAATTGGAAAGAGGAGGTAGAAGGGAGTTTGTTCTGTGGGGAATTCGTATGTCAATCAGATGCCATTGACAGTTGGATGGTGAATTTAAGCTTTCGGTGAGTTGCCAAGTGTGTGAGAGTAATTTATATTGGAGAAAGTGGTATGATAAATAAAATGATTATTAAGAACCTGCATATCCAATATCTTGTGATGTAAAGTGATTTATTTTAGCGAACGCGTCGTATACGATCATGTGAACGCGTTTCAATGAATTGTGGTCTTTTTTTAAAAAACTAAGTAGAATGCGAATACATTTATTGCATATTAATACGTCCCGTTTTAAAACATTAATCACAAATGCAGCCAATTGTGCACTCTGAATGTACGATTACGTTAAAAGGACGTCAATAACTGAAGATTTCAAAATTAAATTTGGAGTACACGAAGGCAGCGTACAAAATCCGTTGCCTTTTAATGTGCTGCAAGATTTCGCAGAATATAAATTAGTTCGGATAGGCGTCACTTCTTTTCACCTATAGTAGCGCTATCCTAAGCATCGCCAACCTTCTAGCCAACTGTTGATAGTTGATAATTGAATAAATGCGCTAGAAGCTATTGGGTTACAAATCAGTCATACTTGGACCGAATATCTGTTTTTACAAGCCCCCAAACCCAACTTCTGAGATCAATTTAGAAGGAGCCATCATGAAAAGTGCCCAGGCTCTGTGACCAGTTACACTTAGAGCACTGGTGGCCACGAAAATGATATGAATAGCAGCGGGTGTGTCGAAGCGAGATTTAATAAGACTTACGCGTATTCGTAGAATTGTTCACATTCTGAAACCGGTAGTGGAAAAACTTTTGGGTGAGCAAATGAGCTAATGTTGCTCTGCTCAACGAATGCTGTCGACAAATTCAATCCAAACAGCAATGGAGGCTCACGTTTCAACCGAGATCCAAAGAAGGGACCAAAAGAAAAGAGTTCAAGCGCAGAAACACTAGCAAAGTCTTGAAATCAATAGCAAGGTAATCCAAAATAGAGTGGACTGGAGAATTAAGAATTTTGTGTACCCTTAAAATGTTTCCACAACATCGCAGGCGAAGAAAAGGAGGTACCGATGTGTATACGTTAGTCTTCAATGGTTCCATTTGATAAGCGAGTTGTACGAATTTGATAAGAACCACAATATTTCAGAGTACGGCCAAAGGTGGGAGTACGGATGTCACGGCTGAAGGTTTGAGTGTGTAGAAAGTTACTGTCAATTTCATTGGAGCACTGTTTGTGAAAATAGCGATAGAACAAGGCAGGGCAGGAGGCTTTTCGTCGGTGTTTGAGGGTGCCAATTGACTGTGTAATATTAACATCTCCCATGAGTTTTGAATCCACTATTCGAAATCCTATCTAGCAAGTGCGGGAGCACCTGACGGGATATGAGCATTGTACTCCACTTTTGGCAAAATCAGAGGGAGTAGTGTTCCTGTTATCGCTTCAGGAAACCTAGCATGTTTGGCGACATGGAATATGTAGTCATTTCAACGTAGGTTGTCATTGATAATTATATATAGTACGAAAACAACAAGTTTTTCAGTTTCAGCAAGAGGCTTTGCCTCACTTTCATACTAAGCGTGAGCCCTACGCTAACATAGGGTAGGTGCCCCAGAGAATTTGTCAAACTATAGCGCAATCTTCTTCACAACCAAGTGTAGTTCATCCGCATTCACCGAGATTTCTAGGCTCAACCAGGATCGTTGTTCGTGTTTGAATTCAAAGTTCGTCAACTTAGCATAGAGGAAAGCAACGCCAAGCATTGATTGGCTAAATCGGATTACAGCTGGCAACTGATAATTTTGAGAACACATACACTCCCAAGATTGACGACAAGCATTGAGTGTTCTTCCCTGAGGAAACAGCTCTCATTCTGACAATTAGCTTGGACCCTCTGCTTGATATTTTAGCAAGAAGGAAACGCCATCGTTCAGGTAAAAAATCGGAGTTTGAAGATCAGAGGGAAGATAAATGACGACTGGAACTTCAGTTTGGCGAAAACTCGTAACTCGGAAAACGAATTGCATGCTCTACAAAACATTGCTTCTGTTAGTTCTACCATATAGAGCCAAGTTCTGGACGATAAGCAGGAAAGCAGAGCACGTATTTAACACTTTCGAGAGAAAAGTCGAATATTTGGTTCCAAGAAACGCGAACTCTACGAGCTGTAACCAGAAAGCCAAAGCGCGTCGACTACTCTGGCTCGACCACATCGAGCGGATGGGCAGTAATGCTCAAGCAGAAGACGTTTGAATCACAGTCCGCTGGTGCGGGACGATGAGACCGAACCTCCATTTTAAAGACCAAACTACCGCGGATTCCAGAGCTCTTTGTCTATACTGGGAACAGCGTGTTGTCGTCTCTCAAGTTCGTTTAGTTTGTAGATTAAAAATTGGCGACCATTTGGCATTCCGATCCTCAAAACGATGCCGGCGTCCTACTGTCGACAAGACACGAGCTTATAAATCTGGCGCTAACTGCTAGGACTCCATCGTAGTTACATTCTTGAGAACAACGTCCATTTAAGGAAGCTACCTCGATAGTTTCAGTCTGCAGTTGCGGAACTTGAAATCGAATTGATTTATGCTGAGTCAGGTCTTAGATGTTCGAACAGTACATACCAAGAGAGAAGATTCGATTTAGGAGACTTTCAGCCTAACTTAACCTGTGCGACGCATCTCGAAAGGACAATACCACTCTCTTCTCTCGCTCCAATTTTCGATTTGTCAAATCAATAATGGACCACGTCTTACCGAAAATTAATAAATTTTATTTCGTTCACCAAATAACTCCTCCTGAAGGCCGGTCATCTGCTCAAGTAGACGCCGCATTACAATGATTAAAAAGAAAACACTCCACGCCACACTCTAGATTTCACTGTCACTGTCGTCTTCTCGTTTGGCGGCTTGTCCGGCCTCCACGGCCATTGTATGCCATGGCTTAGGGTTCAGACGATGCATGCCGTTTGTTTCCTTGCTAACCAGGCTCATCTCAAATTGGAAATTTTTGTCCTTTAACTCATCATGGACTTGATAAATGCTGGAAGAAAAACGTAAATCTTCTCACTAGAACTGTAAGTTCCTTCACTGATTGCATTCCGTACTCACATTTTACCGGCATTCTGTACCAGAACATCGCTGGTCATTTTCACAAACTTGAACTTTTCCATTTCGGTCTTGGCCTGCTGCTTTGATTTGCCGCTGGCGCAAGCAAAGTATCCCTAAGGAGATGATTGCATTTAATTTGAAAGTAAAAACACCTGCGATTGATTTAACTTACAAAGGATGACCCAGAAGGTTCGATTTTATACAGCTGTGGGCCCTGTTCCTCATCATAAGCCGACAGAATCGCAGAAACACCAAACGGACGGACTGCACTGTACAATGTGTACGCATGGATGTATGCCGATAGTCTTTCGCTGAGAATTTTCAATGGAATCGTGCGATCAAATTGCTGGCGATAGTTTGTCGCTTCCTGGCGAGCAATGTCCACGATGTACCTCCCATCGGCCAGTAAACCTGCTAGAGCCAAACCGATGTTCTTGTCGATTGTAAAAATTCTGGTGGCGGCATCATCTTCGTACAGAGGACTGATCACGATTTTCTCCACAGCCAAGACGACACCATCCTTACCTCGCAGCCCGATGATTGTACCACTTCGTTCTACCGCCTTGGAGGCATAGTCGATTTGGAACACTTGACCATCAGGAGAGAATTGCGATGCTGATAAATCGTACTGCAAAGGGGAATTGAGCTAAATCTAATCTATGAGATGCGAGGAAACTTACACCGGTGCCAATGGAACTCATTTTTACGGGATTTTCTTAATTTTTTGTGGAGAAATAAATTTTTTGCAAACTAATCGGCGATGACGGCTTGTTTCTTTGTTAGATGAGGTTATGTGTAACTTTTTGACACAACACAAAAGTGACTTTTCATTGTGGCATTGCCAGACGTCGGATTCTATGTTTAACATCGCAAATCGTATTGTCTTACAGAGGGTATCTTTTTTTTCTCCAAAATGTGAGAATTGAAATTAAAAAAAAAAATACAAAAATCAATTAAATCGCCATGATTGACATTTAATGTTTGAATCAATTGAAAAAGGTCATCTAGTCAGTTAAATTGTTGACCACTGTTTCGAATAAATCGGCCTACACATCACGAATAATAGTTAAAATACCTTTCAACCGGATGATCTCGTAGGACGATTTCGCCAAATTCTGATTTCAATAAATTAATAGCTGGAGATAGTGTGTAAAACCACTGCTCCTCTGGATCAATGTCTTCCATATGTTAGATAAAACTTTTCGTTGAGCATGGTCGACTAACTATCCGCGTGTCTTCAACTGCTCTGTCTAAGATGCAGCATGCATACCAACGCAGGATCTGCGAGTGGGCGCTCCAAAATCTGGTGGGCAGAATTGAAGATGCACCCGAAAAGAAGGAACACACACCTGGTCTCCTGGATTCTGATAGCAGTCGCTAACTGCGGCCAAAATATTTGTGGAAATACTACGTAACGCTCTTAATAGTATTGACGTCTATGCTTTGGCATATGCAGACGATGTTGATGGGCTTGGACTAAACATGTTACGTGGAAACCTCTAGGGTACTTTCGACCTTCTGGCAATGTAAGGAGCTTTCGGAAAGACATGGGGCTTGTCACCGAGGAGGAGCCGCTGGATCAAAATACACAGCTATAATAATGCCAATTATACACCACGTAAGTACGTTGTTGCCGCTTTTACTTGTCTCCAAAGAACGGTCTGTCTCGGCTGCATGAAGGCTTTCCTAAGTAAGCCTTTCTCGAGTCTAGGCGCACAGACGAATATTAATATCGTGGCCTCGACACTCAAAATTTAAAGACAAGTGGTCTTCGATACAAATTGCAATGGAGTTTTGATGACCTTGTCTATTGGCTCTGCTTTGGGAAAATACGAAATCGACTTTCCCTGTGCCCAGGAATGATTCGGCCAGAATCTGCGCCAGGAAGGGAATCTAGTCAGATCTTCATGGATGGCTCCAAAACCGATTCAGGATCCGGCAATGGTGTCTTGTTGGAAAACGACAACCTAAGGTTTCACTCCTCGTTAGGGACACATTTGTCTGTCTTCAAAGCTCAGATAAACGCAAACTTGATGGCAATGAACTATTTTGTGTAAAACCGCTGAACCGTGTCAGGTCTCATGTGATTTCGAGTCGAGAATACTTGACTTTACTGAACGGAGTCGGAACGCTGAATCAACTGAAACTGTTTTCGGTCCCAACAATCCCACCGAGACTGCTTGCGTCCTGCATGACGAGTTTCGGTTTGTTTTCGAAAAATGAAGACTAGTAATTGCACCAGCATGTAAATCGGCACCGTGCAAGTTGTAATGGATGGGTATTGTCCGGTACTATAAGCGTGGATGTAAATTTGTCTATGGTGCTATGAATTTTTTTACTCAAACGAACGATTTGGAGCAATGTTTCGTGTACTTACAATTGAATAATTATTTAAATAATTTGTATTAATAACGTCACCACGTTGTTGCTGAGTTAGATGCTCTATAATAAATTGTATTCAAAATGATAGCCAAATTTGGATACATATGAATTTTTAAAATCAATTTCACACCGCCCGCTATGCCTACCCTGGCATGGCATACTCACCACCTTACAGCAAATGTCATTTGCATTTTTTGTGTTTTGTTGATTTCAGGTGTTTAGTCGAATGGTTGCAGTTTGAAAAAAAAAAGAAAATTTGATGCCGATTTCGAGATGTCCACGCAACTCACAGAATACCTCCAACAGGTTTGTCTTGAGCCTGTCTCAACATTAAAATTAACGTTTCTCCGGTCAATTGCAGTTGCAGACAGTGGAAGAGGCTCTAAAATGCTCCACGGATCCGGTTGAGAAAGAATCTCTAGAGAGCTTGAGGAGCGATCTTCTCGAGCTCTTGGAGCTGACAAAAGAAACAATGGCAGCCAGTGAAGATGGTAAGGTATTGTTTAAATTCGCCTAAGCCGGATTTTTTAATCGATATCATCGTTCCAGACAAATCGCAAAATGTACAACACGACGATGAGATGCTACTGTTCATGAAGGAAATCAAAGAACTGGACAAAGACGAGAATGAAGGCGAAAAACTAAAAGCTCTCAAGGTGCTTTCGATGTTATTCCATCCAATCCTTATATCCGACTTGTTTTATTGTAGGAACAAATCGAATCAATGATAGGGCAAAAATGTTCGGCGCCACACAAACATTCCTGGGGCCCCATAGGCTATCACAACGCTATCGTTTGCGGAGTGGATGAATCTGGTGAATGTGATTTAGACAATATTCGTCTTCGTGTACTCTTCACTAACCCGACTCACAAAGAGATGATTCCGTGCTCGTACTTCCTTGAAGGAGAGTGCAAATTTGACAGTGACAAGTGCCATTTCTCCCATGGGGAGTTGGTTGGCCTGAATGACCTGAAGGAGTACAGTGAGCCAGAGTTCGACAAGTTGGCTAGAAATTGTGTAGTCTTGGCTAAGATGAATGACCGTATGTGGCACAAGGGTCGAGTGTTGTGTGCAAATTTTGTCGAGAAAAATTGCCGTGTGCGTCTGGACAACCAGAAGAAGGAGATGGACTTTGACTTTGAGGATTTGTTTCCTATTTTCCATGGTTTGTATACGTACAATGATAGCTTGCTGATGATGATTATCTAATCCAATTTCAGACGAAGATCTCAGTTCTGGTTCGGATTCAGAGTCAGAGTCGGATTCGGAGTCCGAGGATATTGAGGCCGCACGGAGGACGCGTTTAATTGAGCAAAGTCTCTTCTCCTACGCCTCAGATCAGGCGTTGGGCGATTGGGAGAAACACACAAAGGGTATCGGCTCAAAACTTATGGCAAAGATGGGATACATTACCGGCACTGGTCTAGGATATAATGGCGAAGGAATCATTACTCCCATTAGCGCCCAAATTCTTCCACCCGGGCGGTCTCTAGATCACTGCATGGAACTTCGTGAAATGGCCAAGGGTGACAAGGATCTCTTTAGCGTCGAAAAAAAGTTGAAGCGGCAACAAAAGAGGCAGGAGACACTAAATGCCAGAGCTTATGTAAGAGAATCCAAAAAAACCGACGTTTTTTCGTTTCTAAACGACGTAGTGGCTGCCGGTGTTGCTCCGACGACCGCAGCGCCGACTGGGTCAAAGGACCAAGCATCTCGTGCTCAGCAGAGTACCTTCCAAAACCATTCAACAAAGAAATTGAATGTGGAAAGTGTTCGCATTGCCGACGATATACGGAAGAAGGAACGTGAGATTCAAAAGTTGAAAGAGTCTATGAGCAGGCATCAGGCTGGATCGGAAGTATATAAGCGATTGAAGGTGCAATTGGAGGCTAAGAACCAGGAACTAGGAAGTCTCAGAAAGTCGGAGAGTTCACTCACTAGGGAGCAGTTGTCCCGAAAGACAAAGGACAAGCTTTGTGTTTTCTAGAAATGTTGGAAGTGCCCATGGTTGGCTGTGTTGTAGGAATAAAGTTTTTTTTTGTTAAACTGCGCTACGTTTTTTTTAGAAGTTATAGACCTGATGAGGCTGGAAGAGTGTTAAGGACCAACTCTTTCCTTTGACTACAGATTTGTGAATCATTTCGCCCTCTTTTGAGCTCGTGTAGATATAGTACTGGCAAAAGGAGAACCTTTGGCTTCATTAGTTTCAGTTGTTCGGGGACATTATTTAGCACGAGCCAGACAAGATATTTCAATGCAGTTCAAAGCTCCAACAGAGGTGATGTATCTAGCAATGACAATCTCACCAAAGGCTTTCACTTTTACATGAGGGACAGGTATATTCCAAAAATCAACCTCTCCGTTGAAACTAAAAGCAAAGGAAGGCGCTTGACACAAAATTCTACAAAAGGTTTGGCTCTGCTGTAATGCTTAATGTGGACGCTCTGTCTGGTCCGTGATTAGTGGACTGACATGCTATTACCTTAATCCATCAATACGGGTACTGGGTACGGATACACATCCTGTGAATCGAATTCCAGAACGTAACGCTCTTAGTAATATCCTTACAAGTCTAGACAAAATTATTTTTTAAGAACCAATCCCACTAAGTTTTCCGAAAGACTGAAATTTAAAAACAAACAGCAGCATGCAATCTTAGATTTGATAAATTCATTGCGATTGAACGGACAGACACATGGACGTGGTCCCAAAATATCTCGAAGTGTGGTCAGTGTCAATAAAAGCAGGTCTTTATCGTGTCCTCATTTTTGCGCACAGGAGGACAATTATGATGGGCAGGGTATATACAAATGAACCTTCAAAATCAGATTATGTATCCAATCAGTAGCTGTACTACTCAGGTTCTTACATTTAAAAAAAAACATGCTGCAGCATGAGCCCGGAGGAGAGCCTAAATAAATAGATGACGTGGATACCATAGCTCGCTCTACCCACTGTATTGTTCATTTTGTCGACTGAGAACGATGGCAGAGTGAAAAGCTTTTTCATAGGCAGAAGATTTAATTTTCGAGGGTTTGCCATAGACAATAAGATGCCACTATGGCGCCACTGGTCATAGACCATTTTCTTCTGATTGTCAGCGATCCGGCAAGAGAAAGCGATCATCATGCTAGCATGCAGCTGGCGACCCGTTATGACAATTATGACAGATCAACATTTAGCACTGTCATCAACACATCTTAAAACTTCCAACCGCACAGAGATAAGGCATTTCAAAGGAACCGCCAAAGAGAAATCAAAACGGAACTGGACAGAATACGGATAGGCCTCAGAATGGACAAAGAATAAAGTTTACGGTATTTAACTTGATGTCTAGGATCCTATAAGTTGTTGTTGAATCTTGTTACTGACCTAAAAGGAATCATAAACGTTTCTGATATGAATTTATGTAATAGCCATAATCTCTAACTCAGAAACAGTCAAATCTGCCATTAAACGACTTTCGTCAAACCCTTTCACGGCGAGTACCGAAATTTTAGTAAGCAGCACGCATCAAATCTGCAAAGTTTGAAAAGAGAGAAGCATGCTCGACAGTAAAGCGACCAGCTCTAGTTATCATTCGTACTAGGATGGCCTAGCCTGCCTAGCAGTAACAGGAAGATCTTGGCCCGGCATTATTTTCAAGATCGTTATTAGTGTAATGGATTAATGGATAAATAGTTTAATGGATGATACGGCAAATCCTGCCTGAAATGACATAGATGGCAATAGAGTTCCAAAGCTCTTAAATAAAATCGAGAATGAAGGTATGTGGCAAACGCTTGAAAACCTTTAAATAGCTTGAAATTCCAACAGCCGAACTCCAAATTTAGACCCAAGTGGCGCGTTGGGTCCTGGAATTACGGTCTTACAATTGCGAAATTGTACATAGAAGTGGTGTCAATATGGGGCACGTTGATGCATTAAGTCGATGCCATTCGTGGAGTTTATCGGATCGGATGATATTGATGTTGATACGAAGCTGCAGGTAACGCAAAATCGAGATCCGAATATCATTGAAATACACAAGAAATTAGAGGATAGCGACTGCGAGCCATTTGAATTGCACAAGGTGTGCACAATGGTTGTTGTATGTTCCACAATGGAAGAGAATGTAATTCGCCAGCTTATTGCGCACGGTGGTATTGTAAAGTGCGTTAACCAGTTAAATTTGCGATATTGGTTGCCATCCATAAAAACGAAGGTGGAACGAGTCCTTAGAAATAAAGTGTATTGTATATTCCGGCGCTACGCGGACAAACGATTGTAATTTGCACAGATTCCGAAAGTATCTATTCCATTTGATACGGTTAACACCGATCATTATGGGCCATTGCCGTCAGTGAACTCGAAGCGAAAACACATCTTGGCAATAACAGATGGATTCACAAAGTACCTATGTGAAGTTATATCCAGTAGCGTCGACTGGTACAAATGAGGTGTGTGAGGCCGTCCACGGCGCACAGCGGGGACGCTGTTTCACGTCCACAGAATTCCGAGACAATACGTCTGCTTTGAACACTCAACACGTGCAAGTGTCCACTGCATCTCCCCAGGCTAACGGCCAAGTTGAACGCGTTAACCGTGTGCTGACCGCGATGCTGTCAATACTGACAGAATCGGTCCACCGTGCTGATTGAACGAGAATGATAAAGCAAGTGGAGTTCGGTGCATCAGACCACGAAATGTACGCCTAGTGAATTATTGTTTGATGTTCGACAGAGAGTGGAGCATGTCAATTGGTTGGGCGAGTATTGTGACGAACGGTTTGTGGAGCGCGTGGAACGAGATTTGAACAAAACTCGAGAGCTAGCTGCAATTGCAATAACAGATTCCCAAAAACAAAGCCAAAAATAGCATTTGGCAAGGCATCGGCGGGCAAAGGTGTTCAAAGACGGTGGCTTTGTCGTTATTAAGAATGTCGATAGCACAATAGGCAAAAATAAGAAGTTGATTCCGAAGTTCAAGGGGCCATACGTAGTGAATAAGGCACTCTTTCAAATGATTGGTATGTAATACGCGACATAGAGAATTATCAAGTGATACAGATGCCATATGACGGCATTATCGAATCGGCACACATGCGACGCTGGGCTGACCATTTGGGTGGGGACTTGTCTGGTAATGGCAATTTTGATGAGCAACACTTATCAGATGAAGAAAATTAAATTGATTTGTAAATTGTAGAGTAAATGTGGCAAACTGGCCTGTTTTAAATTGTATTCCATTCCGGTTCGAGGCGATGACATTCCGAATTCCGGAACATATATTTTATTTGTCTATTATTACTTATTGTGAACATACTACTTATTGTGAACCAACTGGAACCAGCTGGTAGCTGCCATGCTTTTGACAGTGGGTAAAAGCGGGAACCACATGTTTGGTGGTAGTTTTTAATTGAGAAATTGCATCGAGGGCGGTGGTGTTTTTTTTTTTGGGTTTTCTTGGATTGGGCTACTCATTTTTGTATACTATCTGTTTTTTTTTTGGATTTAATAAAATAACGTTTATCATATAATAATAGAAATGACTATTTTAATTTTGGTGGTGACTAAATGACAGTGAAACAGTCTACCAACGACAAACGGAAGAACTTCTTTTTCAACGGATTGTATGAGCTGCCGAAACGCTGGCAAACAGATTTAATCGATGAAGGAACTTACATTTTATACTAATTTTTTAAATAAAACAAAAAATAGGACGCTGAAACTATCTACTTTACAATAATGAACAACAAACAAGTATAATACTCGTAATGATCTGTGTAAACAAGTTAACGCAGCCCACTTAGCCATTCAGATAACGATTATTGATTTCTGTTAATCAAAATTCGATTAAAAAGATATCCATACTAACAATATCTACAATTTGTACAACATATCTACTACATACAAGACAACATGGGGAACTTTATTCATATCTCGTGCTGCGACTAATCATTTAGTGCCTTTGTTATAAATCTAGCCATCCATGACTAAGTCGACTTGATTTCCAAAGGGGACGAGCTTTATGTTATCTGATTGATCGCCAGATATTATAAAATTATTGTATCATATCATTCACGAGACTTTTTCATGCATGGTGGTCCATATCAACTACCTACGTAGGTTGCTCCTTAAGTTTTGAGAACAAACAAATATTTTTCATCGAAAATGCATCCATTGTTCTTCAAAATACTCTGCATGAAGATCAATACGAGCACACTTTTGCATGCGTTTGAATCAATTTTCGAACCACTTTTTCAATTCAGAATGATGTAACTCTAAAACATGCGCGTTAAACACATCAACCGCTCATTCAATCGTCGAACAACGTTCACCTCCGTCCATTTCATTTTGAAAGGATTTTATTTTATTCTTAGTGAAAAGTGACCTCCTTGGGAATTAAAAAATTTTTTTTTAAATGTTTATTCAATATAGTCCTCTTTTAGTTTGATACACTTATTCCAGCGATTTTCCAACTTCTTGATCCCGTCCGAAAAGTAATTTTCCGGAAGGTCTGCAGAATACTCCTCCGTGTCGTCGATGATTTCCTCGAGTGAGCTGAATTTTTTATTGATGAGCCATCTTTTGAAGTTTGGGAAGAGATGATAGTCCGAGGGAGCCAAATCGGGCGAATACGGTGGATGCGACAGCAATTGGAGCCGAAAGTCATTGATTTTAGCCGTAGTTGCGATGCTCTTGTGCGCCGGTGCATTGTCTTGCAAAAACAAAATTTTTTTTCGCTTCATGTGAGGCCGTTTTGCAGCGATTTCGGCCTTCAGTCGCTCCAATAATGCACAGTAATACTCGCTGTTGATGGTTTTTCCTTTTTCGAGGTAGTCCACGAAGAGTATGCCATGACAATCCCAGAAAACCGACGCCATAACTTTTCCGACCGCCTCCCTCGACCGATTCGGGGCACTCTTGCCGGCTTCAGTCCATTGCCGGGCACCCATTCTGTTCTCTGGTGTGTAATAGTGGATCCAAGTTTCATCAACAGTTACCAGTCGACGTCAAAAGTCCGCCCGATTCCGCATCAGCAAGTCCAAACACTCTTTCGAAGTGCTCTCGCGGTGTTGTTTTTGGTCAGGAGTGAGCATGCGTGTCACCCATCGGCAGGACAACTTTTTCATATGCAGAATATTTTCCAAAATATGGCGTGTGCGCTCAGAACTAATCTTTGTGGTATCTGCTAGCTCGCGCACCTTCACTTTCCGGTCAGCCAACACCATTTCATGTATTTTTTTGGCATTGTCCTCTGTAACCGCATCGGAGGGCCTGCTGCTGCAGACTTGATCGGTAGTGGAGTTGCGGCTACCACGAAACTCTCGAAACCAATATTTGATGGTGTAATCTGAAGGAGCATTAGCCCCATAATATTTATCCAACTTTTGTTTTCTTCGCCGTTTTGCCTCTCAAAAAATAATGTTTTATGAGAGAACGAAAATCGTTTTTGTCCATACTCAACATGATGCCAAACACGTCAACAACAATCAGCTGTCAAAACAAAACTAAAGACAACATCGCACTGAAATTTGGCATGTCTGCTTAAATATGAACGGACTTCAAGGCACCATAACCTTTTCTGCAGTAGCAGCGCATTCTTGCGGTCAAGGAGGTCACTTTTCACTCCATCTAGTATACTTACAAGCTAACAGGAAAAATTCTTAAAAACATAACTTATTCTAACTTACTAGCCCTCCAAGCGGACGTTCTAATCCAAACTATATTTCTTTTTATATCTTTCCACGTCTAATTTATCATTTTCAATAATAATTATTATTCATTAACAGCTAGTTAAGCTAAGAAAATATTAAGTAAACGTTGACCTCGCAATTTGTTTTTGAGTGTCACTTGACTGAGCCAACCTGTGAGAGCTCGCATTGTCGTGGTGGAAAATGATCTGTGTTCGGCATTCTACAAAGACTTCTAGGAAAACAAATGGTGGTGTACAATTTCGAATTGAGGTCGAAAATCTTTAAAAATGCAATAGCACTCGTACCTATGACAAAGCATACAATATACAATTATTGTCATTACTGAATTCAATGTGGTTGATCTTTTTGGCAGATGTCATACAATCTTTGGCAATTTTAGTCATGGAGTCGTTTACCATTCAACGACGCATTTTTGCTTGTTAAACAATCTTATTACGAAAATGGGCGATCTGTAAAAGTAACATTTCGTAGAATTCGTGAATTTTTCGGTCAACATAATCGCCCTAATGAGTCCGGAATTCGTGTAATGGTGAAGCATTTTGAAGAAACTGATTCGGTATCGGATCAAACTCTATATCAGCATGCTCACATCACTGTGAGCGAAAGTGTTGAAAACCAGTCAGGTACCTTAATTCGTCGCCGAAGTGAATGGACAACGTTACCGCAACATGTTTACCGGCTATTTTTTTTTTTCCAAAATTGGGAATTGGGTCTGAACGATTTCTGGTTCCAACAGGATGGTGGTACTGCCCACACAAACCATCAATCAATCAATTTATTGCGTATGAAATTTGTAGATAGCATTATTTCGTCTAGAGGAGCAGTTGATTGGCCTCCAAGGGTCATGCGATTTGACACCTTGTTGGGTTATTTGAAGAGTAAGGTATATGCCAAAAACCCGGTGGCAATTCAAGATCTCAAACATAACATCCAAACTGCCCCAAAACTTCCACACTAGCTGTTGGCTCACCCTTTATTTCCCACACGGCTCTTGCGTTTTGCATACAGAGGAAAAAGAAAAGAATGTCAAAAAAGAACAGAATTTGCATTAAGGATTGGTTGAAAAAAAGAAATCAGTTCACACACGAAAATCTCTTGAATGAACTGAAAATAATGCACGGGGCGATTGTAAGAATGGATAGCTCCACTTAGAGTATATGGTATATGAATTGTGGCAACTGTCACAAATAATTGTAGTAGAAGAATGAGAGGCTGTCGGTGCATAAGTAGGAAACAAGAGGCTGTCGGTGCATGGGTAGGAAACAAGGAATAGGGAAAGAGCAGTACAAGTTAAATCGTGTAAGCGTGCAGACGTAGCTGAGAACCGGTAAAAATAGAAGAACAAAGAAAAACTAAAACGAAACGTGTTTAATTTCCAAGTGCAAATAAAAAAAACAAACCTTTAATCGCATAGAGCGACCATCCTCCACAGTATGTATGTGGAATTGCTTAAAATAATTTCTCCTTTGATTGTGAATTTGATACGTTTACGCGTAAAGCGATCCCGCCAATTCGTTGGCAACGTATTCATTTTTCTGATGACATCCGCTTTTTGTGCATAAGGATATTTTTCCAGCGAAACCTCATATTCTTAGGGGCTTTTGGTCCGTTTGCTATAGTCCTCGATTTTTACGTCCCATAAAGTTTCAATAAATTACTATATAAGCGGCTTTCCACATCCCTCATTTTCTGCTTTCTTTATTGCTAGGGCCAGGCATGTTTTGTCTACCGCGACGCAAACCACAATGATGTAATTAGGTCAATTCAACCTTTAAACACATCAATCAGCATAACGCTCATCACGCAAAATCAAACACCCTTTGATTTTCGTCAATCAGACTTCATAAAATGTGGGTGACGCACACAGATGCAAGCAAGTGATTGACGTTAATCGGTTGATCGTGTAAGGGCCGCTATGGTGCTGATGTCAGATTTGACGTATCTTCATCTCAAAACTTAAATAGCAACCTACATACTGTCAGTATGTTACGTTCATAAAATGTATCGCCAAATGTTGAAATTGCTCAAACAAGCGAAATTGAAATTGCTGATAACGACAGCCGACGCGAAGCCATAAACCTTCCAAAATTGCTTGCCATCATGCAAAATGTCTTGAGCTAATTAGGGCTGCCTTATTTGAAAATAACAAGATAAGACGGCTCTCGCATTTGAACTTCGATTACAAGTTACTTGAGTTTGAGATACTCGTATCATGTTTAAATGAATCTAAACATGACATGTCGTCATTTGTCACGATGAACTAATTGGCCTGTTAACAATTGTTGATTGGGAGTTTAGTGTTATGCACGATTGCAGTTTCTTAGAGGAGTATATTCATCGCAGGTGGAATTTCCTATTTTCTTGGCTTTTGTAGGCTCAGGTTTCGTCAGTAATTGGATGGTTTCACTTAAAAATTAGAGGCACATCGTAGCGAATCTACGTGCGTAAGTTCTCAGTTCACTTGTTAATATTTACTTGGAGTGGGAATGCTCTTCCAGTGTTGCTCCACTTGTCGCAAGATCGCTTTAGAAGTCCACAAAATGAGAATTATCGTTTTTTTCCAGCGCTTCACTGATGCCTCATCTAATGGATTCTTATCCTTTTGGGTCAAAAAGTGGGTTTATGAACTACCCATTTTGAAAGTGATTGTTAGCAAGTAGGGGACAAGTATTGTGGGTAGTGTAACGAGCCAAGACTGCATATCCCAACCCAGATAGCTTTAGAAGCGTTAACTGTGCTGTATGTGGGGTCTTGTATTAGCATGTAGCTGGATGGGACCATGCCTTTTTACCAGTGGAGGCTGTTTTTGAAACAATTTGCTATGAATTAAGGTGATTTTTCTACAGTATGGCTCTACTACACTAATTTAGGTTTGATAAATGTATAATGCACAATCCTCTTACTTGTTCACTATTAATTAAAATACCAGGTTAAAAATAATTAAACTCTTTAAGATTACTTTGTGTAGATCGATCTTATTCTTTGATTTTCTCACTCGAGGTCCATACCCGATCACACGCCAAACAGAAGAGAGCGATCGTCTCTTTCCGGAAATGGACGTCTCCCTTCCTTTTCTTTTTTAATTGTAATACAGTCATGCCAAACTTCGATTTATATTTACCTACTGCGAGGAAACAACGGAGGGCGCTAGTAAACACGAAGTGATTATTGTTACCATTACATTTGTGAGGTGTAGTTCTGTTTGACAATTCCCCTGACCTCTTTCTCTTATCATATAGGATCCACTTTTCGTCGCAAATGGCTAATCGATGCAAAATATGCTTTCGATATCGATCCACGTGGTGTCTGTCACGACTGTCAAGACAAAAAACGGTCGCAGCAGGATTTTCTTCTACAGCTTCCTCAAGTCTCACACTATCAACAATCTTTCCTGGAACTTCTGTCGGCTTATTTTCGACCAGTTTCCAACTGGCCTCTCCGCCAGTTATATTAATTTAAATTTAGAAGATTAAACTGCATCTTTTAAAAAATATATCTTTCCTTTCAATAAATATCAACAACCTCACTCCACAACGATCACTTTATAGAATATTAGTAAATTGACATTTCCTGTGTAACAACTTCAAATTAGTCACCTGTTGTGCAACATTTTAAGCGAGATGGCAACGTTAAAAATAGTTTTTCAAAAAACCGATCCTAGCGCTGACTCTTGTGGCATACCATACAAAAGTTTTATGGCTTTTTTGATTGATTTCTCTCCTGCAGTTGGGCTATTTGGACTCCAATGGAACACTAAAAACTTCTTTTGACTTTGAAGCAAAACACAGTCGATTGCTCGAAAACAAAAATTTGCTTTGACATACGAGTACAATACTATTTGACGTTTGTAATTATATGTGTTAGTACATTTTGTCAGATGCAAAAAAAGGCTCCTGCGGCCAATCGAAAACGCCATTACTCAGCGATCTTCTCTCGAAATACGTCTTAGGTCTCTATTGAAGGCATTTTAGATGTCCAGTGATGACACTATTGGTTTCTACATTGTCTTCATTTGAATGGCTTTCTCAATTTTTGTACAACTAACCAGATTGCCGTTTCGAAACATGACAATTCTAGAGCCTATTATCGCTGGGCCGTGCTTGGGCGGAACGAAGAATGTTTGGGTCCGGTATTTATATGGTTGAGTTGTCAGACAACGAGGCGTGAATTGTATGTGACAACTGGAGAATTAGGACCTGCTTGAGAATTGACAGAGCGATAATTGAAAAGCATGCCGCATTACACTTTATTTGAATGTGTAACGAGTCGAAAAAAAAGTGGGGCAAAAGAGTTTCTTATGAATAAGTGTCTGACGAAAGCCCTATAAGTAAAATATTGATGATATCTGGCACCAGACTAAGATGAAAAGATTTGTTAGAAATCGGTATAACCTGACATTTGCTGGAATTAAGTTGCAAACCATTGTGTATCGACCAAGCGTTGATTTAAGTCAAGTCTTCATTTATATAATTGGTACACAAGATCAACAATATTGTGCATTGGCTGAGAAATGCGAACCTGAGCATCATATGCGTAAGAATAAATAGAAGAACTTTCGCATAGTAAACGTAAATAATTTACGAAGACGAGGCTCCAAAATTGATCCCTGAGCGACTTAAGTTCCGAGAATCTATCTCCAACGATAACTCTTTGTGACCGGCCCATAAAAGAATCCCTCAGGTCTATCACTAAAACCAAACCAACCATTTTCCAGCACAGGATTTCGTGATGGACTTTGTCCAATGCTTTTGAAAAATGAAACAAAGATGGCAAAGTTACAGCAGCTTGCCGTCGAGCTGCTATGCCCCACTCTGAAACGTAATTGGAGAGGATATAATAAGTCGTTCTTGGGAAGATGATCAAGGATGTGGATGTAGAGCACTTTTTCATAGTCATTAGCGATTCACGTTTTTTTTGAACAGGAATCGCACGGATTGAGGAAAAACCGAAGTCATCATACAAAAGTGAATAATGTTTGTCAAATGATTTAATATTTGAGATACAATATAAACATTCATTCAGTAGAACCTGGACTATGCAGGAACAAATTTCTAAGATCTCTTTGTCAAGAAATGGGAAATTGAGGGTGGCAAACCTGCATCAGTCACATCAACATCCTGCAGATCATCGACTAATCCTGCTGCTTATGCAATAAATGATGAAAAAAGCTTTGGTAGTGTTAACGGCGTCTGTATCAACTCTTAGTTCGCTTAAATTGTTGAAGAAGGCACAGCCAAGATTGGTAAGTAAGGCACTACTTTTTCCTTGTATGAGGATACCATATCTCGTCCAGAAAATTTTTGCCGACGCCTTTATAGAAAATACGAATTTCGTTTAAGCACTCCAATGGCGTTTTAACTTTTCAGATAGACTGCAGATGAAACCCGACTTAGTATGAGGTACTCGTAAGTATGTATGTATTCCCGTGTATTTAGTTTTGTTCATAGCATTCGCTCGAATAGTAGTTGCGAGATTGTAAAGCTGACTAAACCATCGGCTTTCTCAATCTCATCTCCGTTACAGTGCTCATGAAACTAGGCAGCATTAATGTTAAGCTGACTGATGGCTTGGAAATCTTTCTCTTTAATTGATTTACATCTCTATCTTAAGCTCATTAAATTCTGATATTAACAGCATAACTAATTAGGGAAGCACTAACAGAGCAAAATTTATTGCTTCCAAAACACAAGGCTGTCTGGTGTTGTTAAAGCAAAATTTAAACGCCCAGTCATTGTCCATGAATGGCACTTGCATCGTCGAAACCGAAAAACTTTCCATTCTCGGTATGTGTGTCAATGACAACTGACGTTGGAATGACGAATTATATCGGTGTCGTTAAAAATGCTGCCAAATGTCTAGGTTTTCTCAAGCGATGTAAGATATACTTTACCCCTTCCGATCAGGCCTCAATATATGTATAAAGCATTTATCTGCCCGAAATTGGAGTACAATGCCCAAAACATCTCTGCACTTGCTAGATAGGATTGAAAACCATGCGATGAAACTCATAGCTCATGCTAATATCAGTCAGCCAATGGACACCCTCGAACACTGGCATAATGTCTCCTGTCTCGCTTTGTTTTATCGCTATTTGCACCATCAGTCCTCTATAGAAATCGCCAGTAGCATTCCGCCTCTTCAAACCGTCAACCTTAATACTCGTCCCGTTATGAATGCTCATCAGTATACCTTCAAGCCCATTTTCGGACGTACTCTAAAATATCGTGATCCATTCCTAAGCCGTATAAAGCGTTTATGGAATGCGCTGTCTAGCTCCTTATTTCCTAGTCATTATAACCTTCAAACTTTTAAAATAAACTCCTGTGCGTTAAGGGTACTCAAACCGCTCAAATCCTGTCGAGCCTGAGCTATGTACGAGTATATCACAGCTTCTCTGCTAAGGCATTCAATAGTTAATTTTTGTATCTTTTGAAATGTAAGCAAATATAAATGTCACACCCAAAAAGCTTTACGGTTCTATTTGTAATTGATTAAGAATTCAAAAGTGATTTAGCTATCAATTTAAGTACAGCCATATCAGTAGAGATACGTCGTTTGTTATCTCTAGGCAAATGCATATGTGTTCTCGCTCGATAAGCTTCGAAAGTCATTGTAAACTTCAAGTACGGCTGATATGCAGATGTTCAAAGAAGATGCCGATCAAGTCATTCCAAAGCTTTTGAATATAAGAACAACCCCTTATAGAATCAAAAGCTAGGTCTTTTGCGTTCACGTACATTATGCGTGAAAATCATGACTAAACCAATCTGATGAAATAGAAAATTTGCTTGTCATCGAAGACGGCAAATGGGTGCAAGCACAGCGTTTCACATTTTATACGTCTTCAAGCAGCTGTAGAGTAACTTCCAAAAATTCTGTCTCAGAATACTAGGATTCTATCTTCGACAAAACAACAACGCAGTCACTATAAAATTGATTGCCAGTGTTGCCGATTGCGCTGTTGAAGTACGCTGTAGCCTTCCAAATAACCTTCAAAACAAGTGATGCAGCTTTGTTGTGCTGAAAAAATTCTTTATAGACGACGCTGATTAAGTGAGAAATACGAATTGGTCTTGATGTTTAAAAGTGATCGTTTACCAGGATTAGTGTTGATTTACTTTAAGGCTTTCCGTGCAAACTGCTCACCTGCGACCCATTTAGGTATTTCATTTGCTGGACCAGCGGAAATTATGGCTTGTGTACGGAACAGTTTTAGCTAATGATCTGGCTAACTGTAGAGGCTTGTTAGTTGAACTGTAGCACCACCTAAGTAAGTACACAACAGTTTAGGTCTCACAGCTTGGACTCGAAGACATAGGGACTTTTTAAGCAACTATAAACCGGGTGAGCCCAATCCTCACTTGTAAAACATTCCATTGCCTCAGATGTTGCTTGAATATTGGTGGAGGCATATCCCTCGAATAATATATTCTTGTGAATAGAACTTCGGCTTCATTATTTCTATATGAGTGCAATCCAAGGCTGACCTGCATACATGATGGGAAACTATTGTTGCTAAGCTTGTTATATTTTCAATTGTTCTTCATATCTTTATCCAATTAGAAGATTTATCTGTTATGAGTTTTGTTCCTTGGGGCAAAGCTCTGCTAGAAGGTCTGTAACCAGGGGAACCCCTCAGGAGGGAGTCATATCTCGAGTCCTGTGGGTGCTAGTTATCATTGACATACTCAGAAAGCTTATTACAATGGGTATAAGTATCACGGTATAGGCAGATGACGTGGTCATAATAGTGCACGGAAAGTACGCCCTAAAGACGATCAGCAAATGGTGAAAAATCTGTGGTCTCAATGCCAACTCTTCCAAAACGGAACTGGTTCTTTTTACCAGAAAGTACAAGATACCGCAATTCAAGCTCCCAAAACTCAACCGAGTGGAACTGTCCCTTGCGGACAGCGCGAAGTATCTGCGTGTGATTCTGCATTCTTTTTATCTGCAAAAGAACAGTAGGCACAATTTGGAGCTTATAAAATGCAATTGTGCACTGGCTGCATATGGTGGTGGTAAGACCATACTTATATACCATGCACTAGCATAGTGGAAAGCAACAAACAAGAAACCGGTTTTAGCGGCGATGCAAAGAACGGCTTCCATAGCCATCAAAGGTGCGCTCTGTACCACCCCTACGGCAGCACCTAACACCGCTTGATTTACAGATCAAAAAACTCGCCGCCAACAGTACGATACGACTGACTAATCTGGGTTACTGTAAGAACAGTAGTTTCAGACACGGCACGGTCCTACCGGAGCTACTGCCAGGCCATCTAATTCTAACGGATGAAATTCCTTGCTTCGTCGACTTTGACATTCCGTATGATATAATATATCCGGAGAGGGCGGAATGGGAAAAAAATGCATATCCGACCAAATGAAATTGCAATTATCACAGATGGTTCAAAAACAGAGGAAGGAACAGGTTCTGGTATCTTATCAGAAGACCCAGAACTAAGTGTGTCTATAAGGCTACCGGACGCAAGCAGTGTCTTCCAGCGGCTGAACTAATGCAGATGCGATCGATATCCGAAAGAGATATTGCTATCTATGTACATCGATAGCCAGGCCGCACTCAAGGCAATAGAATCAACCAACGGCAACTCTGATACAGTCAAGGGCTGTCGCACAGTCCTCAAGGCACTTTGCAGTCAGAACCGGGTAAGACTGTGCTGGGTACCAGGACACTGCGGTATTAAACCGGTATTAAAAATGAACAAGCGGACGAGCTTGCAAAAAAGGAGGCCTACTCGACAATAGTGAGGTTGCCAAACATCAAACCACCCCTTTGCATAGTGAGGGGCGCTATCGAGGAAAAAATCACAAAGACTGCCAACCTAAGATGGTCGAGTTTTGAAGGACACAGGGTATCCAAGACTCTTTGGCCGCTTTTTGACGACAAAAGATCTAGGAAGTTAATAAAATTAAACAGGGATAAGCTTAGGACAGTAATAGGAATCCTGACAGGACACTGCCTCCTGCGGCAACATGCAAAGAGGCTCAAATTGTCAGATACGGATATTTGCAGATTCTACTGTGATCTACAAGTTGTTGAGGACATAACACACATACTGTGTGAATGCGAGGCAATATCGCGTAGTCGAAGAAAATTTTTAGGGAAATACTTTTTCGAAAACCTAGAAGAAATAGACGGCACGATCTTCAAAGGCATTCTTGGTTTTGCAGAGAAATTAGGTGTTTCACCAGGGCAACTGTTTAGGTTTTTTTGCCATTTGAAGACAAATTCCACAGGGATCGCGATGGGCCCGCTTTAGTGCCTAGTGTCTGTGTGATAGAAACAGTACTCTGATGTACGCAAATATCATCACCAAAGCCAACTTGAAATCCAGGATCTCCAACGTATCTTAAATACTAGTAGATCCTCATGCTTCTTAAGCTGAAACTGCCCTTCCTCTTATTTCAGTTTGAATGCTGTAAAATATAATATATGAATTTATGAAACAATTCATCCGTTCCAGTAAAATCATCTAGTATTCCCTTAACCACTCGACGTTTTCCTTTTCAAAACGGTAAAGCATTTTAAAATTAGACTCAGTAACCTTCCGCTTCTTGTAAACTTTTTCGGAATTAATAGGTAAAAATGCAGCCATTTTGATAAATATAGTGACCTGATTGTTTCAAAATGAGACTCACGACTGTAATCCTTCCTTCTACAGTCTTGCTTAAGACGCATAAAGAACATAACCGAACTTTACCGAAATTTTCCTTTCAAAATTCCCCTACCACGTTTCTTTATTTTTGTGGAGCCGGCCTTATAGAAAACCGAATAGAATAGGACTACTCAAAGTTGTTTCGCATGCATTGCGATTGTGGTGCTGACTTGCTAGTGATTCGTCTAAGATCTTTTTAGAATTTTTTCTCGCCATTTCGAGTTACTCCAGCATAGGCGGTAATCTATCTGCGGTCCTTTATTAATAAATAGCCTTATTATTATACAAAGGCCGTATGATTTGCATAAGCTTAGTATATCTTCTCGGGCTGCGTTTATCGTTCCGAAATCATTTCGTCCATAGCAGTTTTTCGTATTCGTAATGGCCGTTGGAATCTGCACTGATCCTTCTTCATATTCTATTTAAAAACTCATCAAAAACGTGCCAAAATATTGATTTTTCTGTTCCTTTGTCTCTTCGCATTAGTGGATTACTAGTCACTATATGGCTCCACGCTTGACACTTTAACTAAGGTTTTAGTTTTACTCGTAGTTTCTAATCAAAGCACTTAGTACGAATGAGTTGGTACAATACGAGTTTGAGAAAAGAGTACTGAAACAGTGCAGATTTGTCTTTCTTTTAACTGTTGGCGACATTGGCAACATTTATTGGAAAGCTATTTCGATAAATCTGTTTGAACGAGAGAGCTTTTTGAACTTGAAAATATTTTTGAAAATGGAAAGTTCCTAGCAGTTGCCAGCAATTTAAATCGTCGCGTCGCTGCCGTCATTAGTCTACGAAAGTTCTTCGTCTTGTTCGGGTTGTGAGTTTCGTTGGATTATAAATATAAAAGGAGAAAAATGTTGCGTGTTTTGAGGTCCGCTACTATTGGTAGGCTGTCCAAACAACTGGGAGCTGCGTCCTATTCAGCTGCAGCTGCAATGCCGCAACCAAACCAGAGCCCAGAAGTTCTATATACCGGGGTGAGTTCATAATTTTACATAACGTTCCTGCATGTACATACATATCTAAATATGGCACCGCATCTGTACTTAGTTCCAGTTTGATTCTGTTTGTAGATCAGTAGACCTGTTTGGAGACGAATTTTTGTGATATGCCGTGTAGGGATTTGAATACACGTTGCCGTAACCTTAACCCTGGTTTTTGAGTCATTAGCTCTGAACTTATCCGACTTCAATTTCTAAATGCATAGTTCACTTTTGGGGGATAATAACTCATTTCTGGGAATAGTCCAGTCCAGTCCAGTTTCCTGCTGAATTTGCGGTCTGAAAAAAAAAAACTATCGTAGAGCGATGATAACACCGGGTGGTATGTTCTATTTTGACGATTAAGAATCCGTCAGATTGGCACTCGTGATAATGCGAAACTAATTTTAGAATTTCACTGTTGTTTTCGTGCTCTCTGTGTGTTGTGTCTCAGTGTGTGTGCTTGTTTGTCTGCTGGAGAGATAACATTTTTCGCTGAATAATGTGTTGGAGTGGGTACCGGTTGAATGTAAATGGATTTTAATTTTAGTCGCATTTTGATTAATTGGAAGAGACCGTTTCACGCATGAACAGATGTTATGTGGGGTGATTTGGTGTTAAACGTAATTTATGCATTTATGCGCGTAGATGTTTTCTAGTTCCTAAATTATTTTTATCTGTCGATCTCTGTACTTGAAGCTTTACAATGAATTACAACATTAGAGATGATGGGAAAATTCCTCCGAACGCAGCTCAAGTTCAAGCAGCAATTAGGTACATCTGCGAGCAAAACAAATATCAGTAAGGAAGGAGCTTTAGCTAAAAATAACTAATATTTTCTAATACTAGGAACATTAATAAATTTCAGGTTTTATTGATTTAAACATTCATAAATTCAATTGGTCAAAAACATTTAAAAATAGCCGAGAAAAGAAAGAAAGCAGTGCTGTTTCTTTACCGGCCTACTATCTTGATCAATGTATTCAAAACATTTGAGATACAAGTTTATTCATCTAAATCTGTATTGTCCCCTTTGAAGTAATATCCATCGACTGCAACACACTTATGCCAGCGCTTGATCCAATCCTCGAAACATTTTTTATATTCGGTTTTCAGTATGTCCATCAGTGCTTCCTGCGATTTTCCCATTACTTCCTCTCGGCTGCTGAAACGCATACCTCGTAGTGGTTTTCTAACTTGATTGAACAGAAAGAAGTCACAGGGAGCCAAATCAGGTGAATTCGGTGGCTGTTGGATGGTATTTGTTGCATTTTTCGTCAAAAAATTACGAATAGTGATCGCACTGTGCGACGGTGCGTTATCATGGTGCAAAGTCCACGGCGAATTGCTTCACGCAAACGTCTCATAACGCCCAAATAATACTCTTTGTTTACTGTCTGGCCTTCTGGCAAAAATTCATGATGCACTACACCGTTGTAATCCATGAAAACCGTGAGCATCGCTTTCTTTTTTGACTAAAAACGAGGGGTTTTTTTTAATCTCGGCTCATTTGGTGAATGACATTCACTTGCCTGGTGTCTGGATTGCGAGTCGTACTCATAAACCCACGTCTCGTCTCTAGTAATGATCCTTTTGATGAATGTGGAATCGGATTCAGCCTCGCAAATCATCTCTTTTGCGACGTCAACACGGTCTCTTTTTTGCATGAAATTGAGGTCTTTTGGCACCAACTCTGCTGCTGCACGACGGAAACCCAAATCATTAACCAAAATGTCTTGGACGGATCCATAGGCAATGTTCAAGTCCTCCGCTATCTCTCTGAAGGTTAATTTGCGGTTATTGACCAACATTTCTTTTACTTCGTCAATGTTTTCGTCGGTTTTTGATGTCGATGGTCTGCCACTGCGTTCATCATCTTCGATTGACTCACGACCACTTTTGAACCGGTCGTGCCACTGGTATACGACTGTTTTTTTTTTTTAGAGAATCGTTGCCGAAACACTTTTCCAACATTTCCAACGTTCGCGCACAATTAAATCCGTTTTTTACACAAAATTTAATACAAGTTCGTTGTTGCAAATTTAAACCGATTTCTAAAATTGTAAAAAATCGCCAACACACAGAAATAGATGTATTCTTGGCTACGTAACTATTGCAAATGTCAAGCTATGACGCTAAGATTTGGAGGGAATGTCAACAACAGATTTAACAACTTAAAAAAAAAAAAAAAACAGAACTCAAATCGGAACAATGTGAGCGCCACACGATGGTGTAGCCCGGGAACTTTTTGATCAAAGTGGTATTTGATAAGAAAATCAAAAAAGGTTTTTGAATGCCAACATTTCAATTAATATGGCATGCTATTACTTAGATGGCACTACATTCCGGGGTGAACCGGGGCGTCAACTAGCATGCCTCTACAGCTAGCGCGGTCTTTTGGCTGAGGTCCCCTTCCACTTGTGTGCGCCAGATAAGATGAGTTGACCTAGCCGGGTTACACGGGTTTTTTTTTTTTTTTTTTTGTGCAAACGGGACAGAAAACTACCCTCTCGAAAGGCCCGAGAGGATTTTCATCCGCTTTCGTCAGTGTCCCTGATTGTGCGCCGTGAAACAGGACTGGATTGATCAGTGTATGGAATAAAAACGCAAGTTGTCTACAATTTTTTCCCTCAGTATCCTTTCAGGACGATATTCTTTTACATACGATCCTACCATTCTCTTAAACTATCTAAAAAAGACGTGATTTGTCAAACTCTTTCAAATGGTCTCTGTCTCGTCAATGACCTTCCATTGGAGCTAATTTTTTCTCTCCTGCACATCATGTTTTAAGTTGGGGAAAACAAAAGTCGTAGAGAGACAGGCCGGGTGAGTTTGGTAGATGCGGCAACAATTGCTACCATAATTCATACAATTTGGCCACGGCGATTGGTGCGCTACCGTGTTGGAACAGCACTTTGTTCTTTGTAAAATTCGGTTCTGTCTTTATCAATTTCTTAATAAATCATTCGAATAAATTCATTGCATAACTACGCTGTCATCGTGCTTCCTTTCCTCAAAAAGTACACTAGGATTATTCCCTTCGAAACTCAAAAAATGTTATCCATAACCTTTCCAGCCGATGAGGCCGACTTTACCCTCTTCGGAGTAGATTCGCATGTTCAACTAGTCTCTGGCGTTTAAAAATGGATCCATGGTTACGACCCGACGTAAAAATTCTTGGTAATTTCATTTGGTTTGAATCTACTTCGATGTCGACAGCCATATTCGTTTTGTGTCCACTGTGAGAAATCGCGGCATTCATCGAACGGGAAGACTTCTTTTGCTTAGCTTATCGTGTAAAATCTGGATTGCAGTTCCGCACGATACGCCTACGGCTTCTGCTACTCCGCGCACTTTCGTTCGGTGATCAACAGGAATCATGACAAGGAACTTTTCAACAATTTTCTCAGTAATCACGAATGTGATTATCATCGAAAATAGATATACCGGTACGTTTATATTCGTTGAACCAATGTTCCCTCGGTTGTCATGGAAGGGAAAGGTGGATGGTGGCCATAGTTCAAGTGGTAGTGCATTGGCTTCCCAATCGGACCGTTCGGCGTTTAATCGCAATCGCGCCCGAAAGACATTCTTTTTTTCAGCAACTAAAATCATCTGAGACGAATGGTTGCCAAAAATACAACAAGTCAATTTACACTAATAATTTAGTCTCCCAATTAAATCCCACTCTAAATTTAGTTCATCCAAAATCTGGGTTGCTGCTGAAGAAGAATGCGTCCTGAAATAACCTGCCAGACGTTTGACGTTTGAAGGATGCAATATGTACATATGTACATGTAGATTGTAGTTACGAAAATTATTAAAGAAAATGTTTTTTTGTAGCACTTATTACGTATGCTTTGTTCACCACTATATGTATAATATTTCCGCCTTGAGGAGTTACAAAGGATTTTCCGTATGAATATCGACAAGATGTTTATATTTAGTTTAACGAAAAACGTTAATCGAGCCATTAAGGCTGGTTCTGAGCACGGCCTAAACCTTTCACTTATTGTTGCCTGCCTTAATCTTCTTTTGAGTCTGACAATTAGGACCTTCTGTTTTAACCTGATCCAAGCGTTTTCTGTAAGCAAGGACTTTTTTTTTTTTATATATATAATCGCGGGGAGTGTGTACCCTTAAAACGTTTGTACACAGTGCGGGCGAAGGAAATTTAGAGTGGAAGAAAGGACAGGTACCGATATACACTGTTTTTGAATGCTTGTAAATTATAAGGACCAGGAAACACAGAGATCGGCAGGGCATTCCATAAGCGAGTTGTATGGCTTAGGAAAGAATCACGATATTTTAGAGTACGTCCGAAAATGGGCTTGAGGGTATACTGATGAGCATTCATAGCGAGACAGGTTTACGGAATTGTTGCCCAACAACTTTTCGTTAATTACACATATTTTCAAGCAATTCACGGTTTTCTTCGAAGAATGTAGTGCTGTTCTGTGAAGTGAATGTACACTGTAAGCTATGTATACTCGTATGTATCTAGAGGACGCAACCCAGAAAATCGCTAATCTTCTAAAAGAAGATGCTTCCATGAAGACTTTCCTACTATTTTATATTCCCATTGATCGCCTGAGAAGCTTGAAATGGCCTTTATTTTTATCGAAAAATCCGTTTTAGTGAAGAGGCTCAGTTGCGACTTAATGCGTTTGCAAACTCAATTACCCCACAACTCGCTATAGAGTCGATACCCAACGTTATGGACATTGGACTAGTGCCAGTAATTATTTCTATGAAAATATGAATGTCATTTATCCGGAATATATGTGGTTTTAGCACGAACGACAATTTACATGGCATCGCGAGATAGTCAAGTGAATTGGCCACATAGATCTTACGATTTGATGTCACTCAATTATTTTTGTGTGGCTAGGTAACTTTTTTTTTGTTTGTTGCAAATTATGAAGGCCTTGGGTGTAAATATCAGCCTGTTATTGGAGAGATGTTGGCCCAAATGCTCATTAGTGAATGTTCACATTGGCGTGGGCATGAAAGTCCTACCCATGAACGTTGTGTTCACATTTTCATGGGGATGAATGACTTTTTGACAATTGGAAGACTTGAATCGGACCATTTTTAATTTTTAAATGCTAGTAGTTGTCCTGAAATATACCTTTTTTCCTTTTCTTTACACTTCCTTCCACAATCAAAACTAAAATGAGAAAACATGTCAGAAATGAAACGATATTCGAAAAAACGTCATGCTTCACTCGAAAATCCAGCGCAGAAGTGAATTTTAGGTGCAGGTAATCCTAGTTGTGAACAAGCACTAAGAATGGCTCTAAATTAAACCGACAGGATGCGTACGTTTTGTCAAGAACAGCCGAGGAAGCCTCAAGTCTTTCTTTAAAGTGAATAAGGATTTTCGATTCAAACTAAACTCTTGCTGTTATTGTTTAAAAAAAGATTCGATAGCTCTCCCCTTATATATCAAACATATCTCCAACAGTTAAACCTTTATTGCTGAACATACAAATTGGGGGTGTCCGTGGATATGATTTTCTGGCAAACTTCTTAGTATGTGACAATGTGTACGTTGTCGATTTCTTAAAATTAGCCATTCTGGTTAATGGAGAAGTTACCATTTTGTGTGTTTTTTTTTTAATTCAGCTTGAACATTCACCTTCATTTTTGATAAGAACTTTAGTATCTCATCTCCCAATCAGTAATTCGCCCTTGTCGTTTTCAGCACATTCCTAGTGTACGAGACTTTTAAACGATTGTTCGTTCTCCCATGAAAATGAGGGTATGCCAGCCGGTGCAACTGCTGTTTACTTCAATATGATACATACATATGTATGTACATAAGAACAGATCACTTAACCCTAGGATAGCAACACAATTTTTTTTTCTAATTTCTAAAAACAATTAATCATGTACTTAGATTACAAAAATGTATCCATTAAGCTTTTTTTTTAATTGACGAAAAACAATTATGTGTCTTTTTCAATTAAATGCACCTATTGCAGTAATCATTGTGGTTCTCCTGAGCACATTAGCGGTTGCCATTGCCATTTCTAAGTGTTTTTCTATAGTTTAATAGAGCAAAAAGGCATTAAAAAAAATTTAAATTGAGTTTGCAAAATATAAAATGGCAAACAAAGAGTTACATTAATAACTATGTGATTTTGCACCCATTAGTTTTAGCATAATTAAATTTAAGAAAACTTTTGGCCTATCGCAGCAGTTGGAAGTTTGAGCATTTTTAACTTTGCAGAACTACAATCATGTATGTATGTACAATATACGAGGGCTATTCCAAAATCAACCTCCGATGTGTTACAATTCATTACATACGTGTACTTCGGTGATGTGTTTCTGCATGTCGCAACCAGTACATTATTCTCTAATGATATGCCAAGTTTCGACCGTTTTCGTTCAGTATTTTTCCAATAGTTGCCGTTTTAATATGGAGAATATAATTTTATCTCTCCCCGCCTGTGAGGTACGAAGTGTAATTCGCCGAAGGAAATGGCGCAGCTCAAATTCATCGTCGGTTATGTGCTGTTTACGGCAATACAGTGATGAGTGATGGTTCGGTACGTGATTGGTGTACACAATTTAAAAACGGACGCACAGATGTGCGTCATGAATTAAGACGTGGTTCACCAAGTTGACCAATTTGTTCGAGAAAACAGGCGTTTAACGATTTCAGATCTTGTAACAAGATTTTCCGAAATTTCTCGCACTACTCTATACAGAATCGTGTCTGAAAACTTGGGTTACCACAAGTTCTGTGCCCGTTGGGTCCCAAAACAGCTCACAGATGTCCACAAGACAAAACGTGTCAATTCAGGAAAATCATTTCTCGAACGTTTAGAAATTGTAGGTGAAGAATTTTTACAACAAATTGTGACTGGAGATGAGACTTGGGTCCAGTATGTAAACTTAGAAAGCAAAGAACAGTCAAAGCAATGGATGCACACTCATTCCCCAAACAAGTCAAAAAAATTCAAACAAACTTTTTCCTATTGAAAAATGATGGATACAGTTTTTTGGGACAGTAAAGGCATATTGTTGATGGAGTTTATGGAACCTGGAAACACAATAAATGCAGCGGTTTACTGTGAAACTCTACGTAAGTTGAAAAGAGCAATATAGAACAAAAGACGAGGAATGCTTACCAAAGGTGTGGTGCTTCTGCATGACAACGCACGACCACACACTGCTGCACGCACAAAAACTTTAGTGGAGTAGTTCAATTGGGATATTTTTGATCACCCTCCCTACAGTCCTGATTTGGCACCAAGTGATTATTACCTTTTCCCAAAATTGAAATCATCCATTGCATCTCAACATTTTGGAAGTAGTGAGGAACTTATGAACGATGTGAACCAATGCCTCAACGCCCTGGCGGTTCCATTTTTTAAGGAGGGTATAAAAAAGCTCGTCCCACGTTACCAAAAATGTATAGATTTAAACGGAGACTATGTAGAAAAATAACTTAGATGTTAATAAAATTATTTTGTGCAAAAAATTAATGTTTCTGGTTTTTTTAAAGAATATTTTTCACTTCGGAGGTTGATTTTGGAATAGCTCTCGTATAATGAAGGGTTTTTGTTTTTAATCGACTGGGCTTGCGCAGCAACCATGTTGCTACTCTAGGGTTCAAGTTGGTCTTCGTCACTCTCAAATTCAGAGTTTCAACTTTAGGTACAATACATACATAGCTCCATGCTCCAGCTTTGCGAAATTACTTTTTTAAAAGATCAATTTGCACACCATCCTTGGAATTGTATTAAAAAAAAAATGTCTGTTGCTTCAACTATTTTAATCCTAAAGGTTCCCCTCTAGGCTCGCTTTTTTCAGGAACCTTTATCCTTTTTTTTCCAAATGGCACCATGGTTTTAAAGCCAGCTTTTTGAGCCTTTTTTTAGTCTAGCTTAACTATGTACATATGTTTCCAACATTGCGATTACACTATATTCAAGAATGCGATATTCCAACACCTCTCTTCTCAAATTGATTTAAGACACAAACGTCTCTTAAAATATTGTAAAATGAGCACGAACATTCGTACCACGTACTTGCCTCGTCTTTAATAAACTCCGGATGAATACCATCCGATATAGCATCTTTGATATCCTTTAGTTTACAAATTACTTTCCTTGGCACTGCATTATTGTCTTCTTGATTTTATGATAAGGTATCTATGTAAATCCTGGGTTAGTTATGCAATTGACAATAATTAGAATAAACTTAATCTAATTGTGTCATGTGGTAACTTGTTGCGGGCGTGGGAAGTCAAAACTTAGCCCGCATTAAATCATTCTCCTGTAGAGATAATAATATGAATCTAAGGTCACAGGTTGTTCGTTAATCATTTTCCGATACCAGGTGCGTGGCATTGGGGTTTCATTGTTCGTAAGATAGATGCGCGCATGGATGTAGTGTTCCGACGTTTCATTGGATCTATTGGATCATTCTTCGGCTATATAAAGTTGGAAGTTGTCTTAAAATAAAAATGAAAAAGGAATCGAAAAATCGCCTTCATGAGGTCTTCTTCTTTAAAGCGCTATTGCACTCTTCTTATTCTTGGTAATCTTCCTTCACATTGGCCACTGGAGCCGGCCATACTTTTATTTTTTATGTTCAGTTCAGTTCAGTTCAGTTCAGTTCTCTTTGTGCCGCAAAGTGTATGTACGAGTATGATACTATATTATAATTTGAGCCCTTTTACTGATCAATTTCTTTGCCATTTTCATTTTTATTCTGTATTGTATCAAATAGCAGGTTCTTAGGGTCCTGGTTTGCATTTTATTGCACAAGTGGGGGGGACCAAACATTTTATTTGTCGAATTTTGGTAGATTGTGGATTCTTGATATTATTTAGATTACTTTTAAGTTCTTTCAAATAAGTCTTTGCTAAGATGACTTTGTATTAGCGTGCGAGTAGTTTGGTGACTGATGAAGCTATCATCCCCTCAAAGGCACAACAAAGGCTTTGGAATCTCCCAGATTGATCTGCAATTGTTACTTTAGATTTTAGGAAACTGATTCGTCGAGGTTTACTAGAGCTCATTAAGCTTTTATATACTTTTCTTTGATCATATGGTGAAACCGAGTTGTATTAAAGACCATGATGGGTGGATGATTGAACTTTGAGCTGTATCGGAAAATCCCTTTCTAATTCAATTTTTAATTCCTTAACCCTGGAATAATGGGATTTTTCAATATTTTACAATTGAAAATCCGAGGAAAAAGATTTATTTGCAAAATTTTTTTAAAAATTAGGATACATTCCATAGTTTATAAGGAGAACTTTGATTTAAAAATTTAAAATTACAAATCAAAATAAGGATAAGCAACGAATATACTCGTACATACACACACTGGCGATCACTGGGATGAGGCCATACATTTTACAATCGATTTTCACTCGTTATACCTGTTTGAAATTTTGTACCCGCAAACTTTTACTACCTGTGAACAAGTACATCTTTTCTCAACAGGTAGTCATAAAATTAAAGGGTAAATAAGAAACGACCATTGGAATTTCCTAAAATCAAACAATGACCTTCTTGAAAAGCGTATAAAAAGATGCGCCACTAAGATGAGGCCATTACAAATATTTCGTTGCAGGAGCTCGTATCAGTGATTTTTTTTAAAGTTCTGTTAAGAATATTTAAAAAAAAACAAAAGCGTTGAAACGAACTGTTTTTATTTAGTTTAAAAAAAAAAGGGTTCCGGAAAGCCTTTGACAGCGACAGAAAGAGGAAAAATAGATGCTTTCAATGAGTTAGGACTCTCAGGCCGAGAAATTGCAAAGAGGCTTAAAAGGTATATAAATATATTCGTGCGTTTTTTTTTTTTTTTCAAAATTTGAACGTTTATTTAAGAAAAACATGTACAATAGTATTATTCAAGGTATTGCCCATCTGAAGCTATGACTTTTTCCCATCTTTCTGGCAATTTGTGGATCCCATCCCAAAAGAACTGCGCCGGCTTGGCAGCCAAGAATGAATCAAGCCAATTTTTGATATTCTGCTCTGATGTGAACCGTATTTCAGTGAGGGCGTTCTGCATCGACCGGAACAAATGGTAGTCAGAAGGGGCAAGGTCTGGGCTATAAGGCGGGTGGGGTAAGACTTCCCATCCACTGTTTTCCAAATAGTTCTTAACCTGAATAGCAACGTGGAGCCGGGCGTTGTCATGATGGAAAATTATTGCTTCGTGTCTGGTCGCATATTCCGGACGTTTTTCGGCCACTGCTCTCTTCAAACGGATTAATTGTGTTCGGTAGCGTTGTCCATTGATGGTTTCTCTCCATGCCATGATGCCATGATGCCATCTCTTAGCAAACCGCATGAATTAAGTTATAGACCCAATATATAGTCCTCTTTTAGTTTGATACACTTATTCCAGCGATTTTCCAACTTCCTGGTTCCGTCCGAAAAGTAATTGTCCGGAAGGTCTGCAAAATACTCCTCCGTGGCGTCGATGATTTCCTCGCGTGAGCTGAATTTTTTATTGATGAGCCATCTTTTGAGGTTTTGGTCATTGATTTTAGCCGTGGTTGCGACGCTCTTGTGCACCGGCGAATTGTCTTGTAAAAATAATTTTTTTTTCGCTTCATGTGAGGCCGTTTTGCAGCGATTTCGGCCTTCAATCGCTCCAATAATGCACAGTAATACTCGCTGTTGATGGTTTTTCCTTTTTCGAGGTAGCCCACGAAGAGTACGCCATGACAATCCCAGAAAAACGACGCCATAACCTTTCCGACCCATCGAGCCTCCCTCGGCCGCTTCGGAGCACTTGTGCCGGCTACAGTCCATTGCCGGGCACTCATTCTGTTCTCTGGTGCGTAATAGTCGATCCAAGTTTTATCAACAGTTACCAATCGACGCCAAAAGTCCGCCCGATTCCGCATCAGCAAGTCCAAACACTCTTTCGAAGTGCTCTCGCGTTCGTGTTTTTAGTCATGGGTGAGCATGCGCGGCACCCAGCGGCAGGATAACTTTTTCATATGCAGAATATTGCCCAAAATATGGTGTGTGCGCTCAGTACTAATCTTTGTGGTATCTGCTAGCTCGCGCACCTTTACTTTCCGGTCAGCCAACACCATTTCATGTATTTTTTTGACATTCTCCTCTGTAACCGCATCGGAGGGCCTGCAGCTGCGGACTTGATCAGTAGTGGAGTTGCGGCCACCACGAAACTCTCGAAACCAATATTTAACGGTGTAATCTGACTTTTATGAGAGAACGAAAATCGTTTTTGTCCATACTTAACATGATGCCAAACACGTCAACAACAATCAGCTGTCAAAACAAAACTAAAGACAGTATCGCACTGAAATTTGGCATGTCTGCCTAAATATAAACGGACTCCAAGGTACCATAACTTTTTTTGCAGTAGCAGCGCATTCTGGCGGTCAACGAGGTCACTTTTCACTCCATCTAGTACACACATACATTAAATTTCTCATTGGCCTGCAAAAGCCTGCTTTCTTCCTAGAATTGAAATCACATTCATCTTTGGTCCCATAAAAAAAAATGATTTACGTAAGCACAAAATCGAGAAATAAAAGTCTTAATAGTTATTAATAGTTATTATTAATAAGGTATTACAAAAAGTTGTCAGAAGTTAGCACAACGAACACTGGGCACAACAGTATGTAACATACATTACGAAGTAAGGGCATCCAGCTATCCTATAGTCATGGACTTTTGGATGTGAACTGTGGAAAAACAAAACTTTTTTGCCTAGCGTTCATACAATAAATTCTGACACTAAAAAAACCAGCAAAAATGTACTCGTTGTCTAACACAAAGTTACGTTCGTTCACAAGGCAATGATTGGAAAAAATCGTATCAGTGTGAAATAGCATCCCATGTCGGACATCTGTTTCTTATAGCCTAAATCTCGAGCCTTCTAGGCACAATGTCTATATTCCGAGAGTATTATCTTCAGTTAGTGATAACTTACAAGACACACAGACAGACACAACAATATCATCTGTTGCTAGTTTTCACATTCAGCAGACGACGATCTTACTTCAAATGAAACTATTCTTAATCTGATTCAACCACAAAGGATTTTTTAAAAGGCTCCAAGCTATCGTTATCATTTTTCATAAAATCAGATACTGTACGACAAGGTTTCGCACACCTCAAAGTTGGTTGCAAATAGCAGAAGCTATTGCAGCACTGCCTTCCTTCATATCGATTCTAACAAAGTTCCATGCACTACGCTTTTCCAAAGTCCTCCGTCAGGTTTTATATGATAAGTTCAGTTTACCTTAGAAATAAGATTTCCTGAAATATTCCTCCACTCGTGTCCTTTTTATTATCTTTCAGTATAATCAATGTCGCTCCTCGTTTCAGATTTTTATCAACAACGAATGGCACAAAAGTAAGAGTGGCAAGACATTCCCAACTGTTAATCCATCCACTGAACAAGTGATTGCTGAAATTCAGGAAGGCGGTGATGCAGAGGTTGAACTTGCTGTTAAAGCTGCCCGACAAGCATTCGAGTGAGTTTATTTCGCCTTATCTAAGATTGTACTTCTAAATGTGTGTTTACTTTCCAGATTGGGTTCCCCATGGCGCAGAATGGATGCTTCGGGACGTGGTAAACTTCTCAATCGTTTAGCTGATCTCATGGAGCGGGATCAGGTTTACTTAGCTGTGAGTACAAAGACGCGCTTAACAATGTATCACTTTATACAAGAACATATCTTTACAGAGCTTGGAAACCTTGGACAATGGTAAACCATTCACCATGTCATACAATGTGGATCTGCCAAGTGCCATTAATAATCTGCGTTACTTTGCCGGTTGGGCTGATAAGAATCACGGCAAAACCATTCCAGTTGATGGTCCATATTTTGCGTACACCCGTCACGAACCCGTTGGAGTGTGTGCACAAATTATTCCTTGGAATTTCCCCATTCTCATGATGGCATGGAAACTAGGACCTGCCCTTGCCACTGGCAACACTATTGTCCTCAAACCCGCAGAACAGACTAGTTTGACTGCACTCTACATTGCACAGTTGGTTAAAGAAGCTGGCTTCCCCGAAGGAGTCGTTAATGTTCTTCCTGGTTTCGGACAGACTGGCGCCAAGTTAGCCAACCACCTCGATGTTGACAAAGTCGCCTTCACTGGATCCACTAATGTTGGTAAACTAATTCAACTGGCTTCAGCCCAATCAAATCTAAAGAGAGTTACTCTGGAACTGGGTGGCAAGAGTCCCAACATTGTCTTATCCGACAGTGATTTGGACTACGCTGTGGAACAGTCACACTTTGGGCTCTTCTTCAACATGGGACAGTGCTGCTGTGCCGGCTCCAGAACTTTTGTCGAAGACAAAATATACGATGAATTTGTTGAACGTAGTGCTGAACGTGCTAAGAAACGCACAGTTGGCAATCCTTTCGACCCAAATAATGAGCAGGGACCTCAAATCGATGGTAAACAAATGGACAAAATTCTTGGAATGATTGAGACTGGCAAGAAGCAAGGTGCTAGATTGGTTGCAGGTGGCAAACGTCTTAAAGATCAAGCGGGCTATTTCGTCGAACCAACTGTTTTTGCCAACGTCAAGGATGACATGACCATTGCCCGAGACGAAATCTTCGGACCTGTTCAACAGTTGATTCGTTTCAAAAACATTGATGAGGTTATCAAGAGAGCCAACGCATCAGAGTATGGCCTAGCTGCAGCTGTTTTCACTAAGAACCTCGATAAAGCGAACTATTTGATTCAAAGCCTACGTGCCGGTACCGTTTGGGTTAATGATTATAATGCTTTGGCGGCGCAGGCTCCATTTGGAGGCTATAAGATGTCCGGTCATGGGCGAGAGAATGGAGAATATGCACTGCAAAACTATACCGAGGTTAAGAGCGTTATTATTAAGGTTAACGAGAAGAGCTCTTAAAGAGCCCTTCTGCAGATTATCTGTATTTTTGTATTTTTATTGAAGTCCGTTAAAAACATTAAAAAAAAAAAAAAATAATCAGAGTTCATTGCTATAATTAATTCTGCTTTGTGTCTGCGTGGTTTTTGGTTTCTGATTTCCGTCAGTCAACATGATAAATGCCCTATCAGTGCATAGTGTGCTCCAGGCTATTGTTTCAATTGAAAGGTCACAAAGGTTTTATGATGATTGACGTAGCGTACGAATATTTTTTTTACAATGTTTCCGAATGCTAAAGGATCACTGTGAATCGTCTTATCATCGGAATGGAGAGATGCTGCCTGGTGTAAACATAAATAGAACAAATAAATTATCGCAAATTATACCGTTGTATTATAGAAATAGAAAGTGGGAAAGTGGTGTGGACCATTGCCGTTGGCGCGTCATTAGGAGTTCGAACTGAAATGAATGTGAGAGAGATTGTCTTGTTTGATTGTCTATTAGGAGTGAATATATCTATAGTATTAAAATATATTGTATTCACAAACATCGAAGCGTATGTTAAAGCCGGAGGAACGACTGTCGTATATAACAAACCATCTCAAGCACCCCGTAGCCATGTGATGTAAGTATTGCTGAGTTCCTAATCGCAGTACCAGCGCAGTACTGCAATGCAAAGTGTTCTTAATCGCAAACATGTGGCATTGATGCGATGCATCGCGTTCTAAAATGTAACATGAAAGCACAAACAAAAGCAACCAACGAATCATAGATTATCGTGATGCGATGAAATTTGACATTTCATTTAAGTTTTTGAAAACTTCCACATGATTTTTAACATCTTCTGGAAGGCCTTAAATAAACAAAAGAATGGTTCACATTTTTTTTAATTTTGACGTTTACGAACTCAGCCTATTTAAGCTTTTCGCGCTTTGGTACGATGACTGCTTCCAAATAGGTGTCAGGAAGTTTATGATAACGCTGCCAGCTGCGAAAAGAATAAAAGCCGCTATCGTCTCGATGCGCTACTTCAATCAAGCCTTGCACGAGGTTGAAAAGCATCGGACTTTGTACACGGCCTTGATGTACTGCATCTTTAACTTGGAATTCCGATTATTTCCGCTTTGCATTTAAGTTTCGTTTTGACATCATCGTACATATTGCGTATCATTTTGAAATCTTAGCGCCGTCCAAATAAGATCTTTGGGAACTCAGTAGAATGCTTTTTCCAAGTTGATGAAGACGATATGCAGATCCTTCGCAGCTTAGCGATATTTTACCATCATTGTTCGTAAAATTCGACCTGCGTTCCATAAAGCCTCATTGACTGCATTGGTGTTCAAATATAGTGCGCTGTTGACTGCATAGAACTCTCTCGTATATTTTTCATTTCATGCGGCTTTAGTTCCACCAATCGATAGATGTTGGAAGAAGAAAGCTCTCCCTCCACTGGGGAGCGACAATCGTGATTTTATTGAACGGTCACGCGAGCTGTATTAGTAACATTATCCTTCCAACCGTTTTCAATCATGCTTCGGAGAAAAAAAGTCGTCGCTGCTAAGATCATTCTTAGCATCGTTTGTGGAATTTAATGCTGACAAAAACATGTTCATTTGTAGCACAAAGATATTTTCAACGTCTCGTAGTTCTGGTGAAATAGTATGGGTTTTTCATCACATTTTTATGTATGATCCATTTATTAAGATCGATCAGAATCGGAATATTTTGTTTGTTGCATACTTTGTACCCAAAAACGTTTAAAGTCAGATTACTTACTAACGGTCGACAATGCATTGAACTTTCTCTCTTAAACCAAGGAATGAACTGAAAGATCTAAATGAACGAACGAACGAAAGTAAGTAATTAACTAATATCGAACATAAACGTACGATGTAAGAGTTCACCAAGCGAATGACAAACTATAGTTACAGCACGGAAGAAAATTTTCTGTGATTAAAGCAGTACTTGTAGCAACTAATTTTCTCATCTGCGAAAAGATATTTTTTTGTCAAAAAGCACAAATGCAACACAGTTGATAAAACTTGTATATATCAATTCAAAAATCCCCATATTCATACATTTAAATTTAGCTTGAATACTACTTCAAAACTACCTTACCGACTTTAATTAAATTCATGTTATTTGACAAACGATTTACAGACCGGCCGTCTGGATGCACCCATCACAAAAAATAAAAATTAGTCGGCCATTGTTTTCGCACAATCGAAAAACGTTGTGTTTTGCATATTCGCCACAGAATTCTTCATAAGTTTTCCTCAAGAGGTCATCGATTTCTCATAAAAATACACCGATAAATGATAGATTAAGTGTTTGCGTATCAGTTGGGTGTAAACATTATAGCCAGGTTATAAATATAACCATTTAAATCGAATTCAAGTGGCAAGCGAGAACTAAAATGGTTGACGCAGCAAGGCAAATGCTCGATGAGCTCATGGGTCGCAATCGCAACCTAGGACCATCGGAAAAAGGCAAAAAGGTCAACTGGGATGATCCGGATGTAAGTAGAGTGATTTTTTGCCATTGAAGCTGGTTTTAGAGTTTCCAATTTCTTACAGTTCTGCCAGTATTTCCTCGTTAAGTTTTGCCCGCACGATTTGTTTGTGAACACACGAGCGGATCTGGGACCTTGTCCGCGACTGCACGATGAGGAAGCGAAGAAAATGTACGAAAGTGCTCGGCCAGGTGCCCGAAAGAGACAATTCGAAGATGATTTCTTGCGTTTCTGTAATAATATGCTGAACGAGGTTGACCGAAAGATTCAAAAAGGCAAACAACGATTGTTGTTGATGAATAAAGCTGAGAACGGAATCCCTGGAGCTCCGGTGTACATATCCAAGTATCATGAGCAATTGAATAATTTAAACGCTCGTATTAAGAAATTACTGAGTGAAGCAGAGGAAGCTGGCCATAGAGGGGATGTTGATCAGGCGCAAGATTTAATGACACTTTGCGATCAGTTGAAGGATGAAAAAGATGCACTGATATCACAGCACGATCAGGGCGCTACGAGTTCGTCTGCGGCATCGGGTGAGGCTGGACCTGATGGAGTTAGTGTTGTCACAACAACAGCTCCTCCTCCGCCGCCGGAAAAGAAACTACCAGCGTGGATGTTGGATTTGAATGGCATCCCAGAGAAGCAAATGGAGGTTTGTGAAGTTTGTGGAGCTTTCCTTATTGTGGGAGATGCACAGCAGCGTATCGAAGACCATCTAATGGGTAAACAGCATTTGGGGTACTCAAGACTCCGTAGTGCAGTAGACGAAATGCATCTCAAACGACAGAAGGAACGCGAGGAAGACGAGAAGCGGCGCGAAGATGAACGCAAGATGCGTTCTGACATGGACTTTGGTCGAGAGCGCCGAGGCGGTGGTGACCGCAGGAGGTGAGTATAGATTTTAAGTTTGTCCAGTGTTTTTAAAATATATTACGGGTTTGGAATATGTAGCAAGAAATTTATCAACATTGTGCGAAGGAGTTTAGTTCATAGACCGGGTTTGAGAGTACATTTCACATATTTTAAGATCACTTAGGTAAGATTGAAGGCTGCCCAACATGATTTCAGTCCAGTTTATCGGGAACAAATCGAATGTAGACGCCCAAGAATCGAGTACATTACAGTACAGAATGAAGCTTACGTAAGGTGAACTGTGCCGCGAAGTAGTGGTCTAAAATTAAATCTAAATTGAAAATTAAAAAAAAAGAAAACAAAGTAGCAATCGTCAATTTTAAATTCTACGATTGTCGGGGCACATAAAAGTGCCGGCAGATGAAATGAAAAGCCTACAAATCGAGAACATGCCGAGGCATTGTTTCCATTTGCGATAACGAGCTTTTGCGCGTCATTACATGCAGAAAAGAAACACAAACTCGAAAAGCCTTTTTTGCGTTGTGTTTGTTGAAATAAGAAGATAAGAACATTCCATTGAAACCAAAGTCTTGTCGAGAGAAGTATCAGGTTGTAACATAAGTATTGCGCAATTTTTGAATGTCTGTTTAATGTTAATTAATTTGAACCAAATGCAAAAATGTAGTCGTTAATGTAATTTCCGACATTTCTGCCCGCCTTTCAAGCAATTTTTTAATGTCGTCACTAAAAACGTTTGGATTTGACGAAAGTACCTGATGAGGTACTAAAAAAGAGCACCTGTTCAATAAACAGCCAGATCTGGCAACAAATATCTTTGAAACTTTGTGGCAATATACATAAGTGTTTCGGTGGGAGATCTTTAAGACTCCTGAAAAGTATTAGACTGTTATTTCTGTAACTTTTATTATAGATAAGACGAATAACGTGTTTTGAGAAATCAGAAGCGATTACATTTTGTTGTTATATTTACCATCCCAGGAAACCATGCCACATTCAAACTTAGTAAACCGTAATAAGTACACTTAAGAAGGCCCCGGGACCAATATGATTTTAAAAAGTGTATTTTCCTTGTGGCTGCAATAAGTTGCTTCTTTAGTTCTCTCGTGTGTGTTGTGGGGTGGGCGTGGACATACTCAGTGAAATTTTTAACTTCATAAATTTAATTTTAATTAAAACTTTGATATTGATTAACATTTACTAAAATGCCTTTTTGTGCGGTCATAAGGCACTTTGAGGAAAATTGCAATGTAGAGAGTGTCAAGTGCTGTTTCATTAAAAATAATCCAACTTCAAACTACTTGACTGTGACTATATGAAGGAAGACCATATCCCATTTTTTGGTGCAGCGTGTAAAAGAATCCGACGTACTTCGCTCCGCAATCATGCACATGTTCATGATTCATGTGCTACCACTACATCGCCAATGTCGTCTTCAGCTCCAACATCCGTTGAGGAGGCTATTCTCTATTCTTCCAACGTGGCCCGTTCTCGCCACAACCCATCGCCGCACAGTGTGTTATTTTACACATCTAGCGGACATTTATTCATTTGGCGCTTGTAAAAACTATTTTTATCTGTATAATTGAGTTATACCATCTTGATCAAAAAGGAATTAACTCAGAAAATTAACAATACAAGTTTAATCATGTAAATCTATATTGTCCACTTCAGAGTAATCCCCATCGACTGCAACACACTTATGCGAGCGCTTGATCCAATCCTCGAAACATTTTTTATATCCGGTTTTCGGTATGCCCATCAGTGCTTCCTGCGATTTTTCCATTACTTCCTCTCGGCTGCTGAAACACATTCCCCGTAGTGGTTTTCTAACTCGATTGAACAGAAAGAAGTCACAGGGAGCCGAATCAGGTGAATTCGGTGGCTGTTGGATGGTATTTGTTGCATTTTTCGTCAAAAAATTACGAATAATGATGGCACTGTGCGACGGTGCGTTATCATGGTGTAAAATCCACGAGTTTTCTGCCCACAATTCTGGTCTCTTTCGGCGATTTGCTTCACGCAAACGTCTCATAACGCCCAAATGCTCGTAATACTCTTCGTTTACTGTCTGGCCTTCTGGCAAAAATTCATGATGCACTACATCGTTGTAATCCATGGAAACCGTGAGCATTGCCTTCTTTTTTGACTTAAAACGACGTGTATTTTTGGTCTCGGCTCATTTGGTGAACGCCATTCACTTGCCTGATGTGTGGATTGCGTGTCATACTCATAAACCCACGTCTCGTCTCTAGTAATGATCCTTTTGATGAATGTGGAATCGGATTCAGCCTCGCAAATCATCTCTTTTGCGACGTCAACACGGTCTCTTTTTTGCATGAAATTGAGGTCTTTTGGCACCAACTCTGCTGCTGCACGACGGAAACCCAAATCATTAACCAAAATGTCTTGGACGGATCCATAGGAAATGTTTAAGTCTTCCGCTATCTCTCTGATGGTTAATTTGCGGTTATTGACCAACATTTTACTCATACTTCATCAATGTTTTCGTTGGTTTTCGATGTCGATGGTCTGCCATTGCGTTCATCATCTTCGATTGACTCACGACCACTTTTGAACCGCTCGTGCCACTGGAAAACGACCGTTTTCTTTAGAAAATCGTTGCCGAAACACTTTTCCAACATTTCCAACATTCGTGCACCATTAAATCCGTTTTTTACGCAAAATATAATACAAGTTCGTTGTTGGAAATTTAAATCCATTTCTAAAATTGTCAAAAATCGCCAACACACAAAGAGATAGATGTACTTTTGGCTGCGTAACTTTTGCAAATGTAAAGCTATGACGCTAAGATTTAGAGGGAATGTCGACAACAGATTTACCAACTTAATAAAAAAAACAGAACTCAAATCGGAACAGTGTGATTACTGCCGGGAACTTTTTGATCAAGGTGGTATTTTTGGTTTTCAGAGTTAACTAATTTATTTACTTAATAATTTGGAGCATAATATAATACTTGCATCCATTATCTCAAATCTTCATGAAGGTATTTGTGTTATTTGCATTTAACTTTACATTACCTTGTTCAAAAATTTATAAACGTACCTATAAAAAGCTTTGGAAAAATTTAACGAAACTTAAACATTAGGTTTTTAGAAACGTTCTAGTTTTTTTTTTATTCAAAAATAATATAATTGTTGATTCTTTTTTAAATTGCTATTCATAAAACTAATCAGATTTAAATTCTTCTCCATCTGAACTCCAGTAGGAGTGGATTTCTCTTTCTATGTAGCATTGTACCAAAGAATATATAATTACCAAGAAGACGCATCTCATACAAATTTTTGCTCTGAAAATTTTTGTATGGCGGGTTCTAACATCACGACCCGCTCTCAGAGCTTTTAGGCTTTTGAGAGAAGTTTTATTTATTCTCGCAGGCCCACACAGGCAGGCAAACAGGCAGGCATACTTTGTGTCTCATTCGTTGATGCGTCAGTAGATACAAGTGAGCGTTGGAGTTATTTTCAAGGTGTTTAGCGTTGCTTGCGTTTTTTGTAAGATTCATAGTTTGATATGAATTCTAAAAATAATTTAAGATCCGAGATACAATATTGCATTTCTAACTGCAATGTCTCGAAAAGGTTAAAACCAGAAGCGAAGATGTTCCATTTTCCACTTCTGGATATGCCTATGGGACAAATTTGGAGAGAAAAATGTGGTATTAATGTAAATAATTCCAGAAAAAATTATTTATTTGTAATCTTCACCTTTTCCCTTAAGATATTGTAAATAAGAAATTAAAAAAAGGAGCTGTTCCATCGTTGAATTTAAACGTTCATGTCGATAATGATGATCCTGAGAATTTTTTTTGTTTAGAAGAATTACCTAAGAGAAGAAATTCTTCGTGCAGTAATTTATCTATTGTTTGTTCAAAATGCGAAAAATTAATTAAAACTACTGCCATGTCCAGAAAAAAAATATTGCTTTAGAAAAGCAAAACAAAAATTAAAAAAAAAACTTAAAGATGCTTTAAAAAATATGAAATCGTACGAAAAAAGAACGATTAAATATGTTACTAAATTAAGTACCATTAATACTTATATAAGCTCTTTAAATATTTTGAAAGTTGCTCATAAGTAAACGGCCCAAAGAATATAGCGGTGAAGTTAAGTGACTTGCACAAAATATTTTCTCTGTTTCGCAATCCACTTATATATTTTTACGAGATAAATTGAATCTTAACATACCACATGTTTCAACTTAACCCCGATGGGCCCCCATAAATTTCCTTCAACCTGGGTAGACCAGGCCAACTGGAGAGGGCTATTGGTTGATGGTCAGGTCCATCTCTGAATGTAGTGCCTCCTAAGTATGTAAGTATTCACGATGATATGATGGTAGAATCAGGCAACAAAAAACAAATTTAGTGATACCACATGTAATAAAATAAATAAATTCAATTAATTTTGTTTATACAATTATTTTATTAACTTTTTTTTTAAAAAAAAAATGCTCTTCTAAAATCTTAGAAATTTCAATTGTGTTTATGTTCGAGTGCAAAAACATAATTTGGTTAACCAAAACTGTGTCGGATCCAACCAGAGAACGTTTCTCGGAAATTAAGTTTCTAGCTGAATAGAATACGCGTTCGGAAGGAGCACTACTTGCTGGCGTAACTACTATTTTGCAACTAACTCTAAACAAAAGTGACAATTCAACTTGGTGCAAGTGCCACCACTGCAAATTATATGCCAATCAGCGTTCATAAACTCTTGGTTTACGGTCCGGATATTATTTCATTTTTCGAAATACCTATTGGCCAACTTTCAGAAGAAGCACTGAAAACATAAACAAGTCACATCAGAAAATCATCTCGAAAATACACAAGCGAAGACTTAATGACTGTGTATTGCTTAGGTCTGATCCTATTATTTTACAATACAGGAAAGCAATTTCAAAATTGTGGAAACAAGACGATAAGGACAGAATCATCGCACTGTGGCGACGGTTCAGATCTCTTGCGTAAATCAATGTTTCAACTATGATTATGATTCGCAAAATAGCCTTTTTTCGAACCAATCTCTTCAATCGAACTTTAGAAAAATATCTTGTTACTGAAAAAGTCGAATTCGTTCACACAGAACAGCTACTTGAATTCTTTGTTAAGAACGTTTGTCAATATATTGTTGATATTTTGGCACATATACAATATACACATCAAAAGACATTATTGGGTCAAAGAAGAAGCTCCGAGAGGATGACACATCATTAGCTAAGCATTCGCATTTAGTGAACTCAGCATTATTTGACACCACTTTAGTACCGACAGAGGCAAAATAAACATTCAAAGTAATTGGGATTAGCTTTGACAGCATCATCAACATTTAAGATTCGAATTTGTTCGATTTGAGTTTGCTTGTTGATTTAATCTGCACAGCTGTTGACAGTAGGCTTCTGCGGTGATACGAGGGCGGGTCAATAATTCCGTGCATTTTTGAATTTCTGACCTCTTTACTGAAACAGCAACACTGCTCCTGTCAACAGGCATTTGTCAGTTGACTCCTGTCAAAATTTAAACTTGCTGCGTCAGTTAGTTTGTGTTTGACAGCTATTTTTATCAGACTACTCACTAATTTGAGGAGAAAATGGAAAAAAGTGAATTTCGTGTGCTTATTAAGCATTATTTCTTGCGAAAAAAAACCATTACCGAGACCAAGGCTAAGCTTGATAAATACTATGGGGACTCTGCACCATCGATTTCAATGGTAAAAAAGTGGTTTACTGAATTTCGTTATGTCCGTACAAGCACTGAAGATGCCGAACGTCCTGGACGCCCAGTTGAGGTCTCTACACCCGAAACAATCGAAAAAATTCACGATATGGTGTTGGCCGACCGAAGATTGAAGGTGCGAGAGATTATGGAAGCCGTAGGGATCTCGCATGGCTCAGTGGTTTCAATTTTGAATGATCACTTGGGCATGAGAAAGCTTTCCGTAGGATGGGTGCCGCGTTTGCTCACAGTCGACCACAAACGCAATCGTGTAACAACTTCACAGGAAGGTTTGGCGTTGTTTAATCTCAATATGGAGGAGTTTTTGCGCCGTTTTGTAACCGTGGACGAAACATGGATCCATCACAACACACCAGAGAACAAACAACAGTCAAAACAGTGGGTTTCTAAGGGTGAATCGGCGCCAAAGAAGGCCAAGGTGGGTTTGTCAGCCAATAAAGTTATGGCGACTATTTTTTGGGATGCACGCGGGATAATCCACATTGACTACCTTCAAAAGGGAAGAACAATCAATGGGGAATATTATGCCAACTTATTGGACCGATTCAATGACGATTTGAAAAAAAAACGACCTCATTTGGCCAAGAAAAAAGTTCTTTTCCACCAAGACAATGCAAGGGTGCACACATGTGCAGTTGCCATGGCAAAAATCCATGAATTGAGCTATGAATTGCTCCCTCATCCACCCTATTCTCCAGATTTGGCTCCGAGCGACTACTTCTTGTTCCCAAACCTGAAGAAATGGCTTGGTGGAAAAAGATTTGACTCCAATGATGAAGTCATCTCGTCATTTTGAGGACCTCGACAAATCATTTTTTTTGGAAGGGATAAAAAAATTGGAGAAGCGTTGGACAAAGTGTATAGAGCTCAACTGAGACTACGTTGAAAAAAAAATTATTTTTTTATCAAAAAATCTGTTTTAATCCAAAAGTCATGGACTTATTGATCCGCCCTCGTAGTCTGGTTACGAGGCAACGGCTCAACATGGATTACTTCCTCAGCATCCCACTATACACCCTGAATGACTCGAACTGCAACCAAATTCAGACTGCTATAATTTCCAAACCGTTCATGACAGTGACCTCAAATTTTGACACATGACAGATAATTTTATTATTTACAAGCCTTTTAAACGATTTGCGTCTCAGTTGTGTTGAAAAATTTTTATCCGCGATGGAATTTAAACGTGATATTGTGATTGCTTTATATTTGGCTGGAAAACCACAAGCAGTTATCATTAGAGGTCTCCAGCACTTCAACGTGAATAAATATTTGTGTCTCGAACCATTGCTCGTTACCGTGATACTGGCAGCGTTGCAAAACGCCATGGAGGTAGTCATAAAAAAACGGTAACATCGGCAGAAATGGTTCGGAAAGTGAAGGCTCGAATTGAGCGAAATCCGCGTCGAAGTGGAAGAAAAATGGCTCGTGAGCTCGACATATCGTTGGAACGGATGCAACACATACTGAAAAATGAGCTTGGGCTCAAGCCATTGAAGTTCCAAAAAGCACACGATCTTACACCGCAACAGAAAAAAATTAGAGTCGAAAGAGCGAAGGAGTTGCTACGCTTGCACGAAAGCGGTAAGTTGCCGATGAGTCGCCATTTGTTATCGAGCAATATGTCAACAAACAAAATGACCGAGTTTACTTGCCAGAGAGGTCCATCGAAAATGTACACCTTCGAACGGCCACCAGAAAGCAGGCAGCACCGGTGGTGATGGTTTGGGCCGCCATAACCGCCGATAGTCGCTCTCCGCTCGTATTTTTGGACCGTGAAGCTGTCTGAGAGGTAGTATTGCAGCATTGGGCAAACAATCATTTCGGTCGGAGACCGTGGAGATTTCAACAAGACTCGGCACCGTCTCACAAAGCGCGCGTCAACCAAGATTGGTTAAAAAACAATGTTCCACACTTCATTTCTTCGACACAATGGATTGCAAATTCTCCGGATGCAAATCCGTTGGATTTCTCTGTCTGGGGTATTTTGAAGGCGAAGGTTGGCACTAAAAAATACCAAAGCTTGGACGACCTCAAACAAGCACTTCGGCGGGAATGGGCCAAAATACCGCAGAGCCACTTGCGTGCAGCGTACTGATACAATTTGGAAATTGATGTATTTTTCAACATTTTTTGCTTTGGCACAATAAAATTTATCAAAAAATAAAAAAATTATAGCATTTTAAAAAGTTGGAGTTCGAGTAAGTCACCCAGTATAGACTCATTGGTTGAACATTCAATTTGGCTTTTTTAAAAGAAAATGGTTTTCCTGTTCCATTATCTAGTTGTAGTCAGCTTTCTTTGTTGCCATCATGGAAGTCCAGATGCTGTGTAAATCAGTCGGAAGCTGTTGTTTTGTCTGTGCAGCTATAGTTGTCTACTACTATATATCTCCGAAGATGTTTTCCTTTCCTTGCGGAGTAAAGTTCGCATATTATACTGTGCTCCGTTCAGAAGTGATTACATTTCCATTTGGTCTTCTTAAGATCCATCTCAGCTTTGGTGGTTGGAAATCGCCATTTTAATCTTGTGTTTGTCTTTCTTGTCTTAGGTATTGGCCAGTCATGTCAGTCTCTGATCTGCTGCTGTTTCTCTTCCTTTCAACATTCCCTGAATGATGGCGTAAAGTAGATATTTCTGTCCTTCAGTTGATCTTAGCTCTACGGCTTCAATACAATATAGTTATTTTCTTACCAATTCTGAGAACTTTGAATTATAATTTTGGAGGATAAACCCCACAACAAGACGCAAAAGTAAAAAGTCATTTCTTATTTGAAGTTTTATAAGAAAACCTCTAGATAAACTCTGCAGATTTTCTTTTTTAAACTGAAATCTAAATTACTTTCGCTTACAGGGACTTTCGTGACCGACGAGGCTATTCCAGAGACCGTGGTGGACGTCGAGATTATCGTTACAACGATCGCAGACGTGATGATAGATGTAAGTATACATACACCCATTTAAGTGTGTTTTCATTTCTAAAAAGTTAAATTTTCTATTCCATTGCAGATATGACTAAGTCCTATCGGCGTTCCCGATCACGCAGCCCCAGTCGTAATAGTCGAAGCCGCAGCAGAAGTCACAGTCGCAAGTAAATCCATTTGTTTTTTTTATCCAGCACACACATGCAACACTTGTGTAAACCCCACAAAATACGTTTCCTACAACGCCAACCACAGCAACAACATAACACCATACGAGGTACCCCAAAAAAAAAATAAATAAAAAAATACCAAAATTCCGAAAAAGAAAAACTGTAAACACAGGTTTTTTTTGTACACTCTCAATCAAGGTGAGTTTAATTTGTCAATTATCCAAATTGATAAATACGATATCTTCTCTAAGCTAGCTTTAGATAAATTAATTGCTAAATTTGAGAGAAAATTTTGTTGAAATAATAATAATAAAAGAAAAGAAAAGATTTGTGTAACTAAAACCACTCTGCCACCACCATCACTACCAGACCACCACCACCACCACCACTACCACCAATTGTCTTTCATTTGTGGGTGTTATGAGAAAATAAACTATAGCACCGATGTGTGTGTTTGTGAAAAATAGGATTATGCTCGTATAGCTATGAGCCAGGTTAGTGTTACATCATAAGCCAACCAAACAAAATTATTATTTTTTACTACTACAATAGACTAAGCCTTGTGTACTTCTATATAAAATGAAAAAAAAAAAAAACAAAAAAAAAATGAAACGATTTAGAGACAAGGGCAAGCAAGGGCAAAGGCAAAAGCAAAAGCAAAAGCAAAGGCAAAGATTACGAAAATCGGGATGGCGTATTTGTCCTATTCTATTGCACTTCATCGCCGCCTCAAACTCTTACAATCATAATCACAATCACAATAGCAATGAATTTGCATTGAAATTGAAACAAAAATGAAAGGAAAGGTACTTGCACTTGAAATAGAACTTGAACTTGAATAACTTTTTCTTCTTAAAAACTTTCTTCTAAAGACGCCTTAATAAGTTGTGTGCTACTTAAGGTTGTATGTGACGAGTAACACAAGTTGTGGTTTATTGTGCACCGCCACCATCCTCTCACAACACAGTTGAGGTACTTTTTGTCAAAAAAAAAAAAAAAACTCACATTCCATCAGTGTCGATGAGTGTTTTATTGTTTCTTTTTTTTTTTATTTTTTTAATTTTAGTTAAGTTGAGTAAAAAAAAAAAAATAAACTTTGCCAAAATTCTTCTTCGACATTCTCTCTCACTCGTTTTACTACGCACGCGCGCATATGCATACGAGTATGTAGCTCGCTCTAGTTTAGGCTATCAACAGACGATGTACGCGAGTCCGAGTACGCACAATATACTATAGCTCTTTGTTGTCGTTGCTCCGCATGCTTAATACAAGAGGTAATTACATAAAAATACTCCCCCAAAATCAATTTTCATTTTAATAGATGACATACATACTATCTAAAGAAATGAGGGACTTGTTGTCATCGACGTCGTCGTCGTCGTCGTCGTCATAACAAAAAAAAAGAAAAAAAAAAGAAAAAAGAAAAGACAAACAAAAAAAAAAAAATCTTTGACTGTTCCATTGTTGAAAATGAAAAAGGGAAGTTTTTTCAGTTTTCCCAAGGAGATTTGATTCGATCGCTTGTGATTGGTCCATATTAAGAGAGCAATCGAGAAAGAGATAAAGGTAATTTTCCAAATATCACAATGCAATGCATCATTTCTTTTGCTGTTGTTGTCGGTTATCCATTGATCCATTGTCGGTTATCCTTTGTGTTGGGGTTAAGCGAGGAGTTTCTTCTGTTATATGAACCAAAAATAACACACGAAAACGAGGTAATTTTTTTTAAAACAATTCATTTGAATAATTTATTTGAGGAGTGAGGTGAGAATGTGAGAGCTAGAAAGAGAGAAAGAAAAGGTGCTTTCCAAAGCCCATACGACGTCTAACGAGGTAATTTTTTTTTTTCTTGTTGATTCAATTTTTTTTCTCTTAGATTAAGTGCGTAAAACTAAGTACATATGTATATGCGTTATATATATTTTTTTTTCTCCTATGGGTTGTTGGTGCGTGTAGAATCAATCGTACATTTATAAATACAAAACATATCACACTTAAAGAGGATATTTAATATACAATCGCATAGGTGCTTATGTAACCACAGCACAGACCACAGACCACAGACAACAGATAACAAACAAAAACAAATTTTATAAACAAATCATTCTCCATTGAAAATCTATTGACAAACAATAACGGATGCAGTCTAATCTATCTGAATCTGAATTTGTCTACGGAAGTGAGTATAAAGACACTAACAACGGGACATTCAGTGAAATAAAGATTCTGATGATCAATTCTTGGGTTGGGTGGGTTTTGCTTTGTTAACTTCAAACACTTCCGACTAAAATGACTGGAAATCGTCTGTCCAGCGGCGCTGCTTATAGATTGTTCTTATAGAGTGTGTAATCCAATTACTTACAACATCCAGGGTTCCATTCGTATTATCAATTAACATCACGGAAGCAAGAAATTTTTGAAATCAGATTCCCTTATTAGCCTTTCCTTTAGTACCACCTACATTTGATTTTTGAGAATTCTACAGCTGATATTTCAGATTGTAGGGTGAGCCAGGCGAGGTAGATACTTCCAAGAATTAGTGGGTTTGAAGAAATATATACAGCTGTGGAGAACTTATAAGAAACAGGAATTCTGTGGTGACTGTTAACATGTGGCCCTCAATTTGGGAAAAAAGTTGCATTATTTTTAACAAAATGAGTTAAAATCATTTATTTTCTTTTGGTATGAACAACTTAGGTGGACAGCTTCCCTGTTGACCCAAACACAAAGGATGTATGGCGCAATAGTTAAAGTTTGCGTTAGAATCATATTTGTTCCCATGAATGCCCGACGTATTTCCACCTGAAAATGACAAATCAACAATTGAAATACGCAGTCCCAGAAGTACCTGACGTACGTAGTTCCCTTTTAGTTCAATACACTTTTCCCAGCGATGTTCAGTAGCTTCGATACTCCGTTTATAGTGAGAATCGTCGAGCTCCTTAAAATAGCTATCAATCGCAGACCCCACCTCTTTACTGTTCGCAAATCTTTTACCACCGAGCCATTTTTTTCAAATTCGGAAATAGAAAATAATCCAGGGGGGCTAAATATGATGAATAGGGTGCATGAGGAAGCAATTCGAATTTTAACTCATTGATTTTGGCCATCGCGATAACGGATGAGTGAACTGGTGCATTGTCTTGATGAAACAAAACTTTTTTCTTCGCCAAATGCGACCGTTTTTTCTAGATTTCATCTTTCAAATGCTGCAATAAGTTCGCCTAATACACGTTGTTGATTGTTTTTGCCTTTCGAAGATAATCAATGACAATTATCCCACGCGCATCTCAAAAAACTGACGCCATGATCTTGCCTGCAGATGGAACTGTCTCCGCCTTCTTTGGAGCCGATTCTCTCCTCTGAGTTCATTGTTTTGATTGTTCCTTTGTCTTGTGTGTGAATCGACGCAAAAACTCGGCTTTATTGATGTAAAACTTCGCCAAAGACTCGACTGAGACACCCTCTCAACGCAGTTTTTGTTCAGTTGTGAGTAATCATGTCCAATTTTTCAGTCAACATGCGATGTATACGCCTACCATATCTGATAGTTCATGCACTTTCGATCAACGGTCATCCAACATCATTTTGTAGATTTTTTTCAACATTTCTGGTGAACGCATCTCATTTGGTCGACCACTGCGATGTTCGTTTTTGCAACTCGTACGGACTGGCTTAATTAAACTCTGCCACCCACTATTTTATTGTAAACGAAGGGGCAGACTCCACCAGAGTAGAATCCAGTTCCGGTTTGATGTTGGTTGGATTGAGGCCTTTCAAATTTTTTCCATATTTAAAAATTTATCGAGAGCGTTCACTATTGATGGCTGCCGAATAAACATAGCGTCGTCAAACTTCAAATTTAAGCTTTATAAGGTTGGTACTTTCTACAATTGTCATTCTTTTTAAACAACATTAGCCATCTATACGGCAGGTCGGGTACTTCTGAGACTACCCTCGTAGGCATAACTTAAAGTTTGACACGAAAAAAAATATTTAATACACGACAGCCTTCTGTCGAACTTAGTAAAGGCGAACATTTCTCCATTTTAATAGTTTTGAGTTATTCGATTTTCACTGTTTTGTTTCGTGCAATACTAATCTCAATATACGAGTATCTTCTGTGAATTTTCGACCATAGATTCGGATTAAGTGAATTTTTGAATAGACATGTGCCTTTAGCAAAAAAATTGGTACATACAAGGCTGGTAAAAATTACAGGGAAAACTTGTCGATTTTGCACCCTTCGAAGAACAATTAGTCCCATCGTTTGCACCGTTACATTAACTTACATAAGATAAGTTTACGGTCAGTCAATCATTTGTGTAGGTCCAGTTGTGGTGCACAGAATACAAAAATTATCATTTTCAGTGTTCAAGATCGAAGGGAATTTTGTTTTGTCGTCATCATTTAAACGACGCAATTTAATATAGACAATGCTCCAACTGATCGAGGAATGTTACTGCAAAATAAACAACCCGGGAAAATAGCTCGGAACGTTCCATTAGTAGGTAAAATAAATATAGAAGCAAGGAAGGATTTCGCCTTGAATTTAAGAAGCCACACCAAAGTCATGTTTCGTAACATTCTTTTGAGTGCTCATTATTTCGTTCTGATAGAGCTTTCACTCCCGGTTCATTAAAAAAAAAACCATAAACCGCAGAGGTAGCAGCAGGAGCAGGAGGGTGGGCCCATTTTCCAAATGAAAGATATAGTTATAGATATATAACGTTAATTATCGTGATATTTTAAGAGACGTCATGCAAACGTATTATGAAAGCAATAAGCTGTTAAGATAGCACTTCAAGACAACGATCCCAAGAACTCATTGAAATCGGTAAATGCTTGGTTGCGGAACCATTAAGTTTCGGTGTTACCGAATGTTAACGATGGGAAATTACAATTTTTATCGTGTTCGGAAATAGAAAGAAAATTCCTATTAACCATGTCAAGCAGCAGGTGTTTAAAAAAAAAACGAGCACGAAAAACCAGAAAAAAAGTTGATAGAGAACGATCTTTATAAGAACTTTATTTAAATAAAACGGCAGATGAGGAATGAATATGACCTAACCATGCCGGAGGAGGATTACGACTATATGGAGAATGTTGCTTGTTTTAACAAAGAACGGAAGAAAACGAAATGCTCTGATTAAAGGGTTAGGCCACTCTAGAGGCCGTACAAATAAGCTTTGTGATTTTTTTTTCAGGAAAAATATAAAATAATTCGAGTTTACAAGGTAGAAATTGTACATATGATTGACTATAAAACATACGTTTTATAGAACAATTTATTTAAAAATGGCGGCTGTGCAGCGTTTCTCAGATGACCTCTCATTTCTGGAACGGTCTACGGTCGTACCAGCAGCTCCTGTAAATTTTGAATTATGATGATTCACTAAAATTTTTTTTATTGCACGTAACAACACTTCCAAAGTCAAGCTAGCAAAATTCGCAGAAAAATCGACAGAAAATTGTTAATAACAAATGAACTATGCCATATAAACAAAAATCCTACGTACTTATTTAGACAATATATTTTTAAAGATCTAGTTAAAATTTGAAGTGAATTGGTTGAAAATTGTTCAAGTTATGGGTGCGGCCAACTTGAAAAATGCAGAAAGCCTACCTGGCGGTATTGTACTATACTTTGAAAAGCAAGTACTTCGAGATATTTCCCGGCCATAATCTTTTGGGATATCATTTTTGAGGTCCTAAGGGACCATTGAAAGCAATAAAAAGAAAAATCGATTTGTTGAAAATCTTAGAGTGGCCTAACCCCTTAAAAAAAACTCAACCAAGAGGCCAAGAGTATAAAACTAAGTACACTTCGAAACATTCAATTTGGTACGAAGAATATCTTTGCGAAGTATTCGTTATTCTCGAAAAAATTAAAATATTTTCCCAGTTTATTTATTATTTAATTTTTAAATTTAATCGAATAACTTAGAAAAATATAAATAAAAAACTCAAATTCCATTTAAAAGCAAAAAAATTGATGTTAAATGATATAAAGGTAAGAACTTAAGAAACATTCAGTTTCGTACGAGGTTTAGTTTACTTAAAAAAACTTAAAAATTAATAAATTTAATACGGTGTAGGATTTCCTTTGTGCTTAATTACAGCTGCGAGCCTACTTGGAAGCGACTCAACCAAATTTTTGGTTATATCTGAGGGAATTTTATACCACTCTTCCAATATGAGTGTGAAGCTCCTTTTTGTTTTTCACTGACCTTGTTTTTCTTATCTGTCTTTCCAAATGTTCCCACAGATGTTCGATAGGATTAATGTCTGGACTCTGGGGAAGTGTTTCAATTCATTTTGGGCAGTTGTATAAAAGCCAGAGACGCACGTCTAACGCCTTATGCTTTGGATCGTTGTCTTGGTAAAAGTGGAACGTGTCCTTAATTCTCGATTTGTTGGCTGAATGTTTTAAATTTTCTTTGAGAATATTAAAGTACATATTTTTATTCATATTGCCCTGGATAAATATTAAATTTCCAACACCCTCCCAGCCCATAGCTCCCCAAACCATAACACTTTGTCCACCATGTTTTACAGTCGCGGACAAGTTTTTTGTAAGGTAAGCTTCGTTACGTCTCCAGTAAACTTTTTCCTGTTTTTTGTCATTTCGGAAAAGTGAGAATTTGATTTCATCTATGAATATGACATTTTTCCAGAAGTCTACTGGCTTATCTTTGTAAGTTTTGGCAAAATTCAGTCTCTTGATTCTATTGACCTCGCTGACCAAAGGTTTTCTACGACATACACGTGAATAGTAGCCATGTTTCTTAAGTATGCGCCTGATTGTAATTGGGTTCACGTTGGTTACATTGAAATCAATTAACATCTTAGTCAATTCCACTGAAGTGAACTTGGGATTTATTCTTATTTCACGAAGAATAAATTTTTGTGCAGACTTGGTAATTTTTCTGGGTGCCTTGTTACTACACACATTTTTTATCCTTCCGTCTTCAAAGAACCGTTTACAAATGTATTGTACAGTTGACTTTTGAAGATGTAATATTTTGCCTATTTCGGCAAAAGGTTTTTCATCCTTTCGGTGTAAAATTGCCAACGATCGTACATCTTCGCTTATATTTTTACCCATTCTAAGAAACCAAATTATTAACATGGAAATTGATTCCAAAAAATTAAAACCTTTATTGTTTACTAAAAACAACGCACTTAAAAAATTAATCGGATAAATCAAGCTTTCAAACCTTAAAATTCTGATCTGTAGTTGCACTTACTTCCGTGGTACGAAACTGAATGTTTGTTCTCTTTGCAATGTAAAGTTAATGATGACATGTAAAATAAACAAATTGTACCGTTAAGTGTTTTTTTTTTTAGTATTGTGAAGAAAATTAACTAATGAAGTGATTGCACGATGATTCGTTAACGGAAATGCAAATCCTTTAACCTAAATTGGGATTTTTTTCTGAAAAAGCAATCCGTACGAAACTGAATGTTTCTAAGTGTATACTGTAAAGACTATCGAAAACGGTTACATTTACTTAACATGGTGTTGGTGATCGTGGAGAAATTAAGATATCCTTGCACTGACATTGTTCCGATTTATTGAGCCTTTTGCTACCGAAAACTTACTTTCAACGTGGAGATTCGTACAATGCAAGGACCCAAAATACAATATGTGTACCGAAAGATTCGTGCAAACATGGCTAAGGTTGAAGCAAATTAATTTCCTATAAAGTGTTTTTTTTGTGCTATTTACAACATGTTTCTCACCTGCTCTTAACTTTTTGTGACTTTTTATTTTCCCTTATCTTTAATTTTGATATAATATCAATATGAAATATGTACAATATGTTATTTAAGACTTAAACTAAGGCGTACAAGCACAAATTTGTAAAACGAAATCAGTTTTCTTTTTACTTTAACATAAAAACGAATAGCTTAGTGGGCTATTTAGTTTTTCGCCACTGTGTGTATCAAAGAAATTAATTGATTCATTCACTAAACGAATTATTCATTATCATGATTATGTTCTTGGCTTGGAGAAACAATCGCTTGAATTTTCTAAAGCAGGTGGTTTCATCGTTATTCAGATACTCTTTTTCGTACCGGACACTGCAATCTCTGATAGTTTAGCTACATAAAGTTGCAATCGCTTTCATGTTATTTATAAAACAAATTACTTTTGTTTTCCTAAAACTTAATGTAAACCATATCTTACTCGTATATCAAAGATGATTCGTTTTTCTATCGAAGACAGTTTTGAAGTTACTTCTCAATTTATTCAACTCTACCTGAGTTAGCATGCTGACTACAATCCTTAAAGATCTTCAAATTGTAAACTTTTTATTTTTTATTTTAAAGACCTTTCAATCAAAGGCATCAGCTAATATGAATGTGTGTGTCCACCAGCTTCGAAAAATGTTGGTTGCATTTCCTTCACATTATTTGTGTTAACCAATTGTTGCAAAAATCTAAACAAATCCCAATTCACATGCAGCACAGTTTTCCGACTTAATCGTACGGCGAAGTCCATTTCTGTTATGTTGGATGGAATCATAAAATTCTGATATGATCAATGCGAATATTCATCCACAATTTGATTCATTATATCCATTCGTTGTATCAAATGCACTTAAAAAAAATCTTGTTCATTGATAGACCAGCAGTCAAACTACAAAACTGTTAGTTTCCATTTCCAGATAAGATACAAATTTAGAAATGTATATACGGAACAAATCTTACAAATGTGAATCCTTTTTTGAGTCTGAAAGTATGATATGTTACAATTTTAAAATAGGGGTACCGCAGTACTGATCCTGTTGGAACACCCATTGAAGAGGCATATAGTCCTCCGCATAGGGTAGTATGGTATTCTTTAATATGTCCACGTTGGACGCTGCCGTCATATTGCCCTTAATTCTATGAACAGGATCCTCCTGATGGTGTACTGTATTTATTGCAATATGCCAGGCGGTCTACGCTCTTGTGCACTTCCGCGATCTGAGTTAAATAAATTAACTTTCGTCTCATCAGTCGAAACGATATTGCACCATTTGGATTCAAGCCAGCTGGAATATTCGCTTGCAGAAAGCAACATTTTTCAACAACAACCTTTTTGACAGCAGCGGCACCTTCCTCGCGCTTCTTGCTTTAAAATTATTTTCTATTAGTCCAGGCTAAACTCTTTTTTTCATTGCGCTGTATGAAGCAAATGGGCTTATCTTCATATAGCGCAATATCAATTGCTCGAGAGAGGGTAACATTTTAGGTTTTCGTCCGTGAGTTTCTGCCTTAGATTGCCACTTTAAGGCGTTTTCCACTATGGTCTTTGAGCAGTCAACAATTTAAGCAATTTGTCGGTAAGTCATACCGTTATTATTGAGATTCTTAATCTGCATCATCTCCTCAGCGCTACAGTGTTCTATTAAAATCATAATTTCTATTATATTCCTTGAAAGTAAACTCTAGTCTTACTTATCAGATTCAAAAACGCAAAACTAAAATCAAGTAACTATTAATTTAAACGGTTATAGTTACAGCTGTCCCGATTATTATGCACTGACAAAATTGACCGCACTTCGCAAACTAACGACGCAATTTGGAATGCAAGATCAATATTTGGGTATAGAGAACCGCACTGTGTTTTACAAAGAACAGAGAGCTGAAGAGCCTGTTAGTTTCTTTTTCTTCGGAAATCGGATGCTTTTAAACCATTGGCGTATACATAAGTGCCCCTATTATTCGCACATCACTGTATGTTATTATAACGTCTTCGTATGGTCTATATATTTTGTGACTAATTTCGTGTGGATACGCTTTTTGGTTATGTATGCTCGTAAAGTCCTCTTTCGTTTGGTCGTGAAATAAAGACTGCTGATGAAGACTTTCAGATGGTTGAAAAATGTTTGCTCGCTACTGTATTTTAAGAAAAAAATCAATTCTTTACTTTCCCACGTTTAAATACATATTTAAACAATTCATTTAAAACCCATCTTGTTAATATCCTCTCTGCTTTGTAATTTCTTGGCCTCTGTGCTGCATAAACTCAATTAGGCATCCACACCGCTCTACTGGTACTTCAGCTACCATATTTCTAATTTTAGGGAAACAGCTTTTTAAGGCTTCGATTGAGTTGAGATCTGCACTGGATGGTACTCACTAAAGAACATTAATGGAATCCCCTTTGCGAAATACTACCATATATTTCGATGTGTTTTTGGGGTCGCTTTCTTGATGAAATCGCCAAATTAATGGTCTGCTTATGGTTCGCGTTGAGATTGAATAGTTATTTTCTTCCACAATTTAGCGCTAAATCTCATTTACAGCTATTTTAGAATTAATTCTTACCAACATTGTAATTTTGTCTATAATCCTACTGACATTTTCAGTGGCATGAAATTCTTCAAACACTTTCGTTACGGAACAGGTGAAATGATCTGCATTTCGTCCTGAGCTTCCACATCTCAATTATTGTTTTTCGATGAAACTTCTTAGATGTTCCAAAAAAATTTCCCTTTTTGCCAACTTTAAATATTTTCCATGTGGAGTAGACACAGAGCAGAATACAAGTGACTGTTTTGGCACGTTGAACTGCACATCATCCCAATAAAAGATATGTGGCTGCTTAAAACAATTCAAAATTATTCGAAGCAGTGATTCTAATTAGTTGTTCCCTGTTGCATCGTCGTTTTATCAACTTTTGCTTTTACATAGGTTGCTTTTATTAACTAGTACATCTAAAGCTACATATTTATATTTGTGCATCATCCTGCAACTGGACTGCTTGTGTGCAATTATTGGAGCTCTTTGAACCACGGCTTGTTTCTGACCATCACCTCCGGTAAATTTTGGGATCTTTAGTTTGATTATATTGCGCTGTTGGCTATCTTACAACTCAATCGTACATTTTTATTATGTATGTGCCCTTAGCTTTACATATTGATAGTTGTTACAGTTTCTCGTTTTTTTAATTCAATAAAATCGCCAGCAATTGAGGTAATCTAACACTAAAATACGAGGTCGCTGAGGGAATTTTAGTGTGCTAAGCAGCGCATCTAAACACTTTTTGTACAGCGCATTTCACAGCTATAATCGTAACCGGGAACTTTTTAGCTTAAGAATAAAAAACGCGAAATGAGGGAGTCGAATCAGATGTATTGTTATGTATTTCTTTACATTATGAGGAACACGTTAAATAAGGAACCTTTCAATAAAATCGATTGATTGATTCAAAATTATTTTAGGAAACCGATTCTGAATCAAGCCAACATAACGCTTGAACACGCGTTCTTAGTTCCCGATTGTTGATCTTCAACCGCTTGAAATTGCCGATTTTCAATTTAAGCTTTTCCGATGAACCAAACCCAAATATTCTCAATTGAATTATCAACTAATGAGCGAGCTGGCAAATTAAATACTACGAACTACCGTCAATATAAAGCTTGGAGAAACAACGTAATTCATTCCTCAAATCTGCAATAGTTAATAACACAATTTGGTCGATCCAGGTCAAACCCACATCCAAGTCTTTTCGAAAAAAAAAAAAAAAATTGTTGGCGTTTTTTATGGAACTAATTATAAATTCTGATAGCTTCGCTCTTACCTGTTTTGAGTGATGTGTCACTTTTCTGTGGCTGGTCTCGACCAGGCGCCGAATTACCGCAATCGATATCTAGTGAGTGAGTAGGACTCGTGATTGAATGATCGATTAACCTTATTGGGATGATGGCACTCGAAAGCTCACGTATCGAATGAAAATAAGATTCTACTAGAGAAATTCTACTACAAATCACAAACTGACGTTTGATATGAAAGATAGAAAAATATTATTTGCGGTGAAATTGAAATAAATAATAGGTCTATTTTTTTATTTGTCCTCGGACTCCGACGAAGAATACCGCGAAGACGTTGAGCCTCGACGCTCAAGGGATAGTAGCAATCTGTTCTGAATGCCAGATGCTACGTAAGTACTCGTATACCTAAGCCTACGCGAATTAAATTGCAAACAACATTTTTATTTTGCAGATTTATCAAAAGATTTAGCGTTAATAAAGATGCATTCAACCACATTTTGCAAAGCCTTGAATTCAAAGGACATACGAGTATGTCAACTGCAAAATATTCTTTGCCAAATCGGGGTGTTTGGCCATTTTTTTATAAAAAATTAATTTAGCTGAGACTGGGGCCTAATTAAAAAAACAGACATTGCGTTAGTAAATTATTTCAAAACAAAAAATATTAAACCAAAAATAATCTATGTTGTTTCGCTCGACGACTCGACAGCACAATAGTATTCGAATGAAATGACGCACTATAACGAGTGCTGTCCACTCAAATTTCGATAGTGAACGCACGACCACGAGAACAGTAATGCCAAATGCCCACATTTAGATGACGAGTTACTTGTTATCGATTGGCCCCAGCTTTTCTTTGATTTATATCAGAACATTGTTTGACTGTGTTGAGTCTTGGATTTTAGACCACAATCGTCAATACTACGCATTCACATTTGTGTCGTTGGTCGGATATTTGTGAGGTTCGATTGCTGCGATAAAATGTCGGAAATGTGAAACTACAGTCACAAGAAAGTGATTCAAGTTTCTCATTCATTTACGAGCTTGAAATCTTCGAAATCCGAAGAAAATGTCAAATCAAACCCCTAACTTCACCCAAGCTGACATCTATGTTTATCTATTCCTGTAGCCCATTCCTGAAAATTTAAACAACGTATGGGATTGGATAGATGGGCCATCTATATTGAATTCTGATCTTACGTCATCCTTGGATCACAAAATGTGAATTAGAATGAAAGCTTACATAGTAGTCGAAATAAGAATGCCATATTTTACCTCATCATGCGGAATCGACAAAAGTCGGTAGGTTCCATAAATGCAGCATTTGCTACTTTCTACGATGATCACATTTTGAATCTAAAGACAACATACATCTGTTGTTGATTGGGGGAAGTTATACATTCTGGCTTTGATCAAATTTCGTATCATTTTCAAATGGAACTAATTCCAAGGCAAGCATACGATTTTAGTTTCGAACGTGCAAATGGAAGTTAGAAAAATTTTTGAATATAAATTGTCTCTTCTCTGAGCTTGGAATATTTAATGCTTTTTCTGATTGTTTTGCATATTTTCCTCAATCGCACCGAAATGACGATGACGAAAAGCTATATGGAATCATCATAACCCACAACGGTGATCTTTTACAAAAGAGACCGCTTTCCCGTTTCTGCACAGTATAAATATAACATATCTTTTTGTTAAACGTTGTTTAAAATTTTTTATACACTTTATAGTTAATAGTTCCCCAATGTCTTTATACTCATTTCGTGGACTGTGTACTACCAATTCAATACAAGTAAATGGCCATTAATTATTCGAATAAACTTTCCAAAGTATTATTTTGTTTTTTGAATAAAGATTATCCAAAATCAAACTGTCCTTCCTGTCACTCATGCTCGAGGTTTGAAATAAAGTAAAGCAAAAAAAAAAAAAAAATGAAAACTTGTACCTTGACATAATTTAAACTCCCATGTAGACATATGCTTCTATGATTTGATTAATCTTACAGAACAGCAATCATAAATCCATCTGAGAGCGGACTTTCCACGCACACAGATAGCCTCCCGCAACCAATCGACATCCAAACAGGTAAACGAAAAATTACTTAATCCATAAACAACACACAGCCTCCAAACAAATTAGACAGTCATGTGTCTCATCCGAAACCAAAACAATCACCGAGGCGCTCTGCACTAAATACGAATGCAATTACCAACCAACGTGAGGATTATTCGCAACCCCAAAACAAGGATCTCAGAAACACCCGCAGCTACTGCTAGTCCTTCAAATCAACATCCCAACTACCAAAAAACAAGGTGATTTTATGTTACTAAATATTTTCGCTGTTACATTGTAAGAAAACCTCAACAAAAAAAAAATCAATAAAATTATTTTTGATTTCTTAACTGAATTAAGGTTGTACAAACGATAAATTATCAAAAAAGAAAAACTATATTTAACGAAACAAAAAAATTAAATAAATCTTAGCAATTAGAACATTGAGTTAAACTTAAAGTGAAAAAAATTAAACATAAAGAGATTAAATTGGAATAGGTGAGAGCTTCGACACGAGTACTCTACTCAGTTCGTTCGGGGTTCAACACATCCAATTAGATATTCCATTTTAATTGTATCTTTTGCTTAGTTTTAAATTAGCCGTAGTGGTCGATATATTTTCGACGTTTTTTTTTTTGTTTCCTTTTCATAAATTCAATAGTGAAAGTATCATTTTGTTATTTTATTTTGTTTTCTTCGAGAGGGAGAAGCCACATCCAAAAATAAGTGATCCTCCCCAGTTTGAATTGAAGTGTGAATAAATATGAAAACGAATATTAAGAAGAACATACAATTGTTTTATTTCGTATTTTGTAGACAAACAAGAAGCTTTTCAGGAGATGTTTCTGGTAAACCTTAGAAGGGGAACATATGGTAAGCTTGGAACACAGAACACTCGATCCTGAAATGTTTACGCGTAAGTTTTACGCAAGCATTTTTCAAAAAAAAAAAAATGAGAAGGTTGTAGGTATTGGATGGATGAAAACAAATATACAGTACACGCATTTCTCGCGCGTACTCGGCTAAACAGTACATACTTTTGAACATTACGGTCAGTGGAAATTATAAGTTGTAATGTAAATTAACATAAAATAAAGTTTTAATTGTTTTATTCAACTTCCGCATAAAAAATAAATTAAGTACAGTAATGTCTCGCTAATCCGAATCAATTATTGCAAGGGGATATTCGGATTATCGAATTATTCGGACTAACGCGTACAGGAAAAGGCAAAGAAAAGAGGTGTTTGTTATTTAATGACAAAAATTCATGTTTATTGCTCCTTAAAACCAAAAATTGCAAGAATAATAAAAATTAAAAAAAAATTTAAAACAAATTCATAACATATTCGATTGTGTTAACATAGCTCATACAGTTTGGAGCGTGAAATCAGTAATAAGCGTTTGTTTTTTCTTTTGCCCGTGAATTGCAGTCAAGGTTTTGTAAGACTAATATATCAGAAGCAGATGCTTCGTTCTCCAACGCCCATTTTGTAGAAACAGCCAACGCTGTTATTGCATCTTCATGCTTAACCTTCTCTTGTTGCTGAAGTATTGGTTCTTCTTCTTCGCTATCTGGCTGTGTGCTCTCCTGAATGTTTTTGTCGTTCATCCAGTCGACAATTTCATTATCAGTCAGTTGAATTCTTGATATACATTCGATAGTTTCCGCAAAATTTGCTATGTCAGAAGTTGGGGTACAATTTGCTTGGTTCATTAGTCGAGCTAGCGGAATATCGTCTTCAAGATCCCATTCATCTGACTCGGTGAAGGATAACAAAACTTTCCAACAGTTTTTCATCATTTCCTGTGAAAGCCCTTCCCAAGCACTAGCCAAGAGAAAAACTGCGTCCTTTTGCGTCATGCTTTTCATAACACTGGTTATTTCAGCATTTTGGCTCATGACGTGCGATAACAAACTTTTTTTGTAGTTCAGCTTTGTAATTCTTATGATATTCTGATCCATGGGTTGGATCAGTGACGTGCAGTTAGGTGGTTAGAAGAATGTTGTTATCATGCCGTCTTCAGTTGTAAGATCATTTGCTGGTGGTTGGCATGGCGCATTATCCTATAACAGCAATGCTTTTTCGGGCAGCCCATTAGAACGCATAAGCTTTCTTACCTGGGGCACGAATGAGTTGAATAACCACTTCTTGAAAACTGTAGATGTCATCCAGGCGCTTACAGTAGAGTCGTAGTCTAGTAGGAAAGTGAAACGCTCTTTGCTCGTTTTTCGTCCGGGAGCAGTTTTTCCCGTGGAGCTTACAAGTGTTCTCTCTGGCAAAAGTTTCCAATATAGGCCGCTCTTATCAGCATTATAAATCTGGCACAGTGAAAGGTCTAACTCTCTTATTTTTTCCGAAATTCGGTTGCGGCTTCTAAATTAGTAGAAAGTTTTTCTCCGCAAATTTTTAGATTTCGAATTCCAAAACGTTTTCTGAATTTTGCAATCCATCCTCGGCTTGCATTGAAGCACGTTCTGTACCATAAACATCTTTGAAAATAATTTTGGACTTCATTTTCAACAAATCTTCAGAGCCAATAGCATTTTTTTCTCTTTGTTTAAGAAACCATTCGTGTAACCTCTTCTCCATTTCTGGGTATTCCGTGGATTTTGTTGTTCTTATTTTTAAAATTTTTCCACCACTTGATGGCACAAATCTATAAAAAAACAAACAAAATTAGGTACATAATGCTCAGTTTCTAATTAACGCATGTGTACCTTACCTCAAAATGTTTTCCTTATTGCGTTTAATATCTGATATTGTAGAAGCGCCAACATCATAGTCTCGAGCTAGTTTTTTCCCACAAACACCGTTTGCGAGTTTCTCAATGATCCCACTTTTTTGTTTCAATGTTAGTGTTGTGTGCTTCCTCTTATTTGCCATTTTTGAACAAAATTGAACTCAACAAAACTATTTAGCACGTGTTTAGCCGGAAAGAACCAAAGCTCAATGCATGCAGGGAAGCAACAATAAATCTTATAAATCAACATAATCTTAGTTAATAAAGTGGACAGGGTTTTTATTTTAAACTTTATTTTCGAATAACAATTTCGATATGCTCTCAACGACGTACAACTTAAGAATGCCTTTATCAATTATCCCTGGTTTACAAGTAACCTACCTACACTGTGTAATAAGCGGTGTTGAAGATGACGACGGTTCTTTGTTTATTGCGGTCCACTTCCGCAGACGATGTATTTTTTATCTTACAGATGGTGATGATTACTGATTAGTGATGATTAGTGCTCTGACGGAAGGATATCGGTCTCTGGTTTGCCGAACGTGGACAATTATTGTTTATTGCTTACACATAATTGTGGTCGCCAGAATACGAGCTCAGAATGTGTAAAACGAGTAACGGCTGAACAAAATTACGGTAAAAACTAACATTACTGTGAAAACCAGTGCGTTCATATGTTTTTTAGTTAGAATTCGGACTACAGCATACAAAAATCAGGGTAGGTTCGGATTGTAGAGTACATAATGAGAAAAAATAGACGTTCGGATTAGCGCGATATTCGGATTAGCGAGACATTACTGTATTTTACTTTTGAGAAAATAACAGGCTTTATTTTAAAAATTCATTAATTTGCATCGCACTACGTATAGCCGAATGAACTAACTGTTTATATATACATATTTAATATAAACGTTTTTTTTTTAAGTTAGTATCTAGTTTTGCCTCCTCTGTTTATTAACACTTCGTAAATGCGTTATTCCATGCTGTTTATCCAGTTTCGATGTTCATTTGAGGCGATCTCTTCCCAACAGCTCACAATAGCACTTTTTAATTCTAGAATTAAGCTAACATAAGTTGCCTTCCCTTTAGATAAACCTTTCTAGCCAATATGCCCTACAGGTTCTCTATCGGGTTCAGATCAGGACTGCGTGCGGGCCAGTTCATGACTGTCAGCTGTTTTAAAGAAAACCAGCCCGTAGTTACGCGAAAACGATGGATTGATGCGTTGTCTTGCTGGAAAATAGCATCGTCCTTATGATGGTCTTCTAAAAAGGTAATGAATTCTGCTTCTAAGAGTTCTGTGTACTTCTCACTGCTGGTTTTTGGTGGAATGAAACAGATTTTAGTCTTTCCATTAAACGAAAAAGCACCCCAAACCATTACACTGCCTCTACCAAAATTACGACTAAGGGCGTGGTGGGTCCGGCGCTCTTAAATCATGCCAATGATACGAGTAACTCAATCCATCTGGTTCGTCCAAGTTAAATTTTTTTTCGTCTGAAAAAATCACATTTTTCCATTGGGAAGTCCAGTTCATGTGCTCTTGTGCAAATTTGAGTCGAGCATCCTTATAAGCCTGGGTTAGGAGAGGTGCTTTCATCGGTTTCCTATAAACCAGGTTCGGTGAAGCTGCCAAAATGGCTTGAACACGTCGCTTTCCTATAGGCAATTTAAGGTTATCAACAATTTTAGCAGCTCTCAACTTTTGCTTTGTAGCCAGTGAGCGAATTTGGTTAACCTGTCGCTTTGAAATTTTCGTTCGACCTTTCGTTGGCGGTTTCTTACCGTAATTGTCCTTATTCAAAAAGTTTCGGACGACTCTTTCAGAACGGTTAATTCTCCGACCAATTTGAGTATTATTTAGACCATCTTCCAAATAAGCTGTAATGGCAGCCTTTTGCACTTCACTTAAATACTTTCCTTTCGGCATGACTAAAATTTGCAAAAAAAATTATTTCTTTTTGCCCAAAAACCCAAAAATACTTCACTTTATAAACAATATGCTTTACTTACCGATGTACAAGTGTTAAAAATATGTATTTTAGAATTTATTATCAATTCGTCTAAACGAAGTGCGCACTAAATTCATCCAAATGACAACGCTGACGCAAACGAACTGATTTTGTAAATAGACAATGCACATCTTCCAACTGATCGTACGCAGTGCTAATTGTGCATGTTTGAACTTGCATAAATACGAAAACATGCAATGTCAATATTAAACGGTTTATGAGATAAACGCAAATAAAAAAGCATGTGCTAAGTCCGGCTAAACGAAATGAGCTCACTGTATTAATCGATTTTATAATTTACATCGCTGTTTACAATTATTTTCCAACGTTTCACAGGCTTTTTGATTTGGTTTTTGAAAAAAGTTTGGTTTTTCCTGCAAAAAGCTTGTCAGCCCTATCGAGGTATCCGTTTGGAAGAAATTCCGAAGCGAAAGTCAATTCCGTACGGAACTCAAATTGCGTTCAAGGTATACGTTTCGTAACAAAACAAATGAAGCATATAAACGCGTCCATTTGACATAAACAGCTGTTTAAGTTCCATGTGTGATATTAACTTTGGTTGATAGCATGTCAACCAATCGCTCCTGCTGGAGCCTCGTCGTTGTTTTCTTTCTAAAATACAAAATCAACGGAATGAACAACAACAAATTATTAATTTTTTTAGTTTTATTACTTACAATTTTGACGCCCTTTCCATTTTTTCTGAAATTTTCCTCAGCAATTCTTCGTCGGAGACCTTCGGAAAAAATTTGCCAGCTACACAGCAAAAATTGTTTACTTAATGCACCACATTGCATTGCGGTTATGTGCGTTAGATTTAATCGGAGGATGTGTCCGACAAGTGTTTCGGAACGGATACCTCGAACGGAAATTCTCCGATTTCGTAAAAATCGGCGAAAATTTTCTTCCGAACGGATACCCCGATAGAGCTGTGTGAGTTGGTTTACGACAGCTTCCACAGAGTTCAGATTTTTCCCCTTTGAAACTATTCTGGAAAGACCGTAACAAAGGATAATCTTTGACCAATTTGTTCCAACTAAAATTGTGAAATACAGAATAAAGCATGTCCATGGTTTACCTCTGGAGTGGTTAGCTCTATAACCCTTTCCCTTCACAGACTCACAATTGTGAGTTTCCGAAATTTCCCTATAAAATTAACTGAAATCAAATTACTTGGTTTACTCTTGCACCACACAATTGTGAATTCATCACAGATTCACACCATTCTGCTGTGAATTAATCACCGCAATTATGAGATTCGAATTTTGAAGTAGTATTCGTGTCGTATCGTATCGTAAAGCATATTATGAAAGTAGTATGTCGTCTATACGACTCCATTCAAAATCAACGCATATCAACGCAGCTTGAAATGTCAAAACGGAACAAACAAAATTTAGTTTTCTTCTCAGTAGGTTTGAATTTTCGTTTCGCCTTCGTACTAGAAATTTTGAAAGATTTAATGTAAAAAATGAACTCAATTGAATTGTTTATTATTGAGGACCACATTGAAGACCGAAAAAAGGAGTTCATTTTGATTCGCCGGTCGATCCGAGACAAAAGTGATCCAATGAATTTAGAGGATTCGCGGTAGGCAGTTTTCTTTTCACATATATTTAATCATGTTACTAAATTTTTAATTCCTAGTTTTATAAAGCTGTTTCGTTTATCAAAATATGCTTTCATTCAACTTTTAACTGTGATAAAAACGCATTTGAAAAGTGGTTCCAATTCGAGGGGTGTTCCCATTATCCTTAAGCTTTTGGCTGTTTTACGGTTTTTTGCTGAAGGTAGTTATAAAACCGGTCTTGGCAACGATTTCAACTTAGGAATATCTCAACCAACATTTTGTGTTATTTTGATGGAACTACTATCGATATTTAAAGAATATATGTATCTGCCCAAAATGGATAACTTTTGAGATGACAGAATTCGAAAAAGATGAACCAAAACTCAGTTTTTATCAAAAAACAAGATTTCCAGGAGTTATTGGGTGTGTAGATGGCACCCACGTAGGAATAAGATCACCAAAAAAACAGATACAGCATCTTTATTACAATAGAAAGGGTTTCATTCATTGAATGTTATGCTATTAAAATCAATTTAACCGTAAAAAAATATCATGCATTTTTAAATGCGAATTTTTAGGTATGTGATCATAAACTTCAGATTAGATATGTTGATGCTAGACATCCTGGATCATGCCATGATTCGTTAATCTGGAATAATAATGAGTTGCGGAACTTTTTAAACCAAAAATATAATAATGGAGAAAGAAACACTTGGCTTTTAGGTAAAAACATATATTTTTTGTTTTCATATTAAGTTTCTAAAAATCTTTTTAAAATATCCTTAGGGGACTCTGGTTATCCAGTGGAAAATTTTTTGATAACTCCTTTCCGTTCCGTTTTAGAAGGATCGTCAGAAGCAGTTTTCAACACTATGCATGCTAAAACACGCAATCAAGTCGAGAGGTCGATTGGCGTTTTGAAAAATAAATTTAGATGTGCTCTCGGCGCGCGAGAACTGCATTACGCTCCAGATAAAGCCACGGACATTATCAATGCCTGTTGCGCTGTTCACAACATAGCTATAAGTTTCATAACACGATACGACATTGAAGAAATTGTTGATCTGGACAACCATTCTGAAGTGTACGAAACAAACAACGATAATGAAAGTGCAAATGAAATCCGAAATTTAATAATGAACTCAATTATAAACTAATTAATAAGTTTTTTATTTAAAATAAAATAAACTTCGTCTTTTTACATCAATTAGACCCTTCAAAATCTTTTGTCAGATACTTTCCTTACCATTTGTTCAAGTTTTTGCTTTTTTATTTTAAGAATCTCATATCTGAAACGTTTTTTTTCTGCAAACTCCTCCTTGAACATATTTAATTTTTCCTCCTCAGTTTTCGAAATTTTTCTCAAATATCTGTTCGTGTCCTTCCGCTTTTTTAGAATTTCTCCTTGGATTTTGGTCTGTTCCTTTAAAAGGAGCATTCTCTCGTCAATTTCTTTATTTACCCTTCTTTTCCTTGTTCGATTTGAAAAAGATGGACCCGGCTCATTACAATTTTCTTTATTGATATCCTCTTTATTGATATCCACCTCTTTATTGCTATCGTGTACCTCTTCAGTTTCTGGGTCCAACAATTTTGTTAGTCAGAAAGTTGGACCAGTAGGACTAACCACATGCTGCAGCTGAAGTATTTCCGCAATGCATTCCTCCAAGTGACTGAGTATAATTGTTTTATTTGGACCACCTCCAGTGCCACTTAGTAGTTTCTGGTTTTTTTGGAGTTTTTTTTTACTAAATATTTTTAGTCATTCCAAACCTGTTTGATCAAAATCAAATGAAAATATTTTTTCAGAAAAAAAAAAGAAAAAATACAATTTTACCTTTAACCAGCCTGCACCATCACGAGTTGGAGGCCCTATGCTATTAAGTTTCTCGGCCAAAACACTCCAAAACATTTTTGAGTCTTGTTTATACAGACCCCGTTTCCAATGCCCTCTTGCCATTTCTACATTTTGTTCCATAGCAGAAGCAAGTGCTTCCAGTTGGTTTCTGTTGGTAAATTTCCTTTAAATTGATATGTTAAGAGTTAACTTTTAAATAAATAGAAAAGATGTTTTTACATTTGTTTGCAAAAAAAAAATTTCGACCTGCTCAGAATAGTTAGTCGTACTCAAAATGTCAATCGATAATAAAAAAATTAAAATACGACTAGCGGTGAATTTCATAATAGGCAAAATATAAAGCGACTGATATGCGATGAGATGCGATAGGTTGAGCATTTGAATCAAATGTCAAAATTTGAATTATGCCTACCATCTATTATGACTGAAAGACGTAAAGCGATTTTCATAATCACGATATACGAGAATAGTCGTATGCGACTCCAAAATACGAATTCCATAATTTGGGTGAATGTGTTTTTAAGGTGTGTCAAAAGTGTGGTTAGAGGCTAATACGACTAGTCATTATTAATAATTTATATTTCTTATATAAAAGATTTTTTTTTAAAGTTTTATCAGCAAATCCTAGACTTTAAATGTGAGTTATTAGTTTAAAAGTATTATTTAATAAAATTTTACAGCTATCGAGTGTATTTACCACACTTAAATTGGATTTTCACAATTTCTATGTGATGCTCAAATCTGAAATTTCGTTCATCTGTTGATTTTGAATTTTTCCCGGTTGCTTTGTTTAGAATGACAGGAAAGCATTTTAATGATGAAGAAATTTTTCAAATGCTATATGAAAACAATGAATATGAAGAATTAATAGTTGATGAAGTCGAAGATGATATAGAATCTGAAAAATTTGATTCCGAAGATGAGATTCCATTGGCTCAACATTCTCAACTTTCGGGTCAGGAAGCTTCTATTTCGACTTCAGAGATTTTAAGTTCCGAAAAAAGAATATTTCAGTGGATCAAAAGGTTATTTCAGCAGGGTGGATCATTGTCCAATGATGTTCCAAATGAGATACCGGTAAATTAAAAAAAAAAAAACAACGTTATTTTCTTCGATTTATAGGGTGTATTATTTTTCTTAGGCTGTTAAAACACTATATGAGTATTTCACGCAGTATTTTACGGTTGATTTGACAGAAAAGGCGGTTATAACATACATACGTCACAATACTATCTGGCAACAACTGGTCATGAGCTTAAGACCACATTCAAAGAGATGTCGATATTTTTTGGAATGCACGCAATAATTGGATGTATTAAATTCCCACGCATCCATATGTACTGGAGTACAAAGTTTCGCTTTGACTTAATTGCTCAGGCTATGCCTCGTGATAGGTTTTATACACTTCGAGTCAATATCCATTTTGTAGACGTCAATGCTGTGTCTGAAGATGATAGAAAGGCAAATCTGCTGTGGAAGGTGCAGCCAGTAATTGACTGTGTACGTGACAGATGTTTGGAAATCAATAGAAACATGTTTCAAGAATTTTCTATAGACGAGCAAATGATACCATTTATGGGTCGATGCGCTGTTCGTCAATACGTCAAAAATAAGCCGCGCCCGGTAGGACTAAAAAACTTTGTTCTAACATCTTCTTGCGGAATGGTTCTAGATTTTGAAATATATCAAGGTGGAACCACGCCTCTTAAGGACAGGAGTCTCGACTTTGGACCAGCTGTAGTTTTGCGGCTAACCGAAATCTTGCCAAAGAATTCTTGTGTTTATTTCGATAGATACTTCACTACACTCCCCCTCCTTCAAAAGCTTAAGAAAAATGAAATATTCGCCACAGGAACTCTAAAGAATAATCGCCAAAACAGCTATACATTTTTAAAAGATTCAAAGATGAAACGTGGAGAGTTTGAAGAAATATGCGTAAATGACGATTCTTTATGTGTAGTTAAATGGAAGGACAACAAAAGCGTGTTAATAACTTCGACTCTGGTTGGCAGTCAACCAGTTAATACTGTCAAACGATGGGATAAAACAGCAAAGGCGCGAATTGACGGTCCGTGTCCCGCATGCGTTTCATCTTATAATAATAGTATGGGAGGAGTCGATACTTGTGACCAACTTATTGAATGCTATCGAACGTGGGTAAAGACAACAAAATGGACGGTAAAAACAATTCTTCATATGTTTGGCTTAGCTCTTGTTAACAGCTATTTAGAATATAAACACGATTGCAAGCTCCATAAGCTCTCAAGGAAAGGACAAATGGATTTACTTCAGTTTAGATTGGAAGTAGGGGAGTATTTATTGGGTGGTGTAAGAAATATGAAAAATAATTCAGAGCCAGAAGACGTACCGGTTGAGATGAAACGAAAGAGGGTGGCTCTAATAGCTGGACCAGATAAGCGCTTTGATGGTTTTAATCACTGGCCAATTGTTGAAATACTTAAAGCACTGCTAAAGTGTCGCCTAACTAGTTGCCCAAGTCGCGAACAAATTGTGAGAACTGAAATGTCTACCTTTGCCTTACCAAAGACTCCAATTGTTTCAAACAATTCCATACAAAGAATTAACATAACACAATAAATGTTTAAAACTTAAATTTTATTTATGAAAGTGAATTAAAAAAAAATCTTACTCTATGTATATAAAATAATAAAGTGTATTGAAATGTTGACCTTCGTTTCATTTTCAATATATTTGCCTATATTAAAATAGGCAAAATAATAATACCAAAGAAATATTATTTTGGAGTAAGTTTAGGAGGGAAAGTGATAAAAATAGGGAACAAAAGCTGTACAGCAAATGGAAGCGTAGACCTTGCACTGTAATTATTTCCTAGTACAAAGCGGAGCCTAATTTCACAACGTCTGTTGTACGTACCTCCAAGAAAAACTATTATGCATCTAAATTAAGCACCACCCTCCCTGCATAGAAACTTTGGAGCAATCTACGTAAAAGTGGCTTTCTAGTAGTAATGACGTTAAATGAACTTAGATAGTAATTATTTTCTTGGTGATGATTCCATAACTTGTAATTTTGATCCTAATTGGGCTAATCATCATCTACTCGTAGATCTGATACCTAGACTGAATGATTTTAAATTAAAATTTTGTCATCTAACGGGTGACCAGATAGCAATGATAGTTTCTCCAATTGTTACGTTTGTCAAAGTTACCAATGACGTTCAGCTGTCAAAATAGTCAGTGAGGTTTGCCATTCCATCGTGCATCGTTTTACACTTGCCGAACGTGGGGAAAGTATTGAAAAAATATCGGAATTCCGGCGCAGTTATAAATACGCAACGTGAATTTCGTCCTGAGGTCGGTCATCATCATGGTTTCAGTGTGCAGGCAATTCGTCGCACCGTGGAAAAGTTGGAGCATGAGTACACTCTTTTGGATCTTAAGACATTGGAACGAAATGAAGAAAATATAATCGCCGTAGCGGCCGGTATCCAAGAAGACCCATAAATGTCGATTCAGCGCCGAACAGCTGAATTGTGCTGACGTAGGAATTGAAGCCGGACGACCATAAACAACGTCGTGAGTTCGCTAATTGGGCGCTGTAAATGTTGTCCGGAGAGGCGGATTTTGGCCAAAAAAACTTCTCGTACAAGGCCCATTTTTGTCTCAGCGGCTATGTCAACAAGCAAATTTGCCATTATTGGAGCGAACACATTCCACAAGTGTTCGACCAAGCATCAATGCATTCACGAAAATTGACTGTTTGGTGCGGTTTATGGCCGGCGTCATCGGACCTGATTTCTATCGAAATAGGAAAGCAGACACCGTTACCGTCAATGATCTCAGTTATAGAGCGATGTTAACCGACTTTCTGTGGTCGATGCCTCACAACATCGATATATCCGAGTTGTGGTTCCAACAAGACAGCGCTACCTGCCATACAAGCAATGCAACGCTCGGAGGAGTTATGGAGAAATTTGGCGACTGGGTCATCTCACGTCGAGCATTCATCAATTGGCCGCTGCGATCATTCAATTTGACACCACTCGATTAATTTTTCTGGGGCTCGAGGCCAATATTGGCGGAATAACGGCGCACACATTGGACCGAGTCATCAAAAAGTGGTTCTTGAAAGCGATGTGGCCATTTGAATGATATGCTATTCCACACATAATATCTATATCTCACACTGTTTTTGTTTTATTTAAATTTTTTTTCCTATCGTTCTTATTTGGTCATCCTATACAGGGTGTCCCCCAATTCGATGACGATAATTTGGGAAATGATTCCTGGGCATATTCTAAGAAAAAAAAACGTTCTACAGTAAGGGTCTATCTCCAATGTTGACATCATTTATCGAGGATTTAAGAAAAGACTTACTTTGGTGTACCCTGACCCATGTTAACGGACATTGCTCTGTTAGTACTAATGGTAAAAGCTTGGTGTAGGACTTTATTTTTAGAAGAAATACCAGCCTTTATAACGGCGTTTAACCCTCTAATGCACCAAACTTGTACAGAACAATTCGATTTTTTTAAGTGTTGTTTCTCACTATATTGCCTTCAAATAATACAAAAAACTTCGTTTTTTAGAAAACAATAATAGCTGGTCCAATATTTATTATACTTATACTTAAATTAAATTACTTTACATGATAATTAGTGAAACAGTTTTTTTTTGGCGTAAAACAAAGTGACACATCACATTTAGTGCAGATCACAGTTGTGAACCCATTTTTACAAAATTTGAAAATGGCCAATTTGATCGTATTGGACGTCTTCAATTTGAATTACGGAAAGTGCCCTACGCCTTGAAGTTGTTGGAGTCATTTGTGGAGAACTTGATGGACGGCCACGTTTCCTTAGACTTAAAGCGTTTTTATGGATTAATCCAGCCGCAATTCGTTTTTGGAACTGAATTAGAGTTAGCGTTTCTTTTTCGCTGACTTTGGTAAGCTCAATGGCGCCTATATAAAAGCCAGCTATTGGAAACTGCGGAGTTAAGCACCCACAAGAAAATTGGAAATAATATTTTCGGGACCGATGGTTTACCCTATATAACTCACAGAGCATATCTGCTAAGTCCACACCTCCCATAAAACGATTATATTGTTAAACTATGTTTGGCAGTGGAATTTCAATGAACTTTTTATCCTTTTGGCTCCATCGGCGGCATGAAGATATTGGTTCAATACTATAGTGCGTCCACAAAAGTTGTACTGCTTTGTTGTCGTACCATTTCACAGCTATTAGACCAAGCTTCGATTCTACTCTATAGTCGTATGAGCCACGACCTTTTGCTTTTAATTTTGCATCAGAATCTAGGTTACACATGCCCAAACGATTGCCGCGAACTGTTCCGGTCGCGAAAATACCTTTATCCCTGAGAGCCTTCATCAAGTGAATCGACGTGAACCAATTATCAAAAAAAACCTCAAAGTTTTGGTGATCTTTTATATCCTTCAACAAGTGAATTACAATATCGAAGGAAATTCCTAAGCCATAATAAGAGCAAGTTCCATCTCCAACGTATAGTGCAAAGTCATATACATATAATGCCAGATTTTCCACACCTGGTAAACATTTTAAAACCCCATTTGTGTGGCTTTTTCGGGTTATACTGTTTTAATTGCTGCCTTGCTTTAAATGGAATAATCTGCTCATCAACGCAATTATGCTGCTCTGCGGGAACCGTGAGCCAATTTCTTCGGAAGCTCTCTAAAATAGGCTTAATCTTATGCAGCTTTTCATATCCAGGGTCACTTTTTTTTCTGCCATCACTGGAGAAAATGTAAAAATTGCTTAATTGTCTCGAAACGATTTCCAGTCATAATTTCATCTATTAAAGGAATTCTAAAATCTGCCTGCCATACCATTCTCATTTCTGGATATTTTACAATGCTCATAAAAAGAAGAATCCCTAAATATTTTTCTATTTCCTTAAATGTTACATTTACCGAAATGCCACATTCTCGGACTGAATACAAATTTGTCAAAGTCAATGTGCCCTTTCCACTGTTTCTTGCTAAGAGATTGAAGGTCCTTTCTTCTCCATTTTAAAGTTTTTAGGTCCACCTTTTCAAATTGTTGTTCTATCTCAATATTGTTTAATATAGAAACATCTATTTCCTTCAACTCAACATCTTGAAGTTCCATGTCTTCCTGGAGTTCACTAATCAGTAAATCGGAAGCCGTTATCTCCTCACATATGTTGTTTAAAACACTCAGTTCGGTATCAGCATTAAGGACTGAAACGAATAAAATTTGGAAACTTTAAAGTAAAAAAAAAAAAATATTTTCATAATTCATGTAAATTTTATTTGCTTTAAAACTCTGTTTTTATTAAATTCATTCACAATTACAAAAAATAAAAAAAATTATTTGGGTTCCCATTCTTTCCTCAACTTCTTTCGAATGTCCTTCATAAGGTTGGTGACAGTTACATCTGTGATCTTTTTGGACGCTCTTTTCCATTTAGCACTAAAATCTGTTACGTCCTTTGTACACTGCTCACATTTCCTCAATTTAGCTTTGACCAAAGCCCAATATCTTTCAATAGGACGGCACTGTGGGACATTGGGTGGATTCATGTCTTTTGGGACAAAGTCGACATTTTTAGCAACAAGAAAGCTCAACTTCACATGAGCATAGTGAGCTGAAGCTAAAATAATGTTGAACCCTCATGTTTGTTTAGGAAAGGAATCAACCGTTTTTTTAGGCACTCGTTAATGTACACTTCTCCGTTAATTGTTGCCGTTGTAATAAACGATGAGCTTCTGTGTCCACATTGGCAAATAGTCTGCCAAACGAGATATTTTGACCCGAATTTTTCCATCCCAATCGATGTTGCTGATTGTGGAAGAATCTCAGCTTCAAACAAGTTGTAAAACTGCTCACCTGGAAGAGTAGTAAAGTCGGCTTTGACATAAGTTTCGTCATCCAAAACCAAGCACGCTTTCTTGTTGCCGATCAACTCGTATAGCTTTCGGGCTAGTGTTTTTATGACTTTTTTTTTGCTTTTCAGTAACTTTTGGTATTTTTTTGTTTTTTTCCTGTTTTTAGACCGTTACGTTTTTTAGATCTTTGTACCATTGTTTGGTTGGTATTACATTTCCGAGCAACATCTCTGGATGACATAGTCCGGTTTTTTACGATGGTACCCACTATTTTCCTGTCCAAATTTGTATCATGTGCTCCACTTTTCTGTTTTCGCTTAACTGTCAACGTCTCCAAATATCGTTTAATAACAGAATCCACTGTACTGCGTGCTATGTTTAAATTTTTTTTTGCGATGAAATGGTTTGGACGCGAAGTATTTTCGAGCCATTTGTCGATGATCTTTTTACGGCGTTCCTCTTGACTCATATTTTTTAAATATTTTAAACCGCACCGAACTAAAATCAATAACAAACTGAAACTAGAGAATATACAGGTTAATTTGGGTACAAAATGGGATTGCAATTTTTATGCATTCGAAGTATAGCCCGTATTAAAATTTACAGATTTTATTCGTTTCAGTCCTTATCTGCAATAGTAGATGGTAGTTCTGGCTCTGCTTCAGCCTCCGAATCATCCTAATCGAATTCAAGCATTTTGTTTATTTCTATAGTAGTTAATCCACTTGTTCGGTTCATTATAAATTAAATGTACAAAAATAGGCTAAATTACTGGGAAAGAAGCCGAAATAGTCACAATAAATTAACAAAATGATAGCAAAAGGCAACACAAACTAATCAAAAATATAAACTACAAAATATAGTACACCATTCATGCACCATGTTGTATAAATTAAGTTACATTTAATTTAAATGTTTTAAAAAAACTTTATTTAAATAACGACTGGCAGCGATTCTGCCTACAATAGAATAGTGTTCCCACAGGTTGATCATGTTGCTTGAAGTGGGTGCTAACCGAACGTGATGCAATGCGGTTAATGCAGGTGGATGGAATGAGTGCTAGGAAACTTGATGCTATGATGAAAACAAGTGCAAACATGTGCACTAGAAGTGTTGTGCACATTTTGATATAATTTTGTGTTAACTCCTCCTCCCTTAAATGCCAACGTCCTCGTTTGCAGGTAAACTAAAAGAACGGAATTTGGCTTATGCGAGATACTTTTGGTGGAGATTTTTTCTTCTGGATATTTTGGGATGACTCAGCTTCTTCGATTTTTTCTTCTATGATCTCTGCGTGGTCTTGAAGTATTGGTTTCTGTTTTTTCGATTTAAACCGTCTTATACCTATGATTAAAAGTATGCTTCCTATTAATATTGGGTCTACAAGTAAGTTTCCAGCGTTTGTCAGAGATGGCGCCACCAGTGGATCCCGGGCAGAAATGTCAGACCCCATGTGTTTTATTTGTAGGTTTTGTATCTGTCAACAACTTTGCAGCGTTATATTTGAGCAGTTCTATTGGTGTCGTACATTTTATCGAGCAAAATCATGGCAGGTTTCCAGCCAAATAAACGTCATTTGCGGGAAGCGCTGCATTTATTCTTTAATATGAAGAAAAGTGCGGCTGAGGCCTATCGTTTGCTTTCGGAAACATATGGGGCGGAATATATTGGTGAATCGACGTGCCGCGAGTGGTTCAAACCGTTCAAAAGTGGTGATTTTGGAGTTGAAGACAAAGATCGCCCCGGAAAGCCGAAAAGTTTTGAAAACGAGGAATTGAACGCTTTACTGGATGAGGATCCGTGTCAGATTCAAGAAGAACTTGCTGCATCATTGGGCGTCACGCAACAAGCCGTTTCCCTGCGCCTGAAAGCACTGGGATTCATTCAAAAGGTTGGAAACTGGGTGCCGTACGAATTGAAGCCAAGAGGCGTCGAACGGCGATTTTGCATGTCCGAAATGTTACTGCAGCGGTATAAAAATAAATCATTTGCATCGTATTGTCACTGGTGATGAGAAATGGATTTATTATGATAATCCTAAAAGCAGAAAATCGTATACAAAGCCCGGCGAGCCCGCCCAATCGACGCCGAAACGAAATATTCACGTGAATAAGGTTATGCTCTGCATATGGTGGGATCAAAAGGGTGTCGTATACTACGAACTGCTTCCGAGTGGTGAAACCATCAAAGGACCATTATATCGAACCCAACTAATTCGTTTAAAGCGGGCATTAAAAGAAAAACGGCCAGAATATGAGACCAGGCATGAGTCCGTCATTTTTCATCACGACAACGCTCGGCCATATGTTGCGGTTTCGGTGAAAAACTATTTGGAAAATAGTGGATGGGAAATTCTGCCTCACCCGCCTGACAGTCCAGACTTGGCTTCATCTGATTACCACTTGTTTCGTTCGATGCAGAACGCTCTTACGGGAATACGCTTCAGCTCAGTAGAGGAAATCAAAAATTGGCTCGATACGTTCTTGGGCTCGAAAGACGAGAAATTTTTTTGGTCCGGAATTCATAAATTGCCAGAAAGATGGGGGAAAGTTGTAGCTTCCGATGGACGTTACTTTGAATAAAGCATTGTAACTATGTTTTCATAATAAAACTTCAAATTTTGGAAAAAAACGCTGGAAACTTACTTGTAGACCCAATAATAGTATGACAATATTGGTTATAAGTCCCTTGGTATTTTGTTCTTCCAGTGTCTTGATCGTATCAGTGTTTTTAGCGTTTATCTCTTTTACTAATTCTAGCTACATATGCTCTTGCGTGCGATAGGATGGAGCGTCAAGCTGAACTATTGCTGGTAAGGGTTTTGACTCGGTTACCTCCTTTGAGGTATATGTCTGGTTGGATACTTTTATGGTGGAGTTATGGTATTTAATAAGAAAGGTTCCTTGTAAGTTTAGAATGTTGTCATCAATTTGGACTGGACCGCTAAATCCATTAAGTAATAGTGTGTCAGGGAGTATTTGTTCGACCTGGGGCACGTGTTGGTTCTTGTTCTTGGTGCAATTTGCTGGTCGGCTTTTAAGTAGGTTTGTCGTACATGTGTCATTCGATAAATTTATTACATTGTCTTTGTTACATATGCTTAAATTAAATATAGTTTTACATTTAATTATTATTCCTAAGGTAGAATCCTTACAATATAATATATTTTCATGTTTTATTTTGTTTACAAATTTATTTGTTTTTACTGCCTTTAACAAAAGTGATTTACATATTTCTTTATGAGTTGTAGGCATATTAATAATATATATAATAGTTGAGGCATTTGAAGCTATTTTAACTTCCGCAAATTCAATTGCTTCGTCAATATTAAAAAAAAGGTATGTTTTCGTCACTTAAATGCTTAGTTACAATATTTATTTCTTTATTAGATAATATGAAAGAATTAATTACATTAGTTTTTGCCCAATTTATGGCATATTCTATATTTATTATTTCTTCTTTAATTATTTCAATTTCTGGCTTTATTCTTAATATTAATTCGTTTTTTTCATTACGAATATTAGCTTCGCTCGATATTTTAATTATTTTGTTCGTTATGTTTCTTAATTCTTCTATTTTATTTAAAGTGAGTTTGTTTAGAATAACTTGGTTATTATTATTTTGTAAGACGTTATTAATTTTGCCTTTTATTATTGTAAAGTCTGCGTGATCGGGGTTACCGGCAATCCACTTCCATGCACTGCCGATGAAGTTAAGGGATCTTTTATTTATTTTTGTTTTTGGAAAAAGTCTGCCTAAATGATTTTGGGATAATTGAATTTGATAGGTTAGGAATGGGTAAAGAGAGTGATTGATGTCGACCTCTTTTCGTATTAGTCTCTCAAGTTCGTTAAGGGTTTTTTCGTAATGTCTAAGTTCAATAATGTGTTCCGGTTTGAATTTTGGCAATTTCTGTCTCTATTGCTATCAGTTGAGAGTTCGTATAGTCAAGTAGTTGAGTTTCGGCGTTGGCACATTGTAGTAAGTACCTGTAAAAAATTTAATGTCAGTTACGTATATGGAAATTACCTTGGAATTTGTTTGAAGTGACATGTGGTTTTGATACCTGTGGAGGTCTAGTTTGATGACTATTAGCATTGGCAGGTTCCGTTTTAAAGGCGGGTGCCTTGCCAGTAAATTGTTGAGAATTATTTAGATGAACTTGTTTACTTGCGAAACCGATTTGGTTCGGATTTTGGGGAAAGTTTTGTAGTGGTGTGAAATTTTGTTGCGGTTGGCTTGGTAAAGAATTCTGTTGAAATTGTTGGGGTACAAAATTTGGGTTCCATTGTTGTTACACATTATTTGGATAATGTTGACGTACATTATTGGGATTGAACGATTGATTTGGCCGCGTTTGATTATAATGAGGATGATGGTTGGGGGTGTTGCGATGTTGCGCAATTGGATGGTTTGGTTTTCTTGCTATCTGGTTCGCATGTTGGCTTCTAAAGTTTTGGTTTTCCAGTTTCAAGCATAGGTGTAATGCTTGAGGAAGATCCATCGGTTCTTTCATTGCGAGTAACCTTGGGAGGTCGCCCTTCAATCCTCTAATGAAGGTGTCCAAGGCTTTATCTCGGTAAGTCTGTGTAAGTAGTCTCATTGATTCTGCCCCGATGTTCATGCAACTAATTTTGTTCAGAATTAGTGTAAGTTGCGAGTACACTATTTGGTAGAATGTTTGGATTGTGTCGCTTCCTTGAACTAAGGAAGTCATTTGATATTCTAACGTGGTGACATCACGTTTATCAGCATAATGCATCGTTAGACATTGAAGGATACACTCCCAATTGAGGGGCGTATTGTACGATTCTAGTGCAGCATCGGCTTTACCAGTAATTTTGTTTCTTGTAACGTTGAGGATTCCGTAATATCTGGGAGAGCCACGAGTGTGCTCATATAAAGATAAAACACGTTCCACACATTTCTTCCACTATGAGAATTCACTTGAATCTCCAGAAAAATTCCTTAAACACCGAACTATATCTGGAATTCTATCCAGATCCTCTACTCTATCGCGATGTTCAGGGGATATACTCTGGTCAGTTCCAGCGAATCTGCTATAAGCAGGGTTGAGAGCATTCTTAATAAGGGTTTGACCTTGTTGCTCGAAAATTTTTTTTACGATTGAGGTCACTAGAACGTCTAGTTCAGGGGTAGATCTCACATCCTGGTGTGATTCTGAATGAGAGGTGGTTGACTGGAAGGAATGGTTGATTTCTCCAGCGGGAGGTAAATCTCTGGGATTAATAGGGTGAGTAGAAGGGTTAATGGATGGGTCGGACGACGAAGTGGTCGCGTTAGTATTTGAGCGTGTAGTAGGCATTTTTCAGATTTTACACACGAGAGAAAAGGAATCGAACACACAAATCAAGAAGGAAAAAAAAATTATTTTTCACTTTAAATGAGTTATTTTCAAATGAAATTAATATTGGTAATGGGCACAATTGAAATATTTTGCAAAAAATTTAAAATATTGTATATATTTAAACTATTTTTATTTAATTATTTTTTTCCAGAGAAAAACTTACAGCTAAGATATGGTTCAATTTTATATGTTGTCTTGAAACTAATTTCGGCACTTAATTCATAGATTTGTTTTAGTTAAATTTTAATTAAAAAGCAATTCTTTTTTATTTTTGTTCTTTGTTATTTGTGAATAGATATGTTTTTTTTTGTTTATTGTTTAAATTATTTTCTTTCTTAAAACTAGCTTATTCTAACTTACAATACTGCAAACATTCCCACGCCGGTGAGCCGGATTTGTCCTTTTTGTCCGCTGCGCATAACGGTGACTCAGGATCCTGCACTTACACTTTTCACACGCGGGTCACTTAGGGCGTTCTTAGGACCTTCTAAGCGACGTTTACAGTTCTGGACCAGTGCCCACACGATACCGATACAGACATGCACTAAGCTACTTAAGGTTTTCACGGACGGCGACGAGGATGCCTCTGAACTACTTGAGGTCTTTTGGGCTTTTTATAAAACTTAATTTTAACCTCGCAATTACTATGTACCGCGCACGACACTGGTCCCTGCTCGGGCGCCAATGACTGGCAGCGATTCTGCCTACAATAGAACTGAACATAAAATTTCTTAAAATCTACATCTTAAATACTATTTTTATGCTGACACAGAGGTACTGGATGCAAGTAGTGTTCCCACAGGTTGATCATGTTGCTTGAAGTGGGTGCTAGCCGAACGTGATGGAATGCGGTTAATGCAGGTGGATGGAATGAGTGCTAGGAAACTTGATGCTATGATGAAAACAAGTGCAAACATGTGCACTAGAAGTGTCGTGCACATTTTGATATAATTTTGTGTTAACTTATACAAACAACAGATACAATTTATATCTCTACAACCATTTGAAGATTATCCTTACCTGTTTTATAGTTTTTTTTTTTATTTCCTTATGAAATAATCTAACAGAAAAAAATATTTTTTTGCTGAAGTGGAAATGCTTTGATAGAAATCCAATACTACAAAATTTTCTTGCTACAAAATCGTGTGACTACACCGAATGCAAAACAGAAAATGACATGTAAATACTTATTTTTCATATCAAAGAAGAACCCGAAACTAAAGTAATAAGATAATACATGTCCTAAGCAAACATTGTTGCACGAAATATACCGTGAGATAAGAACAATACGATCTCAACGTGAGGTGTTGTATAGAAACGACAAATGCATGAAAGGGTGAAATAAAGTTGATATCTTGTTTGATTCTTTAGATATCCAATTTCTAAGCCTGTTCCGTATTCATTGCCCATGCTAATTTTCGACTTTTCTCCAGAAAATGCCTAATTAACATAATGCTTTACTATTTTTTTCTTATGAAAGTAACAATAATAAAAAAAAATCATCAACGAGTTTGCAGTAAAACCCACAGATTTTATGAATTCACCGGCTGCTCTAAGGCTCCGTCGATTGTATGTCTCTCTCTCCCTCGAAATCTACGTTGCCCTCGCCTCTTTTATCTACCAATCTCCCGTATGCTGCATAAGGTAAACTCCAACCTTTCCGTTTTCGATTTTAACCGCAGCACTCTCTCCCTCAAATTCGATCTTGTTCACCACCCCAAGCTTTAAGTCCTAAATTTCGCTAAACCTTAATTTTTATCAGTTTTTAAACTTGTATTAAGCTAAATGAATGGCGGCGTTAGCCCACACCAAAATTAAATGAAAATTAAGCGAATTCATCCGTCCTATTTCTGAGGTGCAATCATTTAACGCAGGACATTACGTGTTGATGTATTTCAGTGCCCGGTGGCTACCATGTGGGGGCAAATAAGCAGAATTGATGTGTAGTCACAGTTACCGCATGGTGCCGCTTAATGCCTAAGCTAATCCCACAGCATCACTACTGTATGCAGGCGACCGCGACGGTTAGGTATGGGTGTAAAGACTTTACCAAAAAAGCCGCAGTGTCACAATACGAGAATTCGTAAAACGTCTTTAGTTAAACAAAGCAAACGCATGGCCTGAACATACTCATATTTCCAAGTCAAAGGGTTCTTACTGCAACCTATGCAATAAAAAAAGCATTGGAAATATTTAAGCCAACCAAAAGTCTTTCGATGTTTTAGCAACCAAATTCGTGTCCAAGGAGAATAATATAAAATGTAAGAGAAAAATCGCTTCCTTGCCGTCAAATGCAGTCAAAAGTGAGCAGAGATAATCCGTTTGTAATTGGAGGGGGACATTTCAATCGAGTCGATTAAATAAGGACTCTCCGGGTCGTTTTCAAGAAATGAGATCAATTGGAAGGTACTCGGAAGAGACAAAGTTGTCCTTCTGCTTTCCACAATTCAACGAATAGTGCATTTCTTTTGCATAGGCAAGGACTCTCGAATAAACGAATGCACTAAAAACGTCACCAAGCCGTGATGGAAATTAGAAAGGACAAACTGCTCATCACTTATTAAGGAGGAGCACAGAGTGCCAGATTGCCCTAGGTACTGCAGTGGAAAAAAGAAAATAGACGGTAAATGGGTGGGTAACACGACAACAGGATAATGGGTTGCTTGTCCGGAATCCTGATCCAGTTTTTCTTTATTTTTCGTTGACTTTCAGGTTATGAAGAGGGGAACAGTTGTCACATCATTACATTTTACATGAGGCAACAGCAGTTGCCGGAGCAGTTACAGTAGTCGTGTATACATAGTTTTGTGATGTAGGAGAAATCCATTTGAAATAAGTCCAAATGGAGCGATTATTTTTAATGTTCGTTTCTCAACGCCTGCCAAACAAGGGACTACTAGTTGCCAAATGGCTGAAAATTGATTGGAACAGTCCTCGTCAGAGTTTTTATTTGTATCTCTCTGCCACTGTTGTTTACCTCCGATGATTTCCATGATTTACCCAGTGGGACAGTTGAATCTTGAATCCTTTCACATCGATTTCATTGCAAATTGTTCGTGTGCATGTTGGGGTAAAAATCGAATGTGTGATAGATTCGGGTAGGTTATTGAGTGACAGTTGCGATGAGTTGGCTGAAATGTCAGTAGATGTTGTTGCTATTGGCTTTAAACACTAGCTGTGCCAAATAGCTGATACTTCCGGTAAAGAGGACTTTGATTGAAGGGATTTTGTTTCCTGTTTTTTGTTTGTTTTCTGCAGTGAAATGGTACGACAAACGTACTAGTGATGTGTTATACAGAACAAGGTACATAGAAGCATGCGATAAATTTCTAACAATTCAGAATTTCTTGTCATTTTTTAAGTTCGGCGAGAATAACTTTGATCGGCAACATGTGACCTGAGCAAAGGCTAAAATACCATATTTTCGCCATGAAATTTGTCTATAAAATGGTTAACCTTGCTCTTTTAAATTGTTTTTCAGCTTTCAAAGAATAGCTGAGAAAGTCCGGGTATGAAGAAAAATTTACGAGTTCAAAGTAAAAAAAGCAAGGAACTTTTGTCAAACTTAAGACTAGCCGATGGATTGTGATTAAATGAACGATTCCGATTATATTATGATCGATTTAAAGGCGAAATCGGCTCCTTTTGCAAAAGAAATGTCTTGAATGTCAATATCTGACGGCACGAGGTTGGAATTGCTTTTAATAATTCCAGCTAGGTCCTTTCCGATCATGTTTTTGGACATCCTTGAAAGAACTAGCCGAAATTTTCCTGATAAAGAGAACTTGTAGTATTCTCCAACGGCTTTTTAGGTTAAGCCTAAAAGGTTTTAATAAAGGCTTTAAAAGAGTCGAATACATATACTTGTATACTTGAAGTAAATTGGAAAAAAGTTACAGGACTTTCGCCTCAATTAATGACTTAAGCTGCATTTACATATTTCTTTTAATACGTATTCGGTGTATACGAGGCTTGTCTGAAAAGCTTCCGACCGAACAATGATACAAGACATTTTTTTATTTTTCTACATAGTCTCCCTGTAACTCTACACACTTCTACCAGCGATGCTCCCATCTCTCTAACCCGTCCAAATAGTACTTGGTGTTTTCTTTGCAAAATAATTTTTCACGAAGGCGATTGCCTCCTCATTTGACGAAAATCTCTGTCCTCCGAGCGCAGTTTTTAGATGAGGAAACAAAAAGAAGTCGCTTGGGGCTAGATCTGGTGAATAAGGCGGATGGTCGAGCAGTTCAAATCGTAATTCATGGAATTTCGCCATGGCAACCGCTGAGGTGTGACACGGTGCGTTGTCTTTGTGAAACAGGATTTTCTTTTTCTGCAAATGTGGCCGTTTTTCCGCAATTTCTACCTTCAGCTTGGCAAGTAATGATGCGTAGTAATGGTTTTTCCTTTTTGAAGATAATCGATTAAGATAACTGCTTTACTACTATCCCAAAAAACAGTCGCCATCACTTTCACAGCCGAAAAAACAGATTTTGCTTATTTTGGAGGAGCTCGCACTTTGCAGTCCACTGTTTTGACTGAATGGTGCCTCCAAGTTTCATCTACAGTAATTAATCGGCGCCAAAACTCGGATTTATTGCGCCTAAACTGCGCCAACGGAGCGTTGGAAATGTTCATTCGAACACGTTTTTGGTCTAACGTAAGCACCCAACGCGCAGACAGCTTTCTCATGCCTAAATCTTGTTTTGATATGTAACAAACACGTTCTTTGGACATTTTCATAACCTCTACTATCCCTCTCACTTTAATTTGGCGGTCGTCTAACACCATTTGGTGAACTTTAGCAATGTTATGTTCCGAACGTTCATCATCTCCCAAGCTCTTACGGCCACGTTTAAATTTAGCTGTCCAAAATTTCACTGTGGTAAATGATGGTGCAGAGTCCAACTCATTTTTGATTTGCGCAGGCGTATTGCCTTTCAAAAACAAGAATTTAATAAAAGTTCCATACTCAATATCGACTCACTCAAACAACTGTCAACTAAAAACTGTGCGTCCAAAATGACTGAAACTTCGGTAAGTAACTGTCAAAAGATGCACAACTAGCATTCACTAGCTTTTATTGACGAGTGCCGCTATCCTTACGCTGCGGAAACTTTTCAGACAACCCTCGTACATTTCAGTTTGTTTTGGAATATTAGCCCTTGATTTGTGTAACTACGAGGACTATTCCAAAATCAACCTCCAAAATATTTTTTAAAAAAACCAAAAACATTAATTTTTTGCACAAAATAGTTTTATTAACATCTAAATTATTTTTCTACATAGTCTCCGTTTAAATCCATACATTTTCGGTAACGTAGGACGAGCTTTTGTATACCCTCCTTAAAAAATGGCACCGCCAGTGCGTTGAAGCATTGATTCACGCCGTTCATAACTTCCTCGTTACTTCCAAAATGTTGAGATGCAATGGATGATTTCAATTTTGGGAAAAGGTGATAATCACTTGGTGCCAAATCAGGACTGTAGGGAGAGTGATCAAAAATATCCCAATTGAACTACTCCACTAAAGTTTTTGTGTGCAGCAGTTAGTTTTAGTTTAGTTTTAAATGCATTTTATTTTTTAAATCATTAATTCTTACATACTAACAAAAAATGCTTAAATGCTAGCTTAAAATTACTTAACAATCTTATACTAACTTACTGGCCCCACACAGGCACTCTAAGCTACTCTAAATTCTTATATCTATGTCTTTCGACTTTATTTACATTTTATTGAAATTCGTATTTATTTTGTATACTTAAAGCTAAGAAAAATTTGTTAACAAAAACTTAGCATATGGAGTTATTTTTTTATAAAAACTTAATATCTAACTTAAAAAAAAAACTTAAACCTAACCTACATACACACCACATACACATAGATATTATACACAATTATATACATATATTAGTATATACAAACGTATATACTAATATATGTATATATTTCTTAAATACTAACCTAAACCTATGTAAGCTGGCCATCGCTATTCACCGAGCAAATAGATTGGTCAGCTCTGCCTCATTAGTGAGGCTGGTCCGTAATTGACGGAAACGACGACGAAACATCTTCTCCATCATTCAACCACCAGAAATGCTGGTGCTGCCGAACGACATCCCTCTTATCGCGATTCCCCACCGCCCTACTGAACCTGAGGCGATCCACACTGCCGTGTGCGACGTCTCTGCCGTAGTTGAGTCGCCTGTCCCCAGCTTTCCGAGCGACATGGAAGATTAACGGGACCGCTGATCTATCCTGGATCAACCCTATCTGATCTAGGTAGAGGAATGCTTCCGGTGGAACGAAGCCATCAGAGCGCACACTCTCATGGTAAAGGTAATTGGGGTAGTAAGCCCCAGATATCAGGTTATTCGTCGAGTTCATTGCTCTTGCAATGTGCCTTCGAGTCAGCTTAATTACGAAGTTGTCCACTCGTATTAGGTTCGCCCTGTTGTAAAGGACCTCATTACGATAAAATTTTTTGTACTCCGACTCTGGTGTTCTGTACAAGCGAAGGCAAGCCCTAAGGCAAGCCCTCTCAAACACCCGAATCTTTTCCATTAAGCTTGCTCGTACATTGAACCACACGGGGCACCCGAATATCAGCATGGGCCTGATAAGGGCCATGTAGCAGATTACCTTTACCCTCTCATCGAGTTGGCTGCTATAAAACAGTCTCTTTGTAAGGGCAAAAGCGCCTTTGGCTCTGGCCAGAGCAGCGTCTACATTTTTGTCAAAATACAGAAACTGATCTAGCCAGATCCCAAGGTATCTGACTACATTTCGACAGGCAAGAGGCTGTCCGTGTTGTCCAATGATCGAGAACTTTCGCCAATTTTTTCTGGTATCCCTAGAGGCTCTAGACAACGGCGTCCTAAAGAGAATGGTTTCCGACTTCTGAAAGTTGATTTTCAACTTCCAGTCATCGCAAAATCGTCTTATCTTATCGAAATCACGCTGCAAGAGAGTATTAATGACCTCGATTTTTGTACCTGTTCTGTACGCTATCAAATCGTCTGCGTACGCAATAGTATGGGGAAGTGAACCTATCAAGTCGCTTGTATAAATGTTGAATAGGATCGGCGAATTGACCGCGCCTTGCTGAAGACCATTTTTAATTTGAAATATTCCAACAGAAGTCACATCGCCATTTTTCACGATGAACTGTCTGTTGGTTAGCATATTATAAAGAATGTACAAGAGTGGTTTACTGATCCCCAGTCTAGTCAGCTTATAGAAAAGACCCTCTAACCATACGGTGTCGAAGGCCTTCTCCAAGTCAACAAGGCAGGCACCAGTGCATTGGTTTTTGCCTTTATTCCATTGGATATCGGACACCAGTTTAGACGCGGCATGTGAGATATCATGTCCCGCCTTAAAACCGAATTGATTATCCGGAACTATATGTTTGTCCTCAACCCACCTAGACAGAGCTGTATTGATTACTCTTTCAAACACCTTACTGATATTCGGAAGGAGACTTATCGAACGGAGATTCGCCGGATTGGATATATCCTTTCCCTTTTTGGGGATAGGTTGCACCACCGCCGTTTTCCAATGCGCTGGATAATGTGCATTATTCATTGCATTATTAAACAGGGTGGTGTAAATGTCCACCGCTTCTAGAGGAAGATGTCGAAGCACGATGTTCGGAATACCATCGGTCCCCACTGATTTCTTAGCCCTGATTGTGTCGAAGATCTCATGGAGCTCTTCCTTCGAAATGAACGGGGGTAGGTCACCCTCTCTGGTAATGACATTATTTGCCATATTTGCTTCGCTGAACCGGGTGAAACCAGAGCCCTCGGATCGCCAGTTCTCTACTTCATTTCGAATGTGGAGGTCGTGCACCAAGACGCGATTGTCCAGGTCATAATTAGGGCCAATGGTATCAGTGGCCTTGTATATTTCCTGGAAAGTCGCCCCTATGGTCTCAACCTTCTCCTGTGGATCCTCGATCACAAGGAAGTCGTCATCATCAGCGGCCTCATTTGGATCAATACCTGCTATTGTCAGTAACCGTTCGTTGTCTGTTGTCCGGGCTATTTTAAGACACTGAAGGTCGTTTTGATGTTTTCTCCGAAATAGTTTGTTTATTTGCGGGAACATATTCGGGTTGCTGGTGTTTACAGCCCGAACCCTGTTGTTCCAATATGAACTTACAGAAATTCTGTAATTCTCTTTTATTAACGTTTGAATATTTTTAATCGACGCCTTCAGTGTCCTAATCTCCGGGTCTTGTCTGTCAGTAAACTGTCTGTACAAGTTTTTGAGTCTTGTCAGAAGTCTACTTTTCTGTCGGTGCAGTGCGTCAATAGTAGGATTGCGGAACAGGTCTTCGTTAGTCGTATGTCGATAGCGCGGTATTGTAGCGTCCATAGTTTGTTTAATTGTCTCGTCCATTTGTTTTAGATACTTGTCGATCTCCTCGTTTGACAAATTCCTATTGGACGGTGGGTGGAGCGTATTCAAGGAGAGTGCTCTTGTCATGGTTGCGGAGAAGCGTGTCCATCGAGTCTTACTGTAGTTGTAAGAATATCTTTGGACAAACTCCTCCAATTCCGCAATTTCGTTGGGAACTGTAATTTCGGTGCTAAAACCGCAATGGTCACTGTCATACACGAATGTGCGCAGACAGTTTAGCGTTTGTAAATTCGTACCTGTCAGTCGTATACGTTCGTCGTAAAGCAGTAGATCCAAATAAGACCCCCCTCTGGGAAACGACGGGTTATCCGTCGCTTTGAGACCGAGTCTGTACATGACATCGTGCTGACCCCACCAATCGAGTAGTAGGTTCCCTCTAGTATTTGGCAAATTATTTCCCCAATCTCTGTGTTTAGCGTTGAAATCCCCGCCGATTACAAAATAATTCTCCCCCGATTCCAGTCTCAGAAGTCGAAAAAGCGTGTCAAGCTCTGTAATAAATAAAGTGGATTGTGAAGTCTCAGGTGCATAAACAGAGGCCAAATACAGCCGCTTTCCACTGCGGAGCGGGATGTAAATGACGACTGCCTCCAACACCCGGAACCTACGCAACACTCCCTTGTACACTCTGTGAAATTTTATACCTTGTTTAATGAAGATCGCGACTCCGCCTCCACGATTGGATCGGGGCCGGTTTCTTCTTCTAACAATATAATTATTGTACTCCAGTTTGTGCTTATCGGTTAGCTTGGTTTCGCTAGCGAAAAGCACATCAGGAGTTTGGTCTTGTAGCAATTTAAACATCGCGGCTCTTCGTTCGATCCTAATCAGTGAATTAACATTCACCGCAAGGACCTTCAAAGATTGCTCCACCATGTGCGTACCCATTACGACATGTGTTGCGTTAAGCCCGGCAGCCGCGCGTAGATCTGGTCCACCCGCTTGGCCTGTTCTTGCACCTGCTTTTGCAGCTGAGCCATCTGCCCTTGGATTGCGAGCAAGATGGCCAGCATGTTGGGTGCAGCTTCCGTTGTTCTCGGCATTGGCGCCGGAGAAGCAACAGTCGCTTGCTGTACCGTAGCCCCCCCACCTGCCGCCATTTGGGCGTAGGAAATTTGGGGCGTGACGGCTTGTGTTTGAAGCCTCACAGGTGAACGTTTGACCTCCACCTTCTGCTGCCGAGCCAGTTTTGCTTTTTTAATGTTAGCGAACTTAGGACAACCCCGATAGTTTGCGGTGTGTCCCACGTTCCCACATAATACGCACGAGAGCTGCGTCCTATCGGATGCTCCGTCCCTACCCAGAGCACACTCCTCGGAACTGTGGTTCTTTGCGCACTTCACGCATCGAGGCTGCATTTGGCAGTTCGACGCGGCGTGCCCGAACCTCTGGCATCGAACGCATTGTATAACGCCTTCGCTCCTTTTTAATTTTTCCCAGTGAACCACCTGGTAGTCTAGGACATTGATACTCCTTAGACTATCCAGACGGCTTTCGGGACTGAGCTGCACCAGGAAGAACGGCAGACTCCGTTTCTCCCGCCTGGCTCTAGCTGTGGTAAATGGCTTTACCCCCACGAACTTGAGTCCTTCGCACTCCTTCTCTTTAAGCAGTGCCAGGATCTCCTCAGGATCAGAAGACGGTTCCAACCCCTTCAGCAGCATCGATTGCCGCTTTTCACACTTCGGTGTGAATGAGTAGTGCTCCGTCGTCGTTTCCTTTAGGAGCTCTTTCACTTTCGCGTAGCCCTCCACTGTATTACAGTGGATGGCATGGCGATCATTCCCCAATCTCTTAATGTTAAAATTATTACCAATGACCAGCTTACACAGGTCCTTGGTAGCATTTACCTCCAATTTGTAGGTGTTGATAGGAGGCACCTTCTCCTTCTTCTTCTGCTGCTGCTGCTGCCGCTGTTGTTGTTGTTGTTGTTGTTGTTGCTGCTGATGCTGCTGTTGTTGTTGTTGCTGCTGCTGGTTTTGCTGTTGCCGTTTTTGTGACTGCTCTTGTTGTTGCTGCTGCTGTTTCTTAGGCTTTTGTTGTTGTGTTTGCCTTTGAGCAAGCTGCTGTTGTTGGGATTGCTCTTGCTCTCTCTTCCTTCTTATTATTTGTTTCTCTTTTATGGCCAGCACTCTTTGTTGCAGCATTTTAATGCTGCTACTTATGGCCTCCATTTCTTCCTCTTCATCATCAGACTCGCTTGCTGCCAATGAAGCGAAGTTGTTGGTCGTTTGTAGGGTGGGACGTTTTATCAAGTTGGAAGTTGAACTAAGCTTCCTCCTTCTTTTTGTTTTTGGCGTATGGCTCGAACCACTCGAAGCCTCACCTGAGATCATTTCAGCAGGTCCCGCTATAGGCATAGCGGACCGCTCATTACAATCCATCACGTGATAAAACCGGACCACTTATTTTTATTTAAAAATAAATAAATAAAAAAAAAAAAAAAAAAAAATCGTCTGGCGACTACCGGGAGTCGAACCCACAACCTTTGCAGTCTCAAGCGAACACACTACCGCTGCGCTGATTGGATCCTAAATCCAAACTGTTAAATTTTTTTGTTAAGCGAAACACTTCTCACTCACAAGTCGTAACACGTCTAAACTCCGCGGAGGTCTATGAACGACTCTTGTGTGCAGCAGTGTGTGATCGTGGGTTGTCATGCAGAAGCACCACACCTTTGGTAAGCATTCCTAGTCTTTTATTCTGGATTGCTCTTCTCAACTTACGTACAGTTTCACAGTAAACCGCTGCATTTATTGTGTTTCCAGGTTCCATAAACTCGGTCAACAATATGCCTTTACTGTCCTAAAAAACTGTGGCCATCATTTTTCGAAAGGAAAAATTTTGTTTGAATTATTTTGGCTTGTTTGGGGAATGAGTGTGCATCCATTGCTTTGAGTGTTCTTTGCTTTCTAAGTTTACATACTGGACCCAAGTCTCATCTCCAGTCACAATTTGCTGTAAAAATTCTTCACCTTCCATTTCTAAACATTCGAGAAATGCTTTTCCTGAATTGACACGTTGGGTCTTGTGGACATCTGTGAGTTGTTTTGGGACCCAACGGGCACAGAACTTGTGGTAACCCAAGTTTTCAGACACGATTCTGTATAGAGTAGTTCGAGAAATTTCGGAAAATCTTGTCGCAAGATCAGAAATCGTAAAACCCCTGTTTTCTCGAACAAGTTGGTCAACTTGGTAAACCACGTCTTGATTCATGATCGATTTGCGCCCTTGGCCTCCTTCATTATGCACATCTGTGCGTCCGTTTTTAAATTGTCTACACCAATCACGAACCGAATCATCACTCATCACTGTATTGCCGTAAACAGCACATAACCGACGATGAATTTGAGCTGCGCCATTTCCTTCGGCTTGCAAAAAACGAATTACACTTCGTACCTCACAGGCGGCGGGAGATAAAATTGTATTCTCAATATTAAAACGGCAACTATTGGAAAAATACTGAACGAAAACGGTCGAAACTTGGCATATTATTAGAGAATAATGTACTGGTTGCGACATGCAGAAACACATCACCGAAGTGCACGTTTGTAATAAATTGTAACACATCGGAGGTTGATTTTGGAATAGCCCTCGTATATTTCAGTCTTCTTTTGGTAAGAATGGGAGATTGTAAGATTTGTAATAATTCCTTGCTAACAGTGGTTTTAGGCTTTAAAATAAAAGAATCGTTAGCCTGATGCTTCAGTGATGAATCTCCGTCTCTGAAGCATACAGTTCTTGTTCTATTTCAAGAAAAACTAATTCAATTAAGGTCAGTTCTAGGATACTTTGTATTAACGAAAATCGCCGCTCTAAGTTGTCACTATACCTTACATAACTCAGATGATTCTGGACCAATTTTTGTTAAAATTTTCGATAGATGTGGGTTATGTCAAAAGATTTCGATCACCCATTGCAATAATTTTGAAAGAGTCTTCTATTTTTAAGAAAAACTTCGTTCATATCGATGGTATCGTATTGGGTCTATAACTTAATTAGTGCGGTTTGCTAAGAGATGGCGTAACTTGTATTATTCCATTGGAACATACGTTGGAAAGCTACTGTCATTGTACGTCATTTCAGTATATGTCATTCATTTGAAGCGTTAACAACAATAATTTTTTTTCACTCAAATATGTCGAACTTTGTGCCTGAAAAAGTGTTTTTGCGGGGAGTTCTTCTTCATTACTTTAATATGAAGAAAACTGCTGCCGAAGGTCATCGTATTTTGGTGGAAGTTTATGGTGAACATGCGCTAGCTGAGCGAGCGTGCCAAAAGTGGTTTGCACGATTTAAAAGTGGTGATTTTGGCTTGGAAGACCATGAACGTCCTGGGCAGCCAAAAAAGTTTGAAGATGAAGAACTGGAAGCATTACTCTATGAAGATTGTTGCCAAACACAAGAAGAGCTCGCAGAATCTTTGGGTGTCACTCAAGCAGCCATTTCAAAACGTTTAAAAGCAGCTGGATATACGAGTATTCAAAAGCAAGGAAATTGGGTTCCACATGAACTCAAGCCGAGAGACGTCGAAAGGCGGTTTTGCATATCCGATATACTGCTGGAACGCCACAAATGGAAGTCATTTTTGCATCGGATTGTTACTGGTGATGAAAAATGGATCCATTACTGCAACCCCAAGGGCAAAAAATCATATGTGAAACCCGACCAACCAGCCATATCAAGGGCAAAGCCGAATATCCATGGCGCGAAGGTAATGCTCTGTATTTGGTGGGATCAGATGGGTGTGCTGTATTATGAGCAGCTAAAACCGGGTGAAACTATCAATGGACAACGCTACCGAACACAATTAATCCGTTTGAAGAGAGCAGTGGCCGAAAAACGCCCATAATATGCGACCAGACACGAGGCAATAATTTTCCATCATGACAACGCTCGGCCCCACGTTGCTATTCCGGTTAAGAACTATTTGGAAAACAATGGATGGGAAGTCTTACCCCTCCCGCCTTATAGCCCAGACCTTGCCCTTTCTGACTACCATTTGTTCCGGTCGATGCAGAACGCCCTCACTGAAATACGGTTCACATCAGAGCAGAATATCAAAAATTGGCTTGATTCATTCTTGGCTGCCAAGCCGGCGCAGTTCTTTTGGGATGGGATCCACAAATTGCCAGAAAGATGGGAAAAAGTAATAGCTTCAGATGGGCAATACTTTGAATAATACTATTGTACATGTTTTTCTTAAATAAACGTTCAAATTTTGAAAAAAAAACCACACGAATATATACCCAATACGTAAAACCATGAATACATATACACATATATCCTTTATATCTTATTAAGAAAAAAAAAATACGAAAAACTCCAGAGTTACAGGAGTCTGGACGACACAAGAATGAAATTTCGCTTCTTCAAATCGGCAACTATGTACCCAGACAATACTCGTATACGCCATTCTGTTTGGAGTTTTCTCAGATAACTCTTAGAATTGATTCCTAAATAGTGTAGAGTGGCGGCATCTATTGAGAATACTTCCGCTGTTTCCCGCGCCCTGTCGCGAGGACCTACTAACTCATTCTTTAAAATGACTCTACCATTCTTTTGTAGTATCAATAATGGGATCGATTCTCTCGCACGCTTGGCTGTATCTGCAAAGTTACGTCCCCTTTTCGGCCTGAAGATGTATCATCAGCATGCTAACGTAAGACTGCGACAACATTTAAGCCGAAGGTCAGTGGATTCCGTAGCCTTTCATCAAATCCTAACCCGGTGCTAACGTCAGCAAGCCACAAAGAATGTTTCCAATGAAATTTGGCGGTATAACGAACAAAATTTCAAAGTAGAATCGTACTCGATACTAAGGATTTAAATTAACCACTTCCGCACATTGTTAAACGACAGCCAACTAAGCATTCAATAATATCCGATCGACAGTAGTGTTAAATATTACCGTCCACCTCATCTCAATAAAGTAGGTAAGGTGAGGCTGAGTTGTTGGGTAGTAGCAGCTTGCTTGCTTTTTCTTTCGTAAACCTGAAGCCCTACGCCAAAAATCGGAAAAGTCAATATTAGTGCTGTTTTAAGCCAAGGAACTCCACTTTAAGATATTCATGCTATGTCGGATCTTAGAAAAGGCTCATGACTTTTAAATTGATGTTAACCGTCTCCTTATATACTTTAAGAACTACATACGTGCGATTATAATTATGAAGCGTATAACTCTTTGTTATCGCCTGTGGAATGACAACGAAGGATACACGCTGCTCCGTTAATGTGAAATGCCGACACTTTTAATATTAAAAAAGATTAACGCGGCGCGCGTGTTGTCACGCAGAGCTGAAGGGGTTTTTAACCAATTTGCTGGGCAAATTGCAGGTGACTTGTTAGTAAGTAAGTCGAGGCAGTTAGAAATTTTTTTTGTTTGAAGTTGAGGTCCACTTCGTAATTTAAGTGAGAGGAGGCCATAGTTGCTTAGCAGTGAAAAAGTTTGGTGGAATAAAGTTGCGCACTAATCTCTTCGCCATAATCAAAGAAATTTCTGTTCTCATTCCTTACCTTAATATCACTACGTCGGAGGAGATGTATTCTACGGTCTTTCTAAAAGAAAATTGACATCGGTCGAATGCGAAAGGAGATCGAAGCCATGCCAGAACAAACTTATAACTATTACTTACTTAGGCGACGCTACAGATGTCTGTTGCGTTTTGACGTGAATACCTGTCAATAAAAATTTAAGTTCACGGTATGCCCATACATGCATGGGAGCCACGATACGCCTGGTCAACGCTTATCTTTATTAATAATACCAAGTTGGACCTGTGTTTAGGGCACAGTTCCACTCTTGGTATGAGTTGAGCCCGACTTAAAACCTCTTGCTGACCTTATGGTCATGGCATCCAGTACTTAATTCAACTCTACATCGGTTCAAGACCAACCGGACCGAAGTCTGTCGGCCCTGTCTCCCACGGTACCGCGTTTTAAGCCCTGACGTGGACTACCGGTAATCCTTCCACTCAAAGGGACCTATGGCCGGCAACTTGTAACAGGTCAAATCATAGCAACCTTCGGTGGCATCATTTGAAAGTTTTTATGATAAGACCAGTATTGCTCTACCCCCGTTTATTATTAGACTACGATATTGAAGGATGTAGCCTTGATAATTGGGCAGGTCCCAAGGCGTCGCTACAGTCCGTGCTGGATTAGGGCTTCAGTTAACTTGACCAACAGCTAGCATTGTATTTTGCCAGCTGCCTCCAGTTACACATGGCCGAGGTCGCCTTCCATTTGTGCGCGTCACGTAAGATGAGTTCGTTTTCTACCGAGTTGTTCCTCTGGGTTGGAGTTGAAGTTTTTTCAGGTGGGGGCGCTGGTGTCCATGGTGACCTAGACTTCTAAGCCGTGTTATCTGAGCTTTTCGTTGTTGAAACGTCTCCTCCATTCTCCATTGATGCAAATGGGACTGAAAATTACCCACTTCCGTTAGATAGTTTGTGTAGATAGTTTTCGGTTTATGTTACTACTAGGGTGTCATTGTCGGAGCTAATAGCGAGGCTAAGGTAGATAAAGTCCCTTATTTTTTCAAAGTTCGAGCTCCTTATTACGATTTTGTGTGTACCTTTTCTGACAGTCTACACCGTGAATGACTCGAACTGCAACCAAATTCAGACTGCTATAATTTCCAAACCGTTCATGACAGTGAGCTCAAATTTTGACACATGACAGATAATTTTATTATTTACAAGCCTTTTAAACGATTTGCGTTTCAGTTGTGTTGAAAAATTTTTATCCGCTATGGAATTCAAACGTGATAGTGTGGTTGCTTTATATTTGGCTGGAAAACCACAAGTAGCTATCGTTAGAGCCCTACAGCACCTCAACGTGAATAAATCATTTGTGTCTCGAACCATAACTCGTTACCGTGATACTGGCAGCATTGCAAAACGCCATGGAGGTGGTCATAAAAAAACAACAACATCGGCAGAATTGGTTCGGAAAGTGAATGCTTGAATTGAGCGAAATCCTCGTCGAAGTGGAAGAAAAATGGCTCGTGAGCTCAACAAATCGTTGGAACGGATGCAACACATACTGAAAAGTGAGCTTGGGTTCAAGCCATTGAAGTTCCAAAAAGCACACGATCTTACACCGCAACGGAAAGAAGTTAGAGTCGAAAGAGCGAAGGAGTTGCTACGCTTGCACGAAAGTGATGAGTTGCCGAATTTGGTTTTTTCCGATGAGTCGCCATTTGTTATCGAGCAATATGTCAACAAACAAAATGAACGAGTTTACTTGCCCGAGAGGTCCTTCGAAAATTTACGCCTTCGGACGGCCACCAGAAAACAGGCAGCACCGACGGTGATGGTTTGGACCGCCATAACCGCCAAGATTGGTTAAAAAACAATGTTCCACACTTTATTTCTTCGACACAACGGATTGCAAATTATCCGGATGCAAATCCGTTGGATTTCTCTGTCTGGAGTATTTTGAAGGCGAAGGTTGGCACTACAAAATACCAAAGTTTGGACCACCTCAAACAAGCACTTCGCCGGGAATGGGCCAAAATACCGCAGAGCCACTTGCATGAAGTGTGCGATGTTTTCTTCGGCCGTCTCAAGGCTATTATTCACGCCAAAGGTGGACAAATTGAAAACTACTGATACAATTTCAAAATTGATGTATTTTCCAACATTTTTTGGCACAATAAAATTTATCAAAAAATAAAAAAATTATAGCATTTTAAAAAGTTGGAGTTCGAGTCAGGCACCCTGTAGTATAGGTTGCTTTTGCTGCGTTAATCGCAAAACCCACCCTTGCCATTTTTACTGCATTGGTAACAAACGTCCAATTGACAGCTCGCTGTGTTCTTCCCATTATGTGAATGTCGTATGGGAGTGACTGAATAGACTTTTGAAAGATGGTGCTTCTGGAATTGACTTTCAAGAACGACGTTGAAAAAATCAGATGACAGCGCATCGTCTTGTTTAAGTCCTTTTCTGACATTGAAGTTCTCGGTTTTGTCATTCCCGACCTAGAAGGAGTAGCATTCTCCATCATCCTCCTCCACAGTCGAAAAGGCTCGTCAGGGATGCCAAAACTAGTGGACTTTACTGATCTGAGAGTTATTCCCTTGTAGTTGACAGAGTCAGAGATTTCCCTTCTTAAGGATCGGACAAACAATGCTGATGTTGCATTCAGCGAGCATACTTTCGTCTATACACCTGCTACTTTAAACAGCTCGGCAGTTAACCCAACGAGTGCAGTAGCTTTGTTAGACTTAAGCTTAGAAATTGCCGTCCTGATTTAATATTGGTTGGGTGAAGGAAAATATCTTCGTCCAGGTTAAATTTGATTTGATTTGCGGTCCCGGACAAGCTTAGGCTTATTGCAAGCATATTATTAAAACTAACAATTTCACCTAAAAACTAAAGGGTTGGAGCGGTTAAAGAAAGTCAGGACATGAGGCATATGTGGAAATAGCTATGTTCTTGAGGGAGAGTTTGCTGAGGTGGTAGTCAAATCTGACAATAAACTGACGCAATGAGGGGTTTCTCACAACAGAACTTGATTAAGAATTACAATCGTAGAACTTTGAAAATATTTCGGAAGAGTGCAACATATGGGTGGATATATTCTTAAGATACATACGAGATTGATGAAGAGAGGAATAAATCGAAAATGCCCAGGAGCCAATAATCTCCATAGGATACGCAACTCTAACCACCTATAAGGCAAACAATCAAGCAATATACAAATATTATGAACCATGTTGCCCCCATGCACTCTGCAAAAGCACAAAACAATAAGTTGATGTGAATGACATGCCAATTACCCCCTACACTCCATTAAAAACAGCAACCTCACTTAAATCAATCGGATTCCGCAGCAGCACGTCTGACATACTCAAATCTCGAAAATATGATAGAATGCACAACTTTTACGCTGATTCTCGCCAGTAATCAGTTTGCCGTTTGAATTACGTTGCAGTTGCTTCATTTAATTGTGAATGCAAATGGATTTCCAAAAACTGTCGAGAGTAACTCCATAAAAGCATTAAAAAAAAAAAATAAAAAAGAATGGAATTCCGACATTTAAACTGGCATTTTTCAATAGCTGCACTGTGCCGTCCGTGTTCAACAAACGTCCAGGGCACAAACTCCAACTAAAACTCAAACTTAAACTGCCATTGCAAATTGCAGCATTTGAAAAATATAAAGTTAAACTGCCGTGAAAGTGATTTTATATCGAGCAAACGTTAGCGTTAAGAGTGAGGAGGTACGAGTGGTCACCACCGTCCTGGATGTAGCTGGTTGAGGATAAGTTTTTTCCGCAGCAATCCGAGTTTGCAATACACTCGAGATTCTGAAGAGCTAGTGCAGCAGTAAAATTCACTGCAAACATGCGCTTGTTTAGTGTTGTGAATTTTTTATATTTTTTTTCTCAGGTTTTTTTACAGGCAATACTTGTGGCCAAGAGCTGGATACAAGGTTGCCATTAAGCTTTTTGAATGGTGAGTCGTTTTATTTTTACAAATACTGCTACTTCAGACACTTTCATTTTATGTGCGTGCTTTGATCCAATTTTTTCCACACCAGCCTTCTTTTAAATAACAATACCACATTGTCACAATTTTCCCACATGTTATCCTACATTGTAAGTACCTGAATGCGTTACTGAACACCCATAAAACGCTAAACAGGCACTGAACACTTTTAATTGCTGGTAGCCTAGTGAAATTCTGGCTAATTTAAGTGTCAATAACGGACAAAGAGGATCTCAAGGGATTTTCTTAAAAGTGTGAGTGAAAAGTAACCTCCTTGGGAACGGAAATTATTTTTTTTAACTGTTTTTTTAAAATGTAGTTTGATACACTTATTCCAGCGATTTTCCAACTTCTTGATCCCGTCCAAAAAGAAATTTTCCGGAAGGTCTGCAAAATACTCCTCCGTGGCGTCGATGATTTCCTCGCGTGAGCTGTGTTTTTTATTAATGAGCCATCTTTTGTGGTTAGGGATGTGCGCCGGCGCATTGTCTTGCAAAAACAAAATTTTTTTCGCTTCATGTGAGGTCGTTTTGCAGCGATTTCGGCCCTCAATCGTCCCAATAATTCACAGTAATACTCGTTGTTGATGGTTTTTCCTTTTTCGAGGTAGTCCACGAAGAGTATGCCATGACAATCCCAGAAAACCGACGCCATAACCTTTCCGACCCATCGAGCCTCCCTCGGCCGCTTCGGAGCACTCGTGCCGGCTACAGTCCATTGCCGGGCACTCATTCTGTTCTCTGGTGTGTAATAGTGGATCCAAGTTTCATTAACAGTTACCAATCGACACAAAAGTCCGCCCGATTCCGCATCAGCAAGGCCAAACACTCTTTCGAAGTGCTCTCGCGTTCGTGTTTTTGGTCAGGAGTGAGCATGCGCGGCACCCAGCGACACCTAGCGACACCCAGCGACACCCAGCGACACCCAGCGACAGGATAACTTTTTCATATGCAGAATATTGCCCAAAATATGGCGTGTGCGTTCAGTACTAATCTTTGTGGTATCTGCTAGCTCGCGCAATTTCACTTTCCGTTCAGCCAACACCATTTCATGTATTTTTTTGACATTGTCCTCTGTAACCGCATCGGAGGGCCTGCCGCTGTGAACTTGATCGGTAGTGGAGTTGCGGCCACCACGAAACTCTCGAAACCAATATTTAACGGTGTAATCTAACGGAGCATTAGCCCCATAATATTTATCCAACTTTTCTTTTGTTTCCTTCACCGTTTTGCCTCTCAAAAAATAATGTTTTATGAGAGAACGAAAATCGTTTTTGTCCATACTCAACATGATGCCAAACACGGCAACAACAATCAGCTGTCAAAACAAAACTAAAGACAGTATCGCACTGAAATTTGGCATGTCTGCCTAAATATGAAAGGACTTCAAGACACCATAACCTTTTTTGCAGTAGCAGCGCATTCTGCCTGTCAAGGAGGTTACTTTTAACTCCACCTAGCAATCCATTTTTATGCTCGTTATCTCTGTCACTCTCCTGTTTACCGTTTAGGGCACAATGTGCCTACAATGTGTTTAGGTGGCATCTTGTTTGGAGTCCTGCAACTGATTTAAACTTTCTCCAACTCATTCCAAATGCCCTCGGCTCTTTTTCAACTGATCCGGCGAGTGAGTGAATACAATTGGATGACATGCCTCGCAAAGGAATCGTTTTAGCGCCTTAAGTTGTAGCCGATGTACAACTTTCATCGCCACGTAGATACGGCTCGACTAGAAAACCTGCGGCAAAATACGTAAACCTCTTTTGGATTTTTGAGTGGAAAAGTTTATTCTTCCAGATCTTGGCAACACATTTAAGATAGCTTTTACGTCTCAATTTTTATTTGAAGAGGGTATGAATGCACTTATAATGCCTCAGCATATGTTAAGTTTTTTTGGAAATGGGATGGAAAGAGAAAGAAATATGTTTGGGCTCAGTGGTTATTTCGCTCTATGGGTGGCATCCAACATTTAATGGGGAGACTAAATTCTTAGTGGAAGTGGGCTTGTTGTTAATTTGAAGTCAACTGGGATTCGAACACCGAACCTTCTGATTTGGAATCCAATCCACTACCACGGCCACCCACATTTGCTGCCGTGTTTGGAAATATCTTCGGCTAAGACCATACTCCTTAAGCAAAGAAAGCTGTTAACTTTTAATACCTTCTATCCAGCAATGTTAAGTTGAGAGATAGAATTTGTCAGCCTTAAGGCTTTTCTTTTGTCAGTCTTACTTTGTTTGCTTCAATCTCCAGTTCGAGAGCCATTCTACGTAAGATTACAACCTTGTGCGCGGTCTAACATAATATAAGCTTGGTTAAGATGTTTTACATATGATGCAATATAACATTGAATTCCTTGGCTTTTCCCTGTCAATGCTGGTCGTTTAATACCACAGATATTGACCACAAAAAAAGTAAGGGTGAAAGAACGTAACCCTGTCTTACCCCTATTTTGGCTAGAAGATCTTCTAATACTTTGCAACAACTGGCAGCTTCATGAATTGTCTTAGGCACTACATACTATTTTTCCGAAATGCACCTGTTGCGCAAGTTCAACCAAATAAAGACTCACACTTTCTCAAAGTCAATGTTAAGCAGATGGATATATGCAGCGGGGCCATATGTCCTAGCTTTCTGGTGATGCTATAAAGGGTGCTTTTTTAAGACAGACGGCTGATAGTTAATCTGACAGCTGATACCATCCTTTTATCCGGTATTGTTTGGACTTATGCACGCTCAACATTTACAATTTTTGGAAATCTATTTCCAAAAGCCGGCTATTCGTAACACAATTGAACAACTTCGCACTACGTATCAGCGCTGTAGAGAAGATCTTAATTCACAGGTCCGTCATCGTGAGCTTTATCGAACAACTGGGGCGTCCAACAGACACAGACTAGTGACTTCACATACCCCCAAAGAAAGTAATCGAAAGGTGTGAGATCACAGGATCGTGGAGGCCAGTTCACAGGTCCATTACGCGAAATAATGCGCTCCGCAAATGTTTCCCGCAATAAATTGATGGTGTCGCGCGTCGTGTGTCATATTGCGCCATCTTGTTGAAATCAGAGCTCTGTCACGTGAATGCCATTCAACTGAGTCAGAAATCATGTTTCTATAGCGCTCTCCATTGATGGTAACATTCTGGCGCATTGCCCTTAAATAAATATTCCACCAGCCCATAAAGCACACCAAACAGTGAGTTTTAATGGTTATAAGGGCGTCTCAATGAAGGCTTCTGGGCTTTCTCCACTCCAAATTCACTAATTTTGTGTGTTTACTCGTATAAATGAGCCTCATCGGAGAACAAAATTTTGCGTTGAAAGCTGAGGATCAAGCTGAATCATGTTTTCGGCCCATTCACCGAACCTACGACGCGTATAATGGTCACGCGGTTTCAACTCTTGCACAAGCTGGATCTTATAAGCTTTTAAGACAAGATCTTTCCGTAAAATCTTCCACAAAGTGGATGGACATAGCTCTAACTGCTGTGCACGATGACGAATCGACTCATCCGGATTCTCCTCAGCACTGCGCTCCACAACGATAATAACTTCTTCTGTTCGCACTGTTTATCGTCTTTGGGGATGCGCATTATCTACTAGAGTGTACGAGGTGCGAAAACGATTCATCGTGCTCCGAATTACTTGCTCAGATGGATGATTATGTCGACCGTAAAATGGAGGTAGCGCACGCATTGTTCTGGCGTTAATCTATCCATCGTAAAAGGCAAAACGTGCTAACCACAAATGAACTTTTAACCATCAAATTTAAAAACCAAACCTCTAAAAAAAACACCCTTTACAATCTTGCGCTTGAACTGTTGGAAGACGATCACTTTTGACGCTCACTTTTGACGCTCACTTCTGACGCTCACTTCTATTTCAATGGCTAAACAAAATTATTGGATTCCGAGCAGGAAAATCTAAAGATGACCCATCAGCTGGCTGACGACATCATCGTGGCGTACTTCTTCAAAAATGAAGAACATCCAAATGGCGCCCGGTACGGAGCCATGATCACCGATTTTTTTTTTCCAAAAGTGCCTGATCATTTGATCTCAACAGAATGGTGCCACATGTTATACTGCCGGCGAAACTATCGAGTTAATTGGAGGAAATGTTCCAGAAATAAACATGTTGCCTGGCCACCAAGATCGCTTCTGGTGGGATGTTCGGAGTCGTTGGTCTATCTGGACAAACCAGTAACGGTTCCAGCCAACATCGAAAATACCATTAGTAAGAAACGGCTTCAAATGCTCGAAAATTGGAACCCCAGGATGCAGTTCCTGAGACGTTCTCGGGGTGACCGTATCCCCGAAATAGTTTTTTATCATTAATGCCTATTTATTTAACAGATCGAATAAAAAAACCTTGGCCAGCTTATGCGTGTTTGATTCCAATTTAAAATTTTACAGATCTTTAAAAAAACTCTCATAGATGGCCCTATTATCACTTTTGTTAGCGCGACCACATATTTACGCTTTTCGCTAAGTTGAATTCCTCCTTTGTCGGTACTGACAAGTTTGGGCCTATCTAGTGCTAATACTGCTGCAATCCTCGTCATGTTTGAAATGGTTTTCCAATATAAACAAAACCATGGACTTACGAAAAGTTTCCGACCGCAACGTAAAGATAGCGGCACTCGTCAATAAAAGCTAGTGAATGCTAGTTGTGCATCTTTTGACAGTTACTTACTTCAGTCATTTTGGACACGCAGCTTTTAGTTGACAGTCGTTTGAGTGAGCCGATGTGAAAATGGAAAAAATTGAGTATCGAGCTGTTATTAAATTCTTGTTTTTGAAAGGCAATACGCCTACGCAAATCAAAAATGAGTTGGACTCTATGTATGGGGACTCTGAACCATCATTTACCAAGGTGAAATTTTGGGCAGCTGAATTTAAACGTGGCCGTAAGAGCTTGGGAGATGATGAACGTTCGGGAAGCCCAAAAACTGCAACCACTGACGATAACATTGCTAAAGTTCACCAAATGGTGTTAGACGACCGCCGAATTAAAGTGAGAGAGATAGTAGAGGTTATGAAAATGTCCAAAGAACGGGTTTGTTACATATTAAATCAAGATTTAGGCATGAGAAAGCTGTCCGCGCGTTGGGTGCCGCGTTTGCTTACGTTAGACCAAAAACGTGTTCGAATGAACATTTCCAACGCTCTGTTGGCGCAGTTTAGGTGCAATAAATTCGAGTTTTGGCACCGATTAATTACTGTAGATGAAACTTGGAGACACCATTATATGTTACGCCCGAAACAAAAATTCAGTCAAAACAGTGGACTGCAAAGTGCGAGCCGGCTCCAAAAAAAGCAAAAACTGTTTTTTCGGCTGGGAAAGTGATGGCGACTGTTTTTTGGGATAGTGAAGGAGTTATCTGAAATGATTATTTTCAGAAAGGGAAAACCATTACAGGAGCATACTACGTATAATTACTTGCCAAGCTGAAGGTAGAAATTGCGGAAAAACGGCAACATTTGCAGAAAAAGAAAATCCTGTTTGACAAAGACAACTCACCGTCTCACACATCAGCGGTTGCCGTGGCGAAAATCCATGAATTACGATTTGAACTGCTTGACCATCCGCCTTATTCACCAGATCTAGCCCCAAGTGACTTCTTTTTGTTCCCTCATCTAAAAACTGCGCTCGGAGGGCAGAGATTTTCGTCAAATGAGGAGGCAATCACCTTCGTGAACAATTAACACATGGGCTGAAAAGTGCCGTTTCTAAGAGAGGGCACCACTTGAATTAAATCCATACCATTTTCAGTTAGTACCAACCTTCAAAAGATACGTGTATAAATTTGACAGCTGTCGGACGATTAGTTCTCGAGATATACCGTTGTGAGTGAAGCAACTTTTGTTATTGTGAAAAAAATGGATTCAAAGCAATTTCGTGTGTTGATTTACCATTGCTTTTTGATGGGAAAAAAAGCAGCCGATGCAAAGAAATGGCTTGATAAGTGTTACCCGGACTCTGCACCTTGCGAACGAACCATTCGCAAGTGGATTGAAAACTTTAAAAGTGGTCATACAAGCACCGAAGACGATGCAGATAGTGGACGTCAAAAAAGTCCACAAAATGATTACGAATGACCGTAAAGTGAAGTTGATCGAGATAGCTGAGGCTCTGAAGATATCAAAAGAGCGTGTTGGATATATCATACACGAATATTTGGACATGCGAAAGCTCTGTTCAAAGTGGGTGCCGCGTTTGCTCACAGTCGACCAAAAACAACAACGTGTTGATGATTCAGAGGAGTTTAAAGCTGTTCAACCGCAATAAAGCCGAATTTTTGCATCGGTATGTGACAATGGATGAAACTTGGCTCCATCACTTCACACCAGAGTCAAGTCGGCAGTCAGCTGAGTGGCAAGCAGGCGGCGAACCTCGTCCTCGGCTGGCAAGGTTATGGCATCCGTATTTTGGGATGCACATGGAATAATTTTCATCGACTATCTCCAAAAGGGGCAGACTATCAACAGCGACTATTACATTGCGTTGTTGAAGTGTTTGAAGGACGAAATCGCAGAGAAACGGCCGCATTTGAAGAAAAAGAAAGTGCTGTTTCATCAAGACAATGCACCGTGTCACAAGTCGATGAAAACGATGGCAAAATTGAATGAATTCGGCTACGAATTGGTTCCCCACCCACCGTATTCTCCAGATTTGACCCCCAGCGACTATTTCCTGTTCGCAGACCTCAAAAAAATGCTCGCCGGAAAGAGATTTAAGACCGATGAAGAAGTAATCGCCGAAACAGAGGCCTATTTTGAGGCTAAACCGAAATCGTACTACAAAACTGGTATCGAAAGATTGAAAAATCGTTTCAATCAGTGTATCGCTCTCAAGGGCAACTATGTTATTTTGCAGAGAAAAACGCCAAGTACTATTTGGGCGGGTTAGAGAGATGGAAGCATCGCTGGGGGAAGTGTGTAGAGTTAAAAAAATTTGAGAAAAAATGTCTTGTATCAATGTTCGGTCGGAAACAACCCTCGTAAATTAGGTCTAGAGATAGTTCTTGGTTAAGAACTAGAGGGAAGAGTTAGGAAATGACTACATTTTCCGGCATTAACAGTTGGGAGTTAAAAGGTTCGAGAAATGTTTCCACCGAACACATCTCATGATTATAAAGATTAACGTATTTAAGTGACCCATATTTTGAGTCACGATGTACAATAAATATCTTCGCACAGCAACTCTGGTTGAATGCCACTTCGGAAAAAGGAAATTATTTACAAAGCGGCACATGAATACTTTTCCGATTGCAATTTGACTGTTGCCTGCACGAATTGAATTGCTTTACTGCACGAATATGATTGTATAATGATGCTCTTCCAGTGTTAGCTTTACAATGTCGGCTGTGATTATTTGCAAAAAGAACCTTCAACTTTAAAGTCTAAAGGGGGAGCAGATATTTGTCACAGCATGCTCCATAATTTTTCATATCTCTCTGATATGTGAAACAATTTAGATATAATTGAATGCAACCGAAGCTCTGTATTTAATTGGGAAATCGAGTTTCCTGTCCAGGGCTTTGAAAGAGCTACTCATTTGAATTAGGAGTCTTTATCGTAGATCCCTTGTTTTTTTGTTTTTTTTTAAATTTGCACGCGCTCAAGGGATTTAGGTAGCCAACCGATGAACGTTGGTTTTAAATGTTTGAAGGTTATAAGGACTAGGGAATAAAGACCTAGGCAGGGCATTCCATAAGCGTGTTGTACGGCTTAGGAACGAATCACGATATTTTAGAGTACATCCGAAAGTGGGCTTGAGGGTATACCGATGAGCATTCATAGCGAGACGGGTATTACGGTTAAAAGTTTGAATGGGCGGAATGTTACTGGCGATTTCTACGGAGCGCTGTTGGTGGAAATAGCGATAAAACAGAATAAGACACAACACACTACGTCGGTGTTCGAGGGTGTCCATTGTTTGAGTGATATTAGAGTGACTCCTATCTAGCAGGTGCAGAGATGTTTTGGGCGCACCCGATCAGATGTGGGAATTGTACTCCAATTTCGGTCGGATAAACGCCTTATATATTGAGGCCAGATCAGGGGGAGTGAAATATTTTTTACCTCGCTTGAGGAAACCTAGACATTTCGCAGAATTTTTGGCGATATCAAATATGTGGTCATTCCAACGTAAGTTGTCACAGACACATATACCGAGAATGGAAAGTTTATCGGTTTCGACGATGCAAGCAGGGACGTGAGTCCGGGAATGAATATGAAAAGCAGAGAGTACTGTCATCAGCAAAGGAATATATTGGATTAGAAGTAGCAGACAAGAGATCATTGATGAAAATTAAAAAGAGTGTCAGAGACAGAACGGAGCTCTGGGGCACACCAGCATTTATTTTGTGAATATCAGATTTGAAACCATCCAAGACAACTTGAATTGAACGTTCCGAAAGGTTATTCCTAATCCATTGAAGAAGAGAGTTGTCGATCCCAAGAGCACGCATTTTCGACAAAAGCGCCTGATGCCAAACTCTGTGAAATGCCTTAGAAATATCAAGTGCAACTGTCTTGCTTTTGCCAGAATGATGTACTCTTTGGTTCCGCTTTTCGGTGAGACATGCCATCAGATCACCAGTGGACCTGTTAGAATTGGTTGCCTGGATTAAGTGGTTGGAATTTTGAAAAGCCTGCAAGGTATTTGATTCAGGCGAAATATTTACCAATTTTTGTTCGATTGAAAGGCGGTCCAAAAATCTACAGCGAAAGGGCTTTAGGGTGATTGATGAAATGACCCTATATCTTAAATGATGCATATCGTTTCTATCAAAAATATGAAAACTGTGGACCGGTGTTGCGTAACAACTACTTTTAGCTCATAACAAAAACTAGATTAATCCCGCTTCAATTCCATCCGCAACTAATTACATATTTGTCAATCACTAAAATTTGATTGAATTTGAAACTGGAGATTAACGATTTAAGTCGAATTGGCAACCAAATTCTTAATTTAATTGTAGTTTACGATTGACAACTAACAATTAACTCATTGACGATATATCATTTCAGCAAGTGCAAAGATGAATGTTTTCCCTCAGATGGTTCCAAAATCTCCGGAATATTGCTTACGGGAGCAAACATCAATAACAGAAACTTACTTCCTGATTTACCAAACATTCATGGAGTCCTAATATTTGTCTCGGTTCTAAAGATTCGTATGCATCTTCTTCTTACACCTTTTTTCTGTTTCTCTTAAAGAGCTACTAATTTTTAATTGTCAAATCTCTTAAATATGAACTTTAATGACAATTGAAGAAAACAACGATTGACAACTGTCAAGGCATTCGAAAACAATTTTCAGATTCCGCGGGAAATATTGTAAATATCGTTGGAAATTCATGAAGAGGAGGAATAGTTTCCAGGGAACAAAAATGTTCGTGTGGAATTTTTTTCTCCCCGGAATTACCGGTAGCCCTGATTGATTTGATCGTTGAAGCATAACAGCGTAAATGGTGCCAAGTTAAAATGTTCATTTTTGTTGGAACACCCTTCAGATTAATTGTGAATGAATCATTTTTTTGAAAAAGTAGTTGACTTGTTTGCACTATTGATATAGGGTAGACTGTGTACGGTTGAAACACAGGACGGTTGACACAACACAAATATCTCAGAAGCCGTTCGCCTAATGTGTACGAGTGCTGAGAGAGAATTAAGCAGAATCCGGTCTGTTCACGATATTCAGTCTTGCTTTGATCGCCACGCTGCTCGGTTGCGGACAGGGAGACCTTAATTTTTTTGACAACCAAAAGTAAGTTTTTTTAATTTTTTTTTGTTGTGTGAGTAGTATTCCAGTGAGAATGTTGAGTGTTATTTTTTTGTGTGTGGAATATAATAAAGTAATATGCAGAAATGATTCCGTGTTGTTTATGTTGTTTTGGATTTTTTTTTGTTAGAATAGTGGCTTAGGACGGTTGAAACTTTTTTTATGGGGACGGTTGAAACATATTTTATTCTGTTTAAATTCTTTTTTGTGTTTTTAGATGCCCCGAGTGCGTGTAAGGAAGACTACAAGAGGAAATGTGGATTTGCCAGTCTACAAAGTGGCTTATGACGAGGTGAAGGCAGGCAGTTCATTGCGGAATGCGGTACAGAACCACGGAATGAATCACAGCTCTCTGTTAAGATTTATTCGAAAGCGAGATGCGTCCGAAGGAGAACACCAATGCACCATGGGAAACAAAGCACACATTAAAGCTCGTATTTTCCCAAGACCAAGATATGGAGCTATCAAAATATTTGATACGATGTGCGGATATTTATTTCAGATTAAACAGGAAATTGACATTTGAGCTAACAGTAAAATATAATTTAACTCGATCACGAATCTGGGATGAGACAGAGATAGCTGGTGAAGAATGGTTCCGAATGTTTATGAGGCGAAACCCCTCATTGTCTGTGCGATCACCACAGGCAACAAGTCTCTCAAGGGCCACCAGTTTCAATAAATTTAATGCGGACTCATTTTACGATTGTAATGGATCGTCAAAAGTTTGAGCCCCAGGATGTACCACCTTAATCAAAAAGTTCCCGGCCACATCCACCGTGTGGCGCTCCCATTGTTCCGATTTGAGTTCTGTGTCCTTTGTTAAGTTGGTAAATCTATTGTTGACACACCCTCTAAATCTTAGCGTCATAGCAAAAGTTACGTAGCCAAGAGTACATCTATTTATGTGTGTGTTGGCGATTTTTTTTACAATTTTAGAAATGGGTTTAAATTTGCAACAACGAACTTGCAACAGATTTTGCGTAAAAAACGGAAAGTGGAAAGTTGGAAAAGTGTTTCGGCAACGACTCTCTAAAGAAAACGGTCGTACACCAGTGGCACGAGCGGTTCAAAAGTGGTCGTGAGTCAATCGAAGATGATGAACGCAGTGGCAGACCATCGACTTCGAAAACCGACGAAGACATTGATGAAGTACGAGTAAAAGAAATGTTGGTCAATAACCGCAAATTAACCATCAGAGAGATAGCGGAGGACTTGAGCATTGCCTATGGATCCGTCCTAGACATTTTGGTTAATGATTTGGTTTTCCGTCGTGTATCAGCAAAGTTGGAGGCAAAAGACCTCAATTTCATGCAAAAAAGAGACCGTGTTGACGTCGCAAAAGAGATGATTTGCGAGGCTGAATCCGATTCCACATTCATCAAAAGGATCATTACTGTAGACGAGACGTGGATTTATGAGTACGACACTCAATCCAGACATCAGGCAAGTGACTGGCATTCACCAAATGAGCCGAGACCAAAAAAACCACGTCGTTTTCAGTCAAAAAAGAAGGCAATGCTCACGGTTTCCATGGATTACAACGGTGTAGTGCATCATGAATTTTTGCCAGAAGGCCAGACAGTAAACGAAGAGCATTATTTGGGCGTGGAGCAATTCGCCGAAGGGGACCAGAATTGTGGACAGAAAACTCGTGGACTTTCCACCATGATAACACACCGTCGCACAGTGCCATCATTATTCGTAATTTTTTGACGAAAAATGCAACAAATACCATCCAACAGCCACCGAATTCATCTGATTGGGCTCTCTGTGACTTCTTTCTGTTCAATCGAGTTAAAAAACCATTACGGGGAACGCGTTTTAGCAGCCGCAGGAAGCACTGATGGACATACCGAAAACCGAATATAAAAAATGTTTCGAGGATTGGATCAAGCGCTGGCATAAGTGTGTTGCAGTCGATGGGGATTACTCTGAAGGAGACAATATAAATTCAGATGAATAAACTTGTATTTTCAATTTTCTGAATACATTCCAGGAACTTTTTGATAGGTAGTATACAACACCGAAGAGACCGGCATCACAACTGTGCAAAAACCCGACAAGGTAGTGGTTAGGCGTGGTGCTCGTCAAGTTGGCTTTGTAACTTCTGCCGAAAGAGGAACTTTATTGTCTGTGGCCTTTGCCGGGAATGCTATCGGGAATGTAATTCCATCTTTTTTTTTCTTCCCAAGAGTGCGGTATCAAGACTACTTTTTAAGAGATGGGTCCATTGGATCAGCTGGAGTTGCGAACCCTTCAAGTTGGATGCAGGATAATTCGTTCCTCGGTTTTTTGGATCATTTGAAAAAACATATAAATGCTTCCACATCATACAAAATTTTACTTATCCTTGACAACCATGCATCGCACGTCCACATCGAGGATAATTCGTTCGTCTACGAGGATAATACGTTCCTCGGTTTTTCGGATCATTTGAAAAAACATATAAATGCTTCCACATCATACAAAATTTTACTTATCCTTGACAACCACATCAATTCGCTCGATTTTTGCAAGGAGAACGGCATTGTGCTATTATCTTTTCCATCCCATTGTTCGCACAAACTTCAGCTTCTTGATCATTCCACTTATGGCCCACTCAAAAAAGCAGTGAACTCGACTTGTGACGCCTGGGTGAGAAATGATCCAATCAAAATAATGACGATCTACGTTATTCCTGGAATTGTGGCATCGGCCATGCCAATTGCGCTAACATCGACAAATATACAAGCCGGATTTCAATAAGAGCTGAGGTTCTAATGTCACATAACCGGCCTACTACCCAAGCTGTTGACGAACCTTTGCCACTACCACCTCAAGCAGAGATTCTGCAAAGAGATATTCGGGTTCCGGAAGAAACTACACCAAGAAGATGCAGCATAAATGGACAGCAGAGCTCCCCATCAGGACCATGTACAAGTACACAAGCACTTTCAAGTGGTGCTACTGTGTTTTCTCCGGAGATTGTCCGGCCTGTACCCAAAGCTCTGGCAAGAAAATCGAATCGAGGTCGAAAAAAAAGAAAGTCCACCGCTCCTGGTATGGGGACGGTTGAACGGTTGAAACAAATTGACTTTTTTTCATAAAAATTGATGTATTGCTTAGCACGTCCCGTGCTGACCACGCATATGCTGCGTGATAGACCGTTTTATCCACGTGCTGGTAACGCACGTGCTGCGTGAGAAGGTTAAGTACCTTCCATCCCTTCTCATCTACGTCAGTATGCAGAGGCTGTGGCTCTGAACGTCTTGGAACCTCAGTTGTGATCTGTTGCTGATGGTAGTTAATGTTGAAGTTTCTTGAGATGAAAAGTGTAAACAAATTGTAGACTCTGAAGTCGATACAGATGGAGAGGTGGATGGAGAGAAAGATTTTGAAAGCGATGATGATTTGACCTTCGACCTAGATAGTGATTATATAGAAGTGATTGATGAAGCATTAAACATGTCGAAGTCTACCTTAGCTACTGAAACAGTTGTGGGTACAAACGTAAGAAAAGAGCCGTTCTGTGATATACCTTCTACGTCTGGCATTTATTCTACTCCTACTGATTTATCACTACTGAAGCGTACGCGATTTGAGCCTGCTGAACAAATATCGAACCAGCAAGCGGTTATTGATGAAGGTGTGAATCACTCTGAACAAGTGGTAGTGGAGGGCTCAGACATTTTTGTTGGATCAACCCAAAATCGAGCAAGTTCAAGAAGATGTTCTGGAGACAGAAAAATTTGTTACTTAAAAAGTCTGCTTTAGCATTTCGTGATACGGAGTTAGGAGATGAGTTCAAGGCTCTAGATACTCCATACATATGCTTCACTTATTTTTTAGACGACGTCATAGTTGAACACATTGCCCTTCAGACTAACCTTTATGCAGCTAACAAAAATATTACGACGTCTTTCTCCGTGAATACCTTACAAATACGGCAATATATTGGCATCTTGTTTTTCATGTCAGTTTATAAATATCCCAACGTTCGCTCATACCGGAGCGAATATGCTTTTCAAGCTATACAAAACACAATGTCCAGAAATCGTTTTGACCAAATTCGGAGCAATCTGCATTTCAACGACAACAGCAAATTGCTCGATAAAGAGGTACCGGGATATGATCAGCTGTATAAAATTCGACCTATCATCGAGCATTTCAATAATAAGTTTAAGTCAGTCCCGATGACGTAGCGCATTTGTGTGGATGAACAAATGTGTGGTACAAAGATGAGATCGTTTTTTCGACAATACATGCCGAACAAACTACACAAATGGGGCATCAAGCTTTTCGTGTTATCAGATTCTCAAGGATTTTCTTATGGCTTCGAAGTACACTGCGGTACAGGTGACAATGTAGTGCAGCCAGGTATACCTGATTTAGGAGCTTCCTCGAATGTGGTCATTCGCCTGTCGCAAATTGTTTCCGATTACAAAAACCACATAATATACTTCGACAATTTTTATACATCATTGCCCTTTATTGTATATTTAAAATCTCGAGATATTTATTCTTTGGGGACGATTCGCACAAACCGCATTCCTAACTGTAAGCTGTCCTGCGAAAGCGAACTCAAATCGAAAAAGCGCGGATACTCCACTGAATTTTGTAGCTCTGCTTTTGGTGTCGAAATCTCGACATCTGTATGGAAAGACAACAAAGCTGTTCGATTATCTTCAACCTATGTAGGTGTACAGCCGTTTAAAGATCAAGAAAATGTACAACCAGTAGTTTCAAGATATGAACGATCGAACAAGAAATATATAGACGTCGAATTCCCTAACATAATTCGGGAATATAATCGTCATATGGGTGGAGTAGACCTCATGGATGGGCTCATTGGTCGATATAAAATCCGTTTGAAGACACCAAAATACACAAATCGATTATTTTACCATCTACTCGACCTAGCTATGGTTAATGCTTATATTTTGTTTAGGCGGATTAACAAATCAACTCCACATGACAAAAGTTATCAATTTCCGAACTTCAGAGCGCAGGTTGCACATGTGCTGTGCACATTTCAGGAACCGGGATTACACAAAACTCCTGGGCGTCCGCGCGTAAGTATCTCTATGAAAACCGCATCAGGTATACCTACTTTCTTGCCGCCCACGGACGTGCGTCAGGACGGAGTTGATCATTTTCCACAATTTTTGCCGCGCACTGCCAAAAGGACATGCAAGTTTCGTGGCTGTGCATCACAAACCCAAATAATGTGCAGAAAATGCAATATAAATTTTTGTTTCACGCAGCAGAAGAACTCCTTTTATGCTTTTCACCATAAATAAATTGATTATTCAAGACTTAATTTATATCATAAAAATATAGAGAACAAATGAATATAACAACCAAATGTGCAGTGTTTTTTTTTTGACATAGGTTCAAAAGGCTGTCTCAAGGCAGCTTGCCTCTCCCACCTCCTAAAACGCACGCCTACTGATTTTTCCACTTTTCTATCATTTGATTCGAGTTTCTCTCTCCAACATTAGTCTCCACTAATTTTTTGAGCCTGAACAAAAATTTTGGGAACTAGAGGGTTAATATAATTTATATTTCTATACAGAAAAATATTCTAAAGCGCCCAAAATGTTTGATAAACCCACATGGCTAAAGTAGTTAGAGGGTGGCATTGACAAAATTTGTATCTTTGTACGAGTAGTATAGAAATAAAATGAGTCTACTCGTTCAATCCAGAGTATTGTGGGGCTCCTTTCTTTGTCCAAAACTTGAATTAAAGATACTTGAATTCGTGATCCCATTAGTCTGTTCCTGAGGGCGAAAATACCTCGATATACGAGTAGTATCAGAGAAAAGGTATCACAATTTTGTTAGTAAGCTTACATAGAACTATGAGACGAGCAATTTTGTTGCCTCGTAAGTTCTTCTGAGTAGATTTCGAATTTTTTCGGAAGTAATATCTTCCGCTGAATATTTTGCCCTACAAGGCCACCACGAAGACGACAAAGTTTGGGCCTACAAATATTTCGGCATACACCCCAAAAACTACCAATTCAAAATCGTCATTGAGTAGAAATCCAAAACAGAGGGCACAGCAACCCCTGTACGAGTATCAAACCACCAACGAAAACTGTCTATAACTCACACAATCTTAATTACCCCTTTAAATATTGATAAACAAGTCCTTTCCGGCTATCTACTGCGAAACTTTGGTAATAACAACCGCAGGCAAGCTCCAAACATCAGCATGGCTTACCGCAAGCATCATAAACTCGAATCCTGCTCAAGAATGAGGAAAATTTCCATCCAAAAAAACACTCCAGGCCAGAAGGATTATTGAGTGCGAAACTGTCCCTCACCCTAACTAACTACATAAAACTTACTTTCATGCCGCTGCCACGCAGTGAGTTCACCATTAAACTTCAATTATGCCGCAGGGCCAATTTTGAAAGCCAATTCGATTCGATTTTCCAAAAAAAAAAAAGGAAGGAAAAACGAAATGTTTTCGCGTCAAAAGATAAAGGGCACGGATGCAATGAAATCGCGAATGAGATTTTCAAAGTATGGTATACTCGTAATTAGCTTCGGAGAAGCTAGGGGATGCAGTGGTGAATTTTGGTTATGTAGGAATTTCTTGACTTTAATTAAGATTTCAATGGGGAGTCAACATTTTGAAGGAACTTACGAGTACTCTGCGGATTGCCTGAAGGTATGCGTCAAAGTGGCACTTGAGAGATTAGGTAGGAGTACTACGATGGAGGCAATTACTTGGCGATTTTGTTGGAATTCCGCCGATTTTATGAATTTTAGCAAATATTACATTATATTATTAGATTTAGGGATACAGATGCAGTGAATAAGAAAGTAATTAAAGATCCCTTAATCCTTTAAATTATGAAAAAAATATAGATAAATGGAAAATTCCATGTGAGATTTAAAGAGAAAAGAGGTTTCGTCCCTCTTTACGAACGAGAAGGCAAAAGCGAAAAACTGGAGCTATGTCTGGGAGAAATGAGAACACTCCCTCGTTGTTGATAAGCATCGTAAACGATGTGAGTAAAATCACTCGGACATAAGATTGACGATGTATGTGTGATAGTTGCTTATGTTTCAATATAAGGTCAATGCGGAAAAAACTGGGATATGTTTTGCGCAATCATAAACCCCCTACTGACAAGCCTTAAAACTATTGTTGTAATGGGCATAAATATTAAGAAGGAAAACAACAAACATTATACAATTAGACGGCTACAATCCAGAATATATAAACAGAAATAAACAAAGAGGAGGAGGAATAAATATATATATAAAAAATTATATAGAGTATGACTTTCAAGAATTAAATAGTTCAACTTGTGAATCTCGCAGAATAAAAATTAGAAGCGGAGCTAAAGTAGAGTATTTGTATGCAGTTTACAGACCACCAGCATTAAGTATTGGGTATATAATTTATTTCGTGCGGTTTTTTTTCAAAATTTGAGCGCTTATTTAAGAAAAACATGTACAATAGTATTATTCAAAGTATTGCCCATCTGAAGCTATGACTTTTTCCCATCTTTCTGGAAATTTGTGGATTCCATTCCAAAAGAACTGCGCCGGCTGGGAGCCAAGAATGAATCAAGCCAATTTTTGATATTCTGCTCTGATGTGAACCATATTTCAGTGAGGGCGTTCTGCATCAACCGGAACAAATGGTAGTCAGAAGGGGCAAGGTGTGGGCTATAAGGCGGGTGGGGTAAGGCTTCCCATCCACTGTTTTCCAAATAGTTCTTAACCGGTATAGCAACGTGGGACCGAGCGTTGTCATGATGGAAAATTATTGCCTCGTGTCTGGTCGCATATTCCGGGCGTTTTTCGGCCACTGCTCTCTTCAAGCGGATTAATTGTGTTCGGTAGCGTTGTCCATTGATGGTTTCACCCGGTTTTAGCAGCTCATAATACAGCACACCCATCTGATCCCACCAAATACAGAGCATTACCTTCGCGCCATGGATATTCGGCTTTGCCCTTGATTTGGCTGGTTGGTCGGGTTTCACATATGATTTTTTGCCCTTGGGGTTGTCGTAATGGATCCATTTTCCATCACCAGTAACAATCCGATGCAAAAACGACTTCCTTTTGTGGCGTTCCAGCAGCATTTCGGACATGAGTTCATGTGGGTGGCCGTGGTGTAGTGGTACTAGCAATCGCTTCTCAATCGGAGGGTCAAGGTTCGAATCTTAGCCACGACAAGAGTTTTCATTGCGTGTGAAGGCATAACACTGACATGTAGATTTGGTTGTAGTAGGGTTTTCAAGCACAAATCAACCGTTAAAATTCACAACCGGAATCATTCCGAGTGAAGAAAACCTCTCCACCTATTCGGACTCCCACCCCTGGAGAGCCAATATCGAAACCAAACACACCTGAGTTTCAAACCACTACATCACAACAATGCTTTCCTTTCTATTCCTTCTATCTTTCCGCCCGCGCCCTGGCAACAGTAAAAGGGTATTCATAACCCCTTAGGCGCGCGTAAATTATAAAAAAAAAAAAGTGGAACCCAATTTCCTTGCTTTTGAATATATCCAGCTGCTTTTAAACGTTTTGAAATGGCTGCTTGAGTGACACCCAAAGATTCTGCGAGCTCTTCTTGTGTTTGGCAACAATCTTCATAGAGTAATGCTTCCAGTTCTTCATCTTCAAACTTTTTTGGCTGCCCAGGACGTTCGTCGTCTTCCAAGCCAAAATCGCCACTTTTAAATCGTGCAAACCACTTTTGGCACGTTCGCTCAGCTAGCGCATGTTCACCATAACGATGACTTTCGGCAGCAGTTTTCTTCATATTAAAGTAATGAAGAAGAACTCCCCGCAAAAAAACTTTTTCAGGCACAAAGTTCGACATATTTGAGTGAAAAAATTAAAAATTATTATTTTTGTTTACGCTTCAAATGAATGACATATACTGAAATGACGTACAATGACAGTAGCTTTCCAACGCATGTTCCAATGGAATAATACAAGTTACGCCATCTCTTAGCACGAATTAAGTTATAGACCCAATATAAAAGACTTTATTGAAGAACTTGGAAACCTACTCCAGCAAACAGCAAGGCAAAAAAATAGAGATATGGTGTTAATGGGTGACATGAACATTCAAATTCAGGATCATTATCAAATTCACGCGAGGAACTATTTAGAAATGTTGGCACTCAATGGTTTAATAAACATTATAAAAGAAGATACAAGGGTTGATCTAAATCGAGGATCATCAACACTGGTTGACCATATAGCTATCAACTTAACAGATAGACAAATGATTTCATCAGTCATCAAGAGCGACATTTCTGACCACTTCCCGGTGGTTTATGGGACACTCGACCCATGCAGCAGTGAGCTCCCAGTTGACAGAGCACCTCACTTAAAAAACAGCTTGGTGGACGAAAAAATACACCTAACAAACTGGGAGACGCTATTGATAGAAGAAAACGTGGAGGTAACATACAATAAATTATCAACAACTATACAGAACGTATATAAAAACCCCATGATCCTTGAAAAACCAAAGCGTAAAAGCCCACTAAACAAAGAGATGAGCTCTACAAAAGGTGGAAGACCAACAGACTAAATAAAATTTATGAAGCAAAGTACAAGAAATTACGAAACAAAGTTAATAAAATTATTTTCTGACAAAAGTCCAATTTCTATAAAGAAGAATTTAACGCGGTTAGAAATGATCCCCGTAAAACATGGAGCCTTGTCAACGAAATAATGGGGAAAAAAAAATGTTATACAGCAATTTCAAACAAATGTGCAAAACATTTCTCTGAACAAACGATTCATATTATCCACAATTGTGATATTAACATAACGTCAACACACATCAATAAAACCCTACACAACTCCATCTTCATAGAGGAAACGTGCGTTGAAGAGGTATATAAAATATTAACATTACTGGATCAAAACAAATCAGCAGGGATCGATGGCATTAGAACGAAAGACATTAAAATGCATGCGGATGTATTTGCTCCAATTATCACGAAGGTCATTAACCAGAGTCTAAATGAATGTAAGATACCACATATATTAAAAACATCTATTGTAAGACCAATCTACAAAGGCAGTGCTAAAACCACTGTACAAAATTATAGGCCGATTTCAATTCTGCCTGTGATAGAAAAATGTTTAGAGGAAATGGTAGTCAAGCGGTTTCTAAATTTTGTTAATAACCACAAGATAATCCATGAAAAACAGTACGGCTTCCAAAAAAAGAAAAAGTGCAGGGCAACTCCTTGGTGAATTTGCAAATACCATTAACACAGCCTCAACAAAAATCACCACGTCTTTGTCATGTTTATAGACTTTAGCAAAACATTTGACACACCCTGAATCATGCGAAGCTGATAGAAGCCTTAAGCCGACTTGGAATCAGAGCTACCTTGGCCGACTGGCTTCAAGACTATTTAAGTGGAAGAACTTTTAAAGTTAAAATTAAGAGCGCCTTTAGTATTGTAAAACACTTCGTTGTTTAACTATTTCAACACAATTTGTATAATGTCCAAAACGATGTAAAATACCCAACACGTGCGATAATCTGTCCCGTCAAAGTCTGAATGACGTTGTGGAGTGCATGTACCGCTTTGGCACATCACACATAGATGGCAGCTTTGACGCATACACTACAAGTATAGAGACTACTGCCTCATTTGGAGTTCCTCAAGGTTCAAAGCTAGGTCCCCTGTTATTCATACTTTTCATAAACGAGCTAATGCGAGTTTTTACAAATGGCATTCCATTCGCGTTCGCGGATGATATAGCGATAGTCGTTAGACATAGGTGTCCTGTCACTGGTTTACAAGTAATGCAGGCGGAATTCGATAAAGCTGTAAACTGGTGTCATGATAATGGCCTGATTTTAAATGCGGCGAAGACGAAAATGATGCTCATCCGGGGACCACACCACAAACCCACTGACCTGAGAGTAACCCTCAAAAGGCACACATGTCAAAAAGTCCTATCGAACCAAGAAATCGAATTAGTCGAGAAATACAAATACCTTGGGGTAACCATCGACAGCCATCTTCTGTGGAATGTGCACATAGAGAAACTCCGCTTCAGCCTCAGGCAAGCACTTTATGCCGTGGTGTGCAAACCACGACTGAGTTCACACTCAACAAGCAGTTCTTCTATCGCATTTTATTTTGTTTTTATAAGATATCCTGCAGACGACCTTCCATTGAAAATTCCTGTGTACTTTAGAAAAATTACGCGCTGCTAATCACCGCGCTAGATCGAAAGGCTTAGTCCTTTTTAGACGGCGCAGTAAATTTGTCTCGTCGAGGATCTGTTGAACAGAAATATTTGCATGTCCTTGTAGTCGATTTTTGTGTTTTCGCGCAAACATTTTAATTTCGTTCTGAACGTTTTCGACTCCTAAGTCTCTGTGGATATCATCGTTTCTAATGTACCACGGCGCATTAACAATACCTCGAAGAACTTTGTTTTGGAATGTCTGTAATATATTAATGCTACTATTTTTAGTACAACGCCAAAGTTGTACACCATATGTCCAGATCGGTTTTAGCACTTGCTTGTATAACAGCAGTTTGTTCTCTAAGCTAAGCTTGGAATACTTTCCAATAAGCCAGTAAATATCTCTATATTTTACTTCAAGCTCTTCACGTTTTTTCTTGACGTGTGCTCTCCATTTTAGTTTAGCGTCGAGTGTCATACCGAGATATTTGGCCTAAACACCGGTGGATTCTCAATTTTCTTGAGAGTGAAGTTCACGTGGACAGACTTGTTTTCATTAAGCGCGATTCGCCAAGTCTTTGTCCAATTGTTAATCAGTGTAAGGGCACGTTGCAACTTGGCAGTTGCTTCTTCGACTGTTTTAGCCGTTGCCAAAATGGAGGTGTCATCAGCAAATGTGGCTAGGACAGTGTCGTCCATTTGCGGTATATCGCGGGTAAAAAGCAAATATAGCAGAGGGCCAAGTACACTTCCTTGCGGCACCCCCGCCTTGATTGTCTTAAAAGTGGAATATTCGTTTCCGTGTCTCACGCGGAAGAGTCGGTCTTCCAGGTATGAACCTAAGATACAAGACAATTGCTGGGGTAGGGCTTGTCGAAGTTTATATTTTAGGCCTTCGTGCCATACCTTATCAAAGGCTTGCGAAACGTCAAGTAATGCGCTTGAACAGACTAACTTACACTCGATTGCTCGTTCAATTACATCGGTTATTCGATGCACTTGGTCAACTGTAGAGTGTTGACTTCTAAAGCCAAATTGATGATCAGGCAAGAGGGAATTTGTGTCGGTAATTGGTTTTAGGCAATTAAGAAGGATTCGCTCGAAGACCTTCGATGTAATCGGGAGAAGCGATATTGGTCTATATGACTTGACTTCATAACTTTGGCTACTTTCCACTGGTGCGGTACATGCTCTAATCGACTGCTGGCATTTATAAGATAGAGCAGCTTTAGCAAACCTTTTTTCGGCAACGCTTTGAGTATTTCTCCCGTTATTAAGTCATATCCCGGGGCTTTATTGGGCTTAAGCGTGTCTATAACTTGTCTAAGTTCCCCAAGTGTAGCCTTTTCTACTGGAAAGTTTGCCGTCACGTCTAGCGTATTGACATTCTATGGAAGCACTTCCCCGTCGAATGGTTTAAACGTTTCTGCAAGATGTTCGGCGAAAACATTAGCTTTTTCCTTATCTTCTTTCGCCCAGTCATCCTGGTTTCTTCTTATTGGCGCCACGTGTATTTGGGGCTTTTGAACACTTTTAACGGCTCTCCATATGGAGTAGTTGGTATCCTTTGTCGCTGTGAGTCTTTCAAGGTAGTTATTAATACCTTGATTATTGAAGTCCTTGATCGATTTTTTCAACAAGTTGCAGAGCCAATTGAAGGACGTTTTATCTTGTGGTGCCCGGGTTTCATGCCACTTTTTCCGCGCTCTTCGTTTCTTCCTTATCATTTCTCTGATTTCCGGTGGGTATCTTATGCCGACTTTGGGAACTTTGTTCGACTCGCGGGGAGTGTTCTTCCAGGCCGCTTGCTGTATGACTTCAACAAAACGTTCAAATTCTTTTTCAAGTTAATACGGCGTTCTAAGTGCTACTTTCAACTCAGTATTGTCTATAACGTCTATTCGGAAATCTTCCCAGTGAGTTTTGCTGTTAGTTAATCTGGGTGGTCTTTGTTTCTTAACCAAGGATTCGCACAGTGAGAGGATAACTGGAGAATGATCGGAGGAAAGATCGAAGCCCTCTTCAACTTTGGTATAACTAGCGTTTACTCCTTTTCCGATAAAGAAGTCTATTAGATCGGATGTTTTGGCGACATCCGAGGGCCAGTATGTCGGCTTGCCTGTTGAGTAAAAATAGCAACCACATTCCATACCAGCCCTGTAAAGAGTTTTGCCTTTTTGAGAGATACATCTTGAGCCCCAAAAGCTGTGCTTCGTGTTAAAGTCGCCACCAATAATGAAGATTGGTCCAAGAGAGTTGAATAGGTCAATAAATTCGTGTTTTTTTGTAGCGCGATTGGCAGTAGATTGAGGATATATTAAAAGAGTAATTTTTATTTTTAGCGCGCACCACGGTCATTTGAAATTTGTCAAGTTCAATTATTGCTTCCAGAGTATGTTCAATGCAGTCTTTTATGAACAGGGATGACCCGACTCTTGCGTTTCCCGATGGATGATGAGCGTGATAGTCGCGGTAACCTTTTAATTCCACGCGCGAAAATATTTAGTTCATCAAGCCTTTTCTGTAGCCCGTTGGCATTCCACGCAAGTATATTGAGCTTCTTTGCCATATTTAGTTGCAGAAATTGGCTTCGAACCTAAGAAGCCGTTCGACTATTATCTTATTTATTTTAGTTTGTTCTTCTAGTCTCTCGAGAATTACTGAGAACACATTTGAGGCAGGACCCGGTGATGTACAGTTAGTCATATTTACTCGTAAATTATTGTATTCATTAAATTTTCTTTTTTTGATTTCCAAAACCTTGAATTTCATATGTTAAGCCCTTAATTATAGCAAATTGCAATTACGTATGTATTTATTAACCTTTCTTTTTTTTTTTTGAATTCCAAAAACTAAAACCTTATTTGTAATTCAAATCATTACACAAAACAGCTTAACTTAAAGTAAATATCTGCTCTTGAAAAATAATCTTCTACAGATAAGCGAAAAGGCTTCGCAGGAAGAAATGTAAATATGTTTGAATTTCGCAATTTGAGTATAAGTACCCATTTCTATGAAACCGACGGACAAAATCCACACCAAGTAGTGACTTTTTCTGGATGCATTTGTGACTGATGGGTCTCATGTGGATTGTTATCTCCCTAAAAGCGGCAGCTTTGCTTGCTGACATAGTCATTCGCTCAAAAATGGGCCTCGTCGCTGAAGATGATTTTCTGCGGGGAATTGGGCTAAAATTCCAACTGCTCTTGAATCCAGTCAACGAATGCTCGGCGCTGCTTATGGTTGTTTGGCTTCAGTTTCTGGTTTAGTTGAATTGTGTATGGGCGCAAGTCCCGACGCAAAATTCACCAAGTTGAGTTCTGGAAAAAGCCAAGTTCTTGGGCGTGACGGGGAGTTAACTGGCTCGGGCTATCCTGCACATTCTTCTCCACTGCAGCAATGTTTTCTGCAGACCTTACCTTTCGAAGACGTGCGGGTGTTATTTAATGGTTTATTGGATCAGTTGATTCGAATTTGTCCACCAAACGGCTCGTCGATGATTATGTGCACAGCAAAAATCACGTTTAAGCTCACACTGAGCAATCATTTTTATAATAAAGTTATATACGAATAATTTGCGCGCGTTGTTCAACACTAACTTTCCATGATGATTTGTTCATTACTATAGCCTCCAAATTTGGTAGATGTAGCTTCCCTAACATGGCCTCGGGGGTCCCTATTAAAAAAACACGGTTTTAAGTCATTTTGATTGACAATTGATGTAATTCTGCATCTGTTTTCTGCGCTGATGTCATCGCTGCTTGTAACTGCGTAGGTAGGCGAATTCTTTAACTACTTTTAAGTTATAATTGTCAATGATGATGTTCTGTGCGGACTTAAAAAAGATCATGCCTCTCATGTTGTCAAATGATTTTAGAACGTTTTTTTTTCCAAAAAGTGAAAAAAGTCACATGACAGCGCGTTGGGTGGTCTGGAACTGTTCTTGTCATTGAAGTTCCTGGTTAATCCATTATTGATCACGATGGAGCAGCGAGAATTTTCCATAGCGTTGGAACCAACAAATTTGGATTCGCAAAATTGTCGGAACTTCTACACAGCACTGTATGTGTATTCTGGATTACCTAGCTAGAGATGACATTGAATGGCAACGGGTAATACATAATAGGCTTCGTAGGAGTAGCATCTTTCGATAGATGTTGGTTCGTCAAAAAACGAGATCCTCTGCAGTCTGTTCTGTTAGTAAGCCCTAGTCCCGAGCGGCGTCTTCTAGGAATTTCTTTGGAAATTGTGCAGTGGAGGGGACAAATTGCGAGCTTTCTGCGCCACAAAGCAGGATTAGTGTCGGTTGGTCTGTTGCCCAGCGAGCCGCGACTGTAAAAAAAATCTGCTGCTCCGAAACGCCACAACAATACGGATTGATATTTTGTTGGCGACCTTTAGCTATCGACTACGGACAACGAAAGGTCTCTCCTCGACTCACGAGCAGAAGGTTCTCAGAATGCCGGACTCCCCCAACTTGAACGAGAGTTCTCATGAAATAATATGGACATCTTCGGGCTGAGCAAGATAAGATGGTTGGATGCTGGGGTCTCGGAGATCGCACTGATATTGGGGAACATTTTATAGATTTCTGTGAAAAATGTTTTTGTATCTTGGCAATTGCTTACATCGATATAAGGTAGAAAAGTCACAGCACATGGTTATCAGCAGATACCTAAAGATGGATCGAGGAGCAAATTCCATTTACGGCTCAGATTGCAGCGGCATTAGCAGTAGAGAAACCTGAGTTCGAAGCCGTATATTGTGTGAAGAGAAAGAAAGTGCTGCGTAGTGTCCGACATGAGAAGAGTTCATACATCAACGCACTGGCCTCGAATGCTGCAGATGCAGGTGTGACATAGTCTCTGGTTTTTAACGTAAACACCTGTCGGGAAGACTTAAGTCTACGGGATGCCCATACATCCATGGGAGCGAGGATACGCGTTGCCATTGCTCTGCCGCCTTCCTAAGATACTAAAGTGGAACTTGTGTTGGGGGTGCAAGTTCCATCTTTAGTATGGGTTGAGGCCGATCTAAAACCTCTTACTATTTTTAGGGTCACAGCACCCAGTACTTATTGCAACTCTACATTGGGTCAAACAGGAACCCTTCCCACGACTTTGGGTTTAAACCGCAGGCAGCATGACGCTCCCGCAAGGGGCCTACCTCAACAAGTCAGGCCCGGACCGAGATCCGGGGGGCTCCTGACTCCCATGGTACCGTGATTTAAGTCCTGGTAGTGACTACCGGTGGTCCTGCCGCCAACAAGACCTACGACCGACAGCTTGTAACTTGACAACTTGATGGCGTCATCTGAAGATGTTTACGATAAGACCAGTAATATGCTCTGCGTCCGCTTTTTATTAAACAACGTCATTGATGGGCGAAGCCTTGATAATTGGGCGGGGGCCCTACAGGTGTGACAGTAGGACCGTCTATAACATCACAAAAGAACTTATTGGTGGTTGGAGTTCTAAGCAACATCTATTGAAAAGCTTACATACTCGTAGATGCAGTCTGCTGATTTCGGAGGAGGATCAGCTCAACAGATGGATGGAACATTGCCGCAGTAACAAATTCCAGAATTCGAATTAAACGTCCTAGCAACACAGAGATAGTAGCCGCTGTCAGATCGCACAGTTACTTCAACTGCTCATTTTTAGATCGTGAAAAAATGGGCGGTTGTCGGAGGAGTGGAAAAGAGGACTGATAATCAATCTTCCAAAGAAGGGCAATTTGATAGAATGTGGGAACTGCAGAGGAATATGCGTTCTCCCAGCCGTAGTCAAGATAGTTCTAGAGCGGATAAGATAGTATATAGACTCAACACTCGATTCCAAACAGGCTGGATGTCGGGCTGAATATTCTTGCGTAGATCACATCAACACCTCGCGAGTCATCATTGAGCTATATGTCGAGATCATATCTCCGCTACATCCAGATGCTATCTGGAAAGACTTGCGCAGGAGAGGTATCCCGGGAAAACTTATAGCTATTATCACGGCTACTTACGAGGGTTGTAAGTGCCACGTTCAGCATAGTACTAAGGTGTCGGATGACCCTGAAGTCCATGGTGGAGTACGTCAGGGCTGTAAACTCTCACCGTTGTTGTTCCTGGGAGTCATCAGCGATGTACTTCGGGCACCACTAACTGAGCGAAACCAAGGATTGTGGTGGATAATGACATCTTACCTCAAACAAGGGAACTACGCTGATGATGTTTGCTTTCTTGCACATAAAATAATGAGTCTAAATCAAATGTCACAAGATGTCAAAAGCTGAGACAAACAAAGTAGGGCTTAATATAAATGCGCGAAAAACAAAGGCCTTGCGCATTTCAAACGCTCAATTCAACATTGCCGGTCGAGAAAGTCGAAAACTTTCTATATTTTGACCGATGACGGTGGCACCGAACTCGATATGGACAGCAGAACCGGGAAAGCTAAGGCTGCGTTTGGAATACTATCAAAAATCTGGCAAAGCTATGTTTTCAGCACAAAAAACCAAGCTGAGACTGTTCGGATTCAATATAGAATCAGTACTACTATACGGGTGTAGTACTTGGAAGATTCCGAACACTCCTCTCGTAAATATATTTCTACGTTAGATCTTGAAGACTTTTTAGCCAAACCGTATCTCCAACGAACAGTTCCATCTGTGAATAGGTCAGGAATCTATAGTCAGGAAGAAGCCTAAGCAAGAATAGTCGAAGAGGAATCTAGACGACTGGGAAAGAGCTGGAGTGAGTTGAAATGCATTGCAGAAATCCGAACAAAATGGCGGGTTCCTCGAGGTGTGACAGGATTTAAGTAAAAACAGTAAGTAAGTAGTTAGAGAGGCCAAGAGTTTGCCGATTATTTATTTCTCTTTTTGGGCCGAATTTTCGGATGGCCTGCAGCTGATTTGCCCATCCTATTTAATGTGGAGACTTTCAGGAATACGTATTCGTATATAATATTCATCTCCGGTAGTTTTTGAGATTTTAGCACCGTCCATTTAATAACTCTGGGAACTCCCTTGAATGCTTCTTTGAAATCGATGAAGACCATAGGCAGATCTTTCAAAGCTTTGCGGTATTTTTCTTTCAATATCCGTTGACTATGAAATGCGTCATACGTTAACCTGAGTCCTACGAAGACGCCTTGCTTGTTGCTGTCTGCCCCGCGTATATTTTTAAAGTTTGCGGCAAATGCCTTAAAAATGTCAGGTTAAGCAACAGATCCACTGCTGGTGATTTGATGGGAACCAGAGTCTTCGAACCCAAATCAAAGAGACAACGCAATAGAGGAATACCTCACTAAGGTAGCGCGCTCACGTAGAAGGGCATATCAACAGACTTGGAATGCCCAACTGGTTGGTGTTAACTAAGTACCTAACTAACTGGCCAGGTTTGTTTCTTGACTTCAGAATGAACACAAGTCTATTTCTAAGAGGAGTGAAAAGATTCGCCTTTTTTAGGGACGACATGGACAAATGCTGTCTTCCGCCTGCTCGGCAAAAGTCCTAAAGAGCAGGATAGGCAGGATAGAAACATACTCAATGTGAAAGAACACTTATTTAGAACGAAAAGAAGGTCACCCGATGTTCTTTGGCTGTAATTTTTTTTTATGAATGCAAAACTTTGGTTCTGCTTGTGGATTATTTTTCCATAACGTCGAGAAAATGATATCGGCCAGAACTGATGACCATTCGCGCTCAATTTGTGGCATTTTCCATCACTCTTCCGACGATAGGTCATCTGAGGCTGACCAGACAAAAAGAAGTCTAGAACAGTTAAATCAGGCGATAATGCCGGCCAGTGCAAATCGCCAAAATGACATATTAGGCGATCCAGAAATGCAGCCCACAGAATTTCGGTTGTGGCTCGCGCAATATGTTCTCCAGTCCCAATTGTTCCAATTGAGGAAGAGAAAGTCGTTGAGCATGGCTCTTTAGCGCTCGTCGTCCACTTTGAGCGTGTGCGTATTGGCTCTTCATGGTTTATACGCGGATTTTCGCTGACCAAGAAGCGATAATTTTGTTTATTCAGATATCCTCAGAGATGGAAATGGGCATCGTTCGTCATGATGATTTTCGATGAAAAGTTGTCCTGATGCACTGTCTGCGCTTTGTAAGGAACATCATACCTTGTCTGGTCGATAGGTACTTCGGGGTTATCTGCGACATCTTCAATCACAGCTGTGATATTCTAAGCAGAACACTTCTCCGGGGCAGGCCAGACCTGTCAGCATCTCGTGTTGTCCTATATCAAATATTATTGTTTGACTACGGAAAATTCTTCAATTTCTCTGTTGAAATACAGCATCTTTTGTCCAGTCCCTAAGAAATGAAATCCTTCATTTCATTCCAATAGCCCTACACAGTTTTGGGTTGCCACATGAAACCCGCCCAGTAAATGCTCGATCTACTAGAAATTCTTCATACAGTTCCTATGGCCAGGCCTGCATGTGTTTGTACACCAAAAACCTCCTATTAATAACCTGACCAGCTCCTGTAGTGTAGTTTTAGGTAAGAATAGTCTGCCAGATACCGTAAAAATATAAAAATGTCCAAATCGATATTTCCAACTCTGCAGCAATTTAAGGAAGAAGAGTAAGATACCTTAACGAACTTGAAATGTACAAGATGCGTTGAAGGTTATTTCATATGTAAGAGTTCAACTAACCTAAAGGATCTACTGGTTGAGACTCAGATTTGACTTCAGGGCCCCATTATCAAGTGTTTAGTTAAATTGGTGCGGTGTCTGGTGGGTGCCTAGTAATTCGACTGGAGATTGGGTAACCAACCCCTTTGGAAGGTCGTTTGGGGCAGCGAACGAGAGAGGGGGGAAGAGTGGCCTCTCACTAGGACACTTCCTCTTGTTCCAGTCAGGCTGAACTATTAAGTGTAATCCCTATATGAGCTGCTTCGACGTAATTGGATACCAGGTCTATAGGGATCTCCAATATTGAGTCAAGGTGTTGGAAAAGAGTTGGTGGCGGATGAACCCTTAATGGGTCAATGGCAGCGCTCATATCCCGAAGTGGATTACTGGCACCGGAATATCCGGCCTGCTGTCCTAAGGTCAAATCTAGGGCCTGGCCCTCTAAGTTGGGGGTTGTGCCGTCGGGGTAACTTCCCGACAATGGAAAAAAAAGAACAGTTATGAGAGAGACACAACCAGCCTCGGATAATGGAACTCCTTAAAGGGCAAATAGACCCAGAACGTCAATGGACTACGATATGAGAGTATGTACCTGGAATGTACGAACGCTGTACACCCCAGGTGCTGCTCGAAAACTTGAGCAAATGTTGACTCTGACCACTTTCTTGTTGCGACTAAATTCAGAGCTCGACTGTCCAACGAGAAGAAACTGCGAACCGCCCAGAAAAAGAAATTCAACGTTGGACACCTTAGCACACCTGGAATAGCCAGAGACTACAGAGAGCGCCTGAGTGAGAAACTCTCCACTGTGCACTCACGTACCACAGACGCCAACCATCAGTGGTGCCAGTATCGCGACATCATCATGGAGAGAGCCGAAAACCATCTTGGGGTACCAGCCACTCCAGAGAAAGAGCCCGTGGTATGATGATGAATGCGTTTACAGGAAAAAGGTGACAGAAGATGCACACAAGAAAATGCTGCAGCGCAAAACAAGGACAGCAAGGGAAGAGTATCGAGCCAGGAGGAGGGAAGAGAAGAAGATCCTGCGTAGAAAAAGAGGGCCTACGCAGCATTCCAGCTCAGGGAGATCGAAGAGTCTCGTGATCGAAACAACATCCGAAGGTTTTATAAGAAATCCAAGCAACTGGCTTGGCTTTGTGTTCAAAACCGGAACACAAGCTCTTCGAAACATCGAAGAAAACCTAGTCACCGAAGTACAGGGAATAGTAGATGTGTTTAAGTAGCATTTCCAGCAGCTGCCAAATGGGCATCATGTAGAGAGAGTGATAGGGCAAGAAGAGAACCCACGTCCAGTCTATGAGGAACCAGTTCCACCACCCAGTATAGAAGAAGTTGGCTTAGCAATAAAAAAGCTTAAGAACAACAAGGCTGCAGGTTCTGATGGCTTAACAGCCGAGCTCTTCAAATACGGTGGCGATGTTTTGGTAGGGCGCATACACCAAATCATCATCCAAGTATGGGTGGAAGAAAGCATGCCCGACGACTGGACTATCAGCTCCATATGCCCCATCTACAAAAAAGGCGATCCTATGTCTTGCAAGAACTATTGTGGCATATCCCTGCTTAATGTCGCATATAAGATCCTATCCAACGTACTGTGTGAACGTCTCAAACCTTTCTGCAATACACTAATCGGCACGTACCAGTGTGGCTTCCGGCCCGGCAGATCGACTATACGCCAAATTTTCACACTGAGACAAATCCTTGAAAAGACCAACGAATTTCAAGTCGAGGCTCACCACCTTTTCATCGACTTCAAGGCCGCATATGACAGCATTAATCGTCAGGAGCTTTATATGGCGATGGCTGAATTCGGGGTCCCGGCAAAACTGATCCAGTTTTATAGCGTGACACTGGAAAACACGTACTGCAACGTGCAGTTTGGAAGTAGCTCCTCCGGAATATTTCAAACATACACCGGATTTCGACAAGGTGATTTCCTCAATCTCGTCCTAGAGCAGATAGTGCGCAGGGCAGGTGTCAACACGGAAGGCGCTATCTTCAACAAGTCCGTCCAGCTCCTGGGATATGCGGACGATATTGATATCATCGGGCGCTTGCAGCGTTCATGGCGATTGAAGAAGTAAACGAAGACAAGACCAAGTACATGCTATCAACAAACAAAGAATCATCTGTCCACCGCCTAGGACAAAACGTCACTATTAATAGCAACAATTTCGAGGTAGTTAAGGAGTTCATCTACCTCGGAGTAAACATGAACTCCACAAATGGCACCTTAGTGGAGATCCGACAAAGAATTACCATAGGAAACAGCTGCTACTTCGGTTTGGCAAAGCAATTGGGTTCAAAACTCCTTACTCGAAGGACGAAATGTACGCTTTACAAAGCCCTTATCCTGCCAGTTCTACTGTACGGCGCCGAGTGCTGGACGATAAGCAGGAAGGGAGAGTTAATTGTTGGTCCTGTGTGCGAGGAGGGCGAATGGAGGAGAAGATACAACCGCGAACTCTACTCGTAGTCCAAAAAGCCAAAATACGTCGACAACAATGCTCCAGCTAAGAGAATCTTCGAATCTCAGCCCTCAGGTTAGAGACGACAAGGAAGACTGAACCTACGTTTCAAAGACCAAGCTATCGCGGATGCCAGAGCGCTTGGTCTGGATAACTGTAAGCAGCGTGCCCGGGATTGTAGAGGATGGAAGGCTGAAGTGTCTCAGGCAGAGACTTTCCACGGGTCGGGAGCCCGTTAAGTAAGTAAGAAAGTTAAATTGGTGCAAGTCATCGTTTTCTACGCAAAACCTACAAATTTGTTCTTTGTCGATATCGTTGGACCGATAATTGGTTTGTGAAACGCATGATTCTAATAGTTTTGGACACGGGATTCTTAGGATTAAGTCCTGCATCGCTACAGACAATATAGAGTTCACCTTTAAAGATGAAATGAGCTCTATAGTATAGACAGGGATTCACGTCCATAATACTTAATTTCGTTTTCCGCCTTCAACATAAAATATGTGCATTCCCAGATTATTCATTGTCGTCTTCGTCCTCATCGTCAATTCCTATCGATTTGATTGATTTCAGTTGGTCTTGCACTTGGTCACGTACACTCTGGTACCGCATAATCTTCCTTAATAATCATCACGTCATTATGCACATCCTTTTCATCATCTTGTGGTTTGGTCTCCATACCGTGCTCCTTAGTCGCATCCTTTCATATGCTAAATACGAATACCTAGCAGTGCATCAGTTTTGACTTTATTCGTACATATGCAAGAAAATTTTATTGCATTTTTAAAGGACCAATATTTCATTGGGGAGGGATAACGTGAAAGGACGAGAAATGCAGACAAGATAGGTTAGAAGCCGGATTATCATCCATCTTCTCAGGAATAGTTGAGGAATAGGAATTCTGTTTTAAGCAGGAGCTGTGTTGGAAGGCCTCCCACATATTTCTTCCCATAATTCTGAACTGGATTTTCCTCCTTTTTCCAACAAGTTTTAGAGGTTTAGAGGTGTACCTTAGGATTTCACCGCAATAAGGGGGTCACAAATTTAAAAAAGATCTTAAAGTGTTCAAACACTGGTCATGTGTCGTTTGTGCCTCTTATGCTTCCAGTTTGTCATTATTTCAGGTTGAACGTGTGGTAACTGACAAGGAAAATTGAACGTCATGTTGTAACACTGGCCAGGGATAATGTACTCATCGTAAGTGATGAGGGTCGAATAAGGATGGATCTAGTGGGACTGTAGGCAAATTGATTGCACAACAGGATTTACTTAATGATGGGAGTAGTAGTTGTACAGGAGAATAGTAGTAGTAGTAGTAGTTGTACAGGAGAATAGTAGTAGTAGTAGTAGTAGTAGTCTATAAGGATTAAAAGGTGAAGGATGCATAATTCTTTTACTATTAAAAATTTTCTATGACAGTTTTCTCATCCTGGTATGGGCTAACTTGACACTGATCGACAAGTTTAGTGGCTAAAGCGGGCGGTATAATACAAAAGAATTAGAAGAGGTTTAAGATGGCATCAACTGGTTAGGAGTAACACGATGACAAAAGTTTCCATATAATGGGATTACAAATCGATAGATGCTGGGCATGTCAAAATTCGGTTTCATCTCTGAATGGATTTGCTAGCCGTTGATCTTGGCAATTTCTTATTCTTGGTAAATTCTTACTTATGCAGTACCATCGTAAATCAATAGACCTACATCGTCCTAGGGCTTTCAACCCTATACGAAGGAGTTAGAAAAAAATGTCGTGTCGAACCAACTAATAACTATTGACGACCCTGACAAAATATTAAAGGACAACGATCTACGGATTTGTACGTGGAAAGTTCGGACCCTTGCGGGTATCCTCGACTGCTGCAAAGCATACCGCCATGGGATGAACCGGGCAAACAAATTGTGGAAAACCGTGATATCTACTATGGAGAATCTTACATACAACCGGCGCGTCAAGGAAAGGAGTCGCAGCGTTTATTCCATGCGGATTCGATATTGGATGAGGTCTTAGGAAACAAGTCTTGAGCTTCAGGCATGTATGCGTTTGACGACGAACCGTATAAAGGCAAAATTCGCTAAAATATGCCTCAAGAACGCCTGTGCTCTTGAGGAGCAAAGGAGCAGAACGACGGAACGTAATGTAACTATAGCCAGCAAACAGATTCCACGCTTTTTCCGATATTGATACATGGTGCCCCAAAATTAATCATCCAATTTTGTTTTTGAATTACTTTTTTACTAAATAAAATAACAATTATTTTGAGTGATCTTTATTTGGACTCTTACAATTGTTTCTGTTAAGTGGAAAAGATGATATCCACCAAGTAGCTGCCGCCAGTGTTGATACACATTTGTGCCGGTTTTATCGCATTTTCCTTGACTTTCCGCAAGATTTCCGGTGATAATTGTTCGCATTCCTGTCGAATATTCTCCGTAAGGGCTGCGAAGAAAGAGGTCTATGATTGTTAAATCTGGCGATCTTGCTGGCCATGCCAAACAGCCAAAACGGGAGATTACGCGACCAGGAAACGCTTCCTTCACAATACCCATTATTGCACCATCTTGTTGAAACCATATGTTTACCAAGCCCCACTCATCCAATTCCGGCAGTAAGAAGTCGTTTATCAAGGCCCTCTAGCATTCGCCAGTAACAGCGACCATATTGCCAATGGCGTCCTCAAAAAAATACGGCCCAATCCCTCCTCCCGCGTAAACGCCGCACCGCACAGTGGCTTTGAGTGGATATAATGGCTCTTCGTGCATCACATGCGGATTTTCAGAGCCCCAGAAACGAAGAGTTTGCTTATTGACGTAACCGCTTAAGTGGAAATGCGTTGCTCGTCGCTCATGATGATTTTCGACACAAAATCGTCCTCTTCGTTGTTGAGATTGAGGATGGCTTTACAGTAGTTCACACGCGACTGACTTCAGGAGGCATTAACTGATGCATTGTTTGCATTTTGTACGGGAACATGTGTATGCCTTTCACTAAAATTCGCTGTAGGGTCTATCTGGTGATGCCCAATTGCGTGGCCCGTCGGTCGCCTTGTTGACGTTTCTTCGTTCTCAGCGATATCGGCAGCCACAGCCGCGATATTCTCGGCGGAACGACCGGTCTGGTAGCTAAGCGCCGGAATGTTTGCCCATTTGGTGCGACACGGTTAGGAAATCGACGTCGAAATTCAGGCTGCGCTAACACCACCGACCGATTATTGGTCAAAAACATCGACACAATTATTCCACGCACTTGCGGAGTATAGTGCTCCATTGCTTGTCTGTTTGTACACTGCAGCTATTCAGTTTACAAACGTCAAATATGATTGATGTACGACACTATTTGCAAAAATTATACCATCTTCCTCTAGGGTGATTAATTTTGCGCTACCTTGTATAAAGGGACCTGGTTGACTCTTGATGAGTATACCGTCAACCAAATTGAACATATTACAATCGACGCAAGGCACTCCTCCAATTCTCCGGATGCCCAAATGTTTCCAGCAGCTAACATCGCATCGGACCAAAGCCAACAAACCATTGTAAGTAAGCTAAACGTCGAACACCAGGAATCGCCAGGGCTTTACCGATCGATTGTCTTTAACCTTTCGAGGAGTCCGATGCCTAAAACATCGAACGTAGAAAACAATTGTCATCATTGCCAATAGCAAATAAAGACAGACAAACATCTGATGTACAGAGTGGCCCTGATGAAAAGAACGAGAGGGGCTCGGGAGCTCAACGAGCAGAAAAGAAGGGAAATATCGACTCCTCAGAAGAAAAAAAGAAAAAGCACGAGAAGCGCCCAATCGTAGCGTGAGAAAGGTGCTACCGGAATAACGAAGATGCTTGAGCTGTAAGGCCCGAAAGGAAATCTGTAGAATTGAGAAGGAAACCTCGTGGCAGAACCATAGTCTGTGCTGAGAAGCTGGAATGAATATTTCTGCAGACTGTTAAACGGTGATGATAGCCTATGATAGACAACATTTCAATCCACCAAGTTGACGTTATTTCCTATCTCAAGCTTAAGTCTAACAAAGCTGCTGGGTCCGATGGGTTAACTGCCGACCTGTTTAAACCAGTAGGTGATGATAGGGCACGGAGCCCATATCAACACATCTTCAAAATCTGGATCTCAGCAGTGTCTGTCCGATCCTATAGGGTGATCCTTTGAACTGAGACGCACATGACAGCATCTATACAGACGAACTATGCAGAGCTATTTCTAGTTTTGGCCATGCGTTGTTATGTGATTTTCCCAACATCGTTCTTGAAAGAATTGTCCGAAATTCGCAAGTCAACTTCAAAGCGAACTGTTCGGGCTGTACAGCAATGCCAACCCCGTCAGAAAAACGCTGATAACCCGGCTTAGATGGCTAGGTCACCTTGAATGCATGGGCTCAAGATCCCGGTGGCGTTAAAAACTACGAGTGACTCCAACACAGGGTGACAACGCAGTAGAGGACGACTTAGGTTGCACACAAGTGGCAAAAGACCGCGCTAGCCGGAGAGGCATGTTAGCTGAAGCCTTCTTCCACCCCGGACTGTAGGGCCATATTAGATACAAATATGTGCAAGTATGTGTATGTATAACAATAATAGTAGTGATAGAACAAGTAAATTTGCAATTTATATTGGGTCTACAAGTAAGTTTCCAGCGTTTTTTTCCAAAATTTGAAGTTTTATTATGAAAACATAGTTACAATGCTTTATTCAAAGTATCGTCCATCGGAAGCTACAACTTTCCCCCATCTTTCTGGCAATTTATGAATTCCGGACCAAAAAATTTCTCGTCTTTCGAGCCCAAGAACGTACCGAGCCAATTTTTGATTTCCTCTACTGAGATGAAGCGTATTCCCGTAAGAGTGTTCTGCATCGAACGAAACAAGTGGTAGTCAGATGGTGCCAAGTCTGGACTGTAAGGCGGGTGAGGAAGAATTTCCCATCCACTATTTTCCAAATAGTTTTTCACCGAAACAGCAACATGTGGCCGAGCGTTGTCGTGATGAAAAATGACGGACTCATGCCTGGTCTCATATTCTGGCCGTTTTTCTTTTAATGCCCACTTCAAACGAATTAGTTGGGTTCGATATAATGGTCCTTTGATGGTTTCACCACTCGGAAGCTCGTAGTATACGACACCCTTTTGACCCCACCATATGCAGAGCATGACCTTATTCACGTGAATATTTCGTTTCGGCGTCGATTGGGCGGGCTCGCCGGGCTTTGTATACGATTTTCTGCGTTTAGGATTATCATAATAAATCCATTTCCCATCATCAGTGACAATACGATGCAAAAATGATTTATTTTTATACCGCTGCAGTAACATTTCGGACATGCAAAATCGCCGTTCGACGTCTCTTGGCTTCAATTCGTACGGCACCCAGTTTCCAACCTTTTGAATGAATCCCAGTGCTTTAGGCGATGCAGCAAGTTTTTCTTGAATCTGACACGGATCCTCATCCAGTAAAGCGTCCAATTCCTCGTCTTCAAAACTTTTCGGCTTTCCGGGGCGATCTTTGTCTTCAACTCCAAAATCACCACTTTTGAACCGTTTGAACCACTCGCGGCACGTCGATTCACCAATACATTCCGTCCCATAAGTTTCCGAAAGCAAACAATAGGCCTCAGCCGCACTTTTCTTCATTTAAAGAATAAAAGCAGCGCTTCCCGCAAATGACGTTTATTTGGCTGGAAACTTGCCATGATTTTGGTCGATAAAATGTACGACACCGATAGAACTGCTCAAATATAACGCTGCAAAGTTGTTGACAGATACAAAACCTACAAATAAAACACATGGGGTCTGACATTTCTGCCCGAGATCCACTGGTGGCGCCATCTCTGACAAACGCTGGAAACTTACTTGTAGACTCAATATATAAAAAAGAAAAAAAAAAACAGAAAGAGACGGTTGATATTACAACAAATTAAATATTGGGTCTATAACTTCGTGCGGTTTGCTAAGAGATGGCGTAACTTGTATTATTCCATTGTTATTATTCCATTGGAACATGCTTTGGAAAGCTACTGTCATTGTACGTCATTTCAGTATATGTCATTCATTTGAAGCGTAAACAACAATAATTTTTTTTTCACTTAAATATGTCGAACTTTGTGCCTGAAAAAGTGTTTTTGCGGGGAGTTCTTCTTCATTACTTTAATATGAAGAAAACTGCTGCCGAAGGTCATCGTATTTTGGTGGAAGTTTATGGTGAACATGCGCTAGCTGAGCGAGCGTGCCAAAAGTGGATTGCACAATTTAAAAGTGGTGATATTGGCTTGGAAGACGATGAACGTCCTGGGCAGCCAAACAAGTTTGAAGATGAAGAACTGGAAACATTACTCTATGAAGATTGTTGCCAAACGCAAGAAGAGCTCGCAGAATCTTTGGGTGTCACTCAAGCAGCCATTTCAAAACTTTTAAAAGCAGCTGGATATATTCAAAAGCAAGGAAATTGGGTTCCACATGAACTCATGTCCGAAATGCTGCTGGAACGCCACAAAAGGAAGTCGTTTTTGCATCGGATTGTTACTGGTGATGAAAAATGGATCCATTACGACAACCCCAAGGGCAAAAAATCATATGTGAAACCCGACCAACCAGCCAAATCAACGGCAAAGCCGAATATCCATGGCGCGAAGGTAATGCTCTGTATTTGGTGGGATCAGATGGGTGTGCTGTATTATGAGCAGCTAAAACTGGGTGAAACCATCAATGGACAACGCTGCCGAACACAGTTAATCCATTTGAAGAGAGCAGTGGTCGAAAAACGCCCGGAATATGCGACCAGACACGAGGCAATAATTTTCCATCATGACAACGCTCGGCCCCACGTTGCTATACCGGTTAAGAAGTATTTGGAAAACAGTGAATGGGAAGTCTTACCCCACCCGGTGCTTCTAATTTTCCTAATATTTATGGGAAAGGAATTCTACAGCCGTGCAGAATTTACGAAAAATTCAGGCGTTCAGAAGTCAAGCAGGCATAGCTCGATTGAAAAAGCAGACATGATCTACCTGACTGAAGGAAGCGTAGCTTATTGAATAGGTGTGCCGGTTGCTTAGTTTGAATTATATCCTGCAAGAGACTGAGGGTTCTATATTTGAGCACGTCATCAAATGTACATTCGCTGATTTGTTTTGAGTAAAAGGAAACATGGTCATACCGTTTCAGGTTAAATATAAAGCGGGCAATATTATTATATTGTATATGACATTGAGCTTTCTTCTGGAGTCGTAGTCAGGGCAGCAAAGGATCTCAGAACAATAGAACAGAATCGGCATTAGTAGGGTTTCCACTAACAAAATTTTTGTCCGTGTAGGGATAAAGCGATGTGTAGTCCAGAGAGCACGTAGTCCACCGTATACCTTACCTATAATGGCGTTTATGTGGAGTCAACGTACTCTATTGGAGTTTGAGGTAGCTGGATTGATGGAAAGTGAGTAAGATCCAATTTTATTTTATGGATCACAAGTGCTTTTGTCTTTTGCGCATTAAGACGCAGTTCGTTCTTAGCCAACCAAACAAGTATACGCTGGAGATCTTCATTTACCTGCGCAGTGGCTTAGTGAATTAAATTCATTGGAGAGCTTAAGTGGATCTGGGCATCATCAGCGAACATGTGGATTGTGCTATGCTCAACAATCTTGGGCAGTTTATTTACATAGAGCGAGAAAAGCAATGGTCCTAAAATAGAGCCTTGCGGTACCCCCCTCTTTACTGACAAAGGACATGAACATCGGTTACCCGCTACAACCCGTTGCTGTCTCCCTTCTAAATAGGAAAATATAAGTTTTGTGGAGGGCAATGAAAAATTGAACTCTTCCCTAAGCTTTGAGCAGAGAATAGTGTGGCTAACCGTGTCGAATGCTTTTGAAAAGTCAAGTAACGTAAGGATTGTAACACGGTTTTCATCAACAGCTTTTCTAATTTCATCGACGACCATTGACAACGCAGTCTTGCAACTTCGTTTTTGACGGAAACCAGATTGGTTCTCGCAGAATAGTTTTTTAGTCAAAAGATAGTTTTGTATCTGAATTAGAATGCATTTTTCAAAAACTTTTGAAAGGAATGGCAAAATTGAGATTGGTCTGAGTTCCACCGTATTTCCATTCGATTTCTTAGGAATAGGAATAATTTTAATATCTTTCCAATGAGCGGGAAAGACTGATGTCGTTAAAATTGAGTTGAAGACGTGTGTTATATAAGGCAGTAAATATGAAAGCAGAAGCTTAACAAATTTTGGGTGGATTTCGTCGAGTCCCATAGGGTTTGATTTGATCGATAGTACCGCTTCTGCAACGTCTTCCTCGTGTAGCATATAGAAATCGAAGTGTGATTCTCTACAATCGTTGGGTGACTGGTCGAAAGTGGTTAGGCTTACTGAGGAAGGATCACTCGACGCTATGAAAATTGTAAGCTGGTAGCAGTCTATATCATCAGGAGTTTTAGGCCTTTGTTTTCCTAACCCAAATTCACGGATATGTTTCCAAAACTCTTTGCCTGAGGAAAAGCTACCAAATTTCCTATAGTAGAAAACGCGCTTGGCATTTCTTATTTTAGAAACCGTTTTATTGCGGAGTCTGCGATATTTATTCAAAAACTAATCCATTCGGTATTTCTTCCAGCTTTTATAGGCATCATCACGTTTTTTCATAAGCTATAGGATATTAGGGGTAAGCCATTGAAGGAAAGGGGGCTTGGCAAATTTTGCTTTTAACGGCACATGTTTGTTGAAGAGGAAAGCAATTTTTTCCTGCAGAAAGTTAGTTTGATCATCAACAAGGGGCATCCGATATATATGCTCCCAGCATTTGGCTATAGTATCTGCTTGCAATTGAGCATGACTTTAGACTCAGCAAATTCGTTTTTAGCGTGGTAAGTTAGATACATCAAGTCATGCTTTGAGAATGCAGGTGCTGAGAGTTGGCTATACAACAGGACTTTCCCCATATCGGATACAAAAATTGAATCGATAAGAGTCGAAGTAGTGATCGTATAGTGGGTAGGGGTTTACGTCCTCGCGAATAAGAAATGTTTCGCGGGCCTTTCTAAAAATTGTCAAGACATGTGTATATAACAGTCTATAAGAGACTGTATGACTTTTTATTTAAATGTCAATTTGGAGCAGTTTTTTTTTAAACAAATATGCTTGCTCGGTAGCAATGCTTAAATGAATCACGCTTTACGATGGATTTTATAGACGATTTTCTCAATTAAGTAAAGCACGAGTTGGACACCAATATTAAGTGCTGTCACGATCATGCCTTTTGTTTAATCTCCATAAATCCAATTACTCCCTGCGCCATTTGGTCGTGTTCGTACTGTACAGTATCTGTAGTATAAATTCGTTGCATTTACTGGCTAAACTCAGTTTGAATCGTACCATTGTTGGTTTCCAGGAAATTTAAAAAAAAAAACAACGTCAAAATGAAATTCTTCTTGGTCCTTTCATTAGCCACTTTGGCATTTTTAGGTAAGAAAACTTTCTTGAAAAACGATCGTTTTAACCGTACGTCTTCTCTTTTTTTAGCTACTTGGCAAGTGGACTTCGCATCGGCTTCACCGTCTCCCAGGGCTGAGCCGGCATTACCAGCATACTCTCAAAAATGTAAGTAAATGAGACAACGTAAGACAATTTAAATGCAGAATGATATTGCCGATTTTTGTTTTAGCTTTTGAGGAGGCCTATGCCAATCAAGACGCCTCAGGAATCGCTGATGTTTTTCAGGATATGTGGAATGTCCATGGACCAAAGACTATTGAGACCTAAGTAACAAGGGTTACATCAAACGCAAAAATAGTAACAAATTAATAAATCATACGATTTATTATATCGCAAGGATATTTGGAAATTATTTATTTTTTTTTTTCAAAAGAAGATAGTTGCAGGCAACAAGGTGAACTCTTTGATCCTGTTTTTATTTAACCTAAACCACTCCATATGGTATCATGGTAGATTCCTTTCTTCTTTTGGGAAGAGGCTTTGCTGGAATGGTTTTCGAGAAAATTGTGTGCTTAAATCATTCAAAGTCAAAATAGGTCAATTCCTGTTTTCAGTGAAGAAGAGATGGGTCTAGCGGAGAAACCCCACAAGACTTCCGGACCTGACGAAATACCGACGGAAATGCTGCAAACCCAGATATGCCTACATCTACTGCTGAACGTGTACGGCAGCTTCCTTGAGGAAGGGGTCTTTCTCAGGAGTTAGAAGACGCAAAGCTTTGTGCTGTCCACTGTGCATGCTGGACAATGCAGGGAAACTTCTTGAAAGATGTTGGATCAAGGTGACCTGTACATTAGACAGTATGGCTTTAGAAAGAGCCACTCTACAATCGAAGCTATCGGAGATGTAATAAAGTCTGCCCAAACCGCGCACCAAGACAACCACTTCTCAAAGAAGATCATACTGTTGACAACTCTGGATTTGCGAAATGTCTTCAATTCAATCAGGAGCGATATACTGAATGGCCTGGAATATACGAGTTCTTTAAACATTTCAGTTTGCCTCTTCCGGATGCTGAGGAACTACCTCTAAAACCGGAAGCTAATCTACGAAAACACGGAAGGCCCTCGAAGAAAGGAAATCACTTCCGGAACAGCAAGGGGTCGATCCTGGGACCTGACCTTTCGAACATCTCCTACGATGGCATACTTCGCAGGGAGATGTTTGAAGATTACTTCCTGGTAGGCTACGAAAATGATATTGCCTCTGTGATTAAGGCAAAAGACGCGGAGAACGCTCAAAAGAAGCTAAACCAGGTTATGAGCCACGTGAACTCAATATGGTCTTAGTCTAGCTACAGAAAATACCGAGATAGTCCTCCTAATCAAGAAGAGGATCCCGACAATTTTTGACTTCCCAATCGGGCATGAAGTTATAACAAGCAAGGAAGCAGTGAAATACTCGGGGCTGACTATCAATACGAAATTGACCTTCTTGCAAGAGATAAAGTCCATATCGAAACGAGCGTCAAAGATCGCAATGCCACTCAGCAGATTGATAGCAAACATAGGGGGCCCTCTAATGTTAATCACACACGCTATTCTTCTATATGGCTGTGCATACGCACTTAGACAAGAAAAGTACAAAAAGCAGATGGCAGCAGTGCAGAAACGCGGAGCTCTACGAGTGTCAAGCTTGTACCGAACTTCGTGAAAACGATTTGCAAATCGAATGGCCCTAACACTTATGTAGTCGAAAGCAGAGACTCTTACTGTCATGCTCGAAACACAGAAACACACTTCCTAACTAGCTACATGAGAACCATCTCCTATAACTGGAACCGCGAGTGAGCTAAATACTACAAGCCGCTGTTGCTTGTATCTTGCGACGTATATACGAAAACTTTCCAGACTGAACAATGATACAAGACATTTTTTATTTTTCTACATAGTCTCCTTGTAGCTCTAAACACTTCTCCCAGCGATGCTCCAATCCCTCTAACCCGTCCAAATAGTACTCGGCGTTTTTCTCTGCAAAATAATTGTTCACGAAGGTGATTGCCTCCTCATTTGACGAAAATCTCTGTCCTCCGAGAGCAGTTTTTAGATGAGGGAACAAAAAGAAGTCTCTTGGGGCTAAATCTGGTGAATAAGGCGGATGGTCAAGCAGTTCAAACCGTAATTCGTGGATTTTCGCATTGGCAACCGTTTAGGTGTGAGACGGCGCGTTGTCTTGGTGAAACAGGATTTTCTTTTTCTGCAAATGTGGCCGTTTTTCCGCAATTTCTGCCTTCAGCTGGGCAAGTAATGATGCGTAGTATGCTCCTGTAATGGTTATTCCTTTTTGAAGATAATCGATTAAGATAACTCCTTTACTCTCCCAAAAAACAGTCGCCATCACTTTCCCAGCCGAAAAAAAATGTTTTGCTTTTTTTGGAGTCGGCTCGCCCTTTGCAGTCCACTGCTTTGACTGAATTTTTGTTTCGGGCGTATAATGGTGTATCCAAGTTTCATCTACAGTAATTAATCGGCGCCAAAACTCGGATTTATTGCGCCTAAACTGCGCCAACAGAGCGTTGGAAATGTTCATTCGAACACGTTTTTGGTCTAACGTAAGCAAACGCGGCACCCAACGCGCGGACAGCTTTCTCATGCCTAGATCTTGATTTAATATGTAACAAACACGTTCTTTGGACACTTTCATAACCTCTACTATCTCTCTTACTTTAATTCGGCGGTCGTCTAACACCATTTGGTGAACTTTAGCAGTGATATCGTCAGTGGTTGCAGTTTTCGGACGTCTCGAACGTTCATCATCTCCCAAGCTCTTACGGCCACGTTTAAATTCAGCTGCCCAAAATTTCACTGTGCTAAATGATGGTGCAGAGTCCCCATAAACAGAGTCCAACTCAGTTTTGGTTTGCGCGGGCGTATTGCCTTTCAAAAACAGCTCGATACTCAATTTTTTCCATTCTCACAAAAAACACTCACATCGACTCACTCAAACACTACTGTCAACTAAAAGCTGCGCGTCCAAAATGACTAAAACTTCGGTAAGTAACTGTCAAAAGATGAACTAGCATTCACTAGCTTTTATTGACGAGTGCCGCTATCTATACGTTGCGATGGGAAACTTTTCAAACAACCCACGCACTATCTTAATCACGTAGGTTGTGTGGCAGACGAAACCATTAATTACCCCTCACCGTCGTTTGATATCTTATCCTCTCAACGAATTTCAAGTCGAAACTCACCATCTTTTCATCGACTTCAAGGCCGCATATGATAGCATTAATCGTCAGGAGCTTCATATGGCGATGGCCGAATTCGGGATCCCGGTAAAACTGATCCAGTTGTGTCGCGTGACACTGGAAAACGCGCACTGCAATGTGCAGTTTGGAAGTAGCTCCTCCGAACTATTTCAAACATACACCAGATTTCGGCAAGGTGATGCGCTATCATGTGATTTCTTCAATCTCGTCTTAGAGCAGATAGTGCGCAGGGCAGGTATCAACACGGAAGGCACTATCTTTAACAAGTCCGTCCAGCTCCTGGGATATGCGGACGATATTGATATCATCGGGCGCTCGCAGAGTTCCGTGATAGAGGCTTTCACGGCGATTGAAGAACAGGCGAAATTCGTTGGCCTGGAAGTAAACGAGGGCAAGACCAAGTACTTGCTATCAACAAACAAAGAATCACCTATCCACCGCCTAGGACAAAACGTCACTATTAATGGCAATAATAGTTAAGGAGTTCATCTACCTCGGAGTAAACATGAACTCCACGAATGACACCCTAGTGGAGATCCGACGAAGAATTACCATAGGAAACCGCTGGTACTTTGGTTTGGCAAAGCAATTGGGTTCAAAACTCCTTACTCGAAGGACGAAATGTACGCCTTACAAAACCCTTATCCTGCCAGTTCTACTGTATGGCGCCGAGTGCTGGACGAAAAGCAGGAAGGGAGAGCTAATTTTTGGTCCTGTGTGCGAGGAGGGCGAATGGAGGAGAAGATACAACCGCGAACTCTATGAGCTATACCAAGATGTGGATGTAGTAGTAAAAAAAGCCAAAATACGTCGACTACATTGGCTCGGCCACATCGAACGAATGGACAACAATGCTCCAGCTAAGAGAATCTTCGAATCTCAGCCCTCAGATTCGAGAACAAGGAAGATCGAACCTACGTTTCAAAGTTGGCATTAGATGTGTGACTGAGGTCACGTATCTGGGCATAACGATGGGTGAGTGTATGAACTTCATGCCTCAAGTAGTTCGAACCAGACAACGCATGCTGAGTGCCGTAGGCTAGGTAAGGCGCATTTTGCGATCCGACTGGGGACTCAACAGGCGTTCTGTTCGTATCATATACGATGGCCTATTTGTTGCCTGTGCAACATATGGAGCATCGGTATGGTACGACAGAGTTATGACTGTTAATGGCCAAAGGCGGATCCTGGCTTGTCAAAGAGTCGCCTTGCTTGGCTGTTTACCGGTGTGCCACACTGTCTCCACAGAGGCAATGCAGGTGTTGCTGGGAGTGCCACCTCTGGATCTGGAAGTGATGCGACGTGCTATTGCTTTCAAGATCAGAAAAGGTCTCCCTCTAAATGAGCGCAATTGGGTTTCCCCGGAAGAAGTGGATGGCCTATCCCTGAAGCAGCGTAAAACCTTGCTACACGCATGTGTTCTATCTAGATGGCAATCTAGATGGGATGCTGGAGAAAATGGTAGGGTTACTTGCGGCTTCCTAAGGGATGTGCTAACCATGAGAATTTTTCCTGAACGGAATTTTAACCTCAGCCTGGGCTTTTTGTTGACCGGGCATGGCTCTCTCAATGCATTCTTGCATAAGAGGGGGCTTAGCGATGTTGCGAGCTCCTCATGTGGAGCCACTTATGAGGACTGGCTTCATGTCCTATGTGAGTGTCCCAATTACGCTGACATAAGGAACTTGCAGGCTATGGGCATCACATTTAATGGTGAGACCTACGATGTCAGTGGAATTATCACTGATACCGTAATTTTCGAAAGAACCCGTAGTTTTGCAAAAGAGGTATTTTATAGAAGACGCAGTAGGCAGCTAGCGGGTCGATTATAAATTCAATGTAAAATAGTTGAAAGGCCGCCAGTCCTGGGCAGTGAGGTGTCCAACTGGAAGTAACCTCAAGGTTGCGAAGCTCGACCGGAAGCTATATTCTGGTACCACGGGAGGTCTGACCTAGGAGTTGGCCCCCTTGTGGGGGTATCGTGGGGGCTGTAGGTTTGTACTCAAAATCGCGGGTAAAGCAGAACTAATGGTGCTTGGACATCTCATGGCTTAGCATATGTGTAGTCTACTACGACCTGTGCTGAACAATGGGATTGCTATGGAACCAATTGGTCTGTTCGATGTGGAGTTGCATTGCAACCGGGTGCCATGACCCACAGAATGGCCCACAGATGGAAGGCTGAAGTGTCTCAGGCAGACTCTCCACGGGTCGGGAGCCTGTTAAGTAAGTAAGTAAGTAAGACGCACCCAGAGATGTACAAATAAAAAGATGAATATTCTTTTCAATGGTAAAATGCCTACAGTATCAGCACCCGCCACATGAACCCCGAATGCCAGCCTACCCTAATTCAAACGTAGAGCGGAAATTCACATAGATACGTAGTTTTCCGTGATCACTCCGACAGCAAGCATCGCAGGGTGTTGTGTCACTTTTGTATGCCTGGCACACTTATGTATGTGATCTTGGACTCGAACAAGAATTAGTGAATTTAGCCATCAAAGAAGCCGTCCATTCTCGAACTAGGCTTACGACTTGGAAGTTGTAAGAAAGTCCAACAAGACTTTGGATGCAGCTTGGCTGTCAACAGAAGCAGATACTTCGCCTCCTCCACAGATTTTTAGTTTGTCGACAGGCAGACAGACGTTTTTCTTTCTGAAATTTGTCGTTCTCCAAAAAGCCATTAACACCGCATAGTAAATTGGTTTTGGAGCCTTCCGTAGAGACTCGACTACGTCCCTTCCTGGCTCAGATTTTGGCTGAAACCATTCTTGGGCACTACAAATCGATTTCGTGTTTTCGTAGGAACAGAAGTTTTGGTGTGATTTCTTCTGACAGGCCATTAGAGCCCTCTCCCAATTATCAAGGCTTCTTCCATTAATGATATTGTCTAATAGGGTAGAGCAAATACTGGTATTACCTTAACGCCACCGAATGTTACAAGCTGCCGGTCATAGGTCTTGTTGAGTGGCAGGACCACCGGTAGTCCATACTACTCGTAGGTCTTAAAATACGGTAACGTCAGGGCCCCCCAGACTTCGCTTCGGGCCTGTCTTGTACAGGTAGACCCTCTAGTAGGAGCGTCACGGTGGTTGTGGTTTAAAACCTTAAACGCAGGAAGGGTCTTCCAATTGGTTTCAGTTGCATTAAGTATTGGGTGCTGGGACCCTAAGAGAAGCAAGAGGTTAATGGGTACAATGCAGTGTACGTTATATCTTATAGAGCTTCGTCTATAGCTTAGCAGTAACCAACGTTTCAAGTCACCACACAGTGCATTTAATATTTTTTAAGGAATGTCTTTCTTTCGTCTTTTCATTTTAAACTAGCTCGCATACGATGACAAGGTTTCTTTATTATCTCTCTGGCAAAATGAAAAATAATTAAGTTCTTAAAAAAACTCCAAACCGTAATTGATTTGGATTGGTTGGGACTCTGATTTACATCCTTACCCAAATTCTACTGAAAAATTTGGTCAACGACGACTGCTATTGTTACCACTTCATCGCTGTTTAAGTTAGCACCGTTGCTTTAAATCATTTTTTTATTCCATCGACTCCAACATCCTTGCCTCAGGTAGCCCCCACCTGATGGTTTACTTCAACACAACCTTCCTCCGAGAAATTAGCCTTCTTCCGTTTCCATTATACACCTTCAGTTGAAGCCACGATAATAGAGAATTCTCTCTGCAACATTATTGCTCTCATTTGCATATCTCGCAAAGATTTTTTTATCCTTAAACACCTCCTAGCTATCATGTGTTACCCAGCATTGGTCTTCAACTTTGCACTCGCTGCTGTATCTGCTCAGGCGGCGACACGACCGACACCGTCCTCAGTAAGTTGTTACGAGGTGAATTCTGGCAACAACCACCTTCTACGAGTACAGATTTACAGCTCAGGGTATGCCATCAGAAGAATAACGATAATGGCAGACACCGGAAGGGGATTTTAAATGGTGGGGGTAGGTGATTATTTTTCCTGCCAATTTCTCTTTTTCGCCTTGACGAAATGGGGAATCTTAAGTGCTTTAGCCTTTTGCCCGCAATTCGGCACGGATTATTCAAATTACCGCCCTCAAGTGGGTGAATATGCGTGTTTACGGGTATGTAGGTGGCACCTACATACTCGTATACACATCTACCTATCCTTGTGTCCTCCAGTGTGGATACTAAAGCTCCCCATGGAATTCGTTAATTATATGAAATCGCGTTATCCTGATGCCCCTCCTGATGAGCCTCCACAACCAGAAATTTAATTATAAATCTTAAATGCTCTTTCACAATTGCCATGCCAGGTGGATTTATTTCTTTCAATTAAGAGTCGAAAACGGCTTTGCCCGCCGCCCAATCCTCCATGCTAAACCACCACTTCGAAGGATAACACTGATTCTTATCCGGAAGAAAGCATCAAATTTCCATTCAACAGCCAACCAACTCAAATTCGAGTTGAAAGGACGAATCCAAACTCTGTTCTGAGGCAAAAACAGCAGGAACACAACAATCCGGTGGCAAAAATTTGTACTCGTAACTTTTCTGTTGCGGTGAATACGAGTAGTATTAAGCAAGCTTTGGTCTCGTCTCTTTTGTTCTGAGAGATGACTTAGAGAAGCTGGTGCCTCACTTCACCTGGCAACGTACAAATGCTGCAGGTTTCTGTTGGAGATTCATATTTGTACCTGTCAAGGAACTAAAATCGGATTTCGATTTCATAGGGCGGTCAGAGTATGGCAGGTGGTGAAGGACGATACTTGCTGAGTGATTTGTTTGGTATTGTGCATTATGCGGCTAAGGGATGGTTTTGTGACTAAAAAGATTACACCGGACGGACCTTTGAAGTTTGTGCAATTGCAACTTGGCATTGTGGTTTGGACGAGTAGGATATTCTGCATATATTCTGGAAAAAGACATCCGGAAGCACAGTTAAGCACGGGATTAGTTGGTTGAAGCTTTACAACTGGTCTTTTGCAAATGGAATTCTTTCACCATAAATTCGTTTCTACCTAAGGCTTTGTGATTTTAAAATTTTTGCATCGATTGTGAAGGTTCAATCTGAGCTTCAGTCATCTCGTAACCCACACCTTCATTTAAGAATTTTTGTTTTCCCATCGAGGGAAGATGAAAATATTCCACTATGCCACACTATGATGGTCGCAAAGTAGTGTGAGATTTTTAATCCATAAAAACACCTCCTTCTTAATTGAATGTGTTTGTTGCTGCAGCTAAGTTTCGACTTGTCAAACAATTTTTCTATCTTGAAATAAACGTATTTAACAGGTGTCTTTCCAATGAAAGTTGCCACATGTTCGGAACATTATCTAATCTGAGGTTTTGCTAATGCTTTTCTAGGCAACATTTTAAGGACTTCTCCGATTATTATATACTTATTCCTCTCTTGAGTTCCGTCAATGTGGCATTTGTTATTGTGTACTTCTCGGCGCTTCACCATCGAATGGCCTATAGGTTTCTTTCAAATGGGCAGCAAAGATGTCCTCATTCTATTTATCTCCCTTCGCTCATTCGTTATTATTTTTTTTTGATAGGCAGCGCAGTGGATCTAGGTTCCTTAACACATTGGCTGCCAAGGCAAATTTGAGAAAATTTCATGGGGTGCCAACACAAAAAATTTCATTAATTGTACTTTTGATCAAATAAAAGTACCAAAGATCGACATAAAATACATTTGCTATGCATCCTGGATTTCCAGGGCGAATTTAGTCCTGGCTATTAAAAATGATAGCCATGGCACCTCATGAAAAGATAGTGAAAAATTTTGCATTACTTTTATAACGTTTAGGTGTGTTCAATCTCAACTCGAATATGCAATATAATCACATCCTTAAAGTAAATTTCGCTACCTACTTTCGTTAATCCAGTACAGTCCACTAAGGAAAACGAGTCATCGCATCGTCATCCTCACCCATTAGAGAGAAGTTGTTTTCGTCACTCTCTAACCTATTAAACAGTGAATCGTTGAAACGTCAAACTTAAAATATTAAAATCTAAGCGAATTCGTAGCAATTTGAAAATGCCTGCAGAACCTACAATGGAGCAATTAAAAGCAGCTCGTGCATCCAGAAAAGGATATATAACTCGGATTGTAAAAATAATCGATGAAAATGACGATCTAAGTGTTATCGATCTCAATTGCCGGTTGGAGTTGTTAGAAGTGTACTTTGCCAATTTCCTAACAACTCAAGATGCCATCGACACACTTCTTCCAGAGGATTCAAACGAGGAAGCTTATCGGGCAAGTATTGAAGATATATTGGGTCTACAAGTAAGTTTCCAGCGTTTTTTTTTCCAAAATTTGAAGTTTTATTATGAAAACATAGTTACAATGCTTTATTCAAAGTATCGTCCATCGGAAGATACAACTTTCCCCCATCTTTCTGGCAATTTATGAATTCCGGACCAAAAAAATTTCTAGTCTTTCGATCCCAAGAACGTATCGAGCCAATTTTTGATTTCCTCTACTGAGCTGAAGCGTATTCCCGTAAGAGCGTTCTGCATCGAACGAAACAAGTGGTAGTCAGATGGTGCCAAGTCTGGACTGTAAGGCGGGTGAGGCAGAATTTCCCATCCACTATTTTCCAAATAGTTTTTCACCGAAACAGCAACATGTGGCCGAGCGTTGTCGTGATGAAAAATGACGGCCTCATGCCTGGTCTCATATTCTGGCCGTTTTTCTTTTAATGCCCGCTTCAAACGAATTAGTTGGGTTCGATATAATGGTCCTTTGATGGTTTCACCACTCGGAAGCAGTTCGTAGTATACGACACCCTGTTGATCCCACCATATGCAGAGCATGACCTTATTCACGTGAATATTTCGTTTCGGCGTCGATTGGGCGGGCTCGCCGGGCTTTGTATACGATTTTCTGCGTTTAGGGTTATCATAATAAATCCATTTCTTATCACCAGTGACAACAGGATGCAAAAATGATTTATTTTTATACCGCTGCAGTAACATTTCGGACATGCAAAATCGCCGTTCGACGTCTCTTGGCTTCAATTCGTACGGCACCCAGTTTCCAACCTTTTGAATGAATCCCAGTGCTTTAGGCGCAGGGAAACGGCTTGTTGCGTGATGCCCAATGATGCAGCAAGTTTTTCTTGAATCTGACACGGATCCTCATCCAGTAAAGCGTCCAATTCCTCGTCTTCAAAACTTTTCGGCTTTCCGGGGCGATCTTTGTCTTCAACTCCAAAATCACCACTTTTGAACCGTTTGAACCACTCGCGGCACGTCGATTCACCAATACATTCCGCCCCATAAGTTTCCGAAAGCAAACAATAGGCCTCAGCCGCACTTTTCTTCATATTAAAGAATAAAAGCAGCGCTTCCCGTAAATGACGTTTATTTGGCTGGAAACTTGCCATGATTTTGGTCGATAAAATGTACGACACCGATAGAACTGCTCAAATATAACGCTGCAAAGTTGTTGACAGATACAAAAGCTAGAAATAAAACACATGGGGTCTGACATTTCTGCCCGGGATCCACTGGTGTCGCCATCTCTGACAAACACTGGAAACTTACTTGTAGACCCAATATATTGTGCACTTAAATCGAAAATTCTTAGTCTCATTGCTAATCTGAATCAAGTTTCAGCCAAATCGATTATTCACACTCAATCGCAAATTTTCTCGTCCGATGATCTTCCCAAAATTAAGCCTCCAACATTCGCAGGAGAATACACGGAATGCGGCAACTTTATGCAACAATTCAATGCGGCCATAGGTTCAAAGCCCAGCTGGACGAGTGCCTCAAAGGGGAAGCCAAATTAACAATCAAATCGCTAGATGTGGCTGAAGCCAATTACGGTAAAGCTTTGGATTTGCTAAAAAGGCGATACGACAACAAGTGTATCGTGTTTCAAACCCACATTCGAGGATTATATCAACTACCAGCAGTGTCAAAAAATTCAGGAACTCAACTTCGTCGTTTTGTTGATGCAGTTGAAGGGCATATTGGTGCGTTGAGGAGTTTAGGAACATTTGCAGACATTGTCGACGCATTATTAATTTACATTGCATCGCTGAAATTGGACCATGAGACATACGTGAAGTGGGAGCTGAGTGGAGCTGAATACGTTGCCGACGTGGAGTGAATGTGCATTGTTTCTCAACAGAAGGAGCTAACATCTCGATGTTAGAGAACCTCAGGCCAAGTCAACATCGTCGTCAAGAGCATTCTCATCTTCTAATGAAGGAAAAAATAAGAACCGTCACGTCAACGCACTAACTCTAGCTGATCCTAAATGCGCATTCGGCAATATGTGCCATCATGCAATAGCAGATTGTAAGAAGTTCAACAGCCTGTCCGTATACAATCGATTTCGGGCAGTCAAGCGTCTCGAGCTGTGCATAAATTGCTTGCAATCTGGACACATCGTAAAGGAATGCTCTTCATCGAAGTGTACAATATGTAGTCTGCCACATCATCAAATACTGCATCGGTTCCAAGCCCAACCCTCAACTTTAACGATGACAAGTGGTTCCGATGGCAATGCACCAGCCGGGTCAAAATCGCACTCTATCAAATTACAGCAATGCACTTCAAGTCATGTGTTCTTGGCAATTGCGGTGGTAGATGTGAAAGGAGCGAGCGGTGAGTACATTCCTACTAGGATACTCTTAGACTCAGGTTCGCAACTAAATTTACTTTCGGAGCATTTGGCTCAAAGGTTGCAGTTACAGCGCAGAAGTTTCAACGGAAATCTAAGTGGCATCGGAAGCATACATCTTCGCAGCCGTCAACAAACATCAACTTCGGTTAAATCTAGGCTAAATAACTTTGAGATGAGCCTAAATTTTTGCATTTTGTCATCTATTAACATCAAATCAACCTGATGCTTATATTGATATCAAGGATTGGCGCATTCCTTCGGAAGTTGTACTTGCACATCCCAACTTCAACAGGCCTCAACGCATCGATATGCTCATCGGAGCGGATATATTTTTTGATCTTTTGGTTGATGGACAAATAAAGTTGGGAGAAGACCTTCCTGCATTGCAAAGTACTGTGCTTGGGTGGATTGTTGTCGGACAGTTCAATCCTCATAGCGCACTTCGTCGAGCTTGCAATTTGGTTTCGAATGGAGATACTAGTGATTACGACAAAACAACAACTACAGACCATTCACTCAACGACATGTTCGAGCAATTTTTAACCATAGAAGAAGTTCATAAAAATACCCCGAACTGGACGGAAGAACAGATTGCATGCGAGAAGGTGTTTTGCAACACAATTCATCAAAGAGTGGATGGTAGGCTCGTGGCACAGTTACCGTTCAAAGAAAGCGCAAGCGTTTTAGGTGATTCGAGAAGAATAGCTGAAAGGAGATTTCTATCCTTGGAAAAACGTTTGGCAAGGTTGCCGGAAATAAAGCAGCAATACATCTCTTTCATGAAGGAATACGAAGATCTCGGACACATGCAAGCTGTTCCAAAGGATGAGATATCGGATATTCGGTATTACATGCCCCACTAATTTGTGTTACGCCCCGATAGTTCGTTGACTAAATTGCGGGTTGTATTCGACGCGTCCTGCCGAACATCGTCAAATGTGTCGCTCAATGACATCCTAATGGTGGGTCCAACAGTGCAGCAGGACTTGTATTCCATCTCGATACGCTTCCGTTCGCATAAAATATGCCTGACTGCAGATGTGCCAAAAATGTATAGACAAATTTCTGTGTAGCCTACTGATTCTAACTTCCAGGCAATTTTATGGCGATAAGATCCAAATACAAATATTGGCGTGTTTAGATTGATTACTGTTACGTATGGGACAGCGTCAAGGACAAGAAAAGTATCCACTGGGATCTGCGGTAATTAAACGCGACTTTTATATCGACAATCTGATCTCTGGTGCTGATACATTGGAACAAGCCGAACGGATTCGTGTCGAGATTGAACTCATTCTCAATAGCTCGGGACTAGAGCTGAAGAAGTGGTACTCCAACGAGGCTAAAGTAATAAATACCATACCAGCCTCAGATCGCGAGAAAACTTTGCGTATAAATGATAGCGATGTCATCAAGGCACTTGGCATAATGTGGGAGCCTATCCAGGATGAGTTGCAATTCATCAACCCATTGGAAGGGGTGCTTCCGTCACTAAAAGGACGGTTTTAGCGGATGTTGCCCGGTTGTTCGATCCCTTGGGGCTGGTAAATCTAGTTATAGTCATAGGAAAGATATTTCTTCAACGCCTTTGGAAAGCGAAGCTTGACTGGGATGAAGAAATTGATGAAGGTATGCAAGAAGAATGGGTCAGTTATCGATCACAACTCTGCGAACTTACAAAGGTACGTATTCCACGATATATATTTTCAACAGATTGCGTTCTTTGCGAATTACATGGATTCTCGGATGCTTCGCTTAAAGCATTTGGAGGATGCCTTTATGTCCGTGTGGAGGACTCGCTTGGAAACATCTCTATTAATCTGCTAAGCGCGAAATCAAAGGTAGCGCCCGTCTCCACGCAGAACTTGCCAAGTTTGGAATTGTGCGCCGCCTTATTTCTTTCAAGATTGCTTCATCGTATTTTGGATGCCCTTGGAAATAGGTTCGATCAAGTTATTTTGTGGACAGATTCTGAGGTTGTCTTACACTGGCTTGCTGACCATCCATCGTCCTGGAACACATTCGTCGCCAATCGCGTATCCATCATCCAAGAGTTGACTGCAGTTGCAATGTGGAGGCACGTCGAAGGAAAGAACAACCCAGCGGACATCATTTCTAGCGGAGCGAAAATAGCTAATTTAATACAATCTTGCTGGTTCACAGGTCCCGAATTTTTGTACAGCTGTTCGACAACTTGGCCTGCAGATATAAAACGTAACAGAGAAGACGTTCCGGAACGGCGGAAAACAAAAGCAGTATTAATTGGAGCGACAAATAAGGTAAATGGATCCCAATCCTTTGATTTTGTTGAAACTTCTAAATTTATAAACGACTACAAAAAAAAACTGTCAGAGTGTTCGCCTACTGCAATAGATTTTTACAGAATTTTAAAAGAAAATTTTTGAAAAAGTGTCCCAATGAAAATTTTTTGGGAGGTGAATTTTCAGTCGAGGAGTACGAAGCTTCCGTATTGAGGATTCTATTCTGCATCCAACACAACTGCTTCCAAGATGAATTAACAAGTTTACAATCTGAAAATAGTTTCGTTGGTTCAAAAAGTCGGATTAAAAAACTGAATCCGTTTTTACAACCTGAGTCAGTGGTGCCTTTCTTGATGCGAGTAGGAGGACGTCTTACAAATGCAGAGCTGCCATTTGATGCTAAACATCCTATATTGCTGCCTAAATCGCATCTCTTCGTTAAAAGCTATCTAACTCATTTGAATCGAAACAATTGCCACGCAGGAGCTCAAGCTCTGGTATCCATTTCACGACAGAGGTTTGGATCGTCGGTGTTCGAAGTTTGACGACGAATGTGGTCCACAACTGCTTGCGATGTTTTCGAATGCGGCCAAGATTGCGAAAGCAGGTCATGGGTGACCTCCCAGCTTCAAGAGTTTGTAGCGCACGCCTCTTTGTGAAGTCCGGTGTTGATTTTTGTGGTCCATTTCACACCAGTTTGGGAATGCGAGGACATCGTACCACCAAGTCATACATGGTAGTCTTCGTCTGTTTTGTAACTAAGGCGGTGCATTTGGAAATAGTGTCTGACCTGTCGTCGAAAGGATTCCTGGCTGCTTTAAAAAGATTCGTTGCTCGTCGTGGGATTTGTTGTCACCTCTACTGCGACAATGCCACCAACTTTGTGGGAGCTAGGAATGAGTTGGCTACGAGCTACGGAAGCAGTTTTATAATGAGCACACTCAGTCATTGATTTATAGGATCTGCGCAGAAGACAACAACGAATTTCATCACATACGAGGGGCGTACCACCTCGTTCGCCGTACTTTGGCGGCTTGTGGGAGTCGGCTGTTAAGTCAGCAAAAAGTTTGCTGATAAGAACGTGTGACCCCACCACATTGAGCTTTGAGGAGCTTTCTACAGTAGCAGCAGAAATCGAGGCTATACTCAATTCGAGGCCTCTTACACCACTTACAGCAGATCCGAGTGACGAGGAAGCATTGACACCAGGGCACTTTATTGTTGGTGGTGCTCTAAACTCATTTGTGGAGCCTGACGTCACCAATGTTTCCCGTTTATCACGCTGGCAGCAACTTTGTGCTATACGTCAACACTTCTGGAAGCGATGGTCCCGCGAGTACATTACGCAATTGCAACATCGGCACAAATGGAGTACTACCTTGAAGGATATGAGGTTGGGTACTATGGTACTTGTTTCCGACGACAATTTACCACCTCAAAAATGGCTTCTTGGGCACATTGTGGAAGTCATCGCTGGAAAGGATGGTCATGTTCGGGTTATAAACATCAAAACCAAGATCGGTGTCATCTCTAGAGCAATACACAAGGTGGCGCCACTTCCATTTGAATCTTAAAGCATCGGTGATCTTTCAGAGGCGGCTGTATGTTCAATCTCAACTCGAATATGCAATATAATCACATCCTTAAAGTAAATTTCGCTACCTACTTTCGTTAATCTAGTACAGTCCACTAAGGAAAACGAGTTTTTTTGTCTTTCGCTAGAAGTCGAACCGTCGAGGTCGAGAGCAATAAATTTATTTTGTTAAAACTAAATCGTGGAGTTTTTTTTTTATATCTAATAATAATGAGAGGAAGGAGGCTTACAGTTGAAGAAAATGGTTTCCAGAAGAATTGAATTGTGACGATGCTAGCGATGATGATTCCGAGGGGGATAACGTATCACATCTCTTAGAAGCTATAGCGATTGAGGAAGAACGAGATGAACTAAATGCACTTCTTGATGATAATGAGGAGGAAAATCTTTCCACAGGAAACTCTCTAACTGGTCGGAGTATAGGGGAAGACCCACATATTTTGAATTTGTGGGCAGATTTGGTTTGCAGGTACAAATTTCGCCTGAGAGCACGCTTCTTGATATTTATTCCAAACTAACATAGTTGACGTAGAAGTGTTGGAGATGATATCAAAAGAAACCAATCGATATGCGGAACAAAACATAAGTATTCGCTCAAGATCAAGATATATCCGACTGAATAAATGGATTGAAACAAAGTCGGAAGAAATAAAAAAATTTCTTGGATTGATTATGTACATGGGACTTGTTCCCCTTGGTCGGAACAGGTTTCAATCTTTGCTCTCATATTTGCACTTTAGCAACAACAATTGAGGAAAATCAATGGTCTGATGGAAGTTCTATAAAACAATTTTCAGAAGACATTTTACCCCGCAGAAGACTTTGTTATCGACGAAACTCTCGTGCCATGGAGAGGCCGACTTATTTTCCGACAATATATCCCAAATAAGACGCATCGTTATGGAGTCAAACGTTTCAAGCTTTGCTCAACAGATGGTTACACTTGGGCTATGAAAATATATGCTGGAAAGTCAGCAACAGGGGAACGTGAGGTTGGACTTGCTAGAAACGTTTGCATGGAGCTGTCAAAAGACTTACTCAATGAAGTTAGATGCAGTCGTTGACATATCTCCGTGGAGAACACATGTGTTTCGGCTTGGATAACAGTGATAACAATAACAAAGAGACATTTGAGGAAATTGCTATAGGCTCCAATTATCAGAGTGTCAGTGTGCTCGGCCGGCATATCATAGGTCGTGGGTTCGAATCCCCATGGACTCTACACATTTTTTTATTTTTTTTTTTATTTTCATTTAAAATAAATTCAAAAACAAGTGGTACTAAGTGTTGTCCATCACGTAATGGATTGTGGAGAGCGGTCCGCTTTGTTAACAGCGGGATCTGCTGAAGTATCAGGTGAGGCTTCGAGTAGTTCGAGCCAAACACCAAAAACAAAGAGAAGGAGGAAGCTTAGTCCACCTTCTAACTTGGAAAAACGTCCCACCCTACCAACGGCCACTGTAAAGCTGCTTGGCGGGGTGAGGAAAGGGAACAACTTCGCTTCATTGGCAGCAAGTGAATCCGATGATGAAGAGGAAGAGATGGAGGCGATTAGTAGTAGCATCAAAATGCTACAACAAAGAGTGCTGGTCATAAAAGAAAAGTAAATGGTCAGAAGGAAGAGGGAAAAGCAGGAGCAATCCCAACAACATCAGCATGCTCAAAAGCAGGCACAACAACAACACCAAACAAATAAAATAGCACAAGTGCTACAACAACAAAAGGTTAATAAATACCAGCAACAACAACAAGAGCAGTCACAAAAACGGCAACAGCAAAAACAGCAGCAGCAGCAGCAACAACAACAACAGCAGCAGCAACAAAAACAACAACAGCAGCAGCAGCATCAGCAGAAGAAGAAGGAGAAGGTGCCTCCTATCAACACCTATAAACTAGAGGTAAATGCTACCAAGGACCTTTGTAAGTTGGTCATTGGTAATAATTTTAACATAAAGAGATTGGGGAACGATCGTCATGCCTGTAATACAGTGGAGGGCTACGCGAAAGTCAAAGAGCTCCTAAAGGAAACGACGACGGAGCATTACTCATTCACACCGAAGTGTGAAAAGCGGCAATCGATGCTGCTGAAGGGGTTGGAACCGTCTTCTGATCCTGAGGAGATCCTGGCACTGCTCAAAGAGAAGGAGTGCGAAGGACTCAAGTTTGTGGGGGTAAAGCCATTTACCACAGCTAGAGCCAGGCGGGAGAAACAGAGTCTGCCGTTCTTCCTGGTGCAGCTCAGTCCCGAAAGCCGTCTGGATAGTCTAAGGAGTATCAATGTCCTAGACTACCAGGTGGTTCATTGGGAAAAATTAAAAAGGAGCGAAGGCGTTATACAATGCGTTCGCTGCCAGAGGTTCGAGCACGCCGCGTCGAACTGCCAAATGCAGCCCCGATGCTGCGCAAAGTGCGAAGTGCGCAAAGAACCACAGTTCCGAGGAGTGTGCTCTGGGTAGGGACGGAGTATCCGATAGGGCGCAGCTCTCGTGCGTGTTATGTGGGAACGTGGGACACACCGCAAACTATCGGGGTTGTCCTAAGTTCGCTGACATTAAAAAATCAAAACTGGCTCAGCAGCAGAAGGTGGAGGTCAAACGTTCACCTGTTAGGTTTCAAACACCAGCCGTCACGCCCCAAATTTCCTACGCCCAAATGGCGGCAGGTAGGGAGGCTACGGTACAGCAAGCGACTGTTGCTTCTCCGGCGCCAAGGCCGAGAACAACGGAAGCTGCACCTAACATGCTGGCCATCTTGCTCGCAATCCAAGGGCAGATGGCTCAGCTGCAAAAGCAGGTGCAAGAACAGGCCGAGCGGGTGGACTAGATATACGCGCTGCTGCCGGGCCTAACGCAACACATGTCGTAATGGGTACGCACATGGTGGAGCAAACTTTGAAGGTCCTTGCGGTGAATGCTAATTCACTGATTAGGATCGAACGAAGAGGTATAAAATTTCACAGAGTGTACAAGGGAGCGTTGCGTAGGTTCCGGGTGTTGGAGGCAGTCGTCATTTACATCCCGCTCCGCAGTGGAAAGCGGCTGTACTTGGGCTCTGTTTATGCACCTGAGGCTTCACAATCCACTTTATTCATTACAGAGCTCGACACGCTTTTTCGACTTCGGAGGCTGAAATCGGGGGAGAATTATTTTATAATCGGCGGGGATTTCAACGCTAAACACAGAGATTGGGGAAATAATTTGCCAAATACTAGAGGGAACCTACTACTCGATTGGTGGGGCCAGCACGATGTCATGTACAGACTCGGTCTTAAAGCAACGGATAACCCGTCGTTTCCAAGAGACGGATCTTATTTGGATATACTGCTGTACGACGAACGTATACGACTGACAGGTACGAATTTACAAACGCTAAACTGTCTGCGCACACTCGTGTATGACAGCGACCATTGCGGTTTTAGCACCGAAATTACAGTTCCCAACGAAATGGCGGAATTGGAGGAGTTTGTCCAAAGATATTCTTACAACTACAGTAAGACTCGATGGACACGCTTTTCCGCAACATTGACAAGAGCGCTCTCCTCGAATACGCTCCACCCACCGTCTAATAGGAATTTGTCAAACGAAGAGATCGACAATTACCTAAAACAAATGGACGAGACAATTAAACAAACTATGGACGCTACAATACCGCAGTATCGACATACGACTAACGAAGACTTGTTCCGCAATCCTACTATTGACGCACTGCACCGATAGAAAAGTAGACTTCTGACAAGACTCAAAAACTTGTACAGACAGTTAACTGACAGACAAGACCCGGAGATTAGGACACTGAAGGCGTCGATTAAAAATATTCAAACGTTAATAAAAGAGAATTACAGAATTTCTGTAAGTTTGTATTGGAACAACAGGGTTCGGGCTGTAAACACCAGCAATCCGAATATGTTCCCGCAAATAAGTAAACTATTTCGGAGAAAAAATCAAAACGACCTTCAGTGTCTTAAAATAGCCCGGACAACAGACAACGAACGGTTACTGACAATAGCAGGTATTGATCCAAATGAGGCCGCTGATGATGACGGCTTCTTTGTGATCGAGGATCCACAGGAGAAGGTTGAGGCCATAGGGGCGACTTTCCAGGAAATATACAAGGCCACTGATACCATTGGCCCTAATTATGACCTGGACAATCGCGTCTTGGTGCACGACTTCTACATTCGAAATGAAGTAGAGAACTGGCGATCCGAGGGCTCTGGGTACACCCGGTTCAGCGACGAAAATATGGCAAATAATGTCATTACCAGAGAGGGTGACCTGCCTCCGTTCATTTCGAAGGAAGAGCTCCATGAGATCTTCGACACAATCAGGGCTAAGAAATCAGTGGGGACCGATGGTATTCCGAACATCGTGCTTCGACATCTTCCTCTAGAAGCGGTGAACATTTACACCACCCTGTTTAATAATGCAATGAATAATGCACATTATCCAGCGCATTGGAAAACGGCGGTGGTGCAACCTATCCCCAAAAAGGGAAAGGATATATCCAATCCGGCGAATCTCCGGTCGATAAGTCTCCTTCCGAATATCAGTAAGGTGTTTGAAAAAGTAATCAATAGAGCTCTGTATAGGTGGGTTGAGGACAAGCATATAGTTCCGGATAACCAATTCGGTTTTAAGGCGGGACATGATATCTCACATGCCGCGTCTAAACTGGTGTCGGATATCCAATGGAATAAAGGCAAAAACCAATGCACTGGTGCCTGCCTTGTTGAGTTGGAGAAGGCCTTCGACACCGTATGGTTAGAGGGTCTTTTCTATAAGCTGACTAGGCTGGGGATCAGTAAACCACTCTTGTACATTCTTTATAATATGCTAACCAACAGACAGTTCATCGTGAAAAATGGTGATGTGACTTCTGTTGGAATATTTCAAATTAAAAATGGTCTGCAGCAGGGCGCGGTCAATTCGCCGATCCTATTCAACATTTATACAAGCGATTTGATAGGTTCACATCCCCATACTATTGCGTACGCAGGCGATTTGATAGCGTACAGTACAGGTCCAAAAATCGAGGTCATTAATACTCTCTTGCAGCGTGACTTGAAAATCAACTTTCAGAAGTCGGAAACCATTCTCTTTAGGACGCCGTTGTCGAGAGCCTCTAGGGATACCAAAAAAAATTGGAGAAAGTTCTCGATCATTGGACAACACGGACAGCCTCTTGCCTGTCGAAATGTAGTCAGATACCTTGGGATCTGGCTAGATCAGTTTCTGTATTTTAACAAAAATGTAGATGCTGCTCTGGCCAGAGCCAAAGGCGCTTTTGCCCTTACAAAGAGACTGTTTTATAGCAGCCAACTCGATGAGAGGGTAAAGGTAATCTGCTATATGGCCCTTGTCAGGCCCATGCTAATATTCGGGTGCCCCGTGTGGTTCAATGTACGAGCAAGCTTAATGGAAAAGATTCGGGTATTTTAGAGGGCTTGACTTAGGGCTTGCCTTCGCTTGTACAGAACACCAGAGTCGGAGTACAAAAAATTCTATCGTAATGAAGTCCTTTACAACAGGGCGAGTCTAATACGAGTGGACTACTTCGTAATTAAGCTGACTCGAAGGCACATTGCAAGAGCAATGAACTCGACGAATAACCTGATATCTGGGGCTTACTACCCCAATTACCTTTACCACGAGAGTGTGCGCTCTGATGGCTTCATTCCACCGGAAGCATTCCTCTACCTAGATCAAATAGGGTTGATCCAGGATAGATTAGCGGTCCCGTCAATCTACCATGTCGCTCGGAAAGCTGGGGACAGGCGACTTAACTACGGCAGAGATGTCGCACACGGCAGTGTGGATCGTCTCAGGTTCAGTAGGGCGGTGGGGAATCGCGATAAGAGGGATGTCGTTCGGCAGCACCAGCATTTTTGGTGGTTGAATGATGGAGAAGATGTTTCGTCGTCGTTTCCGTCAATTACGAACCAGCCTCACTAATGGGGCAGAGCTGACCAATCTATTTGCACTGTGAATAGCGATGGCCAGCTTGCATAGGTTTAGGTTAGTATTTAAGAAATGCATATATATATTAGTATATACATAGGTATATACTAGTATATGTATGTCATTGTGTATAGTGTCTATGTGTATATATGTCTGTATTATGTAGGTAGGTTAGGTAGACTTAGGTTTATTTTAAGTTAGATATTAAGTTTTTATAAAAAATAAAAAATTATGTCCATATGTTAAGTTTTTTGTTAAATTCTTTTCTTAGCCTTAAGCATAGAAAATAAGTATTAATAAATAAAATGTAAACAAAGTCGAAAGGCATAGATATAAGAATTTAGAGTAGCTTAGAGTGCCTGTGTGGGGCCAGTAAGTTAGTATAAGTTTGTTAAGTAATTTTAAGCTAGCATTTAAGCATTTTTTGTTAGTATGTAAGAGTTAATGATTTAGAAAATAAAATGCATTTAAAACTAAACTAAACTGAAGGTAGATGCTTATATATAGACAATTTTTATATGAGCTACAAGTTGGCAAAGGAATTGCCAGGGCAAACAAAAAAAAAATATACCAAAAGATGTCCTCTTCGCTAAATTGGCCAGAGGGGAAATTATATCTCGGAAAGATGAAAATGGAATTGTAATTTTTAAATGGAAAGACACCCGTGATGTAAGAATGCTGTCTACTAAACATGCCCCTGAAATGCAACCCGTAAGACGTCGAAATCCATCTGTAAATTTAGCAGAAAATCAACCGTCGACAAGTGCGAATCCACTCACTGTTTCAAGGCCAAATAATAAACGTGGAGCTTCTTTCAAACCCGCTGCGATACTTGCTTATAATAAGGGAAAATCAGGGATTGACTTGTCTGATCAGATGGATTCGTATGCCACTACGCTAAGGAAAGGTATCAAGTGGTATCGAAAACTAGGCATAGAACTTTTATCGGGAATAGCAGTTGTTAACGCATGGGTGTTATACAAACATTTAACAAAATCGAAAATTCATATTCGGAAATTCAGGGAAATTTTGGGCTGCTCAACTGCTTGAAATACCCACAGCCCCCGTTCGTAGAGTTGAAACACCCCGTTTATCATAGAGCGTCTATCTTCTGATGGAAAAAAAATTTGAAGAAAATGTAGTGTTTGCTACAAAAACATAACAAAATCCAAAGGGCGTGAAGCAGCCCGCAAAGAAGCTAAGCAGATATCCACGTACTGTGATAGTTGTCCTAATCAGCCTCAAATGTGTCGGGTTTGCTTCAATACAAAACATTAAGACCAAAATTTGTTGCTTTTATGAATTATACTTTTAGTTGAAGCTAAAGTGAAATATTTTTTTTTTCTTTTTGTCTTTTTATACAGACATGCCAAATTTCAGTGCGATACTGTCTTTAGTTTTGTTTTGACAGCTGATTGTTGTTGACGTGTTTGGTATCATGTTGAATATGGACAAAAACGATTTTCGTTCTCTCATAAAACATTATTTTTTGAGAGGCAAAACGGCGAAGGAAACAAAAGAAAAGTTGGATAAATATTATGGGACTAATGCTCCGTCAGATTACACCGTTAAATATTGGTTTCGAGAGTTTCGTGGTGGCCGCAACTTCACAACGATGCGGTTACAGAGGACAATGTAAAAAACATAGATGAAACGGTGTTGGCTGACCGGAAAGTGAAGGGGCGCGAGGTAGCAAATACCACAAAGATTAGTTCTGAGCGCACACGCCATATTTTGGGCAATATTCTGCATATGAAAAAGTTATCCTGCCGGTGGGTGCCGCGAATGACAAAAAACGCGAAGGCGAGAGCACTTCGAAAGAATGTTTGGACTTGCTGATGCGGAATCGGGCGGACTTTTGGCGTCGACTGGTAACTGGATTTGGATCCCTCGGACTATTATCTCTTCCCAAACCCTAAAAGATGGCTCATTAATAAAAAATTCAGCTCACCCGAGGAAATCATCGACGCCACGGAGGAGTATTTTGCAGATCTTCCGGAAATTACTTTTCGGACGGGATCAAGAAGTTGAAAAATGCTTAAATGCTAGCTTAAAATTACTTAACAAACTTATACTAACTTACTGGCCCCACACAGGCACTCTAAGCTACTCTAAATTCTTATATCTATGTCTTTCGACTTTGTTTACATTTTATTTATTAATACTTATTTTCTATGCTTAAGGCTAAGAAAAGAATTTAACAAAAAACTTAGGATATGGACATAATTTTTTATTTTTTATAAAAACTTAATATCTAACTTAAAATAAACCTTAGTCTACCTAACCTATATACACAATACACACATACACACATATAGACATTATACACAATACATACATATACCAGTATATACCTTTATATATACTAATACATATATATATTTTTTAAATGCTAACCTAAACCTATGCAAGCTGGCCATTGCTATTCACAGAGCAAATAGATTGGTCAGCTCTGCCTCATTAGTGAGGCTGGTCCGTAATTGACAGAAACGGCGACGAAACCTCTTCTTCATCATTCAACCACCAGAAATGCTGGTGCTGCCGAACGACATCCCTCTTATCGCGATTCCCCACCGCCCTACTGAATCTGAGACGATCCACACTGCCGTGTGCGACGTCTCTGCCGTAGTTGAGTCGCCTGTCCCCAGCTGTCCGAGCGACATGGTAGATTAACGGGACCGCTAATCTATCCTGGATCAACCCTATTTGATCTAGGTAGAGGAATGCTTCCGGTGGAATGAAGCCATCAGAGCGCACACTCTCGTGGTAAAGGTAATTGGGGTAGTAAGCCCCAGATATCAGGTTATTCGTCGAGTTCATTGCTCTTGCAATGTGCCTTCGAGTCAGCTTAATTACGAAGTAGTCCACTCGTATTAGACTCGCCCTGTTGTAAAGGACTTCATTACGATAGAATTTTTTGTACTCCGACTCTGGTGTTCTGTACAAGCGAAGGCAAGCCCTCTCAAACACCCGAATCTTTTCCATTAAGCTTGCTCGTACATTGAACCACACGGGGCACCCGAATACCAGCATGGGCCTGACAAGGGCCATGTAGCAGATTACCTTTACCCTCGCATCGAGTTGGCTGCTATAAAACAGTCTCTTTGTAAGGGCAAAAGCGCCTTTAGCTCTGGCCAGAGCAGCGTCTACATTTTTGTCAAAATACAGAAACTGATCTAGCCAGATCCCAAGGTATCTGACTACATTTCGACAGGCAAGAGGCTGTCCGTGTTGTCCAATGATCGAGAACTTTCGCCAATTTTTTTTGGTATCCCTAGAGGCTCTCGACAACGGCGTCCTAAAGAGAATGGTTTCCGACTTCTGAAAGTTGATTTTCAAGTCACGCTGCAAGAGAGTATTAATGACCTCGATTTTTGGACCTGTACTGTACGCTATCAAATCGTCTGCGTACGCAATAGTATGGGGAAGTGAACCTATCAAATCGCTTGTATAAATGTTGAATAGGATCGGCGAATTGACCGCGCCTTGCTGAAGACCATTTTTAATTTGAAATATTCCAACAGAAGTCACATCGCCATTTTTCACGATGAACTGTCTGTTGGTTAGCATATTATAAAGAATGTACAAGAGTGGTTTACTGATCCCCAGCCTAGTCAGCTTATAGAAAAGACCCTCTAACCATACGGTGTCGAAGGCCTTCTCCAAGTCAACAAGGCAGGCACCAGTGCATTGGTTTTTGCCTTTATTCCATTGGATATCGGACACCAGTTTAGACGCGGCATGTGAGATATCATGTCCCGCCTTAAAACCGAATTGATTATCCGGAACTATATGTTTGTCCTCAACCCACCTAGACAGAGCTCTATTGATTACTTTTTCAAACACCTTACTGATATTCGGAAGGAGGCTTATCGATCGGAGATTCGCCGGATTGGATATATCCTTTCCCTTTTTGGGGATAGGTTGAACCACCGCCGTTTTCCAATGCGCTGGATAATGTGCATTATTCATTGCATTATTAAACAGGGTAGTGTAAATGTCCACCGCTTCTAGAGGAAGATGTCGAAGCACGATGTTCGGAATACCATCGGTCCCCACTGATTTCTTAGCCCTGATTGTGTCGAAGATCTCATGGAGCTCTTCCTTCGAAATGAACGGAGGTAGGTCACCCTCTCTGGTAATGACATTATTTGCCATATTTTCGTCGCTGAACCGGGTGAAACCAGAGCCCTCGGATCGCCAGTTCTCTACTTCATTTCGAATGTAGAGGTCGTGCACCAAGACGCGATTGTCCAGGTCATAATTAGGGCCAATGGTATCAGTGGCCTTGTATATTTCCTGGAAAGTCGCCCCTATGACCTCAACCTTCTCCTGTGGATCCTCGATCACAAAGAAGTCATCATCATCAGCGGCCTCATTTGGATCAATACCTGCTATTGTCAGTAACCGTTCGTTGTCTGTTGTCCGGGCTATTTTAAGACACTGAAGGTCGTTTTGATTTTTTCTCCGAAATAGTTTACTTATTTGCGGGAACATATTCGGGTTGCTGGTGTTTACAGCCCGAACCCTGTTGTTCCAATACAAACTTACAGAAATTCTGTAATTCTCTTTTATTAACGTTTGAAGATTTTTAATCGACGACTTCAGTGTCCTAATCTCCGGGTCTTGTCTGTCAGTTAAGTGTCTGTACAAGTTTTTGAGTCTTGTCAGAAGTCTACTTTTCTGTCGGTGCAGTGCGTCAATAGTAGGATTGCGGAACAAGTCTTCGTTAGTCGTATGTCGATACTGCGGTATTGTAGCGTCCATAGTTTGTTTAATTGTCTCGTCCATTTGTTTTAGATACTTGTCGATCTCCTCGTTTGACAAATTCCTATTGAACGGTGGACGGTGGAGCGTGTTCGAGGCGAGTGCTCTTGTCAATGTTGCGGAGAAGCGTGTCCATCGAGTCTTACTGTAGTTGTAAGAATATCTTTGGACAAACTCCTCCAATTCCGCCATTTCGTTGGGAACTGTAATTTCGGTGCTAAAACCGCAATGGTCGCTGTCATACACGAATGTGCGCAGACAGTTTAGCGTTTGTAAATTCGTACCTGTCAGTCGTATACGTTCGTCGTACAGCAGTAGATCCAAATAAGACCCGCCTCTGGGAAACGACGGGTTATCCGTCGCTTTAAGACCGAGTCTGTACATGACATCGTGCTGACCCCACCAATTGAGTAGTAGGTTCCCTCTAGTATTTGGCAAATTATTTCCCCAATCTCTGTGTCTAGCGTTGAAATCCCCGCCGATTACAAAATAATTCTCCCCCGATTCCAGCCTCAGAAGTCGAAAAAGCGTGTCGAGCTCTGTAATGAATAAAGTGGATTGTGATGTCTCAGGTGCATAAACAGAGGCCAAGTACAGCCGCTTTCCACTGCGGAGCGGGATGTAAATGACGACTGCCTCCAACACCCGGAACCTACGCAACGCTCCCTTGTACACTCTGTGAAATTTTATACCTTGTTTAATGAAGATCGCGACACCGCCTCCACGTTCGGATCCGGGTCTCTTTCTCCTTCTAACAATATTATTATTGTACTCCAGTTTGTGCTTATCGGTTAGCTTGGTTTCGCTAGCGAAAAGCACATCAGGAGTTTGGTCTTGTAGCAATTTAAACATCGCGGCTCTTCGTTCGATCCTAATCAGTGAATTAACATTCATCGCAAGGACCTTCAAAGTTTGCTCCACCATGTGCGTACCCATTACGACATGTGTTGCGTTAGGCCCGGCAGCAGCGCGTAGATCTGGTCCACCCGCTTGGCCTGTTCTTGCACCTGCTTTTGCAGCTGAGCCATCTGCCCTTGGATTGCGAGCAAGATGGCCAGCATGTTAGGTGCAGCTTCCGTTGTTCTCGGCTGGAATAAGTGTATCAAACTAAAAGGGGACTATATTGAATAATATAAAAAAAACATTTAAAAAAAAAAAATTAATTCCCAAGGAGGTCACTTTTCACTCCATCTAGTATGCCAGTCATTTTGATTGAAATCGAATTTTTGAACTGAACCGATAATCGATATTTTTCACTTTTTAGCCGTCGAACTTAAGCAATTTTAATCAAAATTGTTAATCCTCGTCGCCACTGTGATGTCTCGAGTAAAACACTTCGGTATAATTCAGTTATTTTATTGAATAGTAAGTATAAGTACATACAAGATTGGACTAGAGTGGACAAACAACTGACATAAAGACATTATGATTAAAACTGCAAAATATTAAAAGCTGTTTTAGCTGAATAAGTGCAGTTAGTGCCACCCATCACAGTAACAATGTCTTTAAGATGGTTTGAAGTCTGCCTCATTCCCAATCGCGATCACATTGATTGGCGGCGGTGGCCCCTGCTTGGTTTGTCGATATAAATTGTGATGATAGAGATCTCGATGCCATTAATCTCGTCCCAAAAGTGTTAGTTAAACGCAATATTTGTTTCTTCCCAGAATCTTCCCATAGAGCCAACCTCCGAAGAGGGTCGATTTCAGCATAGTGGGTCTGCCACCTGGGGTAATCATATCTTTCCTTGCGCCCAGTGGATATTTTGTAACTTCTACACACTCGTTATATGGAGAGTGGATCTGAGTCGCCTCTTACCACAGGCATGCCTAACTCGAGTATATTCTAACCCCTGACAAGGTTTTCGATCGCATTTTATAAAATACTTGCCCGCTTCTTACCAAGAAGATTCCATTCTCAAATAAAATGACAAAAATCACAGAAACAGTTTCAATCAACTCTCAACTTTTAGAAACAATGAAATCCTTCTGCAATTCTTCAATTTCCAACAAACGGATTTCTGGCGCCTTGTTGACGTTCGACAAAAACGACGCATCCATAAGTTCATGAATAAATGCATGGAAGCGCTATAAAGAAAAAAAAAAACAAAAAGAATTCCTCAAAATCAATTTCATTCTGCGTTGGTTGACTGATTGTGGTGAACAAATATCCTGCAGGAGATTTCTTCGAAAAACAACCAGCCCAACTAGCTGAGTCATTTCTTTGTGGTAACTCCCATCCTTCAGTCACAGAACGTACAATTCAATTTCGTCAAAAATGCACTATTGTTTTTTTTTTTTTTTCGTTGGCTCATACCAGAAAAACGAAGAGGAAGTTATATCCCTTTCCCATGGCTCATAAAAATATGTCATCGAATAACATAGGAAGAAGTACAGAGACTCCACAAAGGATGACTTTCGTCAATCAGTGGAAGGAAATTACGCCACCACGTATGAGGGACGAATTTTTATCCAAGTCCCCTTCGTCCTTTTATTAATTTAATTGTTTGTCCTGGGGAAAATAATAGATAGCACCACCTACACACATCCACAATTGGGAATTTTCACCTAAAATCCATGCACCACTATCCGGTTCGAAGGACCAGCGTTTTTATGGAGACAAAAATTGAAATCGATTCCCCTGAGGGGTTAACCGAATCTGTACCACAATCAAAAAGGAAAAAAAAAGGGAAAAAACTGGAACATGGTTCAAATGGAATCACATTCTCGGATTGGGATTCAATTAAAGGTGCGATATGGATGTCCTTAGTCGGGAGCGAATGCTCTGTGAGCGATTTGTCTAAGGGGGTTTATTGTCGCAGGAGTACTCGCATCCAGGATTTTCAAATTGATGTGCGATAGTTTTGTCGTTTTACTCTTGTATCCTCTCTATTGCTGCTGAATGCGTGTGGGATCCATTTGATTACTTTTGGCATGTGACTGCTAACTGCTGACTGCTGACTGGTCATGTGATAAATTGAAAAATCGCATCCGACGATTCATCGTAATAGAAAAGTAAAAAATCGTATCGGGAGATCCAGATGGACTTTGAGGTTGGGCTTTTCTTTTTCTCTGCAGTTCCATAAGAGCTCACTGGGTAATGTACTCGTGAGTGTCTTCGGTCCATTTCAAAGGGACATCAATATTTTTCTTTCAACATTGAAAAGAGTGAAGCCCCTGGCGTAACCAAGAATACATTGAAAGACTTCATCAACTAGGTGGACCAGAGGCAGCCAAGAAAATTAGAAAAAGATTCATGCTCCCATTGTAACTTTATCCAAATTTTACTGACTGACCACGGAATGCTCATCCATACATCTCCTGCTGGTATAAAGGAAACGACTTTTGCTTAACGGATGGGACAATGAGTCGAAGATGTCTTTATCTGCTTGCTTTCAGCAGTACATGAGTATATCTGCTGATAAATCACCATGAATCTGCTGTAGAATAACTGGAGACAAAAAAAGAATTAGTCCAGTGTGACTTCTTTGAGTCCAGTCACTGACTTCTTTGAGACCCCGGGAAACATTCGTTTGGTCTGCGGACAAACTAGAGAGTCATGCCATCAGCATTTATGCTCATATGAAACCCAATGCCGATGACGCAGACAGACCGTTCAGGTTCGGGTCCTGGGCCACAGAGAAAGTGGTATATCATTTCCTTTTCATGTGAGCTGCTACAGTACGGCAGTGGGGTTTAAAAGGAATGCCTAACTTGGCAACATGTGAGCCAATTGGTTGGTTGTTGATTAAGTCATTCGTCCTGGATATGGTACAGGTTTCTAGACTATTCTGCCTCTCCTTCTCCTCTCCTTCTGCTGTATGTTACTTTCTCCGGAAACCCAGGGGAGAGTGATATTAAACCAAGGGCTTACGTGATAACTTCCTTGCACTGTTCTACCAGCTTAGAGGACGAAGTAAGTGAGTGCAGCGCTTTGATGGCAGCCTGGCTGTCAACAAAGATTTCTATGTTGCTTCTGGTAATGGGGCCGAGAATAAGTAACTTTCAGGCCTCTCTAATCGCTATAACCTCCGCCTGGTACACACACGAAGAATCTGGAAGAAGGCAGCTGTCCCAACGCCGCATTTCATCTCGGAGCCTTCGGTGAAGATCGATCCTTGGTATTTCGATGTGAGTAGATTATTGCTCCATTCCGAAATGCGAACTTGTATATTGTTATTAAAATTGGGTTTAGGTGTCGTGTAGTCAGTTATGGCTGAAGCCAGATCCCAAGACAACAGGCTAAAGCACCACTGTGACCATAGGATTTCAGATACCAGAATGCAAGTTCTCTGAGTCTGAAAGCACTACGCGAAACGATATATTTGATATACACTATGCAGGTTCAAAGGCAGTATATGGAGTAGCACTGTCGGGCTCGATGGTAGCGGCTCTGTGGTCCCAATACCAGTTATTCGTTGAACTCTGCTAAGTTTTGTGATGTTTTAGACTGTGCTTAAGGCGGACCACCACATGAGCGATCCATAAGTAAGAATGGGATGAACTACGGCAGTGTACATCCAGATGACCATCTTAGGCTGAAGTCCCCAATGTCTTGCTGCAGGCATAGAAAACGACGGATTCTCTCTTTACCCTGTGTTCTATGTTTAGTTTCCAGTTGAGCTAGGGCGGCAAGGTACTTTGCACTGGAGGACAGAGTAGGTGTTTGGTTGTTAAGATGAGGAAGCTTGAAAGCCGGTATTTTCTACTTGATCTATTGTATTATAAAGGTATAAAGGCTACTCTCACTATTCGCCTAGGTTTCGGTTGTATGCAAGTGCCACGCTAACATTAAAGATTCTCTTCAGAGTTATTACCTTTTCGTAGCATACTGGCTATGAACTGTGTCATCATACTGAAATCGTTATTACGGGCGATTTCAATATACACAATTCTGGGTGGCTTCGACATCCTGGACAGACAACACCCGGTGTGTTGAGATTTTTGCTGCGGAAAACAACCTAACGCAACTTGTAAATGAGCCCACGCGAATACCAGACGTTGATAGTCATACCGCCAAGATCCTGGACTCGTTTTTAACTTCTCACCCTGATAAGTACATCGTTGATGTGCTCTCTCCTCTAGGCTCGTCGGACCATTGTGTTATATCAGCTAATTTTTCGTAAAGATTCCTAAAAGAACCGTATGGCAATACAAAAAAGCCAACTGGAGCGGCCTTAACAGTTTCTTTAGGAATTTTAACTGGTTGTTATGTTTCCTCCATAACGACGTGGATGCCGCTGCTGATATGATCACAGACATTCTCTTTGGAATGAGAAACTTTATCCCTCATCGAATGAAGAGTATCAAACCAAAAGAAAAAGCATGGTATGACTTGAGCTGTAAAGAGGCTGTCAGAGTTAGAGAAATGTTTTTTCGGTCCTTCAAGACCAACTCAACGGAGGAAAACCGAAAAAAGTTCAAACGAGGCAGAAATGACTGCAACGCCTTTCCTAAACATGTACAATTCCAATACGACCAAAAACTAAGGCAAAAAATACTATATTGTCCCAAAGGCAGTAAAAATTGTTGGGCGTTCGTCAAAAATATTAGAAATTCTGCCTCATCTGTTTAATCAACTTAATTAAATGTTCAATTTGTCCTACATTTAATTTTTAAATTTTAAAAAGAATAAACGAACTAACGCACCAGCATTCACGAAAGGCAAAATTGAAATGTACAAAAGAACAATACTAACAACTGTCAGTTGATGCGTGCGTGCGATGGTTTTCCAAATCTTCGAAATTGGTTGCGATATCGGATGCGATTAACGCGTCATTGTAAAGCAGCGGGTTGAAACACATGTCACGGAAATAATTTTGACACTTCTTTTCGAACACCGTATCGGGTCTCGGAGCATTGTAAATGGGCCTTGAGTCCCTGGTAAGTGTTTTCATTGGCAGTTGGACTCTCAGCAGCATGAATCTTTATGATGTGGGCAGACTGGGCTAGTGCTTTTTGATGGCTTTAAGAAATCAGTGGAGTTCTTGTTGTTGATAAACAAAGTGCATATTGCCCACTGGCGTTTTAACGTTACACTACACTTTTGCCTCGCATGTTTATTGTTTATGTGCTTGCCATATAGGGTGTCCCAAAATTCACGCAAGAAGTAATTTTGATAGAAAGCATCCGGTTTTAGTTAAAAATTATAATTTTTTATAGATTCATAAAGCATACAGCATAGGGTTATGTATGGAATAGTTTACCGGGTAAAGGGCCTCTACGACCTTGCTGGCACATACGCACTCTTTTGCCGAAATTTTCCATGAGAGTTTTGAATAAATGTTGCCAAATTTCATTGATACAGCATTTAATATGCTCCTTCAAGGCATAAGAGGTCTAGGTTGTTGGCCTAAACCTAGATTCAAAAAACTCCAAAGTAAAAAGTCCAACGGCCAATTCTGATCATCAAAACGGGAAATTATACGGCCAGGAAATGACTCATGTAATAATTGAATTGTTTCTTGAACTGTATGGGATGTAGCAACGGCTTGTTCAAAACACACGTCGTCCACATCCATATCTTGCAACTTATGCAATTTAGGTACAAAAACTTGGATTATCAAGTCACGATAGCGTGCACTATTAACTCTTATTGCCTGACTAGCCGCATTTTCAAAGAAGAGTGGTCAGATGACGCGTCCAGCCCAAAATATAATTTGGGCGCGCTCAAGGGATTAAGTACCCTTAAAATGTTTGCACACAGCGCGGGAAAAATCAGGGAGGATGGAAAATGAGGTAGCGGTGAACGTTGGTTTTAAATGTTTGAAGGATATTATGACTAGGAAATAAAGAGCTAAGCAAGGCATTCCATAAGCGAGTTGTACGGCTTAGGAATGAATCACGATATTTTAAAGTACATCCGAAAGTGGGCTTGAGGGTATACTGATGAGCATTCATAACGAGACAGGCTTACAATTAATATTTTGAATGGGCGGAATGCTACTGGCGATTTCTATGGAGCGCTGATGGTGGAAATAGTGATAAAACAGATTAAACACGAGACATTACGTCGGTGTTCGAGGGTGTCCATTGCTTGAGTGATATTAGCATCACCTATGAGTTTTATCGCACGGTTTTGAATCCTATCCAGCATGTGTAGAGATGTTTTGGGCGCACCCGAACTCTACACATTTCTTTCAGTGGTGCTCCCATCTCTCTAACCCGTCCAAATAGTATTTGGCGTTTTTGTCTGCAAAATAATTGTTCACGAAGGTGATTGCCTCCTTATTTGACGAGATCAGGGGACAAAAAGAAGTCGCTTGGGGCTAGATCTGGTGAATAAGCCGGATGGTTAAGCAGTTCAAACCGTAATTCGTGGATTTTCGCTACGGCAACCGCTGAGGTGTAAGACGGCGCGTTGTCTTTGTGAAACAGGATTTTCTTTTTCTGCAAATGTGGCCGTTTTTCCGCAATTTCTGCCTTCAGCTGGGCAAGTAATGATGCGTAGTATGCTCCTGACTCCTGTAATGGTTTTTCCTTTTTGAAGATAATCGATTAAGATAATTCCTTCACTATCCCAAAAAACAGTCTCCATCACTTTCCCAGCCGAAAAAACAGTTTTTGTTTTTTTTTGGAGCCGCCTCGCCCTTTGCAGTCAACTGTTTTGACCGAATTTTTGTTTCGGGCCTATAATGGTGTATCCAAGTTTCATCTACAGTAATTAATCGGCGCCAAAACTCGGATTTATTGCGCCTAAGCTGCGCCAACACAGCGTTGGAAATGTTCATTCGAACACGTTTTTGGTCTAACGTAAGCAAACGCGGCACCCAACGCGCGGGCAGCTTTCTCATGCCTAAATCTTGAGTTAATATGTAACAAACACGTTCCTTGGACATTTTCATAACCTCTACTATCTCTCTCACTTTAATTCGGCGGTCGTCTAACACCATTTGGTGAACTTTAGCAGTGATATCGTCAGTGGTTGCAGTTTTTGGACGTCTCGAACGTTCATCATCTCCCAAGCTCTTACGGCCACGTTTAAATTCAACTGCCCAAAATTTTACTGTGGTAAATGATGGTGCAGAGTCCCCATATACAGAGTCCAACTCATTTTTGATTTGCGTAGGCATATTGCCTTTCAAAAACAGCTCGATACTCAATTTTTTCCATTTTCACAAAAAACACTCACATCGACTCACTCAAACGACTGTCAACGAAAACCTGAGAGTCCAAAATGACTGAAACTTCGGTAAGTAACTGTCAAAAGATGCACAACTAGCATTCACTAGCTGTTACTGATGAGTGCCGCTATCTGTACCTCGCGATCGGAAACTTTTCAGACAAACCCTCGTATTGAGGCCAGATCAGAGGGGTTAAGTATTTCTTACATCGCTTGAGGAAACCTAGACATTTCGCAGCGTTTTTGACGACACCGAATATGTGGTCATTCCAACGTAAGTTGTCATTGACGCACATACCGAGACTGGAAAGTTTATCGATTTCGACGATGCAAGTGCCATTCATGGATAACGGCTGGGTGTTTAAATTTCGCTTTAACAACAGCAGGCAGCATTGTGTTGTGGTAGCATTAAATTCTACTGTGTTAGTGGTTCCCCAATTAGTTATTCTGTTAATATCAGAATTTAATGAGCTTTACATACGTTGCCGTTCCCGTTCTACAGCCGAAGCCACGGAGCCCTGTGGCACACCAGCATTTATTTTGTGAATATCAGACTTCAAACCATCCAAGGCAACTTGAATTGAACGTTCCGAAAGGTAATTTCTAAGTCGACGATCCCAAGAGCACGCACTTTCGACAAAAGAGCCTGATGCCAAACTCTGTCAAATGCCTTAGAAATACCAAGTGCAACTATCTTGCTTTCGACAGAATGATGTACGATTTGGTTCCACTTTTCGGTGAGACATGCCATCAGATCACCAGTGGACCTGTTGCTACGAAAACCATATTGCCGGTCATTGAGAAGATTTCGTGTTTCGAGCTGACGATTTATCAGCGTTTCTACGACCGTGGAAAGAAGGGACGTAAGTGCAATGGGTCTGTAGGAGGAGAGAGGGAAAGATTCGCTTTTTTTAGGGACGGGCTGGACAAATGCTGCTTTCCATCTTCTCGGAAAGAGTCCTAAAGAGTAGGATAGAAGAAAAAGCTTACGCAGTGGTTTTGCCTGCGACCAGCGGATTTGTGAATGCTAAGATCTTTAAAAACTCTTGCTACTACACGAGTGCGAAAGTGGATTCGTCCCATTGAATATTCGACTCACTCAATTGTAGGCCAAAATATGCACCAAACACTGACCAGTTGTGAATACTTTTGTTTCTCAACAATTACTCGTGGATTTTCTGAACTCAGGATTTGACAATTTTAGCAATTAACAAAGCCATCAAAATGAAAACGAGCCTCATCCCCGAAGATAACTTTATTTGATCCACTTGCTGTTGTTCCATATTCCATTCAGCATTCATAATCTCTACGCTGTGCGTGGTCAGTAGGCTTCAGTTCAGCACGTGAAGATTGAATTTTCTCAAAATATCCAAGTCTTAACCACTGTACCGATGAGATGTTCCTGGACATTCCGCTACACCATCACGTACCTCGTCCATGTTTTGTATTGAACGACTTGTTGAGGGACGCCCAAAATGTCTTAGACCACCAGTTGATGAAGTTGATGAAGCTAAATCATTATTCCGACCATATTTTATACAAATACTGCGAACACTAGCTGTCAAATCTTCATAATTTTTAAAATATTGCTCAACAATGAAAACGTTATCCATTCTTAATAAACCTGAACAGTCAACTGTTACGCTGTCTTTTGTTTTTTGTTTTCCTTTAGGAAATATTTAATTTTGAGACACCCTTTTTGAAAGGTTCTTCTGAGGATGACGACAATACCCTAGAGAACTTTATCTGTAAGTTACATTAAAAAGGGATCGTAGGAGTAGAGAGTAAATCTTTGCTTGAATGTTTTGTTCTGGTAAAAAGGAGGCCATCGTTAATGCCGATGTATTGTAAATGGAAGTAGCAGAATTGTTATGGAAGTAGGCTCGACGGCTATCACCACAAAAACCTCGTTAATATCTTGCCAAAATGACCGAATGACTGCATTACGACTAAAACCGACAGACGGAACAATAAAACAATTCTTATCAGAAATATTTTCCATCCTTATCGCTCATTTAATGCTCCTCAAAAGAATCACTTAAGAGCACATTACCCTTTCTGCTCTTTCAGCAGTTTTACGATAATAACCAGAGGCTGTGAACCCTTTCGCAACTGGGAATGTCGATTATGATGTCGGTCGGGCGAGAATAGAAGGAACTATAACCGAGTCTCGCTTCCATTTAATTCAAAAATTATTAAGTACGACTATAAGAGCAGGCACGGACGCCACAAGAAAGCGCTTTTAACGGTCCAAATGAGAGCATAGTCATAGCAGATACGGATACCAGATGTCCTTAATTGCCGGGATGTACTGCACTTGCTTTCTGCTCCTCTGCCTCCGGATCGGGCTTCTGTATGTTTGGGAGGTGAATACGAATACGAGTACGAGTACGAGTAGAGCTTCTTTTATGATGTGATAAGAAGTAGCAAACTTAATTGAATGGAAGCGTAATTTAACGGTTTTTATCAACCAAGGAGGCAGGATAAATGTTTACTCCAGCACAAAAACAGTGTCGTTCTTTCACTTGGCGAGTTCTTCAATGGATTCGATTGAAATGAACCCCACCCACCCATGGTGTAGGGAACAAGTTTGCAGACAATGTCCTTAATGTCCTTAATGTGATGGTGTTTTTAATTGTCTGCGTCAAAGTAATGCGCGTTGGTGTTGCGTTGCTAAATGTTATGGGCGTTAGAGGGTTCGTCTTTGTAATTAGAAGAATTTGCTTTTCCGTTGTCTTTCTCCATTTTTTTTTTTTTTAATGGAACACAAGGATAACAGGCTCGGCTGCGCTTAAAATAGCTCACAACGTACAGCATATAGCGTTATCCTGGGCTGTTTAATTAAATATTAAATTTTTATTATACATAAGTAGCAGGGGGCACGCAATGTCATTGAAATAACATCGTCATCGTCATCGTGATACTTTCGACAGTAATGAGACAATTATGTCGTGTCGGAAGTATTTGAACACCTGTGCGTTCTAATAATCGACAAAAATATCATATTAAGGCAGTCTCGAAAGGGATTCGGGTCGGGGTGATGCTTCGCCCTGGGGTTGAACTTTATCATGTCACCCTTTTGGTTGTTCTTTCATGAGGTAACATACATGGAACTTAAGGAATACCAATATATGAAGCATGCGAGCAAGAATTTGGTATTACCTATCTGGTATAAGGGATACTGAAAGGAAGCGAAAGGCACCTGCTCTGTAGTTGATATTTTGTGCCAGATCTTCCACAAATTACATTACGATGTAGAATGCTATAAACATTTCTTAAATAAACCTTTTAGTGCCATACTAATGTGCGAATTGCGGTCGGCACTGCGATCTAAAAGATTTTTCGTGCCACAAAGTCAGGTTAAGATACCAGATGAGCCTTAATTTTCTTTATAAACTTGGGGACCACTCTGGTGAAGATACGTTGCAGTTCCTTAGTCACTATGATTTTTCTGACTATATATTGGGTGGCGTGAATAAAAACTGAGGGAACACTCCGAGTAAATCCTCTTGAGGGAAGTGTTTTCCTAAAAGGGAACACTCAGTTCGGTGTGAATAAAAATTTCCCTCAAGTAACATCCCCTCAAGTTGAAGTTTTAAAAATTGAGTGTAGGACTGTCAATGGCCAAGTGAAAATGAAATATAAATATGTTTTCAAACGTACAATAGCGAAAAATTAAAAAAATTTAGTTCTCGGCGTTTCGGTCACACGGGTGATAATTTTAAGAGCCTGTATAGGTTCGAGTTTCACAATGTGGAGTGGTTAAGCACTCATTTCCTTTCCGGGATTACTGAGGAAACCCGTGGTGGTGCCGTACCAAACTTTGAAAAAATTAAAATCTTTTTAAGATACATTGGGGACCCGGGTTTCCAAGTTGGAGTTGGTGAGGATATTGGAATTCATAAATTCACCGTATTGAAAATAGTGTGGCAGGTGTGTTGCGCTATATGTGCAAACGCAGATTTATGGATCAAATTTTCATCGTCGATGGAGGAAATGAGAGAAGTAAAACAAGAATGGCAATCCAAATACTATTTTCCTAGTGCAATTGGCGCTCTAGATTGCACTCATATAGAACTTGTAAAGCCCCATTTGTATAGTGATGAGTACCTAAATCGCAAGGGCTATTTTTCTCTGAATGTGCAGGCAACGTGTGATGCTAAAGAGTGTTTCATTAGCGTTGATGTCCAATGGCCAGGATCTGTCCATGATTCACGAGTTTGGCAAAATTCAGCTCTGCATTCTGTAATTAATGATAATTCAGCTGGAGCTATCCTCCTTGCAGATGAAGGGTTTGGTCTGACACCTTTTAAAAATCCAATCACAGAGGCTGAAAAGAAATATAATAAGTTGCGTACTCGTGAAAGAGTAATTATTGAACGCATGTTTGGACAAGTGAAACGAAGATTCCCTTTACTGGCTTCACGAGTTAGACTAGCTACAGTTAGAGTGCCAAAAATTATATTAGCTTGTTTTGTTTTACATAACATAGCAAAATATCTCTACGACGTAGACTTCCCAACGAGTGAGATCTTAACGTTCCAAGAAGTGTCTATACCGGAACCTTCTCAAGAAAATAATACTATTTATAAAAGAGGCAAATCCAGAAGAAACCAAATAACTTCAGTTATTCAAGGCTTTGTTAATTAAAGTTTTTTTATATTCCTATTTTCATGATAATGGTTTATGTATTTTTTCCTTTATGTAATATTTTGTTCCTTCTTGGAGTTATATTTTTTGAGTAGTAATAAATTAATTAAGTTTTTATCTAAAAAAAGTAATATATGCCTTTTGATTAATTTTGTTTATTCTTCATTAAGTCTATTTCTAATAACAAGTTTTCTTTTTGTAAAATAAATATTTCCTTTTGTTGATAGTTAAGTTCTTTTTGCTGCTGGTTTAACTCCTTTTGTTGAGTAAGCACTTCTTTTTGGAGCTTAAGTACCGAATATTGATTAACTGAGCATTGATTTATTTTTTTAGGTGTTGGCGTAACGTGCAGCAATTGTGGAATACTCCTTGACGGCCCTGGTAGTTCTTCCACTTGAAGCAGGATGTCCTCAGCTACATTACAATCTTTGCTGGTACCCGGCAACCCACATTGCTCTGCATCTGTAATTCAATTAAGTGTTTTAAAATTTATAAAATTGTATTTAAGAATTGTACATTTTCACCATTAAACAAAAAAAAAATACTTACCAGTTATTTTGTTCAGAATAGGATTAGTATTGTAATCCATGAGATTTAGCAGCTGCTCTTCTGCGATTTCAATATTATTGGAAAATTTCCTGTCTTTTTTTTATCTCCTTTTGCTTTGATGCGCCCCTTCATATTTTCAGTTTTTTTTCTTATTTGGGAGCTATTCAACTGAATGGCATACATTTGTTTAACTTTTTTTTCCACAGCTTGAAGCGCATCTAGGTTTTTAATTTTCATCGCTGGAGTTTGGCTTTTCTCAAAAAGCCACGGATAAAATTGGATAATTCGTACAAAATCTTCTTCCTCCATGCCAAATCTCTTTTTTTTTTGTTGGTTTTTCACTAATTTCGTAGAAGTACTCCTCGTCCGAATGATTGTCCATATTCTCTTGTTTAAAAAAGTTCCTCTCAAGCACCCTCAACTTTTACGAGTGTTTCCTCAATAAAATGCAATTTTATTCACACCACAATTAAGGGAACCCGCAACTGTCAAAATGTGTGAGGAGAGTGTTTTCGTTAAGTTTAACGAAAAACACTTTTATTCACCTCAAATGGAGTGTTCTCTCTAAAAACTTGAGGGAACACTCACACTGAGTTTTTATTCACACCACCCATTGTCCTTATGGGGATTAGACAGACAGTATGTGTTCCGAGGTTCCGTTGTCTTCCATACAAAGACGACATTCAATTTCCTGAAAGGCCGAACCTTTCCTAGATTTTTTTCATTCTCCATCACAGCTTGAGCTTGTTCTTTTAGATAAATTCTGAAGAGTACAGAAGCAGTGTAGGACCGATTTGGAGGTCTGAGCTTAACGCTATCAATGCTGCGTAAATATATGGTTGATGATGCCTTTCATTTTTATTCCAAGAGTGGTACAAGTTCGATGTCGCGCAAGTCCCATGCTCCTTGATTTGGAATCACTAAGTTGAACCTCTAGTCGAGGCACAAAATATTTGGTACGCGATCTTTTATGGTGCAGATCATCAGTTCCGGAATGAGATGAAGCTTGCGAAGACCGAGAGTACTCTTGTGTGAGGCCAATTAGAGCTTCAATGGGAGGTGTAGACCAGGTTCACATAGCACCGGAGATACTTATGTATGACAGTCTCTGAATACCTTTTTGTCTTACTCCACCATATTATATAGATCCAATGGATGACTTTTGAAGATACCCTCCAGGTCTTACTAACCATGCGTCTACTAGCCCATATGGCTTTGGGAGCTTTGGTAATTTTGATACAGTCGACTCTCGTTAATTCGAAACTCGATAATTCGAAATTCTTGATAATTCGAACTGATTGTGAGGTCCCTTGAAAAAACCTTGATAAATTTTACTTTACTTTACTTTATTTTATGTAGCACAAATTTGTTATACATGTTTTGTAACTATTGTACAATTTACAGAGATTTGGTGTGTTACCTTACTACTGAAGTGTTTTAGAAGAACAAATGGGAAAAATGGTAGAGCATTCAAATACGAATTATTAACAGAAAGCAAGTAGTAAATACTAAATAATAATTAATCAATAATATCAAATAATTGATTACTAGGAAATATATAGTTAATAATTAATTAAATTAGAATTAATAAACAAATAAATAAATATATAATAAATAATAAATAATAAATAACAAAAGGAAAATAAATAAATAATTCATCAAAATAACAAATAATAAATAACTATCAACGGGTGACAAAAATTAAAGATAAAATATAAATAATAACTATGGAAATTTAACATGATGAGCAGTAAAAGAAAGCGTTAACTTTCTCATCTGATCTGACTGACACACTGCATCTTAAGTTGTACTGGTTTAATAGTTTGTGAATTCTTGGGGAAACTTTATCTATTTTGGCTTTTTGATGTAATCGTTCTGTAGAGAAATGCCAAGGTACATTCAGAATCATTTTTAATACCTTATTCTAGCTTCTCTGCAGCTTCAGGATATGGCTTTTGGCACATTTACCCCACACAGGTGAACCATAGAAGAGAATGGCTTGAAATATTGATTTGAAAATAATTATTTTATTTTCATTACTCATTTTAGATTTGCGGTTAATGAAGGGGTAGAGAAATTTGATTGTCAAATTTATTTTATTTACTACTTCTTTGAAATGTTGTCCAAACGTGAGAGATTTGTCAAGATATACTCCAAGATATTTCGCACTCGTTTTCCACTCGGCTTATACCCCGCAGATGGTAGGGTTATTGCTTGGTAAGAAGCAAGGCTTTCTTTTTGTAGTGAAAAAGACAGCTTGCGTCTTGGCAGCATTTATTTTAAGCTTCCAGTCATCACAGTACTGGGCGATTCAGTCTAAAGCGGACTGCAATCTGTTTTCAATATTGAAAGCAAACGCGTCCGTTGAAAAGATACAAGTATCATCAGCAAAGATAGCTGACTTAATATAAGGAAATCGGGGAAAATCAGACGTGTATATATTGTACAGGAGAGGACATAGAACTGAGCCTTGTGGGACTCCAGCGCTTATTGAAGTAGAGTCGGGATAATAATTATTTATGAAGACTTGAAAGCTTCGTCTTGACAGGAATGATTGTTTGATTCGAATCAGGTGAACCGGAAAATCAAAAATATATAGTTTGTGTAAGAGCCCTTCATGCCACATCGTATCAAAAGCTATTTCGATATCAAGAAAGACAATACCCGTGCTCATACCCGCATTAAATTTATCTTTTATGTGTTTGGTAATTCGATGATTTTGGTTAACTGAACCCAAACTGTTCGGCAGGGAGGATATTATTTGTGTTTAAGTGTGTCATGAGCTCCATTTTAATTATTTTTTCGAAGCACTTACTTATAGTACTGAGTAGGCTGATTGGTCTGTAATTGCAAGGTAGATTAAGATCTTTACCCGGCTTCAAAATAGGTATGATCTTGGCTAATTTCCACGCATTAGGAAAATAGCCAATTTTAATAGAATAAATTTAATACCAGCTTTAGGTAGATGCTTCAGGTAGAGGTTACGAATTTCATCTATTCCTGTAGATTTGAATGGCTTGAGCGAATGAAGAATGAACTTCAGATCGTCTAGTTCTGTACAGTTGTTTGGAATAGTTGGTTGGAGAGAATAAATAGTATTCACTGTAGTAGTTGCATGGTTAGCAATAAAGTTTTGGGTTAATGCTTCTGCTTTTTCTGCTCCTGCAAGTAAAACAGAGGATCCTACTTTAAGAGCTGGAATATGGACATTTTTCTTTTTAATGATTTTAATCATATTCCAGAAGGGTTTACCGTTCTTTTCAAGCCTTTGAAGCTTGCAATTCCATGATTTATTCCTAAATTGCATGACCAAGTCTTTAATAATTTTAGTTAATATTTTAACTAGTGACAAGTAAAATTGATGTCGAGTTGTCATCCACAATTTTCTAAATTTGTTTCTACATTTAATAACATTTACTATATTTTGCGGAAGAAAATTTTCTACGTTATAACGTGTAATTTTTTTGGGAACACTTTGCTCGACACTACCCAATAAAGTTGATGTTAGAAATCTTACTTTTTCGTCGATAACCGACTGATTTATGTTTTCAAAATCTAAAGCTTCGCTTGAGCTCAATTTTAATTTAATAAGTCAGGAAAATTGGTAAGAAAGAGATCTAATGTGGATGGGTTTGAACGGCTGTTTGTTATAATGTAAGTAGGGTGAGGAGGGTACAGAATTTCTACCGGGTGCCTTGCACTTATGTTTTGAAGAATATTACCCCAAGCATTTGCTCGCAAGCAGCCCCAATTTCGGTGTTTACAATTAAGATCGCCTCCAATTAAAAATGAACTATTTGAACTTATAAGCTTTTTAAAATCACTTTGCAGAAGCGAACGTTTTCTGCGCGATGCAGACCTGCCGGGAAGGTAAACAGCGAATATGTTTATTGATACCATTTAAAAGACATATCTTAATTCCAACGTTTTCTATTAATTTCTTATTATAATGTTCTTCGCACGACTAAGGAAAGACCACCACCCCTTCTCTCATCTCTATCGTAACGATAACATTTGTATTCAATATTAGACAAATTAAACTTATTGTTCTTAGAATTCAACCAAGTTTCAGAAACTAAGCCTATGTCTATATTATATTTATTTACTAAGAAAGGCAAAAAATTCAAGAGACTTATCTCGAATGCTTCTAGCATTCCAAGAAATTACATTTAAATTAGTACACATTATTTAATGCTTTTATATAAATACTTTACGGCCAATTGTGCAATAGTACTAAATTGCTCAGCTTTAACAGATTGGCTGAAAAGTCCGTGCCGTTTCTAAGAGACGGCACCACTTGAATTAAATCCATTTTCAGTTAGTACCAACCTTTAAAAGATACGTGTATAAATTTGACAGCTGTCGAACAATTAGTTCTCGAGATATACCGTTGTGAGTGAAGCAACTTTTGTTACTGTGAAAAAAATGAACTCAAAGCAATTTCGTGTGTTGATTTATCATTGCTTTTTGATGGGAAAAAAATGCAGTCGATGCAAAGAATTGGCTTGATAAATGTTACCCGGACTCTGCACCAGCCGAACGAACCATTCGCAAGTGGATTGAAAAATTTAAAAGTGGTCATACAAGCACCGAAGACGATGCAGGCAGTGGACGTCAAAAAAGTCCACAAAATGATTACGAATGACCGTAAAGTGAAGTTGATCGAGATAGCTGAGGCTCTGAAGATATCAAAAGAGCGTGTTGGATATATCATACACGAATATTTGGATATGCGAAAGCTCTGTTCAAAGTGGGTGCCGCATTTGCTCACAGTCGACCAAAAACAACAACGTGTTGATGATTCAGAGGAGTGTTTAAAGCTGTTCAACCGCAATAAAGCCGAATTTTCACGTCGGTATGTGACAATGGATGAAACTTGGCTCCATCACTTCACACCAGAGTCAAGTCGGCAATCAGCTAAGTGACGAGCAGGCGACGAACCTCGTCCTCGGCTGGCAAAGTTATGGCATCCGTATTTTGGGATGCACATGGAATAATTTTCATCGACTATCTCCAAAAGGGGCAGACGAAATCGCAGAGAAACGGCCACATTTGAAGAAAAAGAAAGTGCTGTTTTATCAAGACAATGCACCGTGTCACAAGTCGATGAAAACGATGGCAAAATTGAAAGAATTTGGCTACGAATTGCTTCCCCACCCACCGTATTCTCAAGATTTGGCCCCCAGCGACTATTTCCTGTTCGCAGACCTCAAAAGAATGCTCGCCGGAAAGAGATTTAAGACCGAAACAGAGGCCTATTTTGAGGTTAGCCCGAATTCGTACTACAAACCTGGTATCGAAAGATTGAAAAATCGTTTCAATCAGTGTTTCGCCCTCGAAGGCAACAATAAAGTAGAATTTTGCAAAAATGTTACGAGTATGTTTTACTATAAAACGGCACGGACTTTTCAGCCAATGTGTTAGTATTACAGCGCGTTAGAAGTGTAATCATCTCGGTGGTAAGAGAATTTATTTCATCCAAAGAGAAAAGTGCATTGAACTCGCCTGATGTCACTATGGTGTTGTTGTTTTTGGATCAAACACTGCTGTCTGTTCACTACGTACGCTACTCTTGCTCTGGAATCGTTGTTGGTTAAGAGGAGGGAAGTCAATGAGGTTGGGCTCGTATGTAACCGTTCTTAGAGATTGACGTTGCGTTCCCTTTAAAAGCCTTTGCTTGACATCAACAAAATTTTTTCTACTTACGTAAACTGGGTCCGTTGATTTATGAGTGCTGTTGCAGTTTGCACACTTAAATTTGTTGGAGTTGCACATGTTGGTTGCGTGTAGATCGGAACAGGTTGCGCAATGAGTTTTGATATGCCAATTCTTTTCCCCATGCCCAAACATCTGGCAGTTGTAGCACTGGATTAAACGATTCTTCTGCCTCCGTGCAAAATCCCAATTGACTTGAGTCTTAAAGAGCTATCGAACATTTTGTTTGAGGTCAGTTAGTCTCACAGAACCATTTTCTAGAGAAACTAAATAAAACACATCCAAAAATTGATCGTGTTTCTTTTTAATCATCTTAACGTCAATACATTTGAGACCGAGGGTGATTAGTTCTTTTCTGAGTTCATTAAATGGCGGTTCATCTAACCCGTATAAGATTACTTTCAACGATCTGGCAGCAGGAAAATCGTGCCTATAAAATTGCCACTTTTTGAGTTTAAGCAAAGAACAAACACTTTGATGGATGTCCGCACTATCACTAATAATTTTAATGCTAATTGATATTTTTTTAATACAATAGTCAATTATTTTGTTTTCGCGCATAAGGCTGTGAACACTTTCACTGTTTTTTTGTAACACACAAATAGATGGAACTTTAGCTCTTTTTTTGTGAAGTTTGTGTGATGATTTCATCTTCGAATTCAGCATCGTTTTCAGAGTCCGGTAAGCACTGAAGGAGTGCAAAAAAGTTTGCCCTAGGGTCTTGTTCCTTAGAGTTCATTTTCCGGCTTTTTAGTATTGAAGACAAATTGTCTTCAATATTAGGGGAACGTTCTCTAAACCTATGTGTTTTGATACGCTCGTTAATTCGAAGTGATTGTCGAGTCGGTCCGAGAGCAAACACGCTGTAATTTGAAATCAGTAGCTAATTACCTTTCAGTAATTCGAATTTTTCTTTTTCGTTTTAGTTTTTTGTTCTCTCTACTTTGCCCAGCTTGCTTTGATCCGGCTATGTACAAAATTATTCGCTCCCTTTGGGAATGCGATTTAGATACGTTTATATCTCAGCAATAATCAATCGTAATTATGGGTGCAAAAAAATACAAGTGTCTGTCAATCGGTCAAAAAAAAATTTATTGAAGCCGTGGAAAGTGGAGTAAAAAAAAAAGGATGTAGTAAACACTTTCAAAATTCCGTTCTCCACATTGCCAACCGTTCTAAAGCAAAAAGGAAACATAGCTTGAAGTTGCTTACACGGAGGGAAGAAGCGGAACCGGTACGGTGAGTTCCCCGGTCATGAAGATTGCTTATTGAAATGGTTTAGTCAATGCAGAGGACAAAACGTACCTGTCGGAGGTTGCATGCTGAAGGAGAAAGCTAAGTCATTCGCTGTTGGTTTGGGTATTGAAGGATTCACCGCCAGTGAAGGATGGCTGTCCAATTTTAAAAAAAACTACATAACATCGTTTTCAAAAAAATATGTGGAGGAAGCGCGAGTTTTGATGTTGCTGTTTGTTCTGCATGGAAAAATCACTTAGGCTGGCTGCTGGCAAATTACGATCCACGGAATGTGTTTAAGGCGGAGGAGACTGCTCTTTTTTTTAAGTGTTTTCCTGATCGAACGGTGACATTTAAAAACGAAAAATGCCATGGGGGGAAAACATAGCAGGGAAAGGTTAACATCATTACCCACAGTAAACCCTAGCTATTTCAAGGGTATCAAATCCTTTCTTTTATCGCCCCTATAAAAAAGCGTGGATGACCACAAAATTGTTCAATGAGTGGCTGTTGAAACTAGACATTGACATGAAACAGTAGAAGCGGAAAATTGTACTTCTCCTGAATAATTGCACAGTTTACAATAATCCGCCAGTTCTCAGTAATGTGAATCTTAAATTTTTCCCTGCTAACATAACCCCTAATTTGCAACCACTTTACCAGGGAGTGATTCAGAATTTTAAAACTTAGTACCACAAAGAAGTAGTGAAGATGGTGTTGGATAGTATTGAAAAGGGACAGAGAGCCAAAATGAATGTTTTAACAGCGATAGCCATGGTTGACAAAGTATGGAAAAACGTTAAATCGACAACGATTTCAAACTGTTTCAAGAAATGCGGATTTATTACAGAGCAGTTAATCAATAACAACAGGGGGAGGAGAACTGGATCATTCTACCTCGCAGGATGGATGGAGTCTTCTTGCTAACTTTGATGATTTTGTACATATTGACGATACTGTAGAAGTCTGCGGTGCTCTGTGTGGCGACGAAATTCTGGCAGTTTCAAATTCAAGCAACAACAATGAAGGCGAAGGCGAAGATGAAGAAGGTTCGGAAGCAGAACCAATTCCGCCCGTCACATCAAAAGAGGCAAAGTCATTGTTGTGTACATGGCGGCAATATTTACTAAGGACGGGAGTGGACGACGAGGTATTCTCGGCACTGTTTGTCATAGACAATACTCTTGACCAAGGACGCGGGAAGTTATTGAAGCAAAAAAAAAAATCACTGATTTCTTTTGTAATTACTGTTGCATATGTATATACCATATGTACATACTTATTTCGTTTTTGTCCTTCCCACCAAGTCGACAATTTTTCGTTAATTCGAATTTTTTGTAACGTCCCTTGAGTTTCGAATTATCGAGAGTCGACTGTATTTACGAGTATATGCGAGTTCCAATTTCTATTTAGAACTACTCCAAGATATTTATCTTTTACCTCAACGAACGCTATACTCGTAATTATGTTGTTGGAGAGATCTTCTACAATTGATGGGGATCACAAGCAGGCTTTCCAGGGTCGATTGGGAGGTTTTCGCCAATGCACCAACGAGGCACAATTTTTAGGGCATTTTGGATGCTTTTCCAAATTGCCTTTGAGTGTCTACCTTTCATGATGATTGTCAAGCCATCGGCATAGCCAATCGCTCTGTAGTCTAATTTTTTTAGTTTGACTCGTGAGCCGATGATGAAAAGTCCACTTTGTGGACAGAAACTAAAGACACTTTCAGTTTTCCAACTGAACATATGACTATTATTTAATTAAAAGGAAGAAGCTTATACAAAGTGACGGTTTCAGTGCACGCTTTTAAATGGCTATCAGGGATACGCGGCCCGCACTGTTTCTACGGTTTTTTAAACTTCTTCAGTCTTGTGTAAGAGATTCTGCTGACAATGCTCTGCAGCTTTTTTGTAATTCAGTGGATTTGAATCAGAGCTAGCGGGGGCCCACCTTTTACTGCCAAAACTGAATTTCTACTTCTTACCCTCTACTGAGTCTCTTTATCCTTCTGTGCTGGAGCGCCTAGTGAAGATCCATTTTTCTGCATTGAGACAGTATTTACAACGAGCGGCTCCATCTTTTTTATACGTACTTACTTCGCTCTTGAAAAGCACTCAATGCAGGAGAGGAGAACGAACTCCTACTACCATGGTAACAGCACCAGAAGCAAAGGCAGAGGGACGTCCTTGAATTCGTATATCGACGACGACCTCACTGAATAGACGGAGTCACTAGTAATGCGAGCTAAAGAAGTGAAACCATAAATACTTTTGGTTTAATGTTTTCATGGCAACAGTTTAGGGCAGTAGACAGGTATACAGTAAGCCGCGGTTGGCTGCGTCGGATTAAATGTTCGCTTTTCAGCACATTTCTCCGAGGCGCTTATATTCATTCGAACTACATTTCAGGCGATCCGAATTTTTCTGGCCAAGTTGGCGGCACTGTACAGCTCGTGATGTTTGCTGACATATCTCTTCCCTTGAAACCCGTCAGATCAACCGTGATCAAAACTCACTCAAGAATCTTGCGTTCGAAACGATCAAAAATGTCTTTATCAGCCGTCGCTAACGCCCATGGCCCTGCACCATAGTCCAGATCCAGGATGAAAGGGTCTCATATACCAGGGTTGTTTGAAAAGTTTCCGCAACGTAAAGATAGGGGCACTCGTCAATAAAAGCTAGTGAATGCTAGTTGTGCATCTTTTGACAGTTATTTACCGAAGTTTCAGTCATTTTGGACCCGCAGTTTTTGTTGACAGTCGTTTGAGTGAGTCGATGTGAGTGTTTTTTGTGAAAATCGAAAAAATTGAGTATCGAGCTGTTATTAAATTCTTGTTTTTGAAAGGCAATACGCCTACGCAAATCAAAAATAAGTTGGACTACACAGTATGGAGACTCTGCACCATCATTTACCACAGTGAAATTTTGGGCAGCCGAATTTAAACGTGGCCGTAAAAGCTTGGGAAATGATGAACGTTCGGGACGCCCAAAACCTGTAACCACTGACGATATCATTGCTAAAGTTCACCAAATGGTGTTAGACGACCGCCGAATTAAAGTGAGAGAGATAGTAGAGGTTATGAAAGTGTCCAAAGAACGTGTTTGTTACATATTAAATCAAGATCTAGGCATGAGAAAGCTGTTCGCGCGTTGGGTGCCGCGTTTGCTTACGTTAGACCAAAAACGTGTTCGAAAGAAATTTCCAACGCTCTGTTGGCGCAGTTTAGGCGGAATAAATCCGAGTTTTGGCGCCGATTCATTACTGTAGATGAAACTTGGATATACCATTATACGCCCGAAACAAAAGTTCACTCAAAACAGTGGACTGCAAAGGGCGAGCCGGCTCCGAAAAAAATAAAAACTGTTTTTTCGACTGGGAAAGTGATGGCGACTGTTTTTGGGATAGTAAAGGAGTTATCTTAATCGATTATCTTCACAAAGGAAAAACCATTACAGGAGTCAGGAGCATACTACGCAATATTACTTGCCCAGCTGAGGGCAGAAATTGCGGAAAAACGGCCACATTTGCAGAAAAGAAAACCCTGTTTCACCAAGACAACGCGCCGTCTCACACCTCAGTGATCGCCTTATTTACCAGATCTAGCCCCAAGCGACTTCTTTTTGTTCCCTCAACTAAAAACTGCGCTCGGAGGACAGAGATTTTCCTCAAATGAGGAGGTAATCGCCTTCGTGAACAATTATTTTGCAGAGAAAACCGCCAAGTACTATTTGGACGACTTAGAGAGATGTATCTTTGTTCTGTCGAAAACTTTTCAGACAACCCTCGTAGGGTTGAGAAGAGGACAAGACCCTTTTCTTAACTGCCTTCTTAGTTCAAAGAAAAAGGTACTGACAAATGTAACTCTTCATTTCATTTCTGATGAGTATGTGTCATTGCCAGAGTTAATAGAGCGTCCGTAGTTAAAGCTATCTGATCTGGTGTTCCGTCTGATTGGGCGGTATTGTGTGGCCTTTCTTGATGACAGCATTTGTTTGGTTTTGCCCTTGATTTCGCTTAGAGTTGAACTGATTTTTGCAAAAATGTACCTAAGACAATGATTCCGTGCCATTTTCTCAGTTAGTTTGATAGGGATGTCAAAAGTAGATATGTGTCTGTATAGCATGTTTCTACAGAGGGTGTCATACTAAGCTGCGGCTTTGAAGCCACAATGGAGGTGGATAGTCTGGACTTCTTGGGTTTTCTCTAGGATATATCGTATTGTGAAATTGTGATCAGTTGCCGACTTACCCACCCTAACTCGTTAACCACATTTCCGGACTTGTCTTACCAAACTTATAAGCTTGAGTGTAGAGTAGGAGGAAATAAGATTACTATTATATCGCGTCAGAAATTACTGAACCTCAAAACGAGGGCGTACGGCGGATGGTTCACGTGACTGAAATCAACATTGGCAGACTCCGTATATGTGGTCATGGTGCTGAAATAGAGATGGGGGAGGATGAATTTTTATATGGAGTGGTGCTTGAGGCTTTTTGCCAGGTCACGTAAGAGCCGTACTTTTATGAAGCAACCGATGGCCTTAGATAGGGATAGACTAACTGTCTACGATCTTGCAGAAAGGATATTAAATGGGCTAGGTGCAGCTAAATAACAATAGAGCAGATCCATTAGAGAAGAGCGATAAAAAGAGGACGCAACACTATGCGGATGTACTAGATGGAGTGAAAACTGACATCCTTGACCGCCAGAATGCGCTGCTAGTGCAAAAAAGGTTATGATGCCTTGAAGTCCGTTCATATTTAGGCAGACATGCCAAATTTCAGTGCGATACTGTCTTTACTTTTGTTTTGACAGCTGATTGTTGTTGACGTGTTTGGCATCAGTATGCACAAAAACGATTTTCGTTCTCTCATAAAACATTATTTTTCGAGAGGCAAAACGGCGAAGGAAACAAAAGAAAAGTTGGATAAATATTATGGGGCTAATGCTCCGTCAGATTACACAGTCAAATATTGGTTTCGAGAGTTTCGTGGTGGCCGCAGCTCCACTACCGATTAAGTCCGCAGCGGCAGGCCCTCCGATGCGGTTACAGAGGACAATGCCAAAAAACTACATGAAATGGTGTTGGCTGACCGGAAAGTGAAGGGGCGCGAGCTAGCAGATACCACAAAGATTAGTACTGAGCGCACACGCCATATTTTGGGCAATATTCTGCGTTGGGTGCCGCGCATGCTCACTCCTGACCAAAAACACGAACGCGAGAGCACTTCGAAAGAATGTTTGGACTTGCTGATGCGGAATCGGGCGGACTTTTGGCGTCGAGTGGTAACTGTTGATGAAACTTGTATCTACTATTACACATCAGAGAGCAGAATGAGTGCCCGGCAATGGACTGAAGCCGGCACGAGTGCTCCGAAGCGGCCAAGGGAGGCTCGGCCCCAGACAGAGACGATGCTATGCACGAATTATACAATGTAGATGATAAAGGCCTAGATTTCAGCCTGACAGCAATATCTAAACTTAAGCATAGCAAGACCATCGGACCGGACGGCTTGACTGCCGGGGTATTTAAGGCAGCAGGAGTTGACTTGGTAGAGAGCATACACTGACTCATTTCCAAGATTTTGCCAGAGTGGGCAAAGGAAGTATGGCTGACAAATGGAAACTCGACCTGGATGAAAAAGTGCACATCAGTCGCCTGAAGTGGCTAGGACATATCGAAGAAATGGCTTCATGCCTGAAAAGTCTTCCTATTCCTACCCTGACAATGCATTCAAGGAAGACCTCCTGACGAGCACAAGAAGAATCAAAAACCTTGAAGGCAGTTCGCCAAAGACTACGATACTAAAATTCCCAATTATTGGTTGTGAAGGAGTTTCGGACAAACAGCAGCTAGATTTATCACTTCTTACATCCGGCATTTGCCTTCTCCATATGCTAAAGCACGTCTGAGAATACTACCAAACCAACCCGAACCAAAAAAAGGACGGAATCATAATAGGTGCTCCGAGTGCAATATCCAAAACCCCTTTTGGCACACTTCTTAACAAAAACTTTCTACTGAACGAGCTTTAAAATCCTTGGGAAATTAAATTACATTAACACAACACCATCGTCAGCTTTAGCACCAACACCAGCAGCCGATGACGGCCGCCAGAAAGAACGACGAAACATTCTCATCTGGAAGTCTGTTTTTGTATGGCGGACGGCGCGGCGGTACAACTTTGTGCTCATTCAATTCAACTTTAATTAATGAGCTCTGGCTCTCTTGCGATAAACATGTGTTCCATGGTATAATCCTCAAAACTTACAACCTGGAATGGACAGTTTCTCTTGCTTTTTTGTCCGCTCATCATTGTAGCATCCCAGGAACTAGTACCTATCCAAGAGGATTCCCACTCTAACGCAGCATTTAAATGAATTATCTGAAAGTTTTCCGTGTATCCATGTGTCCGTTTGTCCGCTGCTGTATTTGTATCCCTGAGTGCTGTAGTCCTAGTATCCTGAAAGTTTTGCCGCGTTAATCCTTTTCTTTTCGTCTTCCTAATCTGAGGGACGAACGGATAAGTAATTTTTTCTTCGCTAAAAGGTGGCCTATCCCGGAGACAGATTTAATTGAAGATCCTCTTGGTGGGTCCCTAATAATTTTCCTGATTTATGGATGCATGGTGGACAGACGACGAACGACGGATGACGGATGACGGATGATGGATGACGGAGGCTATGTTACGACCGAAAGGCAGCAAAGCTTGAGTTTTTTTTAGCGTCGTACTTACTCGTATTTCATCATGCAACTTAAACATGCTTTAGCACTTAAGTGGTTGAGTTTCTGAGATAGGAGGAGTTGCGAGTGCAGGTATACTCCGTTTCCAGTACACCGGATGTGGTAAAGTGGAAAAGTGAAATATCAATGAAATGCATCTCTGCTGCTATTGTCGTTGTCGTTGTCGTTGTTGGCGTCAATGTGGTTGTCGTCGTTGTCATCAACGCCACTTTGTATGCGAAATGAACTTCTAATACTCACGTGATGACAGCGGGGCGGGTGTATAGCGGGAAGGATTTAAGGAAGTGGCATCGCATTGTAGTCGGCTCCCTATATGCATGAATGGATGGTGGCTATGCCGCATGAATGCATGGATAAGTGACACATTAGCACACGATACTCACAGACCGAGTATGGCACTTGGCGAAATTCGCTAGGCACACTATGAAGGTCGAGTGCGATGTGTTGCAAGGGTTATTTGTACGAACACCACCCATGAAATATACTCGTATACAGAAGGAAGAAGAGAAGAACAATGTGACGTTTGGAAGTAAGTTTGCAATTGATTTGCGGAGGTTGACCTCGAAGAAGAGCAAAGTTCAACTGAGTTCGACGCGTAGATTCTGGAAGCGCTTTCCAGCAATACTGATTGAAATTGGTAAAGAAAACGTTGATCCAGGACAACGACGAATATGAAAAGACGAAAGAGATTGATTGGCTTTCCAGAATCCCTGAAATCTGGCTTAAATTTGCGAAAAAAATCCTAAAGTGCGCGTGTACCTTAAACTAGTTATCAGGCAAAGCTGAGGTGAAAATTGAACACTAAGAGATAGATCGAAAATGATTCGCTGAATTTCCAATTCTGCTTTTTGAGGAAAAGACCTTGATTTACGTGAAGAATAAAATTCACCTGCAGATATCGCCGTTTTACTCTGCACAGGTTACAAGAAGGTTTCTTCGTACGTCTGGGTAAAAGTAATCACCGCCTTTATGTCCGTAAAGTTATCAGGATGCCCTTAAGATGCCTGAACATTCAACAACGCACTCTAGGAGAGCCAAAGAAAACCTCTAGTACTTGTCACCGTTTAAAAAACACAAAAATATCAGAGGTTTCCGGAATTTTTAGTGGTCATCGAAGTGTATTTTGGGTAGCAAGGTGGTCAAACCTAGTCAAACCGAGCGCAAAAGAAAATAAGGAATCCAGACCGCCAGAAAATATCTCGAGGGTTAAAGACTTTTCACATGTTTCACTGGTGTCTATGCTTGGTAAATTCTCTTCTGTTGCTACATAAACCTCCACTGTTGTGGTTATTTGCTCGCTTAAGGTCCAATTTTTCGAGAGACATTTTAATGGCATATTTATAAGGCTTAATCATTCTGTTAAATCCCGGTCGTATCGCTAGAAAGGTTGTATACAGATTTAAGCTCAGAACTCACGTTCGTTAGCCTGTTTGGCTGAAAAATGCATTCAGGAGTCTAATAGAAGTTACTCGGAACATAAATAGCGTAGTCCAAGGAGAAGCATCTAGCGCGTAAGGTCTGTGGGAAGTTTAAAAGAAAAGCAGAACGAGAAATCTGTCCGCGGTTTCGAAAGGCGCCACATGAATAAAGACGATGGTGGTTTAGAACAAAAAGCTACTTTCAAGCGTTCATTATGCGTGGAAAACGGGTCTCTAGTGTAAATGATCGTAGAGACTTTGAACCGGAGCTTCTCTCACAGTCGATAAGCAGGCGAGAGGCTTCAGAAAAGTTGCTACCGTATACCGGCATACAAGGGAATATTTTTAAGACTGCGGCTCAACAAAGAAAATACTCGCAAATGATTCAAGTTCCGAAATTCATTGAGAATGAACAGAGACGTCTAAAAACGGAAAATCGGAGAATTCAGGGATGAAGAGGAAATCCCAGATTTAATGGAAGCCGAAGTTTGCTAAGGACTAAAAACAATAAATCGCGGATGGCCGCTCTTACCAAATCACATATCTTCCTAAGTTTGAATAAAAATCGGAACAGAAATCTTAGATTGAAATGGCTCTTGATCTTACTCAACAAATTATTGAGGGCCATTGGATGCAGAACCAGTGGAGAAACAGCTTTCGTTTTTCACCGTCTAAAGGCGGCATGAGAAACTGCAACAATAAGCCAATGCAATATTGACACTGACAAGAAGTACTAGATATCGCTCTTAACTCCGAAAATATCACTCAAATGGTAACGAACTGGATGGTATAGTCTGAATATTAATTTTCAGATCACAGGTATATCCAAATTCAATCTGAATGATGCTTCGCTGGGTAACTACGATTCCGGAATTATAGGAAAACTGATTGGCCAAAATACAGAGGAATACTTTTAAAAATGCTCTCCTCTGAAACCCCATGCATCACCAATGAGATCAACATGAAAGTCAAGGATTTCACCCTGGCTCCCATCCAGGCAACGGTTGCTTCTTGCGTTCTTATTCAACCCAGAGGCAAGAAAAAGCAGCACTTGGATCGCTTGCAGTAAACTTTTCAACCAAGCAAAAAGCACAAGATAAGCGACTGACTGGGACTCATACAAGGAAGCCCTCAACATATATAAAAAAAGAACTGAGGAAGGCAAAGCGACAATCCTGAGAGTGATTTTGTGGCAAAAAACAGAAACCTCTGAGGCATCGCGGCTAAGAAAAATTCTCTCTGCAGATCCTAGCTGTTTGAAAAAAACCGATGGCTAGTGGACGACCTGAAGTAATAGTTCAGCCAACCTGCTACCTGACACCCACTTTCCAGGTAGCTTCCTATTCACGGGAGTAACAACCTGTAACAACAACGGGCAGTAACAACCTTGGTAGGACTAGTGCAGCCGCGACTAAAATTCACGGTCTGATTAAAAGAGACAAGCTGCTTTGGGCACTGCATAACTTCAAACCAGACGAGTCTGCTATGCCAGACGGTATAATACTTGCCGAGCTACAAAGGTCCTGAGATATTATCCAGCCAACGTTAGAAATGATCCAAATTCCATTGTCATGGAGAGAATTGAATGTACACCCTGAATGACTCGAACTGTAACCAACTTCAGACTGCTATAATTTCCAAACCATTCTTGACAGTGAGCTCAAATTTTGACACATGACAGATAATTTTATTGTTTACAAGTGTTTTAAACGATTTGCGTCTCTGTCGTTTTGAAAAATTTGTATCCGCTATGAAATTCAAACGTGATAGTGTGATTGCTTTATATTTGGCTGGAAAACCACAAGTAGCTATCATTAGAGCCCTCCAGCTCTTCAACGTGAATAAATCATTTGTGTCTCGAACCATAGCTCGTTACCGTGATACTGGCAGCGTTGCAAAACGCCATGGAGGTAGTCATAAAAAAACGGTAACATCGGCAGAAATGGTTCGGAAAGTGAAGGCTCGAATTGAGCGAAATCCACGTCGAAGTGGAAGAAAAATGGCTCGCGAGCTCAACATATTGTTGGAACGGATGCAACACATACTGAAAAATGAGCTTGGGCTTGGGTTCCAAAAAGCACACGATCTTACACCGCAACAGTCGAAACAGCGAAGGAGTTGCTACGCTTGCACGAAAGTGGTGAGCTGCCGAATTTGGTTTTTTCCGATGAGTCGCCATTTGTTATCGAGCAATATGTAAACAAACAAAATGACCCAGTTTACTTGCCAGAGAGGTCCATCGAAAATTTACAACTTCGGACGGCCACCAGAAAGCAGGCAGCACCGATGGTGATGGTTTGGGCTGCCATAACCGCCGATGGTCGCTCTCCGCTCGTATTTTTGGACCGTGGCGTCACAATTAATGCGATCGTATACCGTGAAACTGTCTAGAGGCAGTATTGAAGCCTTGGGCAAGCAATCATTTTGGTCAGAGGCCGTGGACATTTCAACAAGATTCGGCACCGTCTTACAAAGCGCGCGTCAACCAAGATTGGTTAAAAAACAATGTTCCAAACTTCATTTCTTCGACACAATGGATTACAAATTCTCCGGATGCACATCCGTTGAATTTCTCTGTCTGGGGTATTTTGAAGGCGAAGGTTGGCACTAAAAAATACCAAAGTTTGGATCACCTAAAACAAGCACTTCGCCGGGAATGGGCCAAAATACCGCGGAGCCACTTGCGTGCAGCGTGCGATGCTTTCTTCGGCCGTCTCAAGGCCATTATTCGCGCCAAAGGTGGACATATTAAAAACTACTGATACAATTTGAAAATTGATGTATTTTCCAAAAAACAAAAAACTTATAGCATTTTAAAAAGTTGGAGTTCGAGCCATTCACCCTGTAGTTTTCATTCCCAAGGCCCACGTCTATCATCTTCCCTTCTGAAACTCTAGAACAACTGATTGATATCCACATACGAGTAAAATCTAGAATCGATCCACGACTTTATCCCTACATCCCTACATTATAAAGAATGCACAATGGTGGCTTTCCTGGACATAGCAGGTGCCTTAAACAATGTCAACACTTCTGCAGTCACGACTGTGCTGTCAACTCTGAAGGTAGTTGACTCACTTGGGGAGTTGATCAGTCTTATGTTAAATAGCAGGATAATTAACTCTAAACTGGGTTGTGCTTCTGCTAAAAGACTTGCCAGAAGAGGTACGCCGCAAGGCGTTGTCCTTTCTCCCTTTTCCTGGAATTTAGTGGTCAACGAAATGCTGATATACCTGGGAGCGAGTGGTAGCAGGGTGGTTGCCTATGCAGATTGCATTACTATAGCCCTCTCAGGTAAGAATCTTAAAACCATTAAAGAACTCCTACAGCAAAATCTTAACAGATTAACCCGTTGAGTATTATTTTTGACAGGAAACTAAACTGGAAACCTAATATTCAAGAAAGAGTAAAGAAAACTACAGTAGCTCTATTGAAAAAAACCTTTGGGAATAAATCGGCCCTTCAACCACACATTACCTACTCTCTATACTTCTCGGTTATATGCACCAACATTGGTTTGACAAATACTTTCCAGCCTTCTGGATGATGCTTTCATGGATGACAAGATGATTCGTTTCTAAAGGAAGGATCCAAGACTGATAGCGGGGTTGGTGGCGGTGTTTTCTCAGATAATCTTAATCTAAGCTTCTCCTTCCGTTTTCCAAATCACTGTAATGTGTTCCAGGCGGAGATTTTGGCGTTTAAAGGAGTCCTGTCCTGGCTAAAGAAAAACGTGATATCTGCATCTTTTCGAATGGTCAGGCCACTATCAAATCCCTGGAGTCAGTCTCACAAAATTCTAAAACTGCTCTTGATTGCCGATCATCTATCAGGTTGATGGCAGAGCAGTTCAACATCCACCTATGATGGGTGTCGAGCCACAAATATATTCCAGGTAATTGCAGGGTTGACGAACCTTACCTATCCTACCTGAAAAAAGTATACCAACCGCTACTAGCAAACTAAAACTAAAGGTGAATTCTATTAAAACAACAAACCTTAGGTGGACTGTTGGTTCAACATGTCTAGCGACCAAACAAATCTGGCCAAAACTGCATCTGAATCGCTCTAAGAGTTTGATCTTTCAAAATAGGAAACATCTCAGTGCTATCATAGGTATCATCACTGGACATGCAAGGAGGGTTCCTGTGTTTACAAATGACTTCGTCAGAAGCTCAAAATGGTTCCAAGAGTAGTAGGTTCACAGATCCACGTGGCCATACAATGGGCCAACAGGCCTAAGTGGATTGGTTTTTCCAACAGCCACTATTACTTAACCTAAGCCTATGTCGGATACAATGCGAATATACCTATGTTATCAACGAGTTCCAGACGATAAGCAACGCAATATAATGAATCTCCATTTTAGTCAATGTGGCTTTGTGGGAGGCGTGTCGACATACGATGCGATTCCGAGCGAAGGTGAATGATCTAAATACATGATGGCTTCACAAAGTGTTTGATAATACTTCGAGAACCCTAATATGGACAGCTTAAGGTCTCAAAAATATCATAAACTTTCATAAAAATTCTACGCTATACATACGAAGGCGTTAACGTTGCTTTTCACTCTCATAATGCTTCCCTCTGTATCTGGACTGGTCAATCAAATGACGGACTAGTTAAGAAGTGCAGCTACTACGCACGAAGTGACAACAGAATATGTGGTTCCATTGAATATTCCTGTAAAATGTAGAAAAGTCCCTTCCCAGAGAATCTATTTAAAGCTAAACCCGGGAGTAACAAAAGGTAATAAAGGGCGCCCGAGCATTAAACTCTCTGACACTTTGTTCTGCTGTCTTTTATAAAGACCAACGAATAGAAGATTTATAATCACAAAATCACCAAGAAAGTTACAGACAAAACTTTGGGCTACCGACAACGAGAAAAAATGTCAGGATAGGTCATGGTCTCTGTGACTACTAAACCCTGATCACTGAGTACGGCGTTAGGGTCCACTGTGATAATTTTAAGTTTAACCTCGGAGGTCATAAGAGATCGCTGATTTAGAAGCATCCAGGTAAAGATATGAATCCCAGAAGGTACTTTAGCCTAATTTGACTTAACTCATCCACGTCAGTGGCAAACGGATTCAGTTCCTTCTACGTGCCTGCAGTAAGCGTTATTCAAAATCCGGTGACCGAATGCCACGGAAGGTACGTCCTTACGACAACATTTTATTAATAAAATCGACGTCTTTTTGTTGCAGATCGCCTTATAGATTAAGCTAGGAATGGTGGTAATACCAGCTATATGCTCTCACCATGAAGGGACGTACAACATCAACGAATCACATAGAGTGTCCTAATAGACAGCTATTCCTTTTAGGCTACCTACCTCGGTAGATTTCCCCTAGGGGTCGTTCTTACCAATCGATGCTTCTTTAGTCTAGAAAGGCAATTAAATGAAAAGGCAAGAAGCAAGTTTAGCGAGGGTGAATATAGATATCCTTGATCGTTTTGCACGCAAGATTCTTCGAATGACTTTTGGCCTCATTTACATTAACAGGTTTTGGAAGGGTAGATATCTACCAGTGAACTCTACGGGCTGTAGGGACATTAACCTGGTGATATAGAGCGAATGAATATTAATCAGAGCATCTACGATTGATTCTTATTCCGATGGACAACGCAAAATAGGATTTCCCCGATTTCGGTGCGGCGTACAAGTATCATAGAGGGGAATTTCAATTATCCTGGTATGGGTAAATGGAGGTAGGTGATGAAATACCTCATCAATTCAAGAGATTTATTGGTCGAGCCCTAGGTGGACGATTGTAGCGCCGTCTAACAAAGTAAGTTTGGTCGGCCGCAGGGCTCCAGCATTTTAGAAATTTTTTTTTTTATAATCAGCGCACGCTCAAGGGGTTTTTGTACCCTTAAAATGTTCGTACACAGCGCGGGCGAAGGAAATTTAGGGAGGAAGAAAAGACAGGTAGAGGTGTACATTGTTTTTAAATGTTTGAAGGTTATAATGATTAGGAAATAAAGAGCTAGACAGGGCATTCCATAAGCGAGTTGTATGGCTTAGGAAAGAGTCACGATATTTTAGAGTACGCCCGAAAATGGGCTTGAGGGTATACTGATGAGTATTCATAGCGAGACGGGTGTTACGGTTGAAAGTTTGAATGGGCGAAATGCTACTGGCGATTTCAATGGAGCGCTGGTGGTGAAAATAGCGATAAAACAAAGTGAGACACGAGACATTTCGTCGGTGTTCGAGGGTATCAATTGATTGATTGATATTAGTATCACCAATGAGTTTAATCGCACGGTTTTGAATCCTATCTAGCAGGTGCAGAGATGTTTTAAGAGCACCTGACCAAATGTGGACATTGTACTCCAATTTTGGGCGGATGAATGTCTTATATGAATATTGTGGCCAGCCTTTATTCATATTAGGCCAGCGTATCCAGTTGCCTTTACTAATTCCTGCATCATCAACGAAAAGACACTGTGAGCAATGTGAGCAAAGGAAATGGGAATCTTACAAGGGATAAGCATACATTAAAGTGTCGCAACGAAAAACTGTGAATTCTGATCCACAAGAATTCTGGATGAACTTGCCCAGAATTACCAGGACTTGCTAAATGACAAAACGTACTGAGACGTGGCCAGCAGTAAAAAATCTAACCTTCAAGCTTCAAGAGGTGGGCAGAGCAGGTAGAAGGTTGAAGAACAATAAATCTGAGCCTTTATTGGGGTCATTCGAGAGAAAGATACTTCTCCGCGTACAAGGTACCTTGTGCGAGGTGATTAGATGAGAAACCGTATGAGCTGTACTAGGTGTCCAAAAAGGTATGAGATGAATTCTACACTGAATCCGCCACGTTGATCGAATGGTTGACAAAGGCTCCAGCTAAGATATCCTTAAAATTTTAGACGAAGAAGACGACCGAATCTCTGGTTCAACGATCGAGTGCGCGCTAATGGTAGGAAGGTTGAAGAACTGGAAAAAAAACCGCTTAAACGGGTACGAAGCCCGTTTAGAGGTTTATCACCAAAACTGTAGCAAAGATAGTTGAGTTCTTGCTTTAGGCTGATGCCTTGACTTATGAAAGAACTCATAGCAAAATAAACTTGTTCTCATTATTTCCAATCGGGAGTAAGGAATCGAGGTCCATTTAATGTGTAAGGACAATTTTTAAATCTGTGACAGTCCAGCCCAGAATTTGATGTGTTTTCAGTCGAAATGAGTACAAGAAGATACATAAAAGCTTGCTATGTATTTCAAAATGGCAAGCAAACAGCCCGATGATAAGCAGAATAATATGTGTCTCCAAACTCGTATGTGATAGACAAGGAAAAGCAAAATGATAACAAATTCTTCACACTTATCTATGTACGAGTATGTTGGCATTGATCTTTCATGTCGCTTTACTCACTTGTCACTTAAAAATTCATTCCCTGAGCCAATATATCACTGTCCTCCCACAAAACGAGTAAGCATACGAGAACGAGAACGAGAACGAGAACGAGAACGAGTACGAGTACGAGTACGAGTCCTCGTATCTTATTTGCATCTTTGGCCTTTTCGTTGTAAAAGTGCTATGCAGGACGATATGTACATAGGAGAACAGGAGCTGGTAAGCACATTTCACCTGTATCCACACAACAATAGCAATGGCAATGGCGATACCGAACACTTAAAGAAGACATCCATTCAGGTTAAATTGCCCCCATAATCAGTGCGATACAATTTCCTGCCTTAATGTCCTTATCAGAAATTGAGAATCTTAAGTGGTAAGCCGACAAGCAATAGGTGGGTGAGGCTGCCACACCTCACCTACTCGTAACTTCCAGCCATCACCTTTCCGAGAAATCCTATTAACTTTAGATACCATGAGGTTGATTATGTTTCCTTCTGCCCTTGTATTTTTTCTTTCTTCACTACACTCTACTTCACATCTTATGTTTATGCCGACGTGAAAAGGGCAGAAGAACAAGGGGAAAAGTCCTTAAAGTCCTTTCCAATGGAAAATTCAATTCACTTCCGAGAACGTTGGTTTCTGAAGAAGAAAAAAATCTCTCAGAACCGAAAGATTATAAAGTTTAAATTTTATTTGTATCTAATTAGTTACGTACGTTGATGAGTCATTAAAAAAATAACGAAGGACGAAATCGTTCGCAAGAAGGACACGTTCAAAAGGCGAACTTTCACCGTATCATCGAAGGAACGCAACTAAAACTGAGCAACGAGCATATTGCAAATTGAGCACGAGTTCGGGAGGAAGTACTTGTATTCGCATTCATTGGAAAAGCCAAGGAGGGCGACGAAAAGAATGTACGGTGATCAAGGACTTTGAAAATTGAGTTTTAAAAGAGAGTAATTACTTGTACATCTACGGATACCACCCTCACGTGCTTAATGAGAGAAGAATTTGCTCTCGGTAGACGGTTTCAAATTTCGGTTAACACGCCGGAGGCGGATCACATTGGACAAAACTGTGTGTCATCGCTGTGAAGTGTCTTGAATTGTGAAGTGGCTTCTTGATATTCTCCAGACTATCCTTATCTGAAGAAGGATGTTCACTTTGGAAACCTTTTCTGAAGTCATACCAGAGGATTTGATGAATTTCGTCTGAATAAAACGGCAGCAGAATTAGGCTATATGGACTGCAAATGTATTCAACTTGGATATTTTAAAGTCCTTGCGACCATTAATTCGATTACGTAATCATTGATAACACTGGTGATTGACACGTACGTAAGTTAAATCACAGCTGTGACTACTTACAAGACACAACCAGCCTCGGGTAATGGAACTTCTCAAATGGCAAATAGACCCGGAACGTCAGTGGACTACGATATGAGAGTATGTACCTGGAACGTGCGAACGCTGTACACCCCAGATGCTACTCAAAAACTTGAGCCTGTCCTCGAGCGGTATAAGGCAGATATTACCGCCATCCAGGAGATACAATGGATAGGATCAGGTATGATGAAAAGAAAAAATTGCGATCCACACAGCAACCTAGGCTTCCAAGGTTAAAGATCCACACAGCAACCTGGCTCACTCCAGGCGGTCGAACCGCCAACCAAATCGACCATGTGCTAATTGATGAGAGGCACGCATCCAACGACGTGCGTACATTCCGAGGGGCAAACTTTAATTCAGACCACTTTCTTGTTGCGGCTAAATTCAGAGCTCGACTGTCCAACGAGAAGAAACTGCGAACCGCCCAGAAAAAGAAATTCAACGTTGGACGCCTTAGCACACCTGGAGTAGCCAGAGACTACAGAGAACGCCTGAGTGAGAAACTCTCAACTGTGCACTCACCTACCACAGACGCCAACCATCAGTGGTTTCAGTATCGCGACATCATCAAGGAGGGAGCCGAAAATCATCTTGGGGTACCAGCCACCCCAGAGAAAGAGCCCGTGGTATGATGATGAATGCGTTTACAGCAAGGGAACAGTATCGAGCCAGGAGGGGGTAAGAGAAGAAGATCTTGCGTAGAAAAAAGAGGGCCTACGCAGCATTCCAGCTCAGGGAGATCGAAGAGTCTCGTGATCGAAACAACATCCGGAGGTTTTATAAGAAAGCCAAGCAGCTGGCTGCTGGCTTCAAAACCGGAACACAAGCTCTTCGAAACATCGAAGAAAACCTAGCCACCGAAGCACAGGGAATAGTAGATGTGTTTGATCAGCATTTACAGCAGCTGCTAGATGGGCATCATGTAGAGAGAGTGATAGGGCAAGAAGCGAACCCACGTCTAGTCAATGAAGAACCAGTTCCACCACCCAGTATAGAAGAAGTTGGCTTAGCTATAAAAAAGCTTAAGAACAACAAGGCTGCAGGCTCTGATGGTTTACGTTTACCAGCCGAGCCCTTCAAATACGGTGGCGATGTTTTGGTAACGCGCATGCACCAAATCATCATCCAAGTATGGGTGGAAGAAAGCATGCCCGACGACTGGACTATCAGCTCCATATGCTCCATCTACAAAAAAGGCGATCCTATGTCTTGCAAGAACTATTTTGGCATATCCCTGCTTAATGTCGCATATAAGATCCTATCCAACGTACTGTGTGAACGTCTCAAATCGTTCTGCAACACACTAATCGGCACGTACCAGTATGGCTTCCGGCCCGGCAGATCGACTATAGACCAAATTTTCACACTGAGACAAATCCTGGAAAAGACCAACGAATTTCAAGTCGAGGCTTACCACCTTTTCATCGACTTCAAGGCCGCATATGATAGCATTAATCGTCAGGAGCTTTATATGGCGATGGCCGAATTCGGGATCCCGGCAAAACTGATCCAGTTGTATCGCGTGACACTGGAAAACACGCACTGCAACTTGCAGTTGCTCCTCCGAACTATTTCAAACATACACCGGATTTCGGCAAGGTGATGCGGTATCATGTGATTTCTTCAATCTCGTCCTAGAGCTGATAGTGCGCAGGACAGGTGTCAACACGGAAGGCACTATCTTCAACAAGTCCGTCCTGCTCCTGGGATATGCAGATGATATTGACATCATCGGGCGCTTGCAGCGTTCCGTTATAGAGGCTTTCACGGCGATTGAAGAACAGGCGAAATTCATTGGCCTGGAAGTAAACGAAGACAAGACCAAGTACATGCTATCAACAAACAAAGAATCATCTGTCCACCGCCTAGGACAAAACGTCACTATTGATAGCAACAATTTCGAGGTAGTTAAGGAGTTCATCTACCTCGGAATAAACATGAACTCCACGAATGACACCCTAATGGAGATCCGACGAAGAATTACCATAGGAAACCGCTGCTACTTCGGTTTGACAAAGCAATTGGGTTCAAAACTCCTTACTCGAAGGACGAAATGTACGCTTTACAAAACCCTTATCCTGCCAGTTCTACTGTACGGCGCCGGTGCTGGACGAAAAGCAGGCAAGGGAGAGTTAATTGTTGGTCCTGTGTGCGAGGAGGGCGAATGGAGGAGAAGATACAACCTCGAACTCTATGAGCTATACCAAGATTTGGATGTAGTCCAAAAAGCCAAAATACGTCAACTACATTGGCTCGGCCACATCAAGCGAATGAACAACAATGCTCCGGCTAAGAGAATCTTCGAATCTCAGCCCTCAGGTTCGAGACGACAAGGAAGACTGAACCTACGTTTCAAAGACCAAGCTATCGCGGATGCCAGAGCGCTTGGTCTGGATAACTGTAAGCAGCGTGCCCGGGATCGTAGAGGATGGAAGGCTGAAGTGTCTCAGGCAGAGACTCTCCACGGGTCGGGAGCCCGCTAAGTAAGTAAGTATGTGACTACTTACATGCGTAAACGGATTAAATCAATTCAATTCAATTCAATTCCCTATCTCTTCACCGACTTCAAAATCGCATATAACAGCATTCAATGTCTTGAACTTTATAAGGCGATGGCCGAATTTGGAATCCCGGCAGTTCCTTCGAACTACTCCAAACGTGCACCGAATTTCGGCAAGAAGATGCACTGTCGTGTGTTTTCTTCTTGCGCAGGGCACGTAATGCTCCAGTGGATCTTCGAATCACGGCTTACACGTTTAACACAACAAATGAAACCGATCCATTTGAAGAAGCGGTTGGTCTGGACATCTGGAGACAGCATGCCTGGGATCGAAGAGAGCGAAAGGTTGCCATTTCTGAGGCAGAGACTCTTCACAGGTCAGGAGCCCGTTAAGTAATTAAGTACATAAGTAAGCGAATTGAGTCGAAAGAGTCGGAGATACAACCTTAAAACAAAATTAAAATAAAATCACCAGAGGTCCACTGAACCAAACACTCAGAACAGCCTGGCTCGGTACTTGACTTTTTCCTTTTCCGAATAAAAGGTTTTGCTACTGCTTGGTGAACAGAAATGCACAACAAAAGCGGCCTATATATGTACATACAAATTAGCTGCTACCTTCTTCTTGATGCTTTTTATCGCGAGACTTGCTCATCTCATCACGATGCTAGCCAAAGCAGACTTAACATTTTAGAGAGAAGTGCCTTATGCAGGAAAGCCTTAAATGGTGAAAGATAAATCTGTGTCGAGTAGTCGAATACGACTTCAAATGGGCAAGTTGATGCGTGGCATCTGGTAGATCTCGTGTCGGCTCAGGAATAAGTCGTTGCGTCAGGATAAGTGCTTGAAGTATTCAGACAAAATCATTTTCAGCACAGAACTTATTGAATACTGTGATGGGGCCTCTGGAATGTAGGTTCAAAATACTAAAAGTGTTCTTTCCCCTGAGTTGATGTGATCGCCTAGTAAGACCTTTTGCAGATCTTCTGTTTCATGGCAGCGACTTTTCAAACAAACACCCCAAAATACGCCAGTTAAAATGACAAGTCAAAATTACTTACTTACTTGGGTTGCGCTACAATTCGGGGTGGATCTGGGCATCAACTAACAATCCTCTCCAGTTAGCCCTATCCTGTGTGTACTGCCTCCAGTTGCGCACTCCAAGTCGTTGATGCAAGCTCTCCACAAAGTCATTTCATCTGCTTTCAATGTATCGGCCGTTAGGCAGTCAGGTAAAGCTGCTTTGTTGGATTTAGACTTACTTCATTCTGGTTAGTTGAATAGGAGTTTTGGGTTTCATTGTCTAAGTTGAATGGTACATTCCTAGCACCGACAGTGACACTACTACAAGGCTTCCTTCTTCATCTCTACAGGCTTCTTGTCTTGCCTGTTAGCAACACTTCCATATGGTATTGCTGGAGTACACCTTTCAATATCTTCGATTGCGCGCTTTTTTCTTCTTCTGGAGAAGCCGATGTTCCTCAAGCCTCTTCTGCTCGTAGACCTCACGAGCGGCTTTTGTCCTTCGGCGGAGTGGCGTTTGATGCTGTCGGTATTGGAGTTGTGAGATATCGGTTCGGTGAAGATTCTGGCGGTCTCTTCTGATTGCAACTTTTCTACTTTACATCTTCTCACAGTAGTTCTCCTTTGATGTGACGCTTGGCAATTCCGCATTCGTAACTTGGCTGCAGTAAAGTGGCTGCCCGGGAGATTCGGACGTTCAGAATACGGGAGGCATGTCTTACTTTGATCGCAATGTGATCAGTTTGATTCGTCCCGCCGTAAGGTCAATAAGCCTAAATCCATTGCCAGACGTGGTATCGTGTAGAGTATGCTTACCAGCTGTCCTACCAACGATGTCCTCCTTTCCTATCCTATGTCATACTTCAGACGTCTTGTCGAACAGCTCATAGAAATATTCTTTGTTGGCGTCGTCATTGTCTTCTGTTGGGGCATTAGCGCAAATTAGGCTTATGTTGGTGAATTTAGTCTTGATGCAGCCTTAACTTCGTCACATCTTTTTAGTCCCTCCGTATAGGGTTGTGAGTCGTATGACGGCGTAGGCTGGTCATACCGTTTGTGGACAAAGGCTTACGCAGCAGTGTTTTTGCCAACGTGGAAGAACACTTTTTCAGAAGAAGGAACGATTTAACATCAGGACCAGCGGAGTTGTGTTCACTACGATCTTTAAGTACTCTTGCTACGACACGAGTGCGAAAGTTGTATGCAAAAGATATCGTTTTGCTGTTTGCCAGAGAGTTCCTTCTGATTGTCTGCTCTAAAGCACAAGTGGCTCTAGACGTAATCAACTAGCAACGAATTTCTGCCATCCCTCTTGGGACGGAAAACAAATAAATTGGCTAGTTTGATTTCACTAGTTTAAGAAGTCTTCACCGACCATTCTCTGCGTGTGCCCGGTGTCCTCAAAGTTTCGTTTTAGCTCTCTGTACATATCGCGTACCTTTTTCTATATATGAGATCTTGGCTCTTTGAATGGCGTCTTATGTCGGCCAGCCCCCCACTAAGCTGCATTGCGTAGAGTTCTCTTGTATATTTTACCGATCGGCAATTGTCGCCTTTATACTTCCTACAGTGGAATACAATTTATTTGATTGCAAACGCATTTTCTTCATCCTCAATATCCACCAAAGTTGAGATCACTGCAGTATCTCAGGCATTTAAAAAGATTGTGGGATTCTTTTATCCAACGCTATCTGTCAATTTTTGATAAATAATCCCTGCCAAGCTTGTAAAGTGAGATAGCCCTATTGAAAGCCCCGATTGGAGATGCATGCATGTATTGACTGCATGCCATTCTAAGAGAAAAGGTTCACCTTGTAAGCTATCGCAATGCCGGTCACATGGCACTAGTGTTCAACGTGGGCACCAGGCTTAAAGGCTCAAGCGTATGGTGCTTGAGATCGTATGTAATGCATGGACTTTCCCTTGGTAAAGTGTTGGGGCTTATCTAATACCTCTGCCACTCTATGGGTCATAGCACCCGGTTGCAGTACAATTCCATATTGAGCAGATCAGCTTATGTCATTGACAGTTTACAGTCACCAAAAGCATAATAAATTATAGTTCATAGCCACCATTAGATGCCCAAGCTGAATCAACCTAACTCTCTCCGCGATTTTGAGTATAACTTATAGCCACCACGATATCCGCACAAGAGGTCAGGCTAGAACAATTTCCAGTGGCCCCTGAGCTCTTGTGGTATCAGAATATAGCTTTCGATCAGGTTTCGCAATTTTGTAGTCACGACGGCAAGTACCGTCACATCCTTTCCCAAGAGACTCACCTCCTGTCTATCTACTCGTATTTCGACGTCTAAGAAAAACCTCGTTAGCAAAGCTACGAATTCTTTCGAAGCGCGCATTTCCGCTGACATCATGGGATTTACCATGGATGACACCATGAATAGATGACACACACACACACAGAATACAGAACCCAATCTCGCACCGCATGAACAGCTTATCACCTCGCTTAGGCCGATTCAAGGTGCCATGTTCGGTTAGCAACCACTTCAGGTTGAAATTAACTGCTCCGACGTCCTTTAGGAAGCTATAAGTAACACTACTATTTTCCGTTGCATCCCATGTAGACTGACATCTAGATCTGACGTATTCGGAAAGCAAGGCCTACCGCTCCCGAAGGGACAAATAGTCCAATTTCTCCGAGGATACCCAGTCGCTTACTCTCAGAAAGTCATAGAATGAAGTATTGTTTCCAGATCATCCCTAGCAGCAACTGCATTGCCTCGGTAGAGACCCATGTAGAGAGGCAGCAAGCGAAAATAGGATGACGACGATCTACCACGATCCAAACGATAACCGTTTCGTACTAAACCGATGCCTTAAATGTTGCACAAGCAACAATACCACCGTATACATTGTAATACACACGGCTCGCCTGCTAAGTCCTCAGCCGAATCATAGAATGCGTCTTACCTGTCCCACGGGACTCAACAATCGCTCCTTCAAACATTCCAGATCAGGAATGAAGCTCATTCGTCCACCTATAGTTATGCCCAGAAACTTGACCGTGGTTACATACGAGTATGTATCTAGTGCTAACACCATTCACACGCATCGAGAGAGTCCGACTTGCTGCAAATTTGCCTTTCAGCAGAATTGACACAATCGTGCCCTTCAACACACTGACGCTCGCACTTTCACCCCATTCAGCGACAATTGGCAGCACGAACACACTCAGTTCGGCCCGAGGTTGACCTTCTCGAAGGAGAGGCAAATCGTCCGCTTAAGTGCGGCAAATGCGTGGTCTGACAATTGCCCCAAAAGTAGGTCCATTACTAGGTTCAATATGAATAAACCACAAATGGACCCTTGGGGCATCCAACCCCAACGTTCACTCTTACACTTTCACTTGCATTGCCGTCATACGATTTTCTGCAAGAGTGTGCCATTGCCAATCTCTGGGCAGCTCATCTCACGCAATCAGGTTAAAATCCTACGCAGGTTTAGCTGTCGAAGGCAGCCTTAAAGTCGATAAAGATGCCTAGGGCATACTTGGCCCTGCTGCTTTGGGTGGAATCTTTGAGAAAAGATCATGCATCCTCGACACCTTTGTCCTTCCCGATGCCGGCTAATCGAATTTCTGTCCTGACTCCTGTTGTGCTGATCACATAAACACCATCTGGATCATGTTGTAAGCTCGAAGACCAAGCTATGGCTGATTCAATTAAGCGTTGAATCGATGTTGATTTACAGGTTCGAGATCAGATCTCCACTATCAAAAAAAAGATGTTAATTGAAGCGCTACGATACAATCGACAGAATTCTATGGAAATCCCAGTTTGAAAGCGAAGTAGTAATTTGGAATAAGTTCAAACGCAAAGATGAAAAACTTCAATAAAGAAGATACCCTCTCCTACTGCTACTAAGATAAATACAAGCAACATCAAATTCAAATCGTAAATATCATACCAACCAAACGTCTAATGGATATCGAATCTGTGACCACAATCAGGGGTTAAGCCCTCCAAACAACCATTCCATACTCAATCAGCTCTTGCCATCCGTACAACCTTGTCACGTCATCAATGAGCATTGAGCGCTTTTCGATTAACTTTTCCCACATAAAACTTTCATCCACCAGTCCTCTCAGACATTTTTCATCTTTAATCCAACGACCAGCATCCCTTGGGTTGATGGGGTTTTTTTTTTTTTTCTTGACTTTCACTCGCACCTTCATCGACTTCCTAAATTGCGGACGCTTCACATTTCACTTTAGTTTCCACTTCTTCCCATGTCTTCGACTTCTCTAGTTTGTAAGCAGCTCAGTCCAGGGCTAGCTGGACTGTCTGGCATCCACTATCACTGCTTCAGAATGAGGATGCTGACGAAAAAATCCCAACGAAAAGAACACATGTGTGAACATAAATCTGTCTGCATCCTTCGGGAATAGCTGCACATGTTACCTATCATGACCGACCTGGGTATTGCCTCCTTCATAGTCGCTGTCGGTTTCTTTAGCTCTTTAAGAAGTGTGCAAGTGTGCAAGTGCGCAAGGACTCGTACCATGTGGGTGTGTATTTTTGTGTTATTTATCGCGTATGTATCCTTATATCCCCCCATGCCGTGGTATCAAAATCTCTCTTCAACACGTCTCTCGGCCGGTCTGGTCTGGCTAACGACGTGGAAAAATATTATTACGTTATTATGTCTGGAAGTGAGTTACTCAGTTCTGTGCCGCTTCAGCCCCAGCTCCAGCTCCTGCTGCATTTGAAGTTGGTATCTATAGGTTCTTATTCATGGCGATGGGCAAACATATATGATCCCGTATGTGTACGTGTACTCGTATGTATGTACTCGTATCTATAGTGCAACCCCAAAGCAAAGGATTTATTCTCACGCAAGGAACATAAATTCTTAAATTCTTGTGCTCACAGGTTGGCAGTACCTTAGCCATGGAATGGAGTAGGACGAACGGATATCCAGAGACAAGAGAGGATTCGTATTGTTATGTCGGGTAGGGGGCAGATCAGACTCTGAGAAGTACCTTGAGAATAATAAGGATGTCTTACTTGTTAGGTTGGTGAGTGGTGCAACGTTGTAATTAAGGATAACGTCGGTGATATGTTTGTTCCTTAATTGGACTGAATGTGATGGGAAATAATTTGAGATGGGAGCCATTAACGCAGTTAAAGTAACAGATTGCCACTACAGTATGGAGCAAAAGTAAACCGATAAGAGAGTGAATTGTATTTCAGAATCACTCGTCTTGAAAGGAGAGATTTGAGGACAAGAAACTTTTACTTTTAGATATTTTCAAGCAATATTTAAATTCAGAGGGAGCGAGATTGCAGTCGAAAGTTTTCAAGTTACACTGTCTTGGTATGACAAAAAGATGGCACGTTTCACAGATCGACGAACAGATTGATAAAATAGTGTTACAGTGTAGTGCTCTGGGAATATTGGAGTTGCGTGTTTTAGAAAGTATGCAAGTCGACTATGTCGGACCATTCAAGAAATGTATGCCGTTGGCAATAGACGTTTCACTTGTAGGACCAATCATGGACAGTCACTGAACCTGACAACACAATCTAGATTAAACACGCTTCGCAGAATTTTATTCTCCAGACAAATGCTGACCCTACAGCATACATTCTGTCAAAATATAGTATGACCGAGACTGAGTCAATACAAATAACACAAATCAGTTAATCATCAACATTTATTTTGCCTCCTTCAAGCCATAAATTTTTTCCAACGAGTTACCCAGTCACACATACATTTTTTCCTTTTCTTTTATGTCTTGAGTCGAAAACGGGTAGTGTTTTTAGTCAAAAAGTGGTTCACAAGATTGGATTCATGAGATGGTGCATTATCGTGGAGCAAAATCCAAGAGTTGTTCTTCATCATCATCATCAACATCGACGAAAATGTGGCGAACTAATTCGTGAGAGATGGATAGTTCTTGTGAAAGTTCTCTCCAGCTATAGTGACGATTTTCGAGCACCATTTGCTTCATTAAGTCGATGTTTTCTTCAATAACTGCCGTAGCAGCCCGTTGCGGATGAGGCAAGTTTTCGACAAAGTCCCTGTAAACTTTCTCCAGCATTTTCAATGAGTCCGAACAAGAAATTCCGTTCGCAACACAAAATTTCAAACAAACTCTTTGATCAATATTTCTTCACCGATAGCACTTGAAGTCAACTAATGTCTTTGGCTACTGACAACAAAGTAGTTAACAGATGGCGCCCAAACTATGTACAGTTCCTTTCTATAAAAGCTGTAATATGCGGTCTTACATCTTTCTAATGATGATGATGAGTTGATGTATGCGCTCTTTCAAGTTGCCTTATGTTGCTTTAAATAGCTCGACTGAAACCTGAGCTTCTATTTTTTTTTGGTGACCTTTGTTGAATATGGCAAGACAAGTTTTCGCGCCTTTTGAGTCATTCCACATTGACTTTGTGAGCGCTTAAGTATTTAAATTGTTCGCAATTTGGCTCAATACCTGCGTTTTAAAAATATCTAGAGCAGGGTATGCTGGGCTTAGTACAACTGATTCGTAATTAGTTATCCATTATTTTGGCCCATTCCCGGCGAAGTGCTTGCTTGAGGTGGTCCAAACTTTGGTATTTTTTAGTGCCAGCCTTTGCCTTCAAAATACCCCAGATGGAGAAATCAAACGGATTTGCATCCGGAGAATTTACAATCCATTGTGTCGAAGAAATGAAGTGTGGAACATTGTTTTTTAACCAATCTTGGTTGACGCGCGGTTTGTGAGACGGTGCCAAGTCTAGTTGAAATGTCCACGGTCTCCGACCGAAATGATTGTTTGCCCAAGGCTTCAATACTGCCTCTAAGACGGTTTCACGGTATACGATCGCATTAATTTTGACGCCACGGTCCAAAAATACTAGCGGAGAGCGACCATCGGTGGTTATGGCGGCCCAACCCATCACCATCGGTGCTGCCTGCTTTCTGGTGGCCGTACGAAGGTGTAAATTTTCGAAGCACCTCTCTGGCAAGTAAACTCGGTCATTTTGTACATATTGCTCGATAACAAATGGCGTCTCATCGGAAAAAACCAAATTCGGCAACTCACCACTTTCGTGCAAGCGTATCAACTCCTTCGCTCTTTCGACTCTAAGTTTTTTCTGTTGCGGTGTAAGATTGTGTACTTTTTGTAACTTCAACGGCTTGAGCCCAAGCTCATTTTTCAGTATGTGTTATATCCATTCCAACGATATGTTGAGCTCGCGAGCCATTTTTCTTCCACTTCGACGCGGATTTCGGTCAATTCGAGCCTTCACTTTCGGAACCATTTCTGCCGATGTTGCTGTTTTTTTATAGTATGACCACCTCCATGGCATTTTGCAACGCTGCTAGTATCACGGTAACGAGCTATGGTTCGAGACACAAATGATTTATTCACGTTGATGTGCTGGAGGGCTCTAACGATAGCTACTTGTGGTTTTCCAGCCAAATATAAAGCAATCACACTATCACGTTTGAATTCCATCGCGAATAAAAATTTTTCACCACAACTGAGACGCAAATCGTTTAAAAGGCTTGTAAATAATAAAATTATCTGTCATGTGTCAAAATTTGAGCTCACTGTCATGAACGGTTTGGAAATTATAGCAGTCTGAAGTCGGTTGCAGTTCGAGTCATTCAGGGTGTATATTTTAGTCGTTGAATGTCTTGGAAGTTTTTCCGTGATTTTGCCACAATCTTAAAAATGTGGAGTCGTTTGCCTGTGCTTTGACATTGCTGTTTTTTTACGGCTTCACACCTGCTTCAGAGTTGTGGCGGTAGCTGCTTTAAGTTTGGTTGCAATGCCTCTACTGCTCTAGTATTGTTCCTTTTTCGATTTCGCTTATTTTTGCTTGGAATTCTTCGCGAAAACACTTATTTCGTTTTTGAATGTTGCTGGCAGTGACAGATTTTGTTTTTTCAGAAGTTCTTCGATTTGTTAGACGGATACAGGGGGGTTCTTACTGTGTGCTAGCGTTTATCTGCGTTGGTGTTAAGGGTAACGTTTTTGTTTCATTACCTTTGTTGCATAGATTTATATGGTGTAATGGTGGAGCCATGGCGCGAATAGTAGTTGACCTTGAAACTAAAACTATTGCTATTTTCAGTATTGCACTTTTATGAATGTTTTATATATTGAGTTCAAATTTCAGAAATGTACTCGTATACCTATTATTCTTCTCAAGCAACAAAAGTTAGTTCTAGGCAGAGATACACTCTTTAGTATACGCTGAACACTGACGAACAAAAAAAAAAAAACACATCTACTCGCTATGAAACATAGGAAACTAATTTCCAGGTGCTAATTTTGGTTTCCACTTTCCGTCTCGCGTTGGTTGTCATTTGGTCCTTGAGCGAGTCTAAGCCAACTTGTTGCAACTAATCTCCCTCTCTGTCTCAAATTACTGATGCTGGCACAGTAGCACAAAAATGCTGGGTATCCTCCAGTGTGCCTACGTCCGCACAAACTCTGGAGAGGCCGTCGGTCGTTGGTAAGGTATAACTTTATGGCATGCGCCCCCAGAAGTTTACGGCCTGTTCGTAGTTCAACAAGGGTAAGTAGTTCATATCTGCCTTTCTGGAGAATTATTACATGTTCCGCATTTGATGAGCTTGGGACATAATTGGTTGGAAGATTTACAGGCTGGAAGGTCCCCCCCCCCTCCCCTTCCGTTGGTTTTGATTTGTACCGTTGGCTCCAGTTGCCTTTTTAGAGTACAAAGTGGGGGTTTGAAAATTTGATCTGCCAAGTTCCCATTAACACGTTCGCGGACAAAACGGCATATGCCGTTCTGTTCTGTTATGACAAGACGGGATACCCCATCTAGAAATATAGTATATGTCCATACTCTAGCTGGAGTCCAATTTTTACTTCACTGTGACCTGAGGAATCATTTTTATCTTTTTACAAAAATTGCACAAACATGTCGCATTTCGCACGATCAAGCCGGCATATGCCGTCAGTTTTAGTTTCGAGTGTTCCCAGACAACGGTCGCATTTGAGCGCTCTTATAGAAATAGTGCAAAATAAGGTAAATGAAGCACATCTCATCGAATTAATATGTATAATAAAATAAATACACAAATTATCTTTTACACATATATGTAGGTATATGTACATAGCTTGAATATGGAACGTTACAGTAAAGAAAGGGAGAACATTTTGAAGCTATTTAGAGAAATTTCGGATGATTCCAATGAGGAATCTGAACATGATACGTTTAGCGATGATGGGACATTCGGCGACAATCCTGATTATCAACCGGAACAGGATGATCAATTAGAAGACTCTCCAGAGATTTCACCAGAGGCAGGCCTGCAAGTAACTCGCGATGACCAAGTTATTGGAGATGACCAGCACAACACCGAGGCAGAACATGGCGATGAAGTCATTCAAAATTATCCTGAAGGATCAGATAGCGATAGCTTTTCTGACTTAGACTCGGAAGACGGATCGGGAAGTGCTTCAGAAACCGAATTAGATGGCGAATGGTTTGAAAATACTGGGGAAATACCTCAGTTCAATTTCGATGCAGGGATTAGTGAAGTAAACTTGGACGAAAAATGTACTCCCCTTGACGTTTTCCACCAAATATTTGGATCGAACATAGTTGATAAAATTGTGACTTCGACAAATGCTTATGGAGAAAAACTTTGCTCAAGCAATGGTCGTAAAACCAGACATGCACATTTTGCTGTTTTCAAGCTAACGCATTCCGAAGAGATGTATAAGTTCCTTGGGCTTTGCTTGCCTCAAGCACAAGTCAAACCGCCAAAGATTCGTGATCTCTTTTCTAATGACCCGTTATATTATCATCCAATATTTCGGTATACAATGACCGGCCGGCGATTTGAACAACTATTAAGATGCTTCAGCTGCTCTACTGAGGAAGGTGATGAAACTAAATTGAGGAAAATCCAACCGTTGATGAAGCTTTTCTTGGAAAGTTTTCAAAAAGCCTACTATCCTAAGGAACATATTGCGCTGGATGAATCTTTTCTTTTGTTCAGAGGACGATTTAGTTTCAGGTAGTATATTAAATTAAAGAGAGCGAGATATGGGATAAAGCTTTACAAGATTCCAACGAGTGACGGCTACGTTTTAAATGCCGAATCTACCAAGGGAAAGCAATCAATAACAAATCTTCAACAGTTGGTGTTATAGTTACTCGCCTTATGTCTCCATACCTCTACAGAGGCCATCATCTTATTATGGATAATTTCTACAATAGTGTCAGTCTGTCCAAAACTCTGTTGACACAAAGGATACATACTACCGGAACGTTACGCACCAATCGGAAAGAAAACCCTAGTAAAGTAGCGACTAAGAAACTTACACGAGGAGAACATGTGTGGCTACGTCAAGGTCAGGTATACGTATCGAAATGGCGCGACAGACGTGACGTACTTTGTATTACAACTGCGAACTATCCTACAATTTTCACAACTTCCAATCGATATGGACATTCTAAGGAAAAACCCAAGGAAATTGATGTTTATAATTGCTACATGTCTGGGATAGATAGGGCGGATCAAATGACATCGTACTATTCCTCACCAAGAAAAACTATGTTATTCGCTGATATAAGAAAGTGATGTTCCACATGCTAGATGTTGCGGTCTGGGATTCATTTTACATATACAAAATAAAAACTTATGATACGAAATTGGAATTAATTCAATTTAGAAATAGTATCATCAAATCTCTAATACAGCTGCTAGATAGCATAAAGACTGGAAGATCGCTGTTCGTGCCGGGTCATGATCATGGAGGAAATAGATCATCCGTTTCTTCACCAAATCGACCATCAACTTCAAAAGGCGGTTCAATTGATAGTTCTCATGCACACTTCATTGAAAGTTGTTTATAAGAGATGCAAGCAATGTAACAAGTCAAAGATAAGGAAGGAAACCTCATATAGGTGCAAAATCTGTCCTGACAATGTTGCTCTTTGTCCTGGTAAATGCTTCAAAGACTACCACACTTCTTGAATACATAAGGTTTCTCCAGTTACAAAACAAAGTGATGTAAATATTTTCCTTTTTTTGTATTCATTTTCATACTTGAATGTATTTTTATTTGTTTATTGAATTCGGTAAATTGAATTGTTTCTAACGTTATGTTTTTGTTCTGTTTTTCTTAAAATAATATATTACTTTGTCTAAATCAAGCGTTTTTTTTTATGTATTTCACAACTTCTTTATAGCTGGATATGCCGTCTTGTCAATTTGCATACGTTTTTTCTTCGATGGGTCATGACGGCTATAGGCGACATGTCGGGTTATCCCGCGCAGTCCCATTGACAAATTTTAACTCTATAGCTGGGCTGCAGCGGCAATAGCCGTCAAATTGAAGAGTGAGTAAAAACAATCATAATCGCATTCTATATCGATTGTCATCATTTTGGTCCAATCCCTGATAAAATATTTCTAAAAATGTCGGAGATATGCGTGTGTCATTCTAGCGTTCTCCACCGAAAATCATGTGTCCGCGAACGTGTTACGGGAGAATACTTTTCAAGATAACTTGTCTGCATGTTCGTTGGCTGCCACTCCTTTATGGCCAGGGAGTCAAGATATTGGGTATATAACTTCAAAATTTTGACGTTTATTTAAGAGAAACATGTACAATAGTATTATTCAAAGTATTGCCAATCTGAAGCTATGACCTTTTCCCATCTTTCTGGCAATTTGTGGATCCCATCCCAAAAGAACTGCGCCGGCTTGACAGCCAAGAATGACTCAAGCCAATTTTTGATATTCTGCTCTGATTTGAACCGTATTTCAGTGAGGGCGTTCTGCATCGACCGGAACAAATGGTAGTCAGAAGCGGCAAGGTCTGGGCGGGAGCGGTAAGACTTCCCATCCACTATTTTCCAAATAGTTCTTAACCGGAATAGCAACGTGGGGCCGAGCGTTGTCATGATGGAAAATTATTGCCTCGTGTCTGGTCGCATATTCCGGGCGTTTTTCGGCCACTGCTCTCTTCAAACGGATTAATTGTGTTCGGCAGCGTTGTCCATTGATGGTTTCACCCAGTTTTAGCAGCTCATAATACAGCACACCCATCTGATCCCACCAAATACAGAGTATTACCTTCGCGCCTTGGATATTCGGCTTTGCCGTTGATTTGGCTGGTTGGCCGGGTTTCACATATGATTTTTTGCGCTTGGGGTTGTCGTAATGGATCCATTTTTCATTACTCACCAGTAACAATCCGATGCAAAAATGACTTCCTTTTGTGGCGTTCCAGCAACATTTCGGACATGCAAAACCGCCTTTCGACGTCTCTCGGCTTGAGTTCATGTGGAACCCAATTTCCTTGCTTTTGAATACGAGTATATCCAGCTGCTTTTAAACGTTTTGAAATGGCTGCTTGAGTGACAGCCAAAGATTCTGCGAGCTCTTCTTGTGTTTGACAGCAATCTTCATAGAGTAATGCTTCCAGTTCTTCATCTTCAAACTTTTTTGGCTGCCCAGGACGTTCATCGTCTTCTAAGCCAAAATCACCACTTTTAAATTGTGCAAACCACTTTTGACAAGTTCGCTCAGCTAGCGCATGTTCACCATAAACTTCCACCGATGACTTTCGGTAGCAGTTTTCTTCATATTAAAGTAATGAAGAAGAACTCCCCGCAAAAACACTTTTTCAGGCACAAAGTTCGACATATTTGAGTGAAAAAAAATTATTGTTGTTTACGCTTCAAATGAATGACATATACTAAAATGACGTACAATGACAGTAGATTTCCAATGCATGTTCCAATAGAAAAATACAAGTTAGCCATTTCTTAACAGACCGCACGAATTAAGTTATAGACCTAATAATTTAAGCTTATGCTGAAAGTAAAGAGCCTTAAGCTTTTCATGATAGCGCTTCACACGCTTTGATTTAATCTCGAGTGCAGCAGTGGCCTTAATGGCCATGTATTGTACATATATGGTAAGATCCTAGTGGGATATTGGCTTTAATGCCCCAAATTTGGCTGCTTTCTCCTACAACCAATATCTCAGGCTGGAAGACACTGTTTTAGTACGGCAGACGACTTGAGCATATTAGGTTCAATTGAATACCGGTTCCTCTCCCTATGTTTGGTCCATCCGTGAAGTAGTGATGAGGTACGATATAGTTCGAATTGGAGCATAAAACCATTTCACTTGGAAGGATCGAGGCGTAGCCCTTCAAATTTGATTTCCACCCATTAAGCTGACTGAATCTTAAAGCACTTTTCGCTGCTGTTTCTGACATGTAGAGATCTAAGCGCAAGAGACCAAGTAAAGGTTTTAGTCCCGCCGTTGGCGTCGTTCTCATAGCATGAATTGTGCTAGTTTTATTTGTGGATTTGCACCATATCTAGCTAATCATACCATAGATTAAGATAGTCACCTATAGGATAGTCTTTGGGTTATGTCCAGACCTTCTTTCAAATATACGACTGCAGACTACAAAGCGAATGTTGTGTTTTTTACACGTTCTTCAAACTAGTAACTTAGCACTGCTGGATAGTCGCAGGGTTGCCCCATCTGTAAAGGAAGATCAAATTGTGAGATAATCCTTTTAAGTACGAACCGGACAAGCTCTGTTTTTTTTCGGCTTGATTTCCAGCCCACAGTGCTTGGTCCAATTACCGAGGATTTTCACAGCATAACTGAGAATTTCAGAAGTACATATGACATTTCGTTGACAACTCGGGTCCACAGAAGAGGTGATATCACTCCTCCTCATGTGTTGCCGCTTGAGGTATGACCCTCAATATGGTGCTGCCGGGAACGGGAACGTTAGCCATATTGAGGGCTCCTTCCTTATCAAAGAAGACAGCCAATGTGTATCGTTTATAGAAGAGGGTTCTTTCAATCATGCTGACAACTTCTTACAGGGCAGTGTACGTGCTTTTACTTTTTGAGTTGGCATGCTACAAGTATTTTTAGGCTATATCTTTGGGAGCTTTTTACTATGAGTATAAGCGAAATTTTGGGAAGCTGGTGCTTTGCGTCTCAAGCCGTGAATGTAAATTTGATTACAGTGAACTTGAACATGTAGTTCATGGATACATTGTTTTTTTTTGTTTTTATTGAATAATAACTGTCCAAAGCCAAACTACGAGTGTGTGTATTATCTTTCGCAAACATTATTATTTTATCAGCCACCCTCCACCTACTCGGAGTGCAATTTGCAAAGTCAGCAACGGAATCGAAAATTTCAGTTTTGCCAATATCCAGTCACGGAGTCCCAGTTAATTAACATTATCGTTCAATTATCTGCACTCACACCCAGCCTTTCACGTAGTTTTCAAATTGTAAAATGTGTTGGAAATGGAAATCCTCACAGAGGGTGATGGTGGCTCATCGCCATTCAGCCAATAATTTATACATGGCCGAGCAGCCTGCGATTCAATATGCGAAAATTATATAATATTTTCCGGACTGGCAGATGGGTGTTGCGCGGGAAGGATATACAACTGCATTCGGGTTAGCAAATAGCCACAATTAATGCTTTTTCAAGTGATTTACAGATTTGAAATGAAATTTTGTTTACACGCTCACGATTGCAGGTGTTATTTAGTGAATAATATTAAAACTCTGCCACCAGGAGATGAGGATTTTTCATTAATCCGGCGCACTAATTGGGACAAAATTCGGGACTTAAGCTTTGCGTTGGAGTCCGGTAGAGGGCAATTTAACTAATAGTGTTTGTTATCGGGTTTTGGCGGCCATGGAAACTGATTTAAATAGAAAGCCATTTTGCAATTGTTTCATTCTTTCTAATTTTGGTTGGCTGTTGGTTACAATCATATCACTGTTAGAGAGACACATGATTACAATTATTTACGCATAGTTCCATCTGACATTTGCGAGGTAAAGTAAGCTAAGGGATTAGATTAGAAGTTTGTGAATAATTGATATGACATTGCTTCCATTGATGGGGAATGGGATCAGTTGTGAGCTGAACACAATTCGGCAATTCGGCGCTAAGCCACAGGTTGCCCTCAGATACAATTGCCTTTAAGGACATCTTGAGGACTACTGTCGTGGATCTAGCAATTAGAACACAAGCATCTCCACTAATTAAAGTGAAACGCTTGAGGTTCTCAACAGAAAAATAAGTTTAAGGAAGGACGACGCTAGATAATTTTGTCTTCAATGATCTGAGCACGCTATCAGGAACTGATTTCGCATAATCATATTTGCTCATCAGCAGCAAAATAAGGCGCTATCACAATCGGGCAGATCTTTGGGCAAGTTTGAATCCTTACATTCGCAGGGACCAAAACTTCAATCTTATCTTGCTTACCGATATCATTTACAGAGACGGGTCACAATTATTAGCTCCATATCGGCCTTAGACATGATGCGACGAGGTGCTGCTCTTTGAATTTTTCGGTTAGTTCTGGTGTTTTCTAGGCGCATAAACTATGTATTTACGTCCATGCAACTGCTGGCATATTTGGACGACAAAGACCCGATTAGCCGGTGAGCTTGTTGTCATTAATACAGAGTGGCTATGCCTAGACAAGGGCAAAGCAAAGTGTTGACAATTACAACTTAAAGGTACGAACCATGTATCTGAGCTCACAGCAGCAACAAATAATAGAACTAAAATTCATCGGAAAAAGACAAAATGTCTTGGCTCCATTCTGGGACCTCTAATTGAAATCCAAAAACGAACAAAAAGTGAACTACTGGTAGCACAAATGACTGAAAAATAGTCCAATGAGTTCAAGACATCACATAAACCCGCACAGAGCACAGAGCACAGAGCACAGAGCACAGAGCACAGAGCACAGAGCACAGAGCACAGAGCACAGAGCACAGAGCACAGAGCACAGAGCGCAGAGCACAGAGCACAGAGCACAGAACACAGAGCACAGAGCACAGAGCACAGAGCACAGAGCACAGAGCACAGAGCACAGAGCACAGAGCACAGAGCACAGAGCACAGAGCACAGAGCACAGAGCACAGAGCACAGAGCACAGAGCACAGAGCACAGAGCACAGAGCACAGAGCACAGAGCACAGAGCACAGAGCACAGAGCACAGAGCACAGAGCACAGAGCACAGAGCACAGAGCACAGAGCACAGAGCACAGAGCAAAGAGCACAGAGAACAGAGCACAGATCACAAATCACAGATCACAGAGCACAGACGATAGAATACAGAAGAAGGTAGGTAGGTGGGTAGGTAAGAGTGGCTAGAAAGACCAACCCTCTTAAGCCTATTGGACCGTTGTGATGCCACGTGGATCTGTGGTCGTCTTACTCATGGAACCAAGTTGAGTTAATGATGAAGAGTAGGAGACTGTTAACGTCTATGTATATTCTTTAGATCGTTTAAGTCATTGTAGAAGAAATCTCCTAAGTGAAGTTTCCTTCTTTAGAAGAGAGCTGGTCATGTACAGAGTAGGTCTTCTACACCTCTGTGTAGCTTCTACAGAAATCGTTTGTAAAAGCTCCAAACCTTCTTGCATGCTTAGCCATAAGTTAGTGTCCAGTGATGACACCTATGATGGCGTTGAGATGTTTGTTATTTAGAAGGATCAGATACTTAGAGCGATCAGATCCAGTTTTAGCCAAATCTGTTTGACATGTTGTTTGCTCGTAGCGATTGGTATACCTATGCTACCCTTTTCCGGTAGAATAGGTAGAGTGGTTCCAATTTTAGCGAATTCGTCGGCCCTACAATGGAATATCTCTGTGGCCTGGCACCCAACAAAGGTGAAGGTTGAACTGCTCTGCCATCTTCGTAAGATATGATCGGCATTCAAGGGCGGTCTAAGAATTTAATGGGACTGAATCCAGGGACTTGATAGCGGCTTAACTATCCGAAAAGATACAGATATCACTTTTTTCTTCAGCCAGGACTGAGCTTCTTTAACCGCCAAAATTGCCATCTGGAACACGTTATAGTGTTTTGGAATACGGAAGCTGAGGCTTAGATTTAGCTTATCTGAGAAAACAGCGCCAACAAGTAAAAGGGGATTGACTTGTCCTCAATGTAAGTATCCTCCTTCTAGAAGGATCTAGAGGGGAAACTTACCTGGAAACCTTTGTCAAACCGATTTTCTCTGTGAGGATTCCTAATGTATTAAGAATGTTAGCGTGGCCAAATGAATTATTTGTCCACTGCGTAGTCGCTTTAAGGCGAATAGCTGAAGTCGCAGCTACTTTCCTGCTGAAGATATGGAGAGGTGTCAAGTGAAACAGAATATCTAATGCAGCGGAGGGAGTACAACGTAGGGCTCCGCTTATGCATAGAAATGCTATTTCTGGACTCTGCTTAGTTTGTTGCAGTTGACTGCATTGTCTAAGGCCCTCCACCAGAAAACAACCCCGTAGGTGGGTATCGGTCTTATGACCGAGATGTATTGTATAGCCAGTGGGTTATGCGAGATTGAAGGCCCCATTTTTACTGTAGCTTTCTTGACTCTTTCTTGAATGTTAGGTTCCCATTTTAGTTGCCTATCAAAAAGGAAACCCAGACTAAACTGCTACCCTTTTTTGAGGGAGGGTCTATAAATTGGAATTTTATATTTCCTGGAAACGAGGACAAGATCAGTTTTATGGGGGTTTACTCCCAATCCATAGCGATCTGCCCAACGGGTTAATCTCTTAAGATTTAGCTGAAGGAGTTCTTTAATGATATTAAGACGCTTACCTGAGATGGCTATAGAAACGTCATCCGCATAGGCAATCACCCTGCTATCACCCGCTATATCAGCAGTTCATTAACCACTTATAGAGAAGGGGAGAGATGACACCGCCTTGCGGCATACCTCTGCTGACACATCTTTTAGCAGTAGCTCCACCCAGTTTGGAGTTGATTATCCTGCATAAGACTGATCAACTCCCAAAATTAGTCGTCTACCTGTAGAAATGACATCGCAGTCGTGATTGCGGAAGTGTTGACGTTGCTAAAGGCACCTGCTATGTCCAAGAAGGCGACCATTGCGTACACTTTAGATTGTAGGGATCATTCGATGTGGAAAGTCAGTGAATGCAGAGCCGTTTCCACCGACTTTCCTTTACAATAGGCATGTTGAGCCGTTGACAAAAGTCTTGAATGAATTTTAGCTCGTATATGGATATTAATCAGTCATTCTAGAGTTTTCAGAAGGAAAGATGATAGACTTATAGGTCTGAGGTCTTTTGGGACAACATGAGAGTATTTTCCGACTTTGGGAATGACTACAGTTCTACACAGCTCCTCACGGTACCTTTGTAACTCGGCAGGCATTATACCGTCCGGACCAGCAGACTTGTATGCTTTAAAGCTATGCAGCGCCCATAGCAGTTTGTCTCTTGTAGTCAGACCATGAATTTTGGTCGCAGTTTCAGTAGTCCTGTTTGGGTGGAAAGTGAGCCTCCAGTAGCAGGTTGAGTGATTAGTCACTTGAGGTTGTCCAAGAGCCATCGGTTTTTTTTCAAACAACTAGGCATCATAGGATTTGTAGAAAGGATTTTTCTTAGCCACGATGCCCCAAAAGTTTCTGTAATTTTGTCACACAATGATCTCCAGGATTGTCGCTTTGACTTCCTCAGTTTTTTTTTTTAAATATTTTGAGGGATTCTTTGTATGAGTCCCAGTCAGTCAGTTTTCTTGTGCTTTTTGCTAGGTTGAAAAGTTTTTTGCATATGTTCCTAAGCGGTCCAAGTGTCGATGTCCACAAATGCGGCAGTTTCTTGTCTCTGGGTTGAATAAGAGGGCAGGAAGCGGCCAGAGCCTGATTGAGAGCCAGGGTGAATTCCTTGACTTTTATGTCAAGCTCGTTGGTGTCACACGGGGGAACTTGCAGTTCAGAGGATAGCGTTTCTGATAGTTTTCCGGTAATTCCGGAATGTTGGTTGTCTGGAAGGAGGTTCACTCAGTCTAAATTGAATGTATCTGTAGTTTGAATAATCAAGTAAATATTAACAAATCTATTATGCTGACAGTCATCCAGAAATTAATGCCAGACTTCCCTGCATAAGGGGAGGTTAAGACAGCAATAGTTTCCATTACTACCAGCAAAAGTTCGACATAACGATTGGGACATACATTCAGATCGCTGTGCATTATTGATTGGACAGAAACAAATTCAATGAAAGAGTTTACTGGGAAACTTGTTCCCCAGAATATGCCTTTGTACAAATTTCTAGGATCTCGCATACCTTTCCGGATGTAAATTTGGCTCAGACCCTCTAATGAACTTTGCACAGGAACTTAATCATTCCTTCACAGCATTCTTTAAAGCCATCAGCAAGCACAAATACTCATTTGTTCACTTTGCTGTCACAGAACCTTCTCAAGGCCACAAAACTAACAAAAAACTTCGCCACAAACAGCCTTGTTATGAGGGAAACAAAACTTTATCGAATCAACTCTTCCAACCGAACCTCTAATTTAAATAAACGAACTTTTCTAATTCACTTTGGGCGCGCGACAGCAACAGTCTGCAAATCCCTTTTCCGCCTTTTCGCCTGTCCCAAAGGATTAATTCTTCTCTCCTTTGCATGGAAGCAAATGCAAATCACTTTTGTTGTTGTCACTCAACATGTCGTTGCTCATTTGTAATCATTTGGGCGGCTGATGAACTTCTCTACTATTTACATACATACATCTCGATTTCAAGACGACATGGGTTGACTTCTAGCACCAACCCCAAACTGCACAGAAGGGAGAGTATTTGTCAAACTTTTCCAAGAAAACTTCCCTGCAGTTTGCTGTAGATACTGTAGATGTTGTATCTTATACGCTTGCACACTCTTCACCTAGGCAACGAAATCGATTTTTGTCGCTCGTGTGGAATATGAGTCATCTCTAGCTTTGACGACGAGATGGAAGTCATCCCGAAAGGATATCGCTCCAGGATGGCGCAGAATTTCATAGGAAATCCCCACAGAGAATGGAAAGTTCCACATATGAGCCAGCGCTGCGGAGAAGGAAGATTCAAAGCAAAAGAAAAACAGAATAATCGAGTCAACATGAAAATTAAGGCAAAGCAGAGAAAGACACCCCTGGATTATGGGTTCCATGCGGAGTGTATTGCTGAGAGATGGGCGGAATTTCTTTGGGAATCCCCACATGTAATGAAAATTAGATTTTACCCCAAAGTTAACATTTGGCACAGTTATTCTGATCCCAGGATAAATTAAAATCATGTGATCGGGGGATTACACTGAACCTGAGAGGAGGAGGATATCTTTGAAGCCTGAAGATGACTTTTAGCATTACATCTGGGCTAGGATGTCGTGAACCCTAATGTGTGTTTGCCATCATAAAGGCAAGGCGTACCCTCTTGTTTGGAATAATTCAATTTTTTCCTCGTTTATCATTGCAAACGTTGCCGCCTCGTCAATAAATTTGATTAAACTCATACATAGAGAGATAGCACTACAGTGTGGTGCGAAGTGCTTTTTGTCGACGATGGAAGGACGAATTATGACGTCAAATAGTTTACTCAGACGGCAATGACTACCAATTTTTATATAAATTCAATTTTAGTCCTTTTTCTATGCAATTCGAAAGCTAGCCACAATAACATTTGAATTATCCTGCCACCTGCCACACATATCTCTTTCAGATAACAGAAAACTTTCTCCATCAACTTTGTCGTACTCGTACATGAGCATGGCCTCTGTCTTACCAAATTTCAAAACGAATCCGGAATGAACTCTTCGGCTGACACGGTCGAGCCTCTCCGAGACCGATTAGGAGAACAAAAACAGACACCCGTCACGCGTGCACGCAACACGCAGCAACTTGAATCCCGATCCTTCCGTCCTAGGGACACAACTGCAAGGAGAAACTTTTCGAAAATTATTCCCAACCGTCAAGTCTGTGGCATCGCCTGCTCGTTGAGCACTTGTGCCGGATAAACTTTTTCACCTTCGATGATATTTTTCTTGGGGGTATCATATTTTTCTTTGACATGGCGCTGCAGTTGTTGCTGCAAACTTTTATTTTACAAAATAAACAGAAAACGAGTTTTCAAACGCACAGACAGTTTTGGGGGGGGGGGGGGGGAAGTGGTAAACTTCAAGCTTCATGGAGCCAACCAATAATAATTGCGACAAGACCACACCAGTAAGGTGGCATAATGCTGTCAGTTGTTGTCGGTACAATATGACAGCCGCAGAGCCATCCTGAAGGGTTTTGTTATCTGACAGAGGATGAAGTTAAATTTACTTGCAAGAGTTAGGGATGGGGGGTGTCACATAAAAATGAGGCACACAGACAGCTGTTTCACATATGAGAAAAAGAAGAGTTTTTCGAAAGTTACCAGGCCTTTGCGAAGATATTGTTAGAGTTCGAGACTTGTTTAAACCGATCTTTCAAGAATAATTTACTAACATGTCAAGCAAGACCCTAATGCCATGTCTGGAATCATTCAGATTCCCAAACAAATTATTTGGCAAGTATTTTTGACATTTTCTTGGGAATGCAATTAAATACAGATTGCTTCTGTTTGATAGGGTAGACAAACATGGCTTTGGTTTTTGTCAGCCACGAAACTAATGAGCGAAAGGACGAAAATCTAACAATTAAAACTCAATTATTAGCATATTGCGTGGCAAGCCCATTTTGGAGTAATAACCAAAGATACAATGAGAAAATTTCCACGTCCACGTTCCATATGAACAACATCCATATTTGGGTCAGGTCATTCATATGTGTATTGACATCAAAATTCTTAGTTACTTAATTCCTTAGGTGGCGGTACAGTCCCGGGGGGAACCTGGGCTTCAACCAACAACATTCTCCGGCAGGACGATTTTCCGTCAGCTGGCTCAAGTGCCACGTGTGCCACTTTAGATGCGGTCGTGCTCTGTTGCGCTGTCCCTCCTCGTTAATATCGAAGAGTCTTTGAGCCGGACAATTCGCTCAATACGGCTCAGCCATCAATAAATGCCTAACCAGACCGATGTTGCTGTACAGGCCGTACAGTTCGTAGGATCCCGTCGTCCATGTTTGGTCTGGTGTGCGGCCTTCTCTGCCGTGTACACGTAAATACGATATTTTGTTTTGCTCTCGTTTTCTGTTGGACCCATCCTGACCGTTTCCACATCAATACTCATGATTGAGGGCTCCCTATCTTCGTCCAATAGCATTTATGTTCTTTGTGTTTGTCTTTCGTTATAATGACTTGGGAATTCAAAGTGGATATTTCCAATATACGCGGGCTAAAAAGCATTCACTTTTCTGTGTACTACCACAGGTAGATCCCCGCCCACACCTCTCAGATCACTGTGATCTGAAGCTACCTGGCTACGAACTAGTGCCACTATTCTTTCCCCATCGCGGTCTTGCCATTTATGTGATGCAGCTTACCAAATTCCACCACAATTTAGTCCCTGTTCCAATCCGGAATTCAATTTCATGTGGTTAAAATTCCATCTCCGTAAGCAAATTATCCACTTCTGCTTTATTTACAGAAGCCCTAAACTGAACAGCAATTTGACCTTTCACGAGTTTGATGTGCTGTCTGACTCCATTCAACGAATTGTATCCCTGAATCCTCATACTGAAATTGTTATTACGGGCGATTTCAATATACACAATTCTGTGTGCCTTCAACATTCTGGACAGACAACACCCGAAGGACGGTGTGTTGAGATCTTCGGTACGGAAAATAATTTAACTCAGCCCACACGAATACCAGACGTTGATAGTCATACGGCCAACACCCTGGATTTGTTTGTAACTTCCCACCCTGATAAGTGCACCGTTGATGTGATCTCCTCTCTAGGCTCGTCGGATCATTGCGTCATATCAGCTAATTTCTCGTACACCGACCATACCGTTAGAGAAAAGATTCCTAAAAGAACCGTATGGCAATACGAGAAAGCAAACTGGAGCCGTCTTAACAGCTTCTTTAGGAATTTTAACTAGTCGTTATGTTTCCTCGATAACGACGTGGATGCCGCTGCTGATATGATCACAGATACTATTCTCTTTCGAATGAGAAACTTTATCCCTCATCGGATGAAGAGTATCAAACCAAAAGAAAAGGCATGGTACGACTCGAGCTGTAAAGAGGCTGTTAGGGTTAGAGAAATGTTTTTTCGATCCTTTAAGACCAGCCCAACCGAGGAAAATAGAAAAAAGTTCAAACGAACCAGAAATGACTGCAACGCCTTTCTTAAGCGTATAAAATTCCAATACGACAAAAAGTTGAGGCAAAAAATACTTCAGTGACCCAAAGCCAGTAAAAATTGTTGGTCGTTCGTCAAAAATATTAGAAATTCTGCCTCATCCTCCATCCCAACGCTTATTTATAATGATATTCCAGCTGTCAGCTCTCTAGACAAGGCCAATCTGCTTGCTGAACACTTTGCGGCCATCTCAACACTCCCAGATTGTGTTTTGTCTCCGCCTACACTTGAGTGCGTTGAATCTTCAATGGGACAAATCCACTTTCGCACTCATGTAGTAGCAAGAGTTCTAAAGATCTTAGCATTCACAAATCCGCTGGTCCAGATGGTATATCTCCCCTCCTTCTGAAGAGGTGGCAAAACCACTGCGTAAGCTTTTTCATCAATCATACTCTTTAGAACTCTTTCCGAGCAGATGGAAAACAGAATTTATCCAGCCCGTCCCTAAAGAAGGCGAATCTTCTTCTCTCTATTCCTACAGACCCATTGCACTTACGTCCCTTCTTTCCAAGGTCATGGAAACGCCGATGAACCGTCAGTTCATGAAATATCTTGAAACACGAAAACTTCTTAATGACCGGCAGTACGGTTTTCGTAGCAACAGGTCCACTGGTGATCTGATGGCATGTCTCACCGAAAAGTGGAACCAAAGCGTACATCATTCTGGCGAAAGCAAGACAGTTCCACTTGATATTTCTGAGGGATTTGACAGGGTTTGGCATCAGGCTCTTTTGTCGATCGATGACTCTCTTCTTCAATGGATTAGAAATTACCTTACGGAACGTTCAATTTAAGTTGTCTTGGACGGTTTCAAGTCTGATATTCACAAAATAAATGCTGGTGTGCCCCAGGGCTCCGTTCTGTCTCCGACACTCTTTTTAATTTTCATCAACGATCTCTTGTCTGCTACTTCTAACCTAATATATTCCTTTGCTGATGACAGTATTCTCTGTTTTTCGTTCCCGGACCCACGCCGCTGCTCTTCGGCTGTAGAACGGGAACGGCAGCGTATGTAAAGCTCATTAAATTCTGATATTAACTAATTGGGGAACCACTAACAGAGTAGAATTTAATGCTTCCAAAACACAATGCTGTCTGCTGTCATTAAAGAGGAAATTTAAACACCCAGCCATTATCCATGAATGGCACTTGCATCATCGAAACCGATAAACTTTCCATTCTTCGTATGTGTGTCAATGAAAACTTACGTTGGAATGACAACATATTCGGTGTCGTCAAAAACGCTGCGAAGTGTCTAGGTTTCCTCAAGCGATGTAAGAAATACTTTACCCCCTCTGATCTGGCCACAATTTATTGTATAAGGCACTTATCCGCCCAAAATTGGAGTACAATGCCCACATCTGGTCGGGTGCGCCCAAAACATCTCTGAAGCTGCGTGATAGGATCCAAAACCGTGCGATAAAACTCATAGATGATATTAACATCACTCAAACAATGGACACCCTCGAACACCGATGTAATGTCTCGTGTCTCGCTCTGTTTTATCGCTATCTCCAACACCAGTGCTCCATAGAAATCGCCAGTAGCATTCCGCCCCTTTAAACTTTTAACCGTAACACCCGTCTCGCTATGAATGTTCACCAGTAAGCCCACTTTCGGTCGTAGCCTAAAATATTAAAATATCGTGATTCTTTCCTAAGCCGTACAACTCGCTTATGGAATGCCCTGGCTAGCCGTTTATTTCCTAGTCATTATAAACTTCAAACATTTAAAACCAACTTTCACCGGTACCTCTCCCTGATTTTCCTTCTCCCGCTCTGTGTGCAAATATTTTAAGGGTACCTAAATCCCTTGAGCGCGTGCAAATTATAAAACAAATTTATCAATGTTTCGCAAGTATTGTAGTTCTGCCTCGTGAGTTTAGCACGATTCTTTCCAGAGCGATCTTAAAGAAAGTCACATGACAGGACGTCGCCTTGTCTGGAATTTTTCCTGACATTGAAGTTCCCGGTTAATTCATTACCGACCTCGATGAAACAGCGAGAATTCTCCATAGCGATCCTGACGAACCCGACGAGCTTGGCAGGGATGCTAGAAGTAGACTTGGCGTTGTATATCTCGTACACTATAGGGCAACGGTCAGATACATGACTTTCAATGTTTGCTGATAGCGTTGAGTTGTCTATTAAGTCGACTATCATGTAATCAATTAACGTTGATGTTCCTCTGTTTGGATAGATTTTTATATTTCTTATAAACACGTTAAAGATCCCAGGAGCTACTACCATTTCTACGAGTATATATGGTATATTAGGGCAAATAGATACTATGACCTCTATGACCGTTCATGCGGAAACCCAATTAGATACACAATTCCTCAATTTTCCTTGTGACAAGTTCACTACTCAATACTTTAATGATGTCCTCAGGAATCACAGTACTCTTGAGGTAGATACGGCTCGTTAAGCGGCAGCGGCTACACTATCCCTCTAGTCTGTGGTCTGAGGTTTCGTTATCCTCTAGCAAAAATAAAATTAAAAAAAAAAAAAAAAAAAAAATAGAACCGCCAAGCATGATGCTGTGCCTGCAGGAACACGCTCCTATCATCAGATACCTACATTGCATACTTATCTCAGAATTTCGTTATAAACAACCGATTCCATTATCCTTAATGGCACTTTACTTACTTGTTATACCCCCTTGATGTAGGAAATCTCACAAACACCTTCTGGAAAATCCCCAACGATTTGTATCAGAGGACTAATCCGTTTTAATCAAAAAATCTCCCCCAAACACGCGCAAATCTCAGTCGTTCTCGTTAAGGAACTAATGCATCCTAATATCGAACAAATAGATGGCAACACATAGCCGAGCAGCTCCTACGAGGAATCTTAAGAGCTCGTATTAATCATTCATACATCAAGTTCGCCACGTCCGTTTACCCTGGCCACGTTTATGTATACTCCGACTGTTGTCCCCAGGGGAGGATTTCTTAGGCGCTTTACTTCCGCAACTCTCTACTGTGTACGAGTAGCAACCACCACTACAGGGTCGATAGCCATTCTTATGCAAATGAAAATTTATGCGCGACTTAAAGCTTTCACCAAACAACCGTACAACCGTAGTGGTGATTGTGGCAAAATGATGGCAGTAGGAGCACGAGTCCTGTGGTCGGGCGACACAAAACACACAAAACATACAAAACTCACAAAACCCTCTACCGCATGACCTATATAGTGCGTCTGCAGACTGCCGTCCCGGTTGGTCGGATCTATTGAAAATCAAGGCATGTTCCAGGATAATATGCCACTACTGTACTGTATCTGTGGGATAAATATCATCCCGGCGGCGACGATGGTGTCATGGTGGCGCCTGACTTAGGCGGAATGAAGTAGAGAATTTTTTGGACGAAGCTAGAAAAGAATATTCTCATCCTCATGCCCGTTTTTATTCTCATCCCCATCTATATTCAATCCCTTGTGTTGGCAAATGAATAAATCTTTTGGGGAACACACAATTTTCCAATGGGAGTGGCAGTGGTGGTGCCTAGTGCCTAGTGCCTTGTGCCCTGTTCCTGATGCTGGAAGGTATGACGCTGAATGCGAAGTGGTTTATGATGATAAATGTTGCAATTTGGGGATTTAACAGCATCGCCTGTAGCAGGCGACATCCTAAAGTCTAAAGTTTTTAATCGGGATAAAGGAAAAAGCACTGTAAGGTTGCGAGGGGGAGAAATGGTTTTTATAGACGCTAGGCGTGGCGGCAATGTACGCAGCTAGACAAAGGATGTCTGACTTATTGAATCAAAAGTGTTAATGGATTTTTTTTTTACTTTGCCCCATCCAATCTCGGTTAGGGTAGGAAAAACCTGTCACATGGATAGCATTCGTGGAAGAGATTCGAAAATAAACTGAGATAAGGGCAGTGATGTCATCAGAGCAGAGCAAGTGGATCAATTCGTAACTATTTTAGTAACTGGAAACTATTGTAGTTACCGAACGCTATGATAACATGTGGCTATTGGCTCTCGAAGTTATTCTCCAGCCCGAATGTACAAGACAGAAGCGCTAAATCGATTCGCTGTTTGCATGATGGATAGATATGAGCGCTTGGGATCCAATGTTACTTTGCTTTTTCCTCAAAAAGCTGGATGAAAATCTGGAAATGAAAAATTGTGACATCTACTATGGCCACTGCTACAAAGAAGGAAGACGATGCTAATTTGAATGGGGTTTTGCGATTCGAGGTAGACTTAAGCAAGACGTCAGTCTTCGGGAAACACATTCTACATAATATCACGTCCAGGTGCTTAGATTTGCGATCGACGCCAGATGACGATCGAAAGTTTTATCAGAGAATGCCCTTTCTGATTTCTTTCGTCCCTCCCTTTCACAAGGAGAATTTCCTCAGGTTTGGAAAACCTCCTTCATAACCCCGATCCACAAAAAAGGATCAAAGAACGCAATAACAAACTATCCAAACACATACCCAAACTCCTGGAAAGCTCTAAGCTTCCAATGCAAATCACTTATTTCCCCTGACTTCCTAAAGGGTAGGTCAACCACCACAAATCTAGTTGAATTCGTATCCTTTGCCATCTCTGCCCTAGAGAACGGCAACAAAGTCGATGTTGTTTGCAACCGATTTCAGCAAAGCCTTTGACAAAATCTCTCATCGATTAATACTCTTCAAAATGTCTGTCCTCGGCTTTGAACCCATACTGTTAAAATGGATATCCTCTTACCTCGTAAAAACGGTTACAGTATTCGCTTTAGGTCGGCCCACTCGGCTCCATTTTTGGCCACCTCTGGGGTTCCTCAAGGCAGCCATCTCGGTCCGCTTCTTTTTATATTAACCATAAATGATCTCGATAGGATCATCAAACGCTCGTCCGTGTTTTTCAAGACCATTTCAACAAGACCTTGATAGTTTTTCGATTTGGTGCCTCAAAAATTGTTTGGAACTTAATATCGCCAAATGCCAATTCATCACCTTTTCACATAAATGGCACCAATCTCCACCCAGACTCTACCTTCTCTACAACCAACCTATCTCCTCCGTTTGTGTGATAGGGAGCTCAACTTCTGTTTACATGTGGATGGGATAATCCTTAAAGCCAACTCTATACAAGGTTTTGTAAAACGATGGTTCAAAGAATTCACCAACCCATACGTGACCAGGTCCCTCTATATTACCTTTGTTCGTCCCCTCCTAGAGTACGCCAGTCAAGTATGGTCCCCATATCATCGCGTTCATATCTAGAGAATCGAAAGCATCCAGCGCCGTTTTCTTCGATTTGCTCTTCGAGGTTTGCCCTGAGATGATTCTTTTACTCTGCCCCCCTATCAAAACCGTGTCAACCTTATAAACCTAGACACCCTTGAGGAACGCAGAGATGCAGACTTTCTCTTCATTCACCGATTCCTTTCAAGTCCCTTCACAACTCTATTTTCCTCAACACTAACCCTCGTAATCTACGTACCCCTCGTCTCTTCTATCTCCCAACCCACTACATCTCCTATGGCGCGAACGAACCAATCTCCCGTACCCTACGAAAAATTAATTCAAACCCTAGCGTCTTTGATTTCCACCGCACCACTTGCTACCTCAAATCCGTTCTCTTTCACCACTCAAACCAACCTTAGTTTTAAGTTTCAGTTTAAGTTTAATTTTAAGTTATAGCTTGTATTAAGCCGAATAAATGGGGGCATTCGCCGCCCCCAAAATGAAAGCCTGCAAAGAGGAACATGGACAAGTAATAGCGGAGTCGGAGTCAGTGCTGAGAATATGGGAAGATTACTTCTGCAGAGGGTGATGATTGACAAAATCACACTGCCAGGTTGACCCAGACGAAGATGACAGAGACACCTGCCTCCCCGACTTGGATGAAGTTAAGGCAGCAGCTTCCGCAATTTTTTTTACGCCTGAATATTCCACCATCGGTCAGACATTCACTCTACGGCACATCTAGGAGAAGGCCAAGTAATTTCTAATCGACACTTACCATCTACCATATTTGTTGGTTTCAAAGCCGCATGTGACAGCGTATACAGGGACGGGCTATATAACGCCAAGTCTAGTTTTGACATCTATGCCAAAATCGTCAGGTTGTACAGACTGACTATGGAGAATTCCTGAGACCTTGGATATCAAGAAAGTGTTTAGACTAGGTGAAGCGTTCTCATATATCTTTTCTAACGTCGCCCTAGAATATGGGATTGAGGCTTGACACAAAACTAGCTTTCTGGCAAAAGATAAAGTACGCAGCGAAAAGAGTGAGTTACAACATCACTTAGTAGGTTAATAATGAATATAGGTGGTCCAACGCTAAGTAAGCGCAGGCTTACGCATGCCATTCTCCTATATGGAAGTGAGATCTGAACAGACGCGGAAACAGATGGCGGTAGTGCAAAGACGTGGAGCTCTACGCATGACTAGCTCTTACCGAACGGTGTCGGAACCAGCCGTCCTTGTAATCGCAGGAGTGACTCCCATCGATCTCCTAGCGGCACAAAGGAAGAAAACAAGGCGGAAATCGGATTGGAAGCGGCAATCGACCAAGCAAAGCAGCAAACGATACGGAAAGCAGAGGAAGGTAGACAGCGAGGCTGATAAGAAATGTGTCTGAGTGGAAAGACCGGAAACACGGGGAGGTCAACTACTTCGTCACCCAGTTCCTCACCGGGCACGGGTAATTTCAAAGCCTTTTTACATAGGATCTTCAAAACGGATAGCCCAGCCTGCCAGTACGGCGAATCCCCAGCAGACGACGTGAATACATCACACATTTTTTGCCTGCAGAAGATGGGAAGCCCAACGCACAGCACTGGAAAACAGCATTGGTGCCTCCAACCCAGAAAACATAGTGGATAAAATGCTGACGAGTGACCTGAACTGTTCGCCAAACCTATGCTTCTTGGAACTTCTTTTTTTGTTAATATTTCTAGTTCATTTCGAAACTAGCCGCAAGGCTACTAGATTTGGAATTTCGTCATCCCAATCTAATTTTAAGTGCCACAGTTCTTGAAACACTATTTTCAATTGAATGATCGAATGGGCAAGGAAACTGAGTGGATCAAAGATCGCGAGCGACTTGTTCCAACGCTCGTACCGATAAATAGGGCGCACAAGATGTTCCGTACGTTACCGTGCTTAAGCGGAAGTATTTCAACGGCTCGGAGGGTGATTTTCGCCAAACAATACGTTGAAAGTCTGTATCTTCATCCGACACGAAGATCTGGCGAAATATTTTTACGATGTCGGCCTTAAAATCGAATTTGTGACGACGAAACCGAATGCAAACCGAGAATAAATTTCGTTCGTGATCCTATAAGCAAAACGTCGTTGAGCGAGTTTCCTGATGAGTCTTTGAAGGATCCATCAAATACAACGCGCAGTTTTGTGGTGCTGCTGTCCAGCTTTAGAACCGCGTGGTGAGGAAGGTAAAAGACACTAGGTTTTGCCATTTTCGAAGCAAGAACCTTAGACATATGTCCAGGCGAGAGGTATTCATCGAGGAACTGGGAATAGCTTTCGAAGAGATTCTTGTCTTTGCTGAATTTCCTTTCCATCGACATGATGCGCGAGACAGCTCAGTTCAAGGTGTTATAAACTGCGGTGTAGATTTAAAAGGAAGTTGGACGACGTATCTGCCATCTTTGTCAAGGAAATGTTCCTCAATCTGTCTATTTTCCATAGACAACTTCGATTTGGAGCCGATTTCTTCTATCGTCCAAGACGATTATAGAATCGCATCGATGTCTAGGACGGAGTGAAAAGAGTATGTACTGGGTTCTGCCTGTAACGGTAATTGCTCTGCTAGAACGTAGCCAAAAATAGTTTTGTGTACGATAGGGAATCCGTGTTTGCTATTCACCACATTCCCTTGCAATATTTAGCAAAACCTTGCCTGCTCCTAATAACACATCAACGCAGTTTGATTGATTGAAACAAGGATCAGCGAGATCCAACCGATGCAAATGTTCCCAATCCTCAATAGAAAACGAGTTCATTGGCACATTTGTAGTAACCCTTGGTAAGATATAACTATCTGCCAAGATGCTAAATACATCACAGCATGGCCAATGGCCAACGATACAAGCCCTCTGGATTTACCAACGCTGGTAGACCCAATACCGCATATAGGCTCGTAGGTACGAGCATTTGTTCGCTTTAAACCAAGCCTTTGGACACAAGACTCAGTTACGAAAGAAATCTGTGAGCCTGAATTTAGGAGGAACCTCACTGGTTGGTATTTTCCGTTGATATCAAGGACTTTTCCAACTGCTGTCGGAAATAATGTTTGGGGAATGTGGTGATGTTGAGTGAGTGATTGTTGACGACAGGTGTCACTATCCCTTAAGTTGAAGGAGCACTAGAGATGTTCGAAGAGTTTTGTTGCGAATGGACATTACCTAGGTCGCGATTGGTGTGGTTGCTCACGAAAGCATTGACTGCAGGATTGAGGTTGTAGTTTACCGAGCCCTCGTGAATAAGGGTATGATAGCGAGTATTGCATGTTCTGCAACGAAACTTGGACTGGCAGCGAGCAGATGAATGTCCAAGTCTTAAACAATTGTAACAGAGTTTTTTTTTCAGTTTTGCGAATTCTCTTCTAGCTTGAATGGACATAGCTAGAAAATTTTGACATTGGGACAGCCCGTGAGCAGAATTACACCTTGGACAGGCTAAGGACGACGATGAAGCATGTAAGCTCCTGGCTACTTGTTTCTTTGGTTTGGATTCACGAATTGCCAGACGTTCTAGAAATTCGATAAATTGATCGATTGTAGGATAATCTTCAGAAACGCTTTCTGTAGACCATGCCTGCCGAGTTTCAGGGTCCAACTTGTTTAACAAGATGTGAATGAGCCATGGATCCCTGTTGACCGATTTGATAAAATTTAAGCCTCTAACTACAATATTTCATCAGCTCCATTTGAAATTTTGCGAAGGTGGACAACGTTCAAACTATGCGCCGGCGGAAGATCCATAAACGGTTTTATGTAGCTGTTGATGACATATCGCGGCCTATCGTAGCGCTTTTTTAACCTTTCCCATGCCTGCTCGTAGGTAGCATCACAGATTGGCAAATGGTTAACGAGACTAAGAGCTTCGCTCCTAAGAGACGATTTAAGTCCTGGTAGTTGCCTGAAAATGGTTCTATACGAAGCGTGGGAAGAAAGCTATCTGGACCTTGGGAAACCTTTGACTGGTTTAAGGTCTCAATCAGAACCTGTTGTTGATCAGCTAGTCGGCTAGCAATATCCTGACTACGAACCGCGCGTTGACGTTCCCTAATAGTGGACTGTAAAACGGTTTTGACCATAAGAAATTTCGCATCGACTTCCTCAAAGTCAGGCACCGGATCTATGTAACCTTCTTCTTCAGCGAATCCGTATATTTTATTTTGAGAAGCGTCGAATTCGTTCCACAGATCTTCAGCTCTGTTAAGCTTAACCTCAAGTTCACCTAAACACGTCGAGTCCTTTATAGACTCCGTAAAGGTGGCTAATTTGGTAAGGGAACCTTTAAGATGACCGCGTGTTAACCGTAGCGTAGACAAAGTAACAACGTTATTACTCATCTTTCCGAAATACCGAAACAGTCACTTAAATGTAACAAAGAAAATCAGTTTTCACGAAATGTACGTTCAATAAGTTCAGTGAACACGACAATACACGTAGGGACTTTTAGTAAATGTGCTGCATCCAAGTGAGCGATAGAAATTTACAACGAGATGAATCTGCATGCACACGAATAGATAGAATTTAATTACAACGATCTGAATCCAATGTTTGCCACGATTAATTTTAATCACATGTAAGGTTGAGCAAAGTCTTAGGTTACGATAATCACAAAATTCACCAAAATCCGGCTCGAAGGATCAAAAAATGTATGCTATCGAGCTGAAACCCGAACCAAAATCGATGGGAAAATTCAAGCTAAACAAAAATGTTAAAGAGGCGATGATGGGAACGACGATGCCCATAGAAAAATTCCTCCACGGAAGCTCCTCCAACGAGAAAAAAAGCCTGGTTTCCAAAAATTTATTATTATACGAGTATTTTATTATTCCAAAATTACCAATAGATGCTTTTGTCGCTGTGGTCGAGATCCAAGTGGCAGAGAAATCAGCCGACCAAAAACTCTACCAACGGAATCTTTTGCGTTATGTATAAACAATAAAGAAATAAGTAAAAAGTAGTGTGCATGCGCACTGTTCGGCAGTGCGTTCTCAAACAGAAGCTTTCGTGAGTATTAAGAAGGAAATGGCCAAAATAGGTCTGACGGTAAACGAGGCTACAACAAAGTTCATGTGCAGCAGAAAACTTGGAATGCTAAGGACTAATTTAATCAAATATTTTGGATAAATACCGGGAAAGGTCTCACTTATATTCACTTGGAAATAAAGTGGAAATTAACTATTCCAAAGTGCAGATAAAGACGTCAGTCAAACCTCGACTTAATGCTGTCGATACTAATACAAGAAAATCCGTCCTTGTTTCCAGGAATCTACCTCTCCATTTTAGAATATAAAATCGTGGTTTTCAGCTGTAAGATTTTTGGTACAGTGGGTTCGACTGCATCGACGGTCATAAATCAACCCGAACCCGACCTTTGCTGGTTGCAGTGCTTTGTTCATCCGGGCCTTGACGCAAAATTTATTAACACCTTTTCCGACTACAGTTGTTCTCGCTTCTGCCGACATGTTCCTCTTTATCAAGAGTTGCATTCGGCGCTTGAGCCTGCAGATGCAGATATACGAGTAGTATTTGACCATATCCTGCTGAGTCTCTGCGGTGATTTGCCTAACGCATTGTAGGAGGAGTTGTAGGTACCACCGGATTCGAAAGATGTAGGTTAGGTTAGGTTAGGTAAAAGTGGCTGTTGGAAAGACCAACCTACTTAGGCCTATTGGCCCATTGTGATGTCACGTGGATCTGCGATCCTCCTACTCTTGGAACCAATTTGAACTTATGATGAAGCGTAGGAGACTGTTAACGTCTATATTCTTTAGATCGTTTAGGTCGTTGTGGAAGAAAAACTCTTAAAGGAAGTTTTCTTCTCTCTGGGAGAGAACTGCACATGTACAGAGTAGGTGGAGGATTGTCTGCTCCTATTCCTCGTCCATGCAGCTTCTACAGAAATAGTTTGTAAAGGCGTCAAGTCGTCTTTCGTGCTTGCCTATGAGGCAGTGTCCAGTGATGACACCTATGATGGCGCTGAGATGTTTTTTATTTAGAAGGATCAGACACTTAGCGCGATTCAGATCCAGTTTTGGCTAGATCTGTTTGGTCGCTAGACAGGTTGGTCCAACAGTCCACCTAAAGTCTGTTCTTTTATTGGCATTCAGCTTTAATGTTAGTTTACACGTAGCGATTGGTATACCTATTCTACCCTTTTCCGGTTCCAATTTTGGCGAGTTCAACGGCTCTACAGTTCCCTGGTATGTCTCTGTGGCCCGGCACCCAATAAAGGTGAAGGTTGAACTGCTCTGCCATATCCGTAAGAGATGATTGGCATTAAAGGGCGGTTTTAGAATTTAATGAGACCGAGTCCAGGGACTTGATAGCGGCCTGATTATCTGAAAAGATGCGGATATCCTTTGCAGATATCTCGTTTTTCTTCAACCAGGACAGAGCTTCTTTAATCGCTAAAATTTCCGCCTGGAACACGCTACAGGGTTTTGGAAGACGGAAGCAGAGGCTTAGATTTAGCTTATATGAGAAAACACCGCCAACAAACCCGCTATCGGTTTTGGATCCATCTGTGTAAAAGTGGATTGACTTGTCCTCCATGAAAGGATCATAGGATTTGTAGAGAGGATTTTACTTAGCAGCGATGCCTCAAAGGTTTCTGTTAATTTGGCATAGAATGATCTCCAGTATTGTCGCTTTGCCTTCCTCAGTTGTTTTTTTATATATTTTGAGGGATTCTTTGCATGAGTGCCAGTTTGTCACTTGTCTTGTCCTTTTGCTAGATTGAAAAGTTTTCTGCTAAGGTTTCTAAGCAGTCCCAGTGCTGAAGTTTACCTGTGCGGCTTTTTCTTGCCTCTAGGTTGAATAAGAGGGCAGGGACTTCCATGTTAAGCTCATTGGTGTCACGCGGGGGACTTGAAAGTTCAGAGGATAATGTTTCTGATAGTATTCCTCTGTATTTTGGCATCAGTTTCCGATAATTCCGGAAGGCTGGTTGGCTGGTAGGAGCATCACTCAGGCTGAATTGGATGTATCTGTGGTCTGAAAATGAGTGTAGAGACGATAACATCCAATTGGTTAGCATTTGAGTGATGCTGTCGGGAGAAAAAAGTGATATCTAGAACTTCCTGTCGGTTTCTTGTTATAAAAGTGGGCTCATTGCCTATGTTGCAAACCATCAGGTTAGTACTTAAAATATAATCAAAAAGTGACTCACCTCTGTCGTTGATGTCGATACTGCCCCATACCGCGTGATAAGCGTTAACGTTGCACCTGATGATGAGGCCAGTTTTTAGCCTTCCAGCTTCCAGTACCACCCTATGGATGTGTCACCAGAGAGAGGGCCCACATGTTCGTGGCCAGGATATGCCGATGTCAGCCAGTAGGAGCCTTTGGCAGTCCCCTGTTTGACAACGGTTAGGCCCGGGTCTTTGAGGTTAGGAAGTAAAAATGCATTAAGACTACGTTTCACTAATATACAAGTTCGAACCTTACCTTTGTCTTTTGTAGAGAGCGGAGTGTATACAGGTGTCCCAAGCCCACGAACCGCGCCTTCTACGATCTATGGTACGGCCGAAGCTTTTTGAGTGATGGAGATTAACCGTGTTATTGCTACAATTTACCAGAGTAGTCTCCATCACGGTGATGTTCCGATTCTGAACATGTGCCAAGAGCTCATCTTCTTCTGCTGATCGTAAAGGATCACTTTTTAGTTCGTCATCGCTGTCCATTTCTGACAGAGTGTCAGAGGAGGAGACCGACTGCTTAATTGTCGCTTCGGATAAATTGGAGTCGTCGCTATCCATTTTAGGAAACAGTATCGAAGTTGCAAGATCTAAGGTTGAATTTGCAGTTTCAGTTATCCTTTTTATAAATTGACTCGAAGGCGAACCGAATCATGCCTTTAGTCTACGCTAGAGGGTTAAGGGATTCCATGTTGATCACATCTGAAAGGGCCCCTTAGTTCTACCAGTTTCGCGACTTTCTATTCATGAGTCGGAAGGGTCGGATTGCTGAGCCTGATGATCTTCAGAATGCTTTCCGAGGAGGGGGGTTTAGTTTTCATCTAGGTGCGTATTCCAGCTCTGCAAGGGATATCCTCCTTAGCCACGGCCTCGAGTTTTGCACCTGCCCAAATCTCTACTAATTCACCTTTGGCCTTGGTGTAAAGATCAAGAAATCTTTGATCGACACTATCGTGATGAGGTGGTCCGTGGTTTTCTCGCATGAAGGCGAGAGAAAAATTTGGTTTCAGGCTCATTGCGTTTGACTTTAGAGGATGGTGCACCATGCCCTGCCACAGTTTTGCCTTTGCTCGATGATACAGGCGACGGGACGGTAGTCGGTGCTGTCACCGTTCTACCGCATCAAAAGAGTACCGGCCTCCTAGCGGAGAAAGGATGTTCCATCTGTACAGAGATCCAATGTACACAGATAAGAATAGCTAATCCGGTGATCGTCAGGTGTCCAGATAGTCCATTCGTGACTGAATTATTTTTGGAGATGCTGGGTCCTCGGCCGTATGACACCTTGATACAGCCGAAAGGAAAAAGCAGTGGATCGGAAAGTGGAGAAGGAGAAAGGGGGGGAGGGGAAGCATCCTTTTATTTCAGGACTCATCTGGAGTAGCTTTCGAGTCTCATTGACCTTACTCAACAACTCGACAAATTCGATGCTCAGGTAGAAGATCGAAAGATGTAGCAACTCTAAACTTCTAGAATCTGAATGTCTACCCCAGTGACAGTCAAAAAGGAGAACTGTCGTATTTGTGGGCGCCATCAGGAGTACATACATAAATCTCAATTTAACTTTCAGTCCGGATCCTTTGGCGTTTAGTTTGATGTCTCAGCTGGGTTCTTAGGTCTTCCTGTCACAACAAGGCAGCCGAAAAAAGGAGCGCTTATACAGAGAAAAGCTGAATATTTCTGCTTAGTCATCATACCGTTGCAATCATATTTGACTCGGCCGTTTCTGCAGATACAAACAAAATCTTAGAGTTACAATTGTCGACGACAATTGACCTTTCGTCGTAAAGTATGTGCGGTTCCCGTCTTCTCATTTTTGGGCAATCGTGCTACAGAATAACTGCCAGGATGGATTCTAAGTACGTGCATACACCGCTATCAACTTAGTTGTCAACACAACCATCTGTGGACTCGTAGTCTTAGAAGGCCGGTGCTACTAATCTACTACGAGCTGCTTGTTTAGAATTTCATAAAGCTTCTTAATAGAGTCCCTACTTTTGTTGGTAGTGGAGTATACATTGGCACATTAAGCTGATATGAAGATGTGATCAGCGAATACCCTATATGGCTTATACCGACTTTGACAGTTTAAAATTATTGATTAGCAACTGGACAATGTGGATGATAATACAATATAAAAGAGCTCCACATGCAATTACCATTCGGCCATACGGCTTGCCCCCGACTAATGCACAAGAGGTACTTAGGACATGGAAAGTGTTTTCATCCGGGATCATGATCCCCTTCAAATATCTGTCAAAACATCTCAAATTAATCTGCCTATCCAAAAGTCGAAATTACACAGGCTCGCAAAGCAAAAAAAATGGTTCGCTCCCACCGAACATGAAGTGACCTCATTGTCCAGGAAAAAAATTCAATCTCTAAGGCTGAATCTATCGGCAGAGATTTCAATTGCTAGGGTCCGCACTAGTTTGAACTGGACATTCAATTTAATTAAAAGCGAATCATCATCCGCTCGCCACAAAGGCGACACATAAAAACAAAATTGTAATTGAATCCAGAGCATGTATCACTTGCTACGAATGCCTTGAGGTGGCAATAAATCACAAAACTGCAAAACGTGCTCTAAACTACGAATATGTACGAATGCAACCAGCAACGAAAAAGGACTAACAAAATTCTCTCACAACGCCCCTCCGATTGGCGTCGATAATTTATGGAACTTTGACAACTTTGGCTTTTAAAAAGGGGACAGCGACGCAACGACAATTTATTCTTCTTCGGGGGCTGGCTTGTGCTCATTTTTTGTATCTTATGGCACATTTGCCCCATCTTGAAGTTTTTTCTTTTTTTTTTTTCTTCTGTATTATGATAAATGAGTGCATTTGGCGCGTAATGTCCTTTTGAGACAACAATAAGCTCGAGCTTCTTACGCGCAGATACGGCTCCAGCAAATGGAGGTCATGCAAAGCGTTTTCCTTTTTATGGAGTGTAACCACACATTGGGGGGCTGAAAAATAAACTGCAAAACAAATTTGAAAAATCTCATTTTAAACTGCGCAAAAATGGTGAAATAAAATCGACCACTACGGGGGCAGGAGATAAACAGAAACAGAAAGAGAGTAAAGCCAAATCGTGACGCCAAACCGCCAACCAGTTTGAAATAAATATTTTCCAGAACATTAAACAAACTCAAACGAGCACAGCATGCGGAACGATCCCACAAAACTCACACACTATGTATTTTGGAATGCTATTTCAGAGTGGCACTCTGGGATGCGGCGGCGGCATAAGTACTCGTACCACAATCATCATCAGTCTGCAAACTGGCCCATCTCTGTGCTGATATAAAATACAGATACACAAATCCAGTCGATGGAATTAAAACTGTGATTAATCGGATTTCTAATGGCAGCAGGGGCGGCGAGTCCTTGTTTCGCCCTTTGGGATTGTCTTTCGCGTTTGATTTATTTTTCGCAATTTTTTGGAATTAATTTCAATTTTCCTAAAGCGAAATGATTTTCATTTCATTCGCGAATTTTAATTAATTTAATGCGATCGCACTTAATCGGCTTCCAGAGAGGGTTGGTGCTGTTGGTGCTTGGTCATATTTCAAACACGAGGCCGGTTGCCGGTAGTGGCTATAATGAGTGTCTTTGGTTTGAATTTGTATTTTACCATATATTTGCTCCATGGTTGGACTATCAGGTCTTTTGTGGCCCATGTTCAAGAAACCACCATTTCGTCATCGGCTTTTAAAGCCGGCAATACTGATCGATCCAGCAGGAGATGCACACTCGTGTCATTTCTTCAATATAGTTCTGCATGTCACGGGTAGTGTGCAGGACAGGTGTTAACACGGAGGGCACTACAAATCGGTAGCTCTCAGTGTCCTGCCAGGGAGGCTTTTATAGCGATTGAAGGGCTGGCGAGTTGTCCTTGTAGTACTTATATGAGGACAAAACAAAGTACATGTTGTCAAGAAATAAAGAATCATCGCCGAACTACGAGCTGTATCAAGCTGTATTAACATGCGTCTAGAAAACGAAAGCACATCGACTTCGCAGACTGGGCCATATTGAGTGAATGGACAAAAATGCGCTTGCAAAGGGAATCGTGGAAACATAGCACCCAGATTCGAGACGACAAGACGTTTAAAGGATCAAACTGTCACGAATGCTAAGCCGCTTTGTCCGGATAACTGGAAGCTACGAGCATCTAGTCACTCGTCAGTAAAAGATAGTGAATGCTAGTTGTGAATCTTTTGACAGTTACTCGTATTTACCGAAGTTTCAGTCATTTTGGACGCGCAGTTTTTAGTTGACAGTCGTTTGAGTGAGTCGATGTGAGTGTTTTTTGTGAAAATGGAAAAAATTTAGTATCGAGCTGTTATTAAATTCTTGTTTTTGAAAGGCAATACGCCTACGCAAATAAAAAATAAGTTGGACTCTGTGTATGGGGACTCTGCACCATCATTTACCACAGTGAAATTTTGGGCAGCTGAATTTAAACGTGGCCGTAAGAGCTTGGAAGATGATCGGAAAGTGATGGCGACTGTTTTTTGGGATAGTAAAGGAGTTATCTTAATCGATTATCTTCAAACAGGAAAAAACCATTACAGGAGCATACTACGCATCATTACATGTCAAGCTGAAGGCAGAAATTGCGGAAAAACGGCCACATTTGCAGAAAAAGAAAATCCTGTTTCACAAAGACAACGCGACGTCTCACACCTCAGTGGTTGCCATGGCGAAATTCCATGAATTACGGTTTGAACTGCTTGACCATCCGCCTTATTCACCAGATCTAGCCCCAAGCGACTTCTTTTTGTTCCCTCATCTAAAAACTGCTCTCGGAGGACAGCGTGGAGGATTTTCGTCAAATGAGGAGGCAATCACCTTCGTGAACAATTATTTTGCTGAGAAAAAACGCCAAGTACTATTTGGACGGGTTAGAGAGCTGGGAGCATCGCTGGGAGAAGTGTGTAGAGTTGCAAGGAGACTATGTAGAAAAAAAAAATAAAAAATTTGTGAAAAAATGTCTTGTATCATTGTTCGGTCGGAAACTTTTCAGCCAACCCTCGTATAGGGCAAACTCTTGCAATCAAATGCCTGCATCTCCAGGTACGAGCACATTACCAAGTTGGGTATCGATGTCTAATTCAGTTCTTCCGAGTAATGTAAACTTAACCCTTCTTACGACTATCAATCTGTTTTGTCTGGACTCTTGAAAATCATTTGCTGTCTGCAGTTTCTGAATACATTCTTTGGGAGAGGAAGCCTATAGAGCACCTCAAGTTCGATTAAAAATGAGACGACACTTCGCCTAAATCTTTCTTTTATGGCAAACGGATGTACAAATGGGCTCTGTGGTGTTATTGGTGTTGCATTTAGCATCAACGTCGGCGTTAGATTTGTGGAGTTTTCTTCGTTCGTAGCAATCATAATCGATTTGCCAGTCTACCTAACCTACATACACAATACGCACACATAGATATTATACACAATTATATACATATATTAGTATATACAAAGGTATATACCAATATATGTATATGTTTCCTAAATGCTAACCTAAACCTATGTAAGCTGGCCATCGCTATAAACAGAGCAAATAGATTTGTCAGCTCTGCCGTGTGCGACGTCTCTGCCGTAGTTGAGTCGCCTGTCCCCAACTTCCGAGCGACATGGAAGATTAACGGGACCGCTGATCTATCCTGGATCAACCCTATCTGATCTAGGTAGAGGAATGCTTCCGGTGGAACGAAGCCGTCAGAGCGCACACTCTCGTGGTAAAGGTAGTTGGGGTAGTAAGCCCCAGATATCAGATTATTCATCGAGGCCATTGCTCTTGCAATGTGCCTTCGAGTCAGCTTAATTTTCCACTCATATTAGGTTCGCTCTGTTGTAAAGGACCTCATTAGGATTTTTTATACTCCGACTGAGATGCTCTGTACAAGCTAAGGCAAGCTCCAAGGCAAGCCCTCTCAAACACCCGAACTTTTCCATTAAGCTTACTCGTACATTGAACCACACGGGACACCCAAATACCAGCATGGGCCTGATAAGGGCCATGTAGCAGATTACCTTTACCCTCGCTTCGAGTTGGCTGCTATAAAACAGTCTCTTTGTAAGGGCAAAAGCGCCTTTAGCTCTGGCCAGAGCGGCATCTACAACGGCGTCCTAAAGAGAATGGTTTCCGACTTCTGAAAGTTGATTTTCAACTTCCAGTCATCGCAAAATCGTCTTATCTTATCGAAGTCACGCTGCAAGAGAGTATTAATGACCTCGATTTTTGGACCTGTTCTGTACGCTATCAAATCGCCTGCGTACGCAATAGTATGGGGAAGTGAACCTATCAAGTCGCTTGTATAAATGTTGAATAGGATCGGCGAATTGACCGCGCCCTGCTGCAGACCATTTTTAATTTGAAATATTCCAACAGAAGTCACATCACCATTTTTCACGATGAACTGTCTGTTGGTTAGCATATTATAAAGAATGTACAAGAGTGGTTTACTGATCCCCAGTCTAGTCAGCTTATAGAAAAGACCCTCTAACCATACGGTATCGAAGGCCTTCTCCAAGTCAACAAGGCAGGCACCAGTGCATTGGTTTTTGCCTTTATTCCATTGGATATCGGACACCAGTTTAGACGCGGCATGTGAGATATCATGTCCCGCCTTAAAACCGAATTGATTATCCGGAACTATATGCTTGTCCTCAACCCACCTAGACAGAGCTCTATTGATTACTTTTTCAAATACCTTACTGATATTCGGAAGGAGACTTATCGACCGGAGATTCGCCGGATTGGATATATCCTTTCCCTTTTTGGGGATAGGTTGAACCACCGCCGTTTTCCAATGCGCTGGATAATGTGCATTATTCATTGCATTATTAAACAGGGTGGTGTAAATGTCCACCGCTTCTAGAGGAAGATGTCGAAGCACGATGTTCGGAATACCATCGGTCCCCACTGATTTCTTAGCCCTGATTGTGTCGAAGATCTCATGGAGCTCTTCCTTCGAAATGAACGAGGGTAGGTCACCCTCTCTGGTAATGACATTATTTGCCATATTTTCGTCGCTGAACCGGGTGAAACCAGAGCCCTCGGATCGCCAGTTCTCCACTTCATTTCGAATGTAGAAGTCGTGCACCAAGACGCGATTGTCCAGGTCATAATTAGGGCCAATGGTATCAGTGGCCTTGGCCAGTTCATCATTCTACTTGTATTCGCCGAACCAGACTAAGTAGTTCCTTGAGTTGAATTTCTCCCAGAAATTGAAAGTTCCCTTGGGCAAAGAATCGAATGGATCTTTTGATCTATGTTGGAGAACAAGAGTCTCATCAGCAGTATTTAATTCTTCTTTTCTGAAGAGTTCGCCATGTGTCTTAGAAAACGGCTTGAACTTGTGGCTGATTGGAGATGGTGTTGAATCATCTGTTGAGATTGCATGCCGAGTTGGCTCCAGCACATACTAGTACAAAATGAAGCAAGCCAAAGTGATGTGCTCACTCATTTAAAAAGTGAATTCGAGCAATTTCTTCCTAAGGATGGTGAGGGTTGCGGTGACATCAACTTAAGCGGTGCTGTTCTCGGTCAATCGCATAATGCCCAACAGGAGGAACACCCAGAAGCATGGGGTTTGAGGCACATTCTCATTCTCAGCAAAGTGGATCCACTGCTGAGCTAAGGTTGGTATTCATTGGAACCGTGTAAAAATTAATTCACCAGCAAGTTTGGCGATGGCACTGATTTCTCTGAAGCACTTGGCGTCAAATGTTCAAAGGACAGCCCTAGACTGGAATTGTAGAGGTTTGAGCTCTGACGGTGGTTTGCTTGAAACTCCTCCATCATCATCTCTATTTGGAAAACTTACTTAGATGCCAAAAAATACTCACACGACCAGAGCTCCTAACATGTATGTCGAATTAGCTAAAGTGATGTCATCTACGTCTGGTATTGTGATGCATAGGTGGTCAGGCGGTGTACATCCCGAATTAAAAATTTTCTAGTAAATAACGAGAGTAGAAGTGAGGCTTGAAGCAATTTTCAGTTGGAAGGATTCTTCTCTTTCATCGCATCTTGAATACGAATTGCTGATGATTGGATAATCTCGGTTGATTTCGCTGATATTGTATTGAATCTTCTTGAAAAGAAATTGAGGAAGACATGTTCGTCCATTGTTCTTCCTTTCTCCACCAATCGGTCATATGTATCTTCTCCCAAATGGATGATGAAGAAGTATACCATATTGTTCATTTTCTTTGAGTTATAAAGAGAATTTGTACTTCATCCCGCTGGATTTATGAGCACTACAAAGACTATACATTAAAAATATTACTGCCATTCTATTCGAGGAAATCCCCATAGAGATTCGAAAAATTCGTCCTTTCCAACTACTTCCTCCTTCAAATTGCTACTCAATGTAAGGGCTCCTGGATACTGAGAGAGAAAAACCAAATAAAGAAAACTAATCCACCACTTCCGCCCCATCAAATAACGGTAAATAGAAAAAGATTTTCATTTGAGACAAGAAAACGACAAAAAATTCAATCTACAATGAATCCATATGAATCCGTACTCGTTCCCGTAATCGTATCCATACTCCAACCCGCACAATCCGAAAGTACCAATAATAAAGCACGCACTATCCACGCTATGTTCGGGTACCAAGAATTCTCGTTGTCCTTGGTATCCATGCCATTTAGTCGTCCTGTCCTGTGTTTTCGAGAAATAAACAAAAAAAAAAACAAAAAAAAAAAGAAAAGAACCGAAACACCTTTCCAGAAACGGTATACAAAGAGAATATCTATTTTTGGGATAAACGACTTCTTACGCATCCCTGGGGATATCGCCACGGACCGTAAAGAAATGAAATTTTGATTTCAGAATATGCCAGGGCAGCAGGACCATGCTGCGTAAGGTCAAAGTCTCTGTTGCATGAAATCCAAGGCGTGCATAGCCAAAATATGGACAACAACTTTTTTCGGATCCCCATGCATAGCCGTACCTTTTTTTTGTTGTTTTTTGTTTTTGTTTTTTTTTTTTTGAATACGGACGTACGTGTACGAAGAAAGCGAAACAAATCCTGAATAGGGATAATCATCGCTTAACAGCAAAGCACAGAAATGGGGGTTGGAGGTGGATCGGCAACTCTACTCGTACTCTTGCCTACGATTTTCCACGGGTGTATTGCAAGGATAAGCTTGTTTTTCTATTCGTTGTCCTCTCCTCTGATCACAGTAGTCCTTTGTTATTGCTCACCTGGAATAAGGATAACTTCTTGATTTGTTTACCAAGACCTTTTTCTCGTTTAATCATTTCCTTTTGTGCTGTATTATTCCATCCCGCCATATGGAGGGTGGTGGGGCCCTTGTTTTCCTTAAAGTGTTTGATATTTCTTTAAATTGCCCAATTGCACGGTATTTTTGTGGAGGATTTCGCATAGAAATCTAACTCGTGAAATGTGGCAACGAGTAAAAAATCTTAACCCAACTGATATCCTTACTTTAAACAGTACGCCAATTTCGTCGAGGAAAGTAACGCCGCTTTCCATTTAAAAGGATAAGAAACATTCCAGAGAGAATGCCAGAAAATAAGGATTCAAAAGGCTGACTACATTTTCTAAAATAACTAAGAATCGGTGTTGAGAGGGTTGTAGACAGTCGAAAGGGCAATGTCTTTCGGGTCCTGAAAAACTTTCCTCTGAGCCTTGTCCAGCAAGTTCATCGGCGTTTTCATTTCCATTCAGCCCACCTCCATCGGTTCTTCACAATATATCAGGTTGTAACCTATGTATAGCGCGTGTTTTTTTTTCGGGGGTTATTTTCCAATTCAATAATGAAATGCACAAAATCAATTTAATGCTGGAATCGTTATTTAAATTAGTATTTGGGATATATTGCTCAGGGTTTCGCTTTTTTCACTTGTCATAACACCGGCAAAAGTGAGCGACGAAGAGGAGCTAACCTCTTTTAAGAAAACTCTAACTCCAAGGTGGAACCGTGAGCGCCGAGGGATGAATGGCAAAGAGGGTACATAGTCTATAGTTTGGGAACTTCGGATACCAGGCTACCTCCGATTTTCTTACGAAGCCTTTCTCTCAGCAAAACCGGCTCTGATGTTAGGTGACCTACATATCCCGATTAATTTAATTTAATTTTTTAATTTTGGTGAGGGCTGAGCCTCCATATATGTGGCTAAATACAAGCTTAGTCTAACTTAAAAATTAACAGAAAGACTTAAGAATGATGGAGGCGATCTTGTTTGAGACGCGGAGTGCTCAGATTGAAATCAAAAACGGAGAGGTTTGAGTTGGCCTTTCGGAGCATACGGCTGATTGGTTCGTTGGAGCCATTAAGGGTGCGGTGGACCGGTAGATAGATGAGACGAGGACAACCTAGATTATGTGCCTTGGTTTTGAAGGAAATAGAGTTGAAAATGCATGCGCAGTTGATGGAGCCCTAGAGTGGTCGATGAATTAAAAGTATGCCGGGAATATCCCTAGGTTTTTCCAACGAATTCATATTGAGATGTTTGAGGCGGTCCTGTTAGGGAGGTAAGATTAAAGGGTCGTTGCACAGCAGATCACGGAGAGCAAATCAGAGGAATCGACGTTGAATACCCTCGATTCGGGGAACATGAACTTGGCGGAAGGGGGACCAAGCTGGACTGGCATACTCAAGCGGCGGGCGAAGAAAAGTAACATAGAGAGATCTAGTTAAACACGGGTTGGAAAATTCTTATCGATATGCGAACGGAAATTAAGCTCACAGTCGAGTAATACCATATGCCAAGGTCTTGAAAAGACTGAACCAGGGGAATTGGTTGACCATAGAGAAAATGAAGCCGGAGAGAAGAAGAGTTGCATTTCCGTGAGAAGGTTATAGAATGGCATTTAGCTATATTAAGTTCTAGTCAGTTTTTGAGGCAGCAGATTGAAAACCGAATAAGGTCTTCTTGAAGAAGAGCAGAGTCATGGGGAGAAGAAATAGTTTTAAAAAGTGTTGTGTCGTCTGCGTAAAGGGAGAGGCAGGAGTGTTTACGAGAGTTGTCTAAAAAGTTTCCGATCGCAACGTAAAGATAGCGGCACTCGTCAATAAAAGCTAGTGAATGCTAGTTGCGCATCTTTTAACAGTTACTTACCGAAGTTTAAGTCATTTTGGACGCGCAGTTTTTAGTTGACAGTCATTTGAGTGAGTCGATCCGAGCGTTTTTTGTAAAAATGGAAAAAATTGAGTATCGGGCTGTTATTCAATTCTTGTTTTTGAAAGGCAATCTGCCTACGCAAATCAAAAATGATTTAGACTCTGTGTATGGGGACTCTGCACCATCATTTACCACTGTGAAATTTTGGGCAGCTGAATTTAAACGTGGCTGTAAGAGCTTGGGAGATGATCGGAAAGTGATGGCGACTGTTTTTTGGGATAGTGAAGGAGTTATCTTAATCGATTATCTTCAAACAGGAAAAAACCATTACAGGAGCATACTGCGCATCATTACTTGCCAAGCTGAAGGCAGAAATTGCGGAAAAACGGCCACATTTGCAGAAAAAGAAATTGCACCTCAGCGGTTGCAATGACGAAAATCCATGAATTACGGTTTGAACTGCTTGACCATCCGCCTTATTCACCAGATCTAGCTCCAAGCGACTTCTTTTTGTTCCTTCATCTAAAAACTGCTCTCGGAGGACAGAGATTTTCGTCAAATGAGGAGGCAATCACCATTACCTTCGTGAACAATTATTTTGCAGAGAAAAAACGCCAAGTACTATTTGGACGGGTTAGAGAGATGGGAGCATCGCTGGAAGAAGTGTGTAGAGTTACAAGGAGATTATGTAGAAAAAAAAAAAAAAAATGTCTTGTATCGTTGTTCGGTCGGAAACTTTTCGGCCAATCCTCGTAGCTATGTTTCGCTGAAAACTGGATAGCAGTCTGTTTCGTCGGGTTTTCGTTTAATCCACAATCGATCACTGGTATAAGGCGATAAGCTCCTCCTTTTAAGGATAAGTTCCATAGTTGTCTGCCAGATTGCTTCCATTTTTCCTTTTTTCGTGGCTTAGCTGGCCAATTTTGACTCGCTAGCTTTTCAGTCTCACCATTTCAGCAACTATGTAGACAAATAGCATTAAAGATATCTACAACGAGTATAGCATCATGCGTAACATTTCGAAACGCAGCGGTGACTCTTCGCGGGCAAAGGCAGCTGACAGATTAGACTCTTCACATTTTCATCTTCGTTTGCACTTGACCATGTTTCCGCTGCGTACATAGGTGTAGAACTCACAGCTCCAGGAAGAAGGAGTCTTTCATTCTGTGTTGGGTTTCCAATATTACTCATCGCGGCCTTGTAAGTGCACTTACAGTTTTCTATGATTTCTCGCATATCTGCTCTAGGTGGCGTCTACAACCTAGACGACTGACAATAAAATCCCCGAGATACGGTTAAGAAATAATTTCATGCACTCTCTTAACTTTTCATAAATGTTCCTACATTTGCAACTCTTCAGTTTCATGAAAGCCAATTTTGATACTGTTGCTCCTTAAGCACTGATGTACAGTTGTAATTGTTCATCTAGCGTGTCAATGTCATCAGCAAATCCAATAATCTATGTTTCCCATGGAATCCGTAGGGGTAAAATTTCATCACACACAATGTTCCACAACGGCTCCCTTTTTCCTTTGACAATAGCAATAGACGTTGGCACTCCCAAGGCTCAGGAAAAATGCAACATTTCGGCAAATAAATCCGGAATACCATCTAGTCCCGGTGATTTTCTGTTGCGTACCTTTCTACATGATTCAAACGCTTCTTCGCCTGTAATCATAGGTATGCTAGTTAGGATAAGGTGAGAGGCTATCTAGGCTGTCTTTTTGACCAAATGAAAATACTGTCTATCTCTACTCTGGATTAGAAACTGGCAGCCCTCGCGAGTTCGGTAAAGGCTTCTGGCGCAAAGCAGCTTGTCTGGAAAACACAGAGTAACATCATATTGATGGCAATATTTCAGAGCGGTATAAGTAAGAAAGACAATCAAGTAGGTGTTACCCAGCTTAGAGTTTGAAAGTCAACTTCTATAGCCATTTAAGTGCTGCCCATAACATGTAGCGCAATGGGGACCTTGATGCCAAAGTGAGTAGCGGCAACATCGCACTCAAACAAACATCTGACGTGAACACTCATGACATCAGAACACTCATGACTCATGATGACAGTGACGAACAATTCATGGAGTTCTGTAATGCGAATTGTTTAGTCATTGGAGGCACCTTGTTTGACTACGAGTATTCTGACGACAAAGAACAGCCAAACTCGGCACCGATGGCAAAAAGGAAGAAAACTCACCGTAGTACAACAGGCCATAAGAGCAATTACGAAGACGCGTAGCATACATAACATCAACCGGAAACTGTCTTGAAGACACGATTTTATATTTGGATGAGTATCCACTCAGGGGATTGAGAAAACATCTTCCAAAGTTGCTCTACCAAATGGTCTAAGATATCCAGAGGAGCTATCGTTAACAAAATGAAAGCAAAGCACTTAAAAACAACTTTAAACTCTGCTATTTGGCAAGACCGCCAACATCAAGAAAATACAAGCGAACAGACGGGTCCCGGTCCATTGTCAAGATAAGTATTCATTGTCAGTGAATTCGAAATCCTTAGATTCCTTGCGCTTTTATATATCATAGAGCTGTTGCTTCAAACTTGTCCCTCATTCGCGTAAGAGCATACGGATATCTCCAAAACTACTGTTGTTTCAGTTTAAAGTTTTCGCTTCCATGTTTTATAGTTTTCTGTTCAACTGGCACGACCCACTTTACAGGAAGATGATATCCAGGCCATTAGCACGATTTCGTCAATCATCGTAGCTATCCCAGTCCCCAAGACTACGAATAGAAAACGAATACGAACGCGAAGGCGAGTGCGAGTACGAGTTTCCGTACAGCTGAAATAATTTTCTTCGAGAGTGATTCAAACTTGTGCTGAAGGCCCCAAGGCAAACTTGCTACACGAAATTCATTTAAAAGGACTACGTCATAGTCGTCGTTGTCGTGGTTGGTGGTGGTGGGGATTCTCCCAAATTCTATCCGCGAGAATGCATTAGCATAGCCTTTTTCTGTTGTCGTCGTTGTTGTTGTGTTTCCTTAACTATTATCCTGCGGCTGTTTATGTCACAATTACGAGTATCTTGCTGATGACAGTGCTAAATTCCTTCGTTGTCCTTTTAGTTCGTACAGTGTTGGTTCCCATTGAATGGTAGGACTGGGCTGGGTACATACTACATACTCGTACATATGTACGAGTATCATAATTAAATTGTATTTGCCCTCAGATTGCTGTTCCCATTCATGTGTCCTCAGGAATACAAATTCAGATACAGATACGAGTACTAGTACAGAAACACAATATTAACATTCATCCTGGGTGTATGGTATGGTATCACTCATAGAATGTGTCTAGAAATCTATGTTGTTTAGAGGCGCCTTCCAGGGGGTTAATCCCGTCTTTGGGTATGCCATCACAAAAGGGATGCCATAATAGTGGTAAGTAGGTGGACTCCTTATGTAATCAATTTAGTTCCGGTTTGGAATTTGATTTATCCTTGAGTGGCCCTAATGGCGCTTTTGCCTACTTATACAGGCCACATTCGCACTCGCCGCATTTGTCGTAGATAGGCAGTTAAAGTCTCCCTCCCAGACATTTGGGGCACTTTCGTCACATTATCTAAATCTCATCAAAGGACTTTCAATGGAAAACGAAAATAAGAAAGGAGAAGACAAAAATAAAGATACAAAAAGGAAAATAAAAAATAAAAGAAGAAAGAAGAAAGAAGAAAGTTTCTTGGATATAAACACTCGTTGATGATGGCGCGTACTAAGGGGGGATTTTTTTTTAAATTCAATGGACGACATGGAGGCGGAGAAAAGGCTGATTCTGGGGGTTTCCTTTCATGTAAGAGTGTGAATGGTTTGTTTTTGAATTTGAAAGCGGCATAGCGGCTTTTAGTTAAGGCACTTCCGTTTCAATTTCTTTCTTCAGACTGTGTGAACAATAGGGCGGTAATGAGGAGATAGACAATTTCTTAAGTAAACTCGAGTATTATGACGGGATTCGGTGAAAATGGGTCAGGCATTGGGGGTGATACTCGTATTTCAGATTTTGAAATGGTTTTTTTTTTTTTGAGATGAGAATTTGCAACTGGGACATTTAGGACTGTGATAGCATCAATTAAGAGGATTGTTCAGAGATTTACTTATCTTTTCTAGAAATTGTTCACAGGATTTCTGGCGAGGTCCAGTAACGATGTAGGAGCATATGTTACGAGGGCGGGTCAATAATTCCGTGCATTTTTGAATTTCTGACCTCTTTACTGAAACAGCAACACTGCTCCCGTCAACAGGCATCTGTCAGTTGACTCCTGTCAAAATTTAAACTTGCTGCGTCAGTTAGTTTGTGTTTGACAGCTATTTTTATCAGACTACTCACTAATTTGAGGAGAAAATGGAAAAAAGTGAATTTCGTGTGCTTATTAAGCATTATTTCTTGCGAAAAAAAACCATTACCGAGACCAAGGCTAAGCTTGATAAATACTATGGGGACTCTGCACCATCGATTTCAATGGTAAAAAAGTGGTTTACTGAATTTCGTTGTGGCCGTACAAGCACTGAAGATGCCGAACCTCCTGGACGCCCAGTTGAGGTCTTTACACCCGAAACAATCGAAAAAATTCACGATATGGTGTTGGCCGACCGAAGATTGAAAGTGCGAGAGATTGTGGAAGCCGTAGGGATCTCGCATGGCTCAGTGGTTTCAATTTTGAATGATCACTTGGGCATGAGAAAGCTTTCAGCAAGATGGGTGCCGCGTTTGCTCACAGTCGACCACAAACGCAATCGTGTAACAACTTCACAGGAAGGTTTGGCGTTGTTTAATCGCAATATGGAGGAGTTTTTGCGCCGTTTTGTAACCGTGGACGAAACATGGATCCATCACAACACACCAGAGAACAAACAACAGTCAAAACAGTGGGTTTCTAAGGGTGAATCGGCGCCAAAGAAGGCCAAGGTGGGTTTGTCAGCCAATAAAGTTATGGCGACTGTTTTTTGGGATGCACGCGGGATAATCCACATTGACTACCTTCAAAAGGGAAGAACAATCAATGGGGAATATTATGCCAACTTATTGGACCGATTCAATGACGATTTGAAAAAAAAACGACCTCATTTGGCCAAGAAAAAAGTTCTTTTCCACCAAGACAATGCAAGGGTGCACACATGTGCAGTTGCCATGGCAAAAATCCATGAATTGGGCTATGAATAGCTCCCTCATCCACCCTATTCTCCAGATTTGGCTCCGAGCGACTACTTCTTGTTCCCAAACCTGAAGAAATGGCTTGGTGGAAAAAGATTTGACTCCAATGATGAAGTCATCTCGTCATTTTGAGGACCTCGACAAATCATTTTTTTTGGAAGGGATAAAAAAATTGGAGAAGCGTTGGACAAAGTGTATAGAGCTCAAGGGAGACTACGTTGAAAAATAAAATTATTTTTTTATCAAAAAATCTGTGTTTTAATCCAAAAGTCGAGGACCGCCCTCGTATGTCAACCAAGAGCCATTCAGAGGACTCTATTGAGCATATAGTTTGAAAGCCTTGTAAAGTAATTATAGCAAGCCTGCTGTAGAAAATTTTCAGAAGTTTTATTGTAACGCTAGTTACACTAAAGCTTGGTTTATGGCAACAAAAAAAAGGAAATTCGAAAAAATATTACAAATATTTGTTGTTTCAAAACTTTAATGAGGAACGAAGATAAACGTAGGATTGTTGCTATTAGATCGTTTGATGATTTGGTAGCATTGGTGGGCTAATACTTTTTCGTTCGCCGTATTTTCAGAAAGTCTAGACCTCGATCTTTTAAGTAATATTCGAAGAATTAATTATCCTAACACAAGCAAATGTAACTCCCTTTCTGGGATTTTCTTCGGTTGTAAGAAAAATACGAATTATAGTAGACATAACTCTGCAGGTACAGCAAAGAAGATTACGTTTAGTCCATTAAATAATGGGCATCGTTTCGAAAACTGAGTTCATGTTCTTACTGAATGTAATTCTTCTAAAGCTTTTGATAAATTTACATGTATGTTACAAAGACGGATAGTCACATTACCTTACCTTCTCGCAGAACTACAATTAACATTAATGAGCTTAAAAACTGCCTTTTACATGAGCCTTGGTCTGACGTACATATATTTTTATAGTGTAGTGATACGAGGGTTGTCTGAAAAGCTTCCGACCGAAAAATGATACAAGACATTTTTTCTCAATTTTTTTTTTTTATTTTTCTACATAGTCTCCTTGTAACTCTACACACTTCTCCCAGCGATGCTCCCATCTTTCTAACCCTTCCAAATAGTACTTGGCGTTTTTCTCTGCAAAATAATTGTTCACGAAGGTGATTGCCTCCTCATTTGACGAAAATCTCTGTCCTCCGAGCGCAGTTTTTAGATGAGGGAACAAAAAGAAGTCGCTTGGGGCTAGATCTGGTGAATAAGGCGGATGGTCAAGCAGTTCAAATCGTAATTTATGGATTTTCGCCATGGCAACCGCTGAGGTGTGAGACGGCGCGTTGTCTTGGTGAAACAGGTTTTTCTTTTTCTGCAAATGTAACCGTTTTTCCGCAATTTCTGCTTTCAGCTTGGTAAGTAATGATGCGTAGTATGCTCCTGTAATGGTTTTTCCTTTTTGAAGATAATTCCAAAAAAACAGTCGCCATCACTTTCCCAGCGGAAAAAACTGTTTTTGCTTTTTTTGGAGCCGGCTCGCACTTTGCAGTCCACTGTTTTGAGTGAACTTTTGTTTCGGGCGTATAATGGTGTATCCAAGTTTCATCTACAGTAATTAATCGGCGCCAAAACTCGGATTTATTGCGCCTAAACTGCGCCAACAGAGCGTTGGAAATGTTCATTCGAACTCGTTTTTGGTCTAACCTAAGCAAAGCGAAACCCAGCGCGCGGACAGCTTTCTCATGCCTAAATCTTGAGTTAATATGTAAAAAACACGGTCTTTGTACATTTTCATAAACTCTACTGTCTCTCTCACTTTAATTCGGCAGTTCTGGTTGCAGTTTTTGGACGTCCCGAACGTTCATCATTTCCCAAGCTCTTACGGCCACGTTTAAATTCAGCTGCCCAAAATTTCACTGTGGTAAATGATGGTGCAGAGTCCCCATACACAGAGTCCAACTCATTTTTGATTTGCGTAGGTGGATTGCCTTTCAAAAACAATAATTTAATAACAGCCCGATACTCAATTTTTTCCATTTTTACAAAAAACGCTCGGATCGACTCACTCAAACGACTGTCAACTAAAAACCGCGCATCCAAAATGTCTTAAACTTCGTTAAGTAACTGTTAAAAAATGCGCAACTAGCATTCACTAGCTTTTATTGACGATTGCTGCTATTTTTACGTTGCGGTCGTTTCAGACAACCCTCGTATATTACAGAGTATCTGTTTAAATTGATGCAATGACACCAGAACATCTGGTGTGGAAAAAATACGAAATAGACTTCTCAGTTGGCTAGGACTGGTTTTGGCCATAATCTGATCCAGGAAAGGAATGCAGTCGATTTAGGATGCGGCACTGGTGCCTTTCTGGAGAACGACAAGATTTCACTTCACGTTAGGAAAACTTGCGTCTGTCTTCCAAGTGGAGATATACGCAATCCTAATGGCAATGCACTATATTATGAAGAATCGGTGGAGAGGATGAAGCATATGCATCTGTAGCAACAGCAAAGCTAGACTTAGAGTCTTCCTGAACCCTCTTACGACTTCCGAAACCTCTCTGAACGGAATCGAAAGACTAAATTCATTAAGTCTTGTTAGGTTAGGGCTTCTATTGGCAGTTGGTTTTCAGCAGAACTGTCATGACTCTACACGTTGCCGGCAAACTAACCAATCGAACAGCGTCAGGCTGTTTACTGGCGTCGTGCTGTAGGTGGACACGTTTAGTCCTACCGGAAACCTCCGTTAATCTTAGAGTCATGCTGGCCTGTAGTATTTACTACATTTTGGGATTTTCTAACACAGTCGCAAATCCTTTCTACGACTTAAGGTTTAAACCACAGCCATCATGACGCGCCAACAAGGGTGCCTACCTCTGCAAGTCAAGCAGGAACCGAAGTTCCAGGAGCTCGTGACTCCCATGGTACAGAATGAAGCGTCTATCCGACTACCAGTGACACTCCTACATATTCCCTGTGCCGACTGGCCGCTTGGCGTTCGAATATTGTCGCTGGTTAAATCCTATGTACTGATGTACACTTTGATATACTTCTGTATAAGATCGGCTTTGCTCTAATCTGTGATGACGACACCGCGGAGCACTACCTCTGTAAGTGTCTGGCATACGATCGCATCATGCCTCAGGTACTTGGCGCTGACGTGATGAGTGCTGGTACGGTAGGCACTTTGTCACTGAAGGGCTTCCTCCTCTTTTTTTGTTTGAAAGACTATGAATCCCATTAAAAGGAACAGACAAGGAGTGTTCAGTTCCGATAGGAAAAAAAAATTATTTAAAGTCAAATACGAAGACATCCCAAACTGTCAAACCATATCGTAAAGCTGTCCCGGAAAATGCGGAGCACGTATATATATTTTCATTGTTCACGATAGGAAACCGAGGGATCCATTTGGAGAGTGGCTTACGTATCATTTAAAACGAGGAAAGCCGGTCTATTGCCAATAATAAATCATAGCTAGGAATCAAAAGCTAAATCTTCTAGATGACGGGCGTACAAATCGGTCTGATCAAGTGGAGGTGGTAAGGATCTGGCACCAAACTCAATGTCAGCCCATTGGTGCACCATTCAACCTCCCAACACAAAAACAAACCTTATTTCAACACTCCCACAATGTCCAACATGTACTCCATGAACTCTTACTCTAGTTGGGAGGAATCTGCCGTTCTGGGATCAATGAGGGTTTTAAATTTCTGGAGTCTCTGCCTCGTTCTTGGTCAATAGTCAAAAATCGTCACTGAACACGCTTCTGGGCAATAGGTTTTTTTACGATTATGGCCCGATGAGCCACGCACGATGTTTTGGCATTTGCCCTCCCCAGCATTGCAATTTCTTAAATTTGCAGATGGCACCACGGGGAGGCTTGTAGCAGGACTTAGAAGAAAAACTGCAAATAGTCACTTATTAAGAGATAATGATTCAACACGGTATTGTACTAGCCAGTGCCAACTTCCCTAATTTGGAGGAATGAGAGCGTAGGAGACGTAGGTTGGTATACAAATTACTGTTCGACACACTCAGTCCACTCCATGTTGAAAGCCAGGGGTTATTGCCCCCTTCTTATTTGCTGGAGCAATCAAGCTTTTTGGCTTAAAAACTTTTAGCATTTTACCTGTTCGGGTAGCTAGCTTAAATGCACAATTCTCAACCTTGAGTATCTGCTTGGTGTCAAGTAGCCTTCTGGGTAGCCATCATCTCTGCACTGACATTTTCGCTAGATTCAGAAAATTCCAGGCACGTCCTGAGCTTCGAAGTGTTCCAAATGAGGTTTGGGGAATCCTCCAGTGAAGCATCCATATTGTGCCCCTTCTGAACCGAGCTAAGATCTTTAAGTCCACTCAAGTGGCCTTGCTTTGCTCCGAAGTTCAGTTACATCAACGCTCAACACAAAACAAATGAGGCTACTGCCAAAGTTGATATGGAGAGATAGATTTCAACCTATATACCAAAATAATTTAGATCAGGAACTTGCCAAAAGAAGGTTGTTGTTGCTGCACATGGATGACCTAACTCGAATAATGATTGAAGCTGTTCCAACAAGTACCACAGGCAGGCGTATTGTTACTCCAAAACATATCTGGTTTGATGCAGATTGTCATAAAGCCAGAAAATAATCGTTTTCGTTTCTAAGGCTCTTAAGGACTTACAATACTTCATTTTTCAAAAATATGTATGCAGTAGCCAATATAGATTTTAAACTTCTCTGTTCGGCCAAAACGAAACATCTGGAGCAACAAACCGTAGCCGTTTTAAATTCATCGAGATCCTCAGCAGAATTTTGGAAAGCGGCCAAAACTAACAACGGGAGAAATAACATAATTGCATCATCCTTACAAGCATCTGAACTTCGCGACTATTTTAAGAATCATCTCAACGCTCCCCAATTTTCACCTCCGCCACAGTATGCGGCACCATTTTTTGAAGACGAGTGTTTAGATCAGTCGTTCACATATCTCCGTGGAGAACAGACGTGTTTCGGCTTGCGAGTGTACAGTGATTAGTAAAATCAGTGAAAACGAGACATTTGAGGAAATTGCTATAGGCTCCAATTAGCAGGGTGTCAGTGTGCTCGGCCGACAGTCGACGGTCGTGGGTTCGAATCCCCGTGTACTCTATAACATCCTTTTTGTTTCATTTTTATCAAAAACAATAAATTTAAAGTGGTACTAAGTGTTGTCCATCACGTGATGGATTGTGGAGAGCGGTCCGCTATGTCAATAGCGGGATCTGCTGAAATACCAAGTGAGGCGTCAAGTGGTTCGATCCAAACGCCAAAACCAAAGAGAAGGAGGAAGCTTTGTCCAACTTCCAACTTAGTAAAACAGCCCACCCTACCAACGACCAACAACTTCGCTTCATTGGCAGCAAGCGAGTCTGACGATGAAGAGGAAGAAATGGAGGCCATATGTAGCAGCATCAAAATGCTACAAGAAAGAGTGCTGGCCATAAAAGAAAAACAAATGGTAAGAAGGAAGAGGGAAGAGCAAGAGCAATCCCAACAACAGCAGCTTGCTCAAAAGCAAGCACAACAACAAAAGCCAAAGAAACACCAGCAACAACAACAAGAGCAGTCACAACATCGGCAACAGCTAAAACAGCAGCAGCAGCAGCAACAACATCAGCAGCAGCAGCAGCAGCAGCAGCAACAACAACAACAACAGCAGCAGCAGCAGCAGAAGAAGAAGGAGAAGGTGCCGCCTATCAACACCTATAAATTGGAGGTAAATGCTACCAAGGACCTGTGTAAGTTGGTCATTGGTAATAATTTTAACATAAAGAGATTGGGGAACGATCGTCATGCCATCCACTGTAATACAGTGGAGGGCTACGCGAAAGTGAAAGAGCTCCTAAAGGAAACGACGACGGAGCACTACTCATTCACACCGAAGTGTGAAAAGCGGCAATCGATGCTGCTGAAGGGGTTGGAACCGTCTTCTGATCCTGAGGAGATCTTGGCACTGCTTAAAGAGAAGGAGTGCGAAGGACTCAAGTTCGTGGGGGTAAAGCCATTTACCACAGCTAGAGCCAGGCGGGAGAAACGGAGTCTGCCGTTCTTCCTGGTGCAGCTCAGTCCCGAAAGCCGTCTGGATAGTCTAAGGAGTATCAATGTCCTAGACTACCAGGTGGTTCACTGGGAAAAATTAAAAAGGAGCGAAGGCGTTATACAATGCGTTCGCTGCCAGAGGTTCGAGCACGCCACGTCGAACTGCCAAATGCAGCCTCGATGCGTGAAGTGCGCAAAGAACCACAGTTCCGAGGAGTGTGCTCTGGGTAGGGACGGAGCATCCGATAGGACGCAGCTCTCGTGCGTGTTATGTGGGAACGTGGGACACACCGCAAACTATCGGGGTTGTCCGAAGTTCGCTAACATTAAAAAAGCAAAACTGGCTCGGCAGCAGAAGGTGGAGGTCAAACGTTCACCTGTGAGGCTTCAAACACAAGCCGTCACGCCCCAAATTTCCTACGCCCAAATGGCGGCAGGTAGCTGGCTACGGTACAGCAAGCGACTGTTGCTTCTCCGGCGCCAATGCCGAGAACAACGGAAGCTGCACCCAACATGCTGGCCATCTTGCTCGCAATCCAAGGGCAAATGGCTCAGCTGCAAAAGCAGGTGCAAGAACAGGCCAAGCGGGTGGACCAGATCTACGCGCTGCTGCCGGGCCTAACGCAACACATGCCGTAATGGGTACGCACATGGTGGAGCAATCTTTGAAGGTCCTTGCGGTGAATGTTAATTCACTGATTAGGATCGAACGAAGGGCCGCGATGTTTAAATTGCTACAAGACCAAACTCCTGATGTGCTTTTCGCTAGCGAAACCAAGCTAACCGATAAGCACCATCTGGAGTACAATAATTATATTGTTAGAAGAAGAAACCGGCCCGGATCCAAACGTGGAGGCGGTGTTGCGGTCTTCATTAAACAAGGTATAAAATTTCACAGAGTGTACAAGGGAGTGTTGCGTAGGTTCCGGGTGTTGGAGGCAGTCGTCATTTACATCCCGCTCCGCAGTGGAAAGCGACTGTACTTGGCCTCTGTTTATGCACCTGAGACTTCACAATCCACTTTATTTATTACAGTGCTTGACACGCTTTTTCGACTTCTGAGGCTGGAATCGGGGGAGAATTATTTTGTAATCGGCGGGGATTTCAACGCTAAACACAGAGATTGGGGAAGTAATTTGCCAAATACTAGAGGGAACCTACTACTCGATTGGTGGGGTCAGCACGATGTCATGTACAGACTCGGTCTTAAAGCGACGGATAACCCGTCGTTTCCCAGCGGCGGGTCTTATTTGGATCTACTGCTGTACGACGAACGTATACGACTGATAGGTACGAATTTACAAACGCTAAACTGTCTGCGCACATTCGTGTATGACAGTGACCATTGCGGTTTTAGCACCGAAATTACAGTTCCCAACGAAATTGCGGAATTGGAGGAGTTTGTCCAAAGATATTCTTACAACTACAGTAACACTCGATGGACACGCTTCTCCGCAACCTTGACAAGAGCACTCGCTTCGAACACGCTCCATCCACCGGCCAATAGGAATTTGTCAAACGAGGAGATCGACAATTACCTAAAACAAATGGACGAGACAATTAAACAAACTATGGACGCTACAATACCACGATATCGACATACGACTAACGAAGACCTGTTCCGCAATCCTACTATTGACGCACTGCACCGACAGAAAAGTAGACTTCTGTCAAGACTCAAAAACTTGTACAGACAGTTAACTGACAGACAAGACCCGAAGATTAGGACACTGAAGTCGTCGATTAAAAATATTCAAACGTTAATAAAAGAGAATTACAGAATTTCTGAAAGTTCATATTGGAACAACAGGGTTCGGGCTGTAAACACCTGCAACCCAAATATGTTCCCTCAAATAAACAAACTATTTCGGAGAAAAAATCAAAACGACCTTCAGTGTCTTAAAATAGCCCGGACAACAGACAACGAACGGGTACTGACAATAGCAGGTATTGATCCAAATGAGGCCGCTGATGATGACGGCTTCTTTGTGATCGAGGATCCACAGGAGAAGGTTGAGGCCATAGGGGCGACTTTCCAGGAAATATACAAGGCCACTGATACCATTGGCCCTAATTATGACCTGGACAATCGCGTCTTGGTGCACGACCTCCACATTCGAAATGAAGTAGAGAACTGGCGATCCGAGGGCTCTGGTTTCACCCGGTTCAGCGACGAAAATATGGCAAATAATGTCATTACCAGAGAGGGGACCTACCCCCGTTCATTTCGAAGGAAGAGCTCCATGAGATCTTCGACACAGTCAGAGCTAAGAAATCAGTGGGGACCGATGGTATTCCGAACATCGTGCTTCGACATCTTCCTCTAGAAGCGGTGGACATTTACACCACCCTGTTTAATAATGCAATGAATAATGCACATTATCCAGCGCATTGGAAAACGGCGGTGGTTCAACCTATCACCAAAAAGGGAAAGGATATATCCAATCCGGCGAATCTCCGATCGATAAGCCTCCTTCCGAATATCAGTAAGGTGTTTGAAAAAGTAATCAATAGAGCTCTGTCTAGGTGGGTTGAGGACAAGCATGTAGTTCCGGATAATCAATTCGGTTTTAAGGCGGGACATGATATCTCACATGCCGCGTCTAAACTGGTGTCGGATATCCAATGGAATAAAGGCAAAAACCAATGCACTGGTGCCTGCCTTGTTGAGTTGGAGAAGGCCTTCGACACCGTATGGTTAGAGGGTCTTTTCTATAAGCTGACTAGGCTGGGGATCAGTAAACCACTCTTGTACATTCTTTATAATATGCTAACCAACAGACAGTTCATCGTGAAAAATGGTGATGTGACTTCTGTTGGAATATTTCAAATTACAAATGGTCTGCAGCAAAGCGCGGTCAATTCGCCGATCCTATTCAACATTTATACAAGCGACTTGATAGGTTCACTTCGCCATACTATTGCGTTCGCAGACGATTTGATAGCGTACAGAACAGGTCCAAAAATCGAGGTCATTAATACTCTCTTTCAGAGTGACTTCGATAAGATAAGACGATTTTGCTATGACTGGAAGTTGAAAATCAACTTTCAGAAGTCGGAAACCATTCTCTTTAGGACGCCGTTGTAGATGCTGCTCTGGCCAGAGCTAAAGGCGCTTTTGCTCTTACAAAGAGACTGTTTTATAGCAGCCAACTCGAAGCGAGGGTAAAGGTAATCTGCTACATGGCCCTTGTCAGGCCCATGCTGGTATTCGGGTGCCCCGTGTGGTTCAATGTACGAGCAAGCTTAATGGAAAAGATTCGGGTGTTTGAGAGGGCTTACCTTCGCTTGTACAGAACACCAGAGTCGGAGTACAAAAAATTCTATCGTAATGAAGTCCTTTACAACAGGGCGAGTCTAATACGAGTGGACTACTTCGTAATTAAGCTGACTCGAAGGCACATTGCAAGAGCAATGAACTCGACGAATAACCTGATATCTGGGGCTTACTACCCCAATTACCTTTACCACGAGAGTGTGCGCTCTGATGGCTTCATTCCACCGGAAGCATTCCTCTACCTAGATCAAATAGGGTTGATACAGGATAGATTAGCGGTCCCGTTAATCTACCATGTCGCTCGGACAGCTGGGGACAGGCGACTCAACTACAACAGAGACGTCGCACACGGCAGAGTAGATCTTCTCAGGTTCAGTAGGGCGGTGGGGAATCGCGATAAGAGGGATGTCGTTCGGCAGCACCAGCAGTTCTGGTGGTTGAATGATGGAGAACAGGTTTCGTCGCCGTTTCCGTCAATTACGGACCAGCCTCACTAATGAGGCAGAGCTGACCAATCTATTTGCTCTGTGAATAGCGATGGCCAGCTTGCATAGGTTTAGGTTAGCATTTAAGAAATATATATATATATTAGTATATATAAAGGTATATACTGGTATATGTATGTATTGTGTATAATGTCTATATGTGTGTATGTGTGTATTGGGTATATAGGTTAGGTAGACTAAGGTTTATTTTAAGTTAGATATTAAGTTTTTATAAAAAATAAAAAATTATGTCCATATCCTAAGTTTTTTGTTAAATTCTTTTCTTAGCCTTAAGCATAGAAAATAAGTATTAATAAATAAAATGTAAACAAAGTCGAAAGGCATAGATATAAGAATTTAGAGTGCCTGTGTGGGGCCAGTAAGTTAGTATAAGTTTGTTAAGTAATTTTAAGCTAGCATTTAAGCATTTTTTGTTAGTATGTAAGGGTTAATGATTAAGATAATAAAATGCATTTAAAATTAAAACTAAAACTAACTAACGAGTGTTTAGATGCTCCATTTACAGTTTTTGAAGTGCAAACTGTTATCAAAATATCTAAAGTTGGTAAAGCACCAGGAGACGACCGAGTACCAACAGAATTCTATAAAAATTGTTTAGTTCAATGTCTGTCCGCATTAACCAACGAATACAATAGAATATTTGAAACAGCGAGTGTTCCAGAAAGCTTTAAAAGGACAATAATTTTTCCTCTACATAAGAAAGGATCGTACGACAACCCGGAAAATTATCGATGCATTTCTTTTCTGAATACGTCAGTTAAGCTGTTTAGTACCTTCATCTCCAATAGACTTACGCAGTGGATCGACAACAAGAAAATACTGAATGAACTTCAAGCTGGATTTAGGAGAAACTATTCGACCTTAGACCAAATATTCACCCTGACAAATATTGAGGAGATCTTCAAAAGAAGGAACAAGAAGTTATACGCTTTCTTCGTCGACTTTTGTGCTGCCTTTGATTCTATTGCACGTGAAGCACTTTTTTACAAGCTGTATAAGATGGGAATCTCTAGCAAAATTGTTATTTCATTGAAAACGATGTACGAAAGCAACGTCGCGTACGTATGGAATGGTGAACTTGTATCTGAGGTCTTTGAAACGCAAATGGGAGTCAAACAAGGTTGTGTTCTGAGCACGCTACTTTTTATATTATTCATAAATGATATTGTAAAGGCAATTGGAGGAAGAATTCAGTTTGGAAGTATGCAGATACCAGGACTAGTTTAGTTTTTCTTTCGGATTCAGTTGAAGAATTGCAGTGAATGATCAAGCGACTGGAGAGTTATTGTGAAATTTGGAATCTATTTGTTAACTTAGAGAAATCTAAAATTATGATATTCAGAGCTGGTGACGGTAGATATGCTCGTAATGAAAAATGGACCTACAAAGGAGTGATTGTTTCAATAGTTCGGGAGTATAAGTATCTAGGCGTATTAATTACGGCTAATCTTAGTCTGAAAAAGCATTTCCAACTTAAACTGGCTGAGGCGAAAAGAGCTCTTTCTTCAGTATAGAGCCGATGCATCAATAATAAATATATTGAACACAGCTCTAAGATTAAATTATTTCGTGCGACTGCTGCCTCTATATGGTGCTCAAGTTTGGGGTTACTGCCAGTTTGAAGAGGTTGAAAGATTCTTGAAATATTTTCTGAAACGAATTTTCCGGTAACCAAATTCCACTCCAAATTATATGCTTCATTTGGAAACAACAGTGCCATCCCTATTTTTAGATACGCTTAAACTGCACTTTGAATATATTATAAAAGTACTGGAGATGAAAGAAGAACGGCTCCCTAGACTAGTGCTCTGGAGAGCTATTTCGACAAGGGGAAATCTTATCAAAAAGTGGGAGGAGTTGAGGGATAACATCGGTGAAAATGTGCGCATTGCCACAGACATTAGTACTGCTGATTTAAGGAAGATTTTTACAAAACTATTAAAATGTAAAACGGAAACAGTAACTTCACAACATAGAATACTTTACAGTCAACTGAATTATAATCTTCAAGAGTACACGTACTTTCTCAATCACTTTCCGCTGAAGATGATTAATTTAATATTTAAAGTAAGTGGTGAAATAATCAATTTAAACTACATCCCACATCGTCCTGACCTGACAATTCTATGTGACCTGTGTAACCTATAAGAAAGGGAGGATGTATACCATTTTATTGCCAGATGTCCTATATTAAGCGAATTTCGTGTAAGATACTTTGGTGTAAACAAAATGGATATGAATGATGTTCTGAACATTTTAAATGGTGAACTTGGTTGGGAAGCTTTGTATAAATACACTTCACTTCAATATTAAATTTTTATTTAATAAATTGTCAATCGGGTAGACGGCCTTGGGCCAAACTATAGTAAACTTAAGTTTATCAAATTGTAATACGAGGGGCGTTCAATATATTCTCGGTATCGATATGAAGGAAAATGCGAATTCAATTTAAATTGTTTTTATTTTTCAATATGATCTCCCCTAACATCAATGCATTTTTTACATCTTGAGATAAGCTTTTTTAAACCCTCAAAATAATAAATTTCCTCTTTCTCTGCAAAATACCGACTTGAGTTCTTCATCATCCGAAAATCTTTTTCCACGAAGACATTTTTTCAAATCCGGAAACAGGAAATAATCACTAGGGGCAAGGTCTGGACTATAGGGTGGGTGTTGGATTTCTTCAAAACCACAATCTCGCGCAGCAGCCTTGGAAACTCGCGCCGTGTGAACAGGAGCGTTGTCATGAAGAAGCAACACACCCGCTGCGAGTTTACCCCGTCTTTTCTTTTTAATTTCCTCCCGCGAATTATGCAAAGTGGAAGCGTAGGATGTGGCGTTGATGGTTTCACCTTTTTTTTTTGTACTCAATGAGCAAGATTCCCTTTGAGTCCCAAAGGGCTCATGTGGCCATGAGCTTCCCGGCAGACGGAGTGACTTTGAACTTCTTCGGGGGGTCTGTTCCTTTCTTATGCCACTGCATGGACTCTTGTTTGCTTTCAGGGTCATAGTGGTGGACCCATGTTTCGTCCCCAGTAACAATTCGATCCATAACACCGTCCGCGTTCTCACTAAACATCTCCAAAAGCTCTCTACAGCATGCGATTCTCAGTTTTTTCTGAGGCGCTGTGAGCATTCGTGGCACCCACCTTGCACTGACCTTTGAAAGGTTAACATGGTCATGAAGAATGGTGTGAATGGTACCAATTGAAAGCTTAGTGATCTCTGCCATCATTTTCACCTTTATTCGGGCATCCTCAAGAACAAGTTTTTCGACTTCTTTGATGCTTTCTCCCGTACAAGCAGTAGCCGGGGCGCCGGAGCGGGGGTCGTCCTCAATCCTCTCTCTGCCTCTCTTGAACTCACTTGACCACTTTTGCACAGTTGATAATGAAGGTGCGGAACCCTGGTAAACAGCCACCATCTCTTCATGAATAGTTTTTTGACTTTTTCCTTGCTTAGTGAGAAATTTAATTACAGCGCGATGCTCAATTTTCACCATCATCGCCTCAGTTGCCATTATGATTCTGTTTAACTAGAGATAAAACGCGAATTAGTAATCACATTTATATGAAATTTTACATGAATGCACTAAAATAATAGTATTACTTGATAAATAAGTCAATTTATATATGCAACCACAGCTTCACCCCGATACCGAGAATATCTTGAACGCTCCTCGTAGTTACTTTAAGTACTTTTTCTTTTAAATAAAGTTTTCAATACTACTACAGTTACATTTGAACGATCAAACTTATCGTTCTCGATAGAAGACTGTAATGATGTATTCCGCCGCCCGATTTCGCTGGTTGATTGGTCGAACGAGTAAGCTGATGCTTGGTATGAATAAATTTGATCACGGAATTCGATTACCTTGATCATGCGTTTTGTGTCGTCTTGAAACTATTACATCTAGGGCTATTTGAAAACTTTGTGTGGAAAAGCAGATATAAATCTAGGATTTACTGCTGTGAAGATTTGATCAATCATTTCATTTCATTTCATTTTCATTTACATTTATTTGTATTCTTATTCATATAAGATATATAATATACATTTTTTAACTTATTGAACAAGCTTAGGATAATTACAATTATAATGATTGATATAATCTGTACATAATTTCAAGATAGGTTATTAAAAAAAAAGAAGAAAAAAATAGGATAAAGAGAAAGAAGAAAGAAGAAAGAAGAAAGAATTTAATTTAATTTAATTTTTAATTTTGGTGGGGGCTGAGGCCCCCATTTATTGGCTTAATACAAGCTCAATCTAACTTAAAAACTAACAGAAAGACTTAAGAGCTAGTGACCAAGGAAATGATGGAGGAGATCTTGTTTAAGACGAGGAGTGCTCAGGTGGAAATGAAAAAGGGAGAGGTTCGAGTTGACCTTTCGGAGCATTCGGGAGATAGGTTCGTTGGAGCCATAAGAGGTGCGGTGGACCGGTAGATAGAAGAGACGAGGACAACGTAGATTGCGGGGGTTGGTATTGAAGGAAATGGAGTTCAAAATGGATGCACAGTCGATGGAACCTGAGAGAAGACGATGAATGAAAAGAACGTCAGCAATATTCATACGTTCTTCTAACGAATTCATATTTAGAAGTTTGAGGCGGTCCTGATAGGGAGGTAAGATTAAAGGGTTATTCCATGGCAGACCACGGAGGGCAAATCGGAAGAATCGACGTTGAATACCCTCGATTCGGGAAACATGAACCCGGTGAAAGGGGGACCAAGTTTGACTGGCATACTCAAGCAAGGGGCGAACAAAAGTAATATAGAGAGATCTGGTTACATACGTGTTGGAAAATTCCTTGGACCACCGTTTAATAAAGCCAAGTGATGAGTTGGCTTTGAGGATCATCTTATCGATATGCGAACGGAAATTAAGCTCACTGTTGAATAATATGCCAAGGTCTTGAAAAGACTGAACCAGGGGAATTGGTTGACCATGGAGAAAATAAAGTCGGGGAGGAGACGGGTTGTATTTACGTGAGAAGGTTATAAATTGACATTTGGCTATATTAAGTTCTAGGCAGTTTTTGAGGCACCAGATTGAAAACCGATCAAGGTCTTCTTGAAGAAGGGCAGAGTCCTGGGGAGAGGAAATAGATTTAAAAAATTTTGTGTAGTCAGCGTAAAGGGAGAGGGAGGAGTGCTTAATGACACTCTCAACATCGTTGATAGTAAGAATGAAGAGAAGAGGGCAAAGATGACTGCCTTGTGGAATTCCAGATGAGGCCAGGAATGGGCCAGAAAGGGCGGATCTAAACCGAACACTATAATATCGGTTTACCAGGTAAGAAGAAATCCATTTTAAAAAGAGAGGCTCAAAGTCGAGAGCAGACAATTTGAAAATGATCAATTTATGAGATATCTTATCAAATGCTTTAGTGAAATCTGTTGCGATAACATCGATTTCTTTGTCATTTTCTAAGGCTGAGAGTGCAAAAGACACGAATTCAACTAGATTTGTGGTAGTTGACCTCCCTTTTAGAAAACCATGTTGTCGGGGGGAAATAAAAGGCTTGCATTTGAAGCTTAACGATTCGTATAAAATGCTTTCAAAGAGTTTGGGTATATGAGAGAGTTTAGCAATGGGACGATAATTGGTAACTTCATGCTTAGATCCCTTTTTGTGTATCGGGATTATAGAAGAGGGCTTCCAAATCTGGGGAAATTTTCCCTGTGTAAGGGATAGACGAAAAAGGTAGGAAAGGGGTAGGGACAGGTTGGAAGAGCATTTTTTTAAGAAACACCGTGGGATGACATCTGGGCCAGGTGCAAATTCATCTTTAAGATTTAGTAACGTTTCTTCAATAATTGCAGGATCGAAATTTTGAGTGAGAAAGGGGCCAACGGAGAAATTTGGTAGATCATTGAAGTAAGAGGGATCTGGTACGAAGGAGTTGTTGGCAAATGATTGCTTGAAAAATGTAGCCAAAAAGTTGGCGATGGTAGGAGGATCACATGAAGTTTTGGGTTCGAAAGCGAGGGAGGAAGGATAACCATCGGTCTTACTTTTGCAATTGACAAATTGAAAAAAGGACTTGGGGTCATTTATGAGATTGGTTTGCGCACTATTCAGGTAGCGCTGATAGAGAGAGTTATAGAGTTCAATGAAATGAAGATATGTACCTAGATAATTTTAATAGTCGGAAGAAGAGTGGGTGCGAAGGAATACCGCCCATAACTTGTTTCTTTTGTTTCGTAGAGAGCGAAGTCTACGATTATACCAAGGAGGGGATGTAGAAGAAGTTTTATGTCGGGAGTAAGGCACATAAAGGGAGATGGATTTGAATATTTCTATGTAAAAAGTGGAGAGGGCATCAACCAGAGATAGATTGGTAAACTCAAAAGAAGCACTGCTTAGATAGGTATTAATTTTACGGAAATTAGCTTTGTGAAAATTGTAAGAAAATAGAAGTGCGGGGGGAGGCGACTGAAGGGGAGAGTTGTGGAAAAATGAGAGAAGAAGTGGAGGATGAAAGTTATCAATAGTTGAAAGAGATAGGGGACAACACGATACTGAGGAGTTGATGGGATCAGTTGTGAAGATAAGGTCTAATTGCCTTTCCATATAGTTGGAAACGCCACTGACTTGGCATAGACTAGAGTCTGTTAGCCGATCTAAGAATAGGCATTCCTTAGTAGAAATGGGATTGGAAGCGATGAAAAAAGATAGGTCTTCAGATGGAGTCCGCTTCAGCTGAGGCAGATTAAAATCGCCGAAGATAATGATATCATCAAGCGATTCTGATAAGTCGATCAAATTGTCAATTGCTGCAATAGCAAGTTGGAAGAATGTAACAACACATAACGTACAAGCATCTGCGAGTGAGGGTTATTTTAACCGACACAAAGTCGAGCTTAGGAGAGGATGATGTTGCAACGAGAGAGGAGTCCAAGCTGTTGTGAATAGCCAGTAGGACACCTCGACAAGGGGATTCAATCAAGGGGGGTGCGCGATCATCATCCCGAAAAACATTAAAAGAAGGAGGGAATAACTCCTGGTTTTTTATGTTGGGGATAAGATTAGTTTCGGTCAGAGCATAGATATCAAATGGGAGAGCATGAGATTGGCGGAAAACAGCGTGGGTTTTAGAACGGAGTCCTCTTACGTTCTGGTAATAGAAGGTGAGAGGGAGGTTTTTGCATGACTTTTTAGGGTCGAAAAAATTTATCATGGTCAAGGCGACTGCGTTGGAGGTGTGAGACTCTTTTAGAGTGTACATAGTGGCGAAGAGCGGCAAGATCGTCTGCAACTTTTTGGGGGGCGTATTGAAAATCTCGTGATACTTTATATAAAGTTTCCTGAGACTGGTAACGTCTGTAGGGAGGCCTTCCTGCTGGATAGAAACCATGACGCTTGTTTTTGTTTTACCCTCGTAGCACACCGAGTCGGATTTATCGTGCAGATAGGCGAGATATAGACGTATATTCTCATATATCTTTTTATCTCTAAGCCTAGAGAGCGCATAGCGACATTCGGTGGTATCGCTAGTTTGCTGTGTTAATTTAACAGTGGGTGGCGAAAGGGGGTCAATAGAAGAGGGAGTGGTTAATGAGTTTGGTGTCGCAACGGCTGGTTTTTCTGAAATAGGGTTTAAAATGTGAGAACTGATGAAATCGGGATACTTAGCTCCAGTTCTGAGGTCGAAATTAGGGAAAGGCGTGTGTGTTAGGGGTTGAGTGGTGGGAGTTTGAGTGGCAGGAGTTTGAGTTGAAGGGGTTAAGTCGAAAGAGACACGTTGACGTTGGGGCTTGACTTGAGGTGGAATAGGGGGAGTTGGAGTTTGGGTGGGCGGCTTAAAATTAGGAAAAATTGTTGTTTTAAAACTCCAATTGGAGCTGGGTTTGTTGTGGGAAGAGGAGGTGGGTTTTGGCAAATTGGATTTATTTACTAACTTATTTCTTGGTTTAGGTATAACGGACTGCTTGGCTTTATCCTGCTTCTTGGGCGTATTTTCCAACCATTTGCAGACACGCATCTTTCCAAGATTGAAATTGTTGCTGGCAGGATTATGGAATAACCATTCGTACTTGGTTGGAAGATTGAGCTTGAAGCTGCGCTTGCTTCTGTGGTGAGATGTAGGAAGCAAATTGCAGTGGCTAATGGTAATGCCATATTTCTTTTCGAAGAAATTTGAGATCCAATCAACATCAGCGTTTGGGGGGGCGCCTTTGATAAGAAGCGTAGTGACCAATTGATTCTTCGAAGCAAGCTTATCAAGTCTACGTTGCCATTCGGAAGGTGTCCAAGTTGAATTAAAATGACTGATAAGCTTCCGTGGGGCAGCGATTGGAGGAGCTGACATAGAAATATTTTCTGCTGTTAAGTTCACTTCAGGTTCCATTAATTCAGCCATGAGTGATGTATTGTAGGGAACATTCCGGTAAGGCTGCGGCAAGTTTTGTGTATCAACGATTTTGCTGTTTATTGTTGCGATGTGATGTTCAATATCGCATACGAGGGATCGAGTCGCGGTAAGTTCGTCGCCGACATCGTTCACTTTATCGAAGATAACTTCGAGCATGGGATCACAGTGTTTGGGAGAGAGTTGTTTGTGTGACGAGGACTGAAAATGAATGTCTATGTCGTCACGCAGGGAGTTTATCATCTCGCAGGTTTTTTGGTTGGAGATAACCTGCGCAGAACACATAGCTTTAATGTCAATCAACACTTTATCGAGGTGACGTAAGGGAGTTTCTTCATTCCTGGATCTCCCGGAGTCTAACTCGATAAGACCAGCAATTTGTTTGTCCATGTGCTTTACTTTGGATTTTATTACATCGGCTGAGTTCTGCACTGAGTTACGTAACTCTTCAACACTTTTAACACTGTTTTCTATTACCGAAATTTTATCCGTAATCTTTTTGGCGAGTGCGTCCTGACTCCTACAGTCATTTGAATCACTTAGGCATTTTATTGCCAAAAGTACGTGTGAAAGTGAGATACTCTTACACTCATCACAGAAGAAAAGTAGGTTATCGGAAAATTCTTTAATAAACACCGTGTTTCTTTTATTTAACCCGACACAAACGGCATGAAAGGCGTTCCCACAAATGCCCTTGCAAGCTACCCAGTCAGCATTGCTGTCATCGATTACACAATTGGCAATTCCGCAAGACATATTCAAATTGGTTGTGTAGGTCAGTGAGGGTATAGATATAGGTCGAGTTATTTTTTTATTTTTTTTTTTTGTAGATAGGGGCTTTTATTTGCACTGAAATCTGCCAGTAGACAAAAAAAAATAATGAATTCGAGCACTGGGGGTTATTAACCGGAAAATGCAATTTAACGAGATTTATAACTGAAAATTGAACAGGGGAATAGGGAGAACAAGAAAAACACGTCTAACTGGTTTGAGTCGCAATGAACAAGAAGAAAAGATGAAGAAATAGAGCATTATTAAATTAGTTATTTTCTTTATAGTATTGGAAAACTTTCCTGCTAAAAGCTATTGTGTCGTTCGTACGCTTAATTTCCAGGGGTAAAAGGTTCCAAAGCTGAATCGCATGCACAAAAAATTGACGAGATGTATTAAGATACTTACATCTGGGAGTAATTAATTGCATGGCTCTATGATTTCTTGCAAAACGTATTTTCTCAAAAAGATAATCCGGTTTTTTGGTTGTAATAATATTGTGTAATGATAGTATGGTTCTGTATTTCATGAACGCCATTAAATTTCAGCCGGTTATTTGTTTACTGTAGTCAGAAATGTGTTCGTGTCTGTTGATACAAAATATATATCTTGCGCAGCTATTATAGGCTACTGTGAGTTTTCTTATAGACTCATGGTCCATATTGGAAAATATTTCGCAACCATAAAGGATGATAGGCAATACAAAGGACTTAACAAGTTTTAACTTAACGTAAGTTGGCAGGTAATTTGACGTGGGACTTAGTCCACGAAATGCTCCATAAATTTTTGATACAGTTTTACTTATATGAATATTCCAGTTCAGTTGTTGACCGAGATGAATACCAAAATTCTTAATTGTTTCTACGTACTCGACAGGAGAGTGGTTTAAGAGAAGAGGTGGAAAAACCTCCGTGCATCTAGAACCACTTATCACCATAGCTTTTGTCTTTGCCGGGTTGAGATTTAGCCTGTTTTCGATTGACCATTTACTAATTTTGTCTAGCTCACAATTCATGCTGTTTATCGCCTGGATTTTGTTCGATTTCGGAAACAGGGAGTATATTTGGAGGTCATCGGCGTATATATGATGTGCACAGGTGTTAAGTCGTTGAGAAATATCATTTATGAAACATGTAAATGTAGAGGCCCTAACACGGAACCTTGTGGGACACCTGAGGGGACTAGAAGACAAGACGATTGTTTGTTTTTGTGGAGACGAATTGCGAACGATTACATAAATACGATGACATAAGACAACATAAAGAGTTTTCAAATGAGAATTGTCTTTCAAGTTTCTTTAATAATAATGAGTACCGTGCCGACCACCGACGAGTGCACACGTCATCTTGCACTCGTATTTCTCCGTGCTGTAAAAAAAAAAAAAAAAAAAAAACCCCAAAACCACCGCACGCGCGTGAAAAAAAAAATAAAAAAAAATTAATAGTGCCGTGCCATAGAAAAAAAAAAAAAAAAACATTATCATACAGTGTGGGAATCCTACACCTCTCCCGCTCCTGGTCGTAGTACTGTTGCTTGCACTCGGTCGCTGCCGTTACGGTATTTATCATACGGTACGGGCAGTGACTGAGTGTATGTAACAACTGATGGATAGCGGGTTGTGTGTGAAAATTTTGTTGGTGCACTGTTTCATATTGTTGTAAGGGCATAACACCTACAGCAATTTGATTCAGTAAACCATCGTCAGAATTTTCACTTCGCAGCCCTGCTTAGTATCGTCGGTGTTTGTGTTTACTGTGTTTGTTTGTGATTATGTCTAGGGAATTCAGGGTGGACGTAGCCAATATACGCGGGCTAAAAAGTAATCACTTTTCTGCGTACGTCCACGTCTGTAAGTACCGACCAGCTGTTTTGGCACTTAGCGAAACACAGGTAGATCCCCGCCCACACCTCTCAGATCACAATGATCTGAAGCTACCTGGCTACGAACTAGTGCCACTATTCTTTCCCCATCGCGGTCTCGCCATTTATGTGCGTAGTGATGTAGCTTACCAAATTCCACCACAATGTAGTCCCTGTTCCAATCCGGAATTCAATTTCATGTGGTTAAAATTCCGTCTCCATAAGCAAATTATCCACTACTGCTTTATTTACAGAAGCCCTAAACTGGACAGCAACTCGACCTTCCACGAGTTTGATGCGCTGTCTGATTCCATTCAAAGAATTGTATCCCTGTATCCTCATACTGAAATCGTGATTACGGGCGATTTCAATATACACAATTCTGGTTGGCTTCGACATTCTGGACAGACAACACCCGAAGGACGGTGTGTTGAGATCTTCGCTGCGGAAAATAGTTTAACCCAGCTTGTAAATGAGCCCACACGCATATCAGACGTTGATAGTCATACCGCCAACACCCTGGACTTGTTTTTAACTTCTCACCCTGACAAGTACTGCGTTGATGTACTCTCCCCTCTAGGCTCGTCGGACCATTGTGTCATATCAGCTAAATTCTCGTACACCCACCACACAGTTAGAGAAAAGATTCCTAAAAGAACCGTATGGCAATACGAGAAAACCAACTGGAGCCGTCTTAACAGCTTCTTTAGGAATTTTAACTGGTCGTTATGTTTCCTCGATAACGACGTGGATGCCGTTGCTGATATGACCACAGACACCATTCTCTTTCGAATGAGAAACTTTATCCCTCATCGGATGAAGAGTATCAAACTAAAAGAAAAGGCATGGTACGACTCGAGCTGTAAAGAGGCTGTCAGAGTCAGAGAAATGTTTTTTCGGTCCTACAAGACCAACCCGACAGAGGAAAACCGAAAAAAGTTTAAACGAGCCAGAAATGACTGCAACGCCTTTCTTAAGCGTGTGAAATTCCAATATGACCAAAACCTGAGGCAAAAAATACTACAATTTCCCAAAGGCAGTAAAAATTTTTGGTCATTCGTTAAAAACATTAGAAATTCTGCCTCATCCTCCATCCCAACGCTCATTTACAATGACATTCCAGCTGTCAGCTCTTTGGACAAGGCCAATCTGCTTGCTGCATACTTTGCGGCTAGCTCAACACTCCCAGACTGTGCTTTGTCCCCGCCTACACTCGAGTGCGTCGAATATACAATGGGACGAATCCACTTTCGCACTCGTGTAGTAGCAAGAGTACTCAAAGATCTCAACATGCATAAATCCGCTGGTCCAGATGGTATATCTCCCCTTCTTCTGAAGAGGTGTTCTTCTACGCTGGCAAAACCACTGCGTAAGCTTTTTCATCAGTCCTACTCTTTAGGACTCTTTCCGAGCAGATGGAAAACAGCATTTGTCCAGCCAGTCCCTAAAAAAGGCGAATCTTCTTCTCTATCCTCCTACAGACCCATTGCACTTACGTCCCTTCTTTCCAAGGTCATGGAAACGCTGGTAAACCGTCAGCTCATGAAATACCTCGAATCACGAAAACTTCTCAATGACCCGCAATATGGTTTTCGTAGCAACAGGTCCACTGGTGATTTGATGGCATGTCTCACCGAAAAGTGGAACCAAAGCGTACATCAATCTGGCGAAAGCAAGTTAGTTGCACTTGATATTTCTAAGGCATTTGACAGAGTTTGGCATCAGGCTCTCTTGTCGAAAATGCGTGCTCTTGGGATCGATGACTCTCTTCTTCAGTGGATTAGGAATAACCTTTCGGAACGTTCAATTCAAGTTGTCTTGGATGGTTTCAAATCTGATATTCACAAAATAAATACTGGTGTGCCCCAGGGCTCCAGTCTGTCTCCGACACTCTTTTTAATCTTCATTAACGATCTCTTGTCTGCTACTTCTAATCCAATTTATTCCTTTGCTGATGACAGCACTCTCTGCTTCTCATATTCGTTCCCGGACTCACGCCCCTGCTCTTCGGCTGTAGAACGGGAACGCCAGCGTATGCTAAGCTCATTAAATTCCGATATTAACAGCATAACCAACTGGGGAACTATCAACCGAGTAGAATTTAATGCTTCCAAAACTCAATGCTGTCTGCTGTCATTAAAGCGAAATTCAAATACCCAGCCATTATCCATGAATGGCACTTGCATCGTCGAAACCGATAAACTTTCCATTCTCGGTATGTGTATCAGTAACAACTTACGTTGGAATGACCACATATTCGATGTCGCCAAAAATGCTGCGAAATGTCTAGGTTTTCTCAAGCGATGTAAGAAATATTTTACCCCCTCTGATCTTGCCACAAGGGCGGGTCAATAAGTCGGACTTTTGGATTTTTTGATAAAAAAATAATTTTATTTTTCAACGTAGTCTCCCTTGAGCTCTATACACTTTGTCCAACGCTTCTCCAATTTTTTTATCCCTTCCAAAAAAAAAATGATTTGTCGAGGTCCTCAAAATAGGCCTTTGTTTGCGAGATGACTTCATCATTGGAGTCAAATCTTTTTCCACCAAGCCATTTCTTCAGGTTTGGGAACAAGAAGTAGTCGCTCGGAGCCAAATCTGGAGAATAGGGTGGATGAGGGAGCAATTCATAGCCCAATTCATGGATTTTTGCCATGGCAACTGCACATGTGTGCACCCTTGCATTGTCTTGGTGGAAAAGAACTTTTTTCTTGGCCAAATGAGGTCGTTTTTTTTTTCAAATCGTCATTGAATCGGTCCAATAAGTTGGCATAATATTCCCCATTGATTGGTCTTCCCTTTTGAAGGTAGTCAATGTGGATTATCCCGCGTGCATCCCAAAAAACAGTCGCCATAACTTTATTGGCTGACAAACCCACCTTGGCCTTCTTTGGCGCCGATTCACCCTTAGAAACCCACTGTTTTGACTGTTGTTTGTTCTCTGGTGTGTTGTGATGGATCCATGTTTCGTCCACGGTTACAAAACGGCGCAAAAACTCCTCCATATTGCGATTAAACAACGCCAAACCTTCCTGTGAAGTTGTTACACGATTGCGTTTGTGGTCGACTGTGAGCAAACGCGGCACCCATCTTGCGGAAAGCTTTCTCATGCCCAAGTGATCATTCAAAATTGAAACCACTGAGCCATGCGAGATCCCTACGGCTTCCAAAATCTCTCGCACTTTCAATCTTCGGTCGGCCAACACCATATCGTAAATTTTTTCGATTGTTTCGGGTGTAGAGACCTCAACTGGGCGTCCAGGACGTTCGGCATCTTCAGTGCTTGTACGGCCACAACGAAATTCAGTAAACCACTTTTTTACCATTGAAATCGATGGTGCAGAGTCCCCATAGTATTTATCAAGCCTAGCCTTGGTCTCGGTAATGGTTTTTTTTCGCAAGAAATAATGCTTAATAAGCACACGAAATTCACTTTTTTCCATTTTCTCCTCAAATTAGTGAGTAGTCTGATAAAAATAGCTGTCAAACACAAACTAACTGACGCAGCAAGTTTAAATTTTGACAGGAGTCAACTGACAGATGCCTGTTGACAGGAGCAGTGTTGCTGTTTCAGTAAAGAGGTCAGAAATTCAAAAAGTCACGGACTTATTGACCCGCCCTCGTATAAATGGGCCACCAATGCTAACGACGACATTCAGCAAAAAGCTCTTCCAAGTTGATATGAGAATACTGATATGATGTAAGGGTTGTATCATTTATAAAAGAAGGAATTGCATCTATTGCTGTGAAAATCATGTCGTGATTTGAAAAACAAGGAGCAAGAAGTTGGTTATAGTGCATTACTAAACTGGGATGAGAAACCAAAACAAAGTCTAATAGAGAGGGCATACAATTGGGTGCAAAATGAGTTGGTTGGTTGGAATTTACAAATGTTAAATTGAGTGCTTCTATCATTTCTCGGGTTGTTCGATTTTCATTCCCTAAGATATTTAGATTAAAATCCCCACAGATAACGATTTTGGAGTGTAGCGGAGCTAATTCCTCAAATACATCCCTTATGAGTGCATGATTGGCTACATCGGGTGCCATGTATACACAACCAAGCAACATTTTATCCGTGTCACAGCCACCTATTACTTCAATAAACAGATATTCCACAAGCTCACTCATTGCCGATTTCTTTACGACATGAAACGTATAATTCTTATTATTTTTAATGTAAATGGCGACCCCTCCACCTCCTTTGCGCTGCCTATCACTCCGGAAAAGTTTCATATTATCTAGTCTAAACAGATTGGAATTCATTTCTGACTCCAGCCAGGTTTCTGAAAGACAGATAACATCAACCATGCTATCATTAAATATATAACGTAAATTGTCTATTTTGTTGTTTATGATTTGTGCGTTCGGGTAACATATGTTGAAGCCCTTTTTTTGTTTGCAAAGAACGTTAATTAAAATCTTAGACTCATCGATGGAACCACCCTGCGCATGTGAATTGTCGATGATCGTCGATGTCCTCATACAAAAATTTACACCACTCGATAAGTGTACACAAGCTTTACAATTCCGAAGACCATGCGTGTGGTTAGTTAGCTGGAAGACGGTCTCTTGTCTAATTTGAACTTTGTCCGTCTGTCATAGCCTATTTTAGGAAAATTCTTGGAAAGAAAATTCTTGAAAGAAGAAGAATAGTCCTTGAAAAGGTATCCTTTCTTTTTGGTTGAGGGTTGCACACTTGTCGTAGAACGTACGTCAGATGCAAATCGTAGTCAGGTGAGATGGTTCTACTTGCTACCATCGAAACCAATTATTTTCAATCGGATGTTTGCTTGCTGATTCTAACGGAAGATAACTTATAAATCCAATAGTCGCAACATACTCGTATTACTAAAACCACTGATGGCAAAATGGGATGGATGACATTTGCCTTGACGTCTGTATATAGTAGATGTTCGAGTTCATCAAATACCAGTTGTAAAATTTGTGTCGTGGTTGGAAATGAAGTCAAATTTTTCCCAAGTCAACCACCATGCAACACATAACCTATTGACTTTCTCTGCCAACAATTTAACAGATTTTAAGAGCAGACGCAGGTTTTTTTTTTAAGACGACTTGGCATGGCATGTGCAGAATCCTATTTTTGGTTTTTATATCAACCCCCTTCATGGCACTCCTGAGGAGTGTGGATCAAATGCCAATGAAACACTCCTACACCTTCGTCTGGTGCCTCGCATTTCAATTTGATTTCTTGCTGCCAATTAGTTTCTTTGCAATCGGCTTTATCAGAAACTCTCCATAAAAATCCTCTATCATGCTGCGTGTATTTGTAATTTCCATTGTATCCCATCCAAGTCAATGAATTGCGAAATGAAAGCTTCACCAACAACGTCTACATCAAATCGAACCCGAAACACAATGCGAAGATGGAAGACAAAGTGGGGGAGTACTCATCAATACGGGCGTATTTGCTCCTTGCTGTCCACTATTGATTCTCCACTAGTAATTCAATTGCATGTGCTTACCTTGGAGATATTCACGCACACTCATGCTCTGGATGGGACTGATTCGATTGGATTAGGTCGACTGGGCCTTATTTAGTCTGCAGGAGGAACTGTTCTCCTTGATGCAATCTCTCTTCTGAAGAGCCTCCTCAATGGAAACACGGTTACAGCAGCAAACGCAAATGAAACTGAAATAAGAACTCAATATGGTCCTATCGCAGGACTAGCAATCCCTGGACTGGACTAATTCTATTGGCATATCGATGGAATTTTCGATTTGTATTCACACAGTTTGGCTGGCCAAAACGTACTCATAGCGCTACTCGTATTTTGCCGCTTCAATGGAAGGCAATGAATGGCAGGCACGATAGCCAGCCGAAGTTAATTTAGTTCACACACAATAATGGAGCCAGGAAGACCAAGACCACCAAGAGGACTAAGAGGACTAAGAGGACTAAGAGAACCAGAAACCAGCAACCCAATACAAGTGAAGACCATAAACGAATTCATTCGATTTATACTGCTTGCCTGTCACTAATTCGGTGCTGGTGAGGTTGTGGTGAATGACGTCAATTGGCATTCGTAGTGGAATTCAAATAAAATTTCCAATTACAGCGAATATAGTTAAGCTAACATAGTTTCAGCTGAGTCAGGATACGAGTAATTGCCAAATCAAAATGAGTAATTGGAAACGGTCTGTGAGTTCGACCTAAGAATTAACTAGAGGAACTTGAGATTTCTGGTATTAAATTTTCCCAAGATCACCACAATTACTTACCTCATCAAAGGCAACAAGAAGTGTAATACTCGTACACATCATCACATCATGTTGTGTGCTATTGAATATCTTGCCCTACTTGGAGCTAAAACTCAAAATTTCTAGACTTTTGAGAAGTGGAATCATGTAATTCGTATTCAAACCTCCCACGTATTTGCATCGGCAGATAGTCGGATGCTAAATTTGCGAGGCTAAGATGATGCTTTTGCATCCAATCCAGTTAACATATTTCCAATTATTTTCCTTCGCTCTGTTGCTTTTGACGACATGCGTTGAACATGACAATACTTACTTATTTACGACTGCGGCCTCGGCTAACATGAGGTCGTCCTTTGCTGCGTTGTCGAAGGTAAACATGGAAATACCTGGTGTTTACCCAGTCTGAAGATCTTCCACTATTGACTTCTTCACATGCAGGCTTCTGTAAATACGCGTACTTCGGATGTTGAACAATTGATTCCTTTACTATTCGCTTGAGGCGCTTTCGTTCAATTAACAAGAGTTTCTGAAGGGTAGGGAAGAGTAAGAACTTAACACTCAAGAGGGTATGACTATACTTCTGATGCCAAAGCGTGTGTTAAGTTTTTCGGAAAATCGGACAGAAAGAGAAAGAAAGGTGGCTATTTTGCTCCATGGGCGGCATCCAACATCTAATTGGGAGACTACATTTTTAGTGTAAATTGATTTGATGTTATGTTATGACGTTATATTCGTATACGTCTCCTGTATTCGTGCGATCTTAGTACCACGCCGTTTGCATTACCACGCTGGAATCGCTCTCGGACGATTTTTCCAAATCAACAAAGTCGGTATACAGTATTGCGATGTTATACCATCATCGTGCGTAATCTATAAATCGCGTTATGTAGTCGATCTTTTTCCTCTCAAGGCCGGTTTGACTGTCCTGGAGCTTAAGAATATTGTTCGCCGAATGTCAAGAACAATCTCGTACATTTTCACAGAATGCGATATTAGTTTTACAAATCCGTAGTTGTTCCAATTTTTCGTGACACGTTCGACTTTATATAATGAAACAGGAAAATTAGCCTTTCTATGGTTTGGGCATCGGATCGCCTTTCTTCATCTCGTCATTTAATAAGATCGCGATCCATTTTAATAAATAATTTCCTGTGGGAACTCTTTGTTGTGTTAAAATACTCTTGTGAGAAATTACATCGCCGTATTGAGAAATTTTCCTCAGATGAACAGCAATGATAAAAATATGTGTTATCCCGTTTGTCTTTTGCCGTGGCGTTGCACCTTTTCCGAGCTGACCATCGACCAGTGCGCACGCACATGTGCACTCGTAAATGACTCGGGAATTCAGAGTGGATATTGTCAATATACGCGGGCTAAAAAGTAATCACTTTTCTGCGTACTTCCACGTCTGAAAATACAGACCAGCTGTTTTGGCACTTAGTGAAACACAGGCAGATCCCCGCCCACACCTCTCAGATCACTCTGATCTGAAGCTACCTGGCTACGAACTAATGCCATTATTCTTCTCTCACCGCGGTCTCGCCATTTACGTGCGTAGTGATGTAGCTTACCAAAGTCCACCACAGTGTAGTCCCTGTTCCAATCCGGAATTCAATTTCATGTGGTTAAAATTCCATCTCCGTAAGCAAATTATCCACTACTGCTTTATTTACAGAAGCCCTAAACTGGACAGCAATTCGACTTTTAATGAGTTTGATGCGCTGTCTGACTCCATTCAAAGAATTGTATCCCTATATGCTCATACTGAAATCGTTATTACGGGCGATTTATCCCTCATCGGATGACGAGTATCAAACCAAAAGAAAAGGCATTGTACGACTCGAGGCCGTTAGGGTTAGAGAAATGTTTTTTCGGTCCTTAAAGACCAGCCCAATTGAGGAAAATCGAAAAAAGTTCAAACGAGCCAGGAATGACTGCTACGTCTTTCTTAAGCGTGTAAAATTCCAATACGATCAAAAACTGAGGCAGAAAATACTACAATGTCCCAAACGTAGTAACAAATTTTGGTCGATCGTCAAAAATATTAGAAATTCTGCCTCATCCTCCATCCCAACGCTCATTTATAATGACATTCCAACTCAGCTCTTTGGACAAGGCCAATCTGCCTGCTGCACACTTTGCGGTCAGCTCAACACTCCCAGATTGTGCTTTGTCTCCGCCTACACTTGAGTACATCGAATCTTCAATGGGACAAATCCACTTTCGCACTCGTGTAGTAGCAAGAGTTCTTAAAGATCTTAACATTCACAAATCCGCTGGTCCAGATGGTATATCTCCCCTCCTTCTGAAGAGATGTTCTTCCCCGCTGGCAAAACCATTGCGTAAGCTTTTTCATCAATCCTACTCTTTAGGACTCTTTCCGAGAAGATGGAAAGCAACATTTGTACAGCCCGTCCCTAAAAAAGGAGAATCTTCTTCTCTCTCCTCCTACAGACCCATTGCACTTACGTCCCTTTTTTCCAAGGTCATGGAAACGCTGGTAAATCTCGAAACACGAAAACTTCTCAATGACCGGCAATATGGTTTTCGTAGCAACAGGTCCACTGGTGATTTGATGGCATGTCTCACCGAAAAGTGGAACCAAAGCGTACATCAATCTGGCGAAAGCAAAATATTTGCACTTGATGTTTCTAAGGCATTTGATAGAGTTTGGCATCAGGCTCTTTTGTCGAAAATGCGTGTCCTTGGTATCGATGACTCTCTTCTTCAATGGATTAGAAATTACCTTTCGGAACGTTCAATTCAAGTTGTCTTGGATGGTTTCAAATCTGATATTCACAAAATAAATGCTGGTGTGCCCCAGGGCTGCGTTCTGTCTCCGACACTCTTTTTAATTTTCATCAACGATCTCTTGTCTGCTACTTCTAATCTAATTTATTCCTTTGATGATGACAGTACTCTCTGCTTTTCATACTCGTTCGCAGACTCACTCCCCTGCTCTTCGGCTGTAGAACGGGAACGCCATCGTATGTTAAGCTCGTTAAATTCTGATATTACCAGTATAACTAATTGTGGAACCACTAACAGAGTAGAATTTAATGCTTCCAAAACACAATGCTGTCTGCTGTCGTTAAAGCAAAATTTAAACACCCAGCCATTATTCATGGATGGCACATGCATCGTCGAAACCGATAAATTTTCCATTCTCGGTATGCGTGTCAATGACAACTTACGTTGGAATGACCACGTATTCGGTGTCGTCAAAAACGCTGCGAAATGTTTAGGTTTCCTCAAGCGATGTAAGAAATAGTTTACCCCCTCTGATCTGGCCTCAATATATAAGGCATTTATCCACCCAAAACTGGAGTACAATGCCCACATCTGGTCAGGTGCTCCTAAAACATCTCTGCACCTGTTAGATAGGATTCAAAACCGTGCGATAAAACTCATAGGTGATACTAATATCAGTCAAGCAATTGACACCCTTGAACACCGACGTAATGTCTTGTGTCTCACTTTGTTTTATCGCTATTTCCAACACCAGTGCTCCATTGAAATCGCCAGTAGCATTCCGCCCATTCAAACTTTCAACCGTAACACCCGTCTCGCTATGAATGCTTATCAGTATACCCTCAAGCCCACTTGCGGACGTACTCTAAAATATCATGATTCGTTCCTAAGCCGTACGACTCGCTTATGGAATGCCCTGCCAATCTCTGTGTTTCCTGGTCGTTATAATTTACAAACTTTTAAAAACAATGTACGCCTCTACCTGTCTTTTCTTCCTCCCTAAATTTCCTTCGCCCCCGCTGATTACAAAAAAAAAAAAAGAATCCGGCTTTTTAGTCATATTTAGTTGGCTATTTGAATCAGATCGCCTTCCATGCAAGGATAACACTTCATGCTGTCCCTTCGATAGAACATAAGCAGATCTAAAGGTAAGCAGATCTAAACTCAACGAAAGCAAATCCGAGTGATGTATGTAGGTGGGGTCGTTATATGCCAAAACAGTACTCCCGATGGAAGCAACGGCTACGTCTAAAACCAGCACAGTGCAAACCGCAGAGAGCTACTTTATCATATTTAGAACGCGGGCTCCGGTTTTCAAGACATCGTCAGCGAAATGGACATATGTGTGTAATTTGGATGGGGTATAACCGTAATCGTTACCAGCATTCAAAGGTTCCATAGACATATTCGAATTTGTCATGGAAAATCAGCTTAGATATCAGGTCTTGGACTTTAAAACGATCACTATTAACACAAAACTCAAACCATCTTCCCACCCTGAACGCGTTTTTTTACGTAAAATGGTGTTACATACCCACTTCAAGCTAACCTGCAAAACACTTGACACTTCAAACGGTCTGAAGGGCTTCAAGGACAGATCACAACTGAGGTTCCAAGACGTTCAGAACCACCGTCTCTGCAAACTGACGTAGATGAGAAGGGCTGGAAGGCACTTAACTTTCTCACGCAGCACGTGCGTTACCAGCACATGGATAAAACGGCCTATCACTCAGCATATGCGTGATGAGCACGAGACGTGTTAGACCAATAAGTGATTGCGTTGCTGCAGTACACATGACAATTTTCTTTAAATATATCTCATTGAATACACATCGCGTTTTAGGCAAAGACATCTTTGATGAACTATTGTAGTAAGGAAGTTCAGCATCGGATTCCGTCTAGTAGAACTCGTAGATACACGAAATTATTCACGGATCAAGCGGACGCTGATAACAGGAAGTTAAAGGTTAAACGGCAATGACTCATATTGGGTCTTACAGAAGTAGGATTTTCCGATAGTTGTTTGAGAAAGAGCCTTTAAAGTCAAAAATGTTCCAAAGTTTTCTGGTAAAACCTATATTACTCCACCCTTATTTCTCTAAAATAAAACGCCTTAGATGCGGATGACACTTTTCCTTTGGTTATCGAATATGAACAATCATTGTATTTTAAAATGTAAACGACTTATTAGAAGAACTTTGTTTCAGCTTGAGAAACATTTCCGGAAGGATACAAATGTGCAAAGGCTAAGGCCAACAGAAGAGTCTTATTTTGTGAAGTGAAAACTTGGTAGTGACAGGTTACTGTCAGCAAGAGTAAGAAAGATTACCACAAAACAATGTTGGGGGATGGAAAGAACAGCTTTCATGGTCAACATGGTAAGCAAAGTGCCACCTATAAAGATGCCATAGCTTGGCAATACACTGTCTCATAGGTAAATACGACAAAAAGATGCTGTTGAACTATTTAGTCATAGTTTTGGAAACTCACCGGATCTCTAGAGTAAACGAGATTGCAATTGCGACTAACACCCTAAAGATGAACAATGTGTTTGTTTTCAAACTTCCAAACCGTTCGGACGTACGTACTTCCACTTCCATGCTATCAAAATGTCAATTCCCTCGTCTCCCCACTCAATGCCGAACTATTCAAAACAACCAAAACAAACCATAGTATTTGATTATTAGTTGAAGAGCACAAAGGTATTCATGTATTACACGCACTAGATACCATTTTGTTAGATTTTGAAAAACTTCAACAAACTCTACATAACCGAATTTCTTTGTTTGAATCCGTCGCGCCAAAAGTAACCTGACTTTAATGACCGCTTAAGATCTTTAAGTGACGACTTAGCACTTAGCAATAAAAACTGCAGTTGATGGAATCATTGAAGAGCTCAAAACACATAAGCCCCTCCATCCATAAGGAATCTGTAGAGAATACGCTTCTCAATCTTGGGCACTGGTGGGTAACAACCCAATGGAAAATCAGACTAGAAGAGCTGCAAATAAGGAATTTGAAAGAAAAATAATCTTCATCTTACCTTTTAAGCTTTTTAAGGAATGTAGCAGTAACTACCAGTGAATAACTACTGAATAACTACTTTCAACAAAAGTTTACGCACCATACACAGCGAGAAAATCAACTCCAGATGCTACAAGATCCAAATACCAATAAAATATTAATGGCATTTTGTCCATCGTTTCAAACGCCGACTTAGCCAAATATTTGTCTGTTAATCCTACCAAGTCTAAACCTCAATCCAATTCCTAATCACTACCGTACCATCCTTTTGACAATTAGAGTTTCAAAATGGGAATTTTCCCTAACTTCCCTTAGTTAATAACACCAACCCAATAAACCAGACAAATCATGCCAATTTTCCCCTTCATAACCAAGCAGGTTTCGAAACCGTCTAAACCACAACATAACCGAATTTCATTTGACCTAAGCCCCGCCAATGATTCTCGCGAATGATCTCCAATCTCACTCGCACTAATTCTTCGCTACCTGCCTCCCCAAATACAACTATTGACACTCTCGGAATTTTGAATCTGTTGCTTTCTTCCATTAAAGAAGCAGCTTACAGAAACAGATGCAGAAGGTCGATATGGTATGTCTTGCTTGAGAAATCGCAATATATGTTACATACCTGTACGACAAATCTAACTCGGCCTGCATTGATGGCATGACCAAATCATGTGTTCTAGTCGCAATACAGCAAGAAGAAAATCTGTCTGCGATTCCATGAGAGTTTTAATATCTCACCTCCCACGTCAGCTCAAAACACGTCTTGCATCTTCAAAGAAACAAAGTCTAGCTTTCACATACTCATAACAAGGCTTCCCGTTCACAAATCCATCCTTGTGATGTTTTCTACAATGACGATAGTGCGCTCTTGGTCATCCATACAAATCTCGACCCTAAACGCATCAATTCAATGCAGTCCGTAAACTTAGAATTCATTGTGTAAAAGTTATCTAACAGCCTATCCATAGTTATCAGGTTCCTATAGATACACTTGACTCCGTAATTGATACTCTAGATCTCTGATGACGAGACTCATTGCCAAAAACCACTCCTCAGATAAGGAAAACCTTTTCATCGACTCTCTCGCTGTGATACTGCTCTCTTTCAACTAAGCGATATCACTAAGAACTCAGGCAGACAACTTGATTTTAGCTTTCCATCCGACGCCGATAACTGTGTTGTAATAGCGAGCAACCATCTTCTATGTGAACTGGACAACTACCACCCACCTACATTCGTAGCAATCATAAAGTTTTAACCGTCATTTGCCGTCGAACTTTTCTATACCCACATCTTCAACCCTTGTTCGACCCCACCCTGGTACAATAATGAGCTACGAACGTTATTTCGTTTTAGCTCTGATCTTGCCATTTACAACAAAGCGCTATCGCCAAAAATGATACGAAATGCTTAGGTTTCCTGAAACGGTGTAAGAAATATTTCACCCCTTCTGATCTGGCCTCAATATATAAGGCATTCATCCACCCGAAATTGGGGTACAGTACCCATATCTAGTTAGGTGCCTCTAAGACCTCCTTACACCTGCTAGATAGGATCAAAAACCATGCGATAAAACTCATGACGTGAATATCGTCGCTTGACACGCTTGTACACCGACATAAAGTCTCTTGCTTCACCTTATTCTGTGGCTACTTTCACCACCAATGCTTCAAAGAAATCGCCAGTAGCATTCCGCACCTTCAAACTTTTAACCGTAACACCCGTCTTGCTACGAATGCTCATCAGTATATGAGCAGTATCAGACCTTCAAGACCACTAAAATATCGTGATTCATTCCCAAGCCATGCAACTTGCTTATGGAATGCCCTGTCAAGCTCACTATTTCCTGGTCGTTATAACTTGCAAACATTTAAGACCAACGCACATCGGTACCTCTCTTTTCTTCCTCCATAATTTCCCTTCGCCCGCGCTGTATGCAAGCATTTCAAAGGTACGCAGTTCGGAAATGAAAAGATTCCAATTATTATCTACTTAGAGTGTGAGGGTTCGTCGGATTGCTTTGACTTGATGGAGCTCGAGATATTCATTCAATTCGATGTTTGCAATAGAGCCTTTTGACACTCACAAGACTGAAGAGGTGTCTTGCACTGGTTGGTACGCGTAATTACTATTCTGATCACGCAAAACCATTTGAAGATTGCGACATTGACATTTATGTCCGCTGCAGTTGGCTTAGGTTTATTGTCAGATTGCTCAGCCCGTATCCACTTTTAAACATACTTTGGCCTCAGTTATTTGTTTGCTCAAGAGTTTCGTACTTAAAAGGCAGAAATGGTCAACTTCTATGTCTTCTTACTTCTTCCAACCAAATATGTAGTTACAAAGGCCAGTTCCTTATAACCTGCGAGACTTCTGCCTCACTAAGATCCTCCAAGCACAATCTCTGTTCTAAAATCGCATGCTAGTCTTTGAGCAAATGCACTTGCCTGAGACTTAAATAATTCAGAATAGCTAATGAAACAGCTTTACTGTCCCGGCTGCAGGCAAAAACATTGATTCCATGAGCCCTCCGACTGTGAAACTGTTTCTGAATAATTTTCCCTGTAACGAATGGCTCGTATAGGTAAAGAAGGTCCGGGTTCCCATCATCACGATATCTATTCACCACCAATACCCTGTCGCAGTTGCTCTAGGGATAAATTAACTCTTTTGTGGGACATTTTATGACTACAAGGAGTCATAAATTTGACTATAATCCTTTTTGCCATTGACACACCATTGTCGTCGGTGTACCTCTGCGATCTTTTCTTCCACAAGGAATCTCAAGGCAACCTATATAAATCACTATCTAAGCCTCATTTGACATTTGACCAAACGTCAATGTGTCGCATGAAATTGACGTGCACAGCCCGTCTCCTGTAGGAGTCTGCAATTTTCCCAATTATCGGTCGGTTGGACTGGTAATGTACCAGATTGCCATGCAATTTCCTCAAAACTACAAAGAATGCTCGCCCCATCGTAGTAACTTTTCCAGTCAATTTACCCGTGCACTCCAACTATTACCTGCTCCCAGTTAATAGACTGTTTTTTAAAGAGCAAACTTTTTCTCAGATTTTTAAGCACTTTGCCCGGCTCAAATCCTTTTTTCACTTTTCCAACAACCAAAGGCCAAAATACGTGCACACACCACAGCAACAACTTTGTCGCTAAACTTGCGAGCATTTCGCCCTTTTCAAGTAGCCGTGTGCGGGTACTAATCCCTGGGGAAAAGTTTTTAAAAAGGAGCAGAAAAAAAAAGCGGAAAATCGTGGAAACGGCAAACTTTCATCGCCAATAAAGCAAAGTTTACGCGAAGTAAACAAAAAGCGGATCGCTAAAGATGTCTGACATGACAGCGCCCGAGTTAAGTTGCTAAAAGTTATTTTTGCAATTTTTTGCCCCGCGCGACTTTTATGCAATCACTTTGAGGTTGCCTACCCCGATGCATGATTTCCGGCATTGCTTTTCCTTCCTCCTTCTTCCTGGTGCTATCGTCTTGTTTGTAAGATTTTCGCGCTTAGTGGAAACGCATTTGCGTAGGAATGTCTCGTGTGTCTCTCGGCACCGGAAGGTACACAGAACTATGTCAGATGCATTTACGATGATGACAAGGACGATGGGTAGGAGTTGGGATGTTTTTTTTTTTTTTTTTTTGAAAGTTTATGCGGACAAGATTGCGCTTTTTGCACCACACATGAAATAGAAACGCGCGGTTTTTCCCGGCTGTTGATGGCAAAAATGGAGAACGAAGCTGCAGATACTCGTAGCATTCGAGCCAGGAAAGATGCTGAAGATTTATTTATTTTTCACATCCCATACGCCATGAATATTATTCCAATGGCACAGGCATTGGCGGGCGTTCTGCGTTACACCGCCAGGTGGTGGCAGAAAATAAATTTTAATTTCATCTAACAAAATGGCTGGGTATGGTGTTATGGTATATGGTCTGTGCCTCAACCCCGTATCGGTTAGCGCGCAATGCATTGCAATTCATGGTGGGTTTTAGTTGAAGGAAATGCCACTACAGCGGGGTACCTTTTATTAATGAAATTTCGAACAAAAGAAGGGCGATGATGACGAGTGAGATACTTTATCTCTACCTGTGCGTTGCTCGTTCGCTGCGCAAATAAATTCTAGCGTAGGTGAAGGTTCAGGGTTTAATTCCATATGCAATATTTTTACCATTTTTTTTTCTATCTGTGTTCCCATAAGAGACGATGGCAATAGTGCATTGCTTAGATGGAGCACTAGGGATTTGAGCGGAGAATAAGCATTTTCTGGGATTTGGACGAGTTATGGGGGAGCGAACATATTTTTTTTCCATATTCCGACATGGATTAGAAATCTACTTATTGATGGTGCGAGGTATTTTCCATCTAAATTGATGACGAGGTTATGTAATATTTTCGACATTTCAAGGGGCGAAGGTATGCATTCTTCTGTCTTTATCTGAAATAAAAGATGATACTGGTGGCTTACATTCGGGCCAAGATTGGCGAAGAGGAAATGATAGTTAAGCTTGGAAATCAGCATCGGAAGAGATTCTTTACATAGTCCTTGCACGGAAAATGATATACGAGTACATACCAAAGTGAGTGGATTATCGCCAAAGCGTAATCAGACTTTCATTTTTGCCTTAAACGACGTCTCAACGTTCTTGTCGCCAGAGGGGTGTGATCAACCATTACTCGGAATCTGAGCATCTAAGTACCGAAAAAAGAATTTCCAGAATTCTGTCCATGTACTCTGGAATTGTGAATCATTATTTAATTCTTTGCCTGGAATATTTGTGTAGGAATAGTTGAAAAAAAAGAACGTGATAATCCGTTTAATGAGTGCCGCTTCTGAGTTGGCAGATCTTTTATATAGTACACTTGTTATGTACAAAAATGAGTGAGACTTCTCAGGCCCTTCACCTGATCGGATGATCGAACATACATAGGCGGTTGCAGCTAGTTACCTGTCTCCAATATGCAAAACAGTTGTGCACAAAAGTGCTCATCTCAAATTTCCCTACAGTTCGACCATCCTGACCAAGTAATCGCCCCGATGACAGTTCATTTTAAAATACACAACTCAGTGTATTGCGACTTTAATGTGCTTAATATTGTTTTGTTCCACGAAGTTACAAAATTCTTTTGACGTGAAACAAGTTCCACGGTCCGATATAATTTGATCAGGGTGCGAATAATTTTCGAAAAAAGATGTTAAACACTTAATGCCCTCTTTACTTTGTGTTGTTTTGACGGGATAAAGTTGAACAAACTTGGTAAACCCATCGACAACAAGCAGAACATGCTTTCTTTTTCCATTAGAATTCGGCAAAGGACCAAGATGATCTACGTGCAAAGCAAAAAAAGGAAGATTGCCTTTTGGTATAGAATGCAAAGTCGCTTCCGTTTTCCCAGAGTGTGGTGAAAAATACACACACTTCAAACATTTCTCAATGTAACTTTTGATTTTGCTTTTCATTTGCGGAAACCAGTAGCTTTCAGACAAATATTGAAAACATTTTTCAACACCTAAGTGGCACATGGCTTCGTGGTTTATACGTATGACCTGTTCCTCCATATGGGATGGGACAAAACAGAGTACCTTGTCTTTAGATTTCCGATAGATTCGTCCATCTATCATTTCATACAAATTACTTTCACTCTTTTCTAAGTCAGAAACAATTGCAAGTATCTTAGGATCCTGATTGCTGTTTATGAGATTTGCTCTACGAAGAGCCAAGCCTATTTTTCCTATGAAGTCTCTTCCTAGAATGATAGGATATGTCATTGAAAAGTTTTTAACAACTAAAACATGCAAATTGGCTACTGAACTTTCGAATTCTACACGCGTACTAATGCCTGCAATAACTTCTAATGGGCTGCCGTTAACTCCACAGTATGTTTGATTTGTCTTTTCAAGCGGTGACAGCAAGGTCGATGGAAGAAATCTCTTCTGTATAAAACTAATTGGACTCCCAGATTCCAAAGGGTTAACAGGGTCATGGACATTTCCATGTTTTTATTTGTCCATCTGTAGCAAACGTTGCACTCGAAATCGTTGTCACTTGGTTTCATCCAAACTCTTGCATGGGGCTGCAACATCATAACTGGAATTTCAATTTCGCACTTCTTTGCGATATGTCCACGCTGGCCACATTTGAAGCAGATGATATCACTTTTCTGGGGTTGCATTTTAGTCGATTTGGAAACACTGTGATCAGCTGTTTTCGACTTACTCGATGGGAACGATTTGCTTGAGGGACAGAGGTTGAAGCCCTGTTTATTCTGTCGGTGTTATTTTCACGATGATTGTTTTTCAATTTAGCATATTTCCGCAAAGCGGCTTTCAGTTCATCGAGGCTGTCGGCACTATATAAAATACTTTTGTATATTTCAGAATCAGGTATACCTTTTATTATGAATTGAATAAGATCCTCTTCCTCGACATTACTATGAGAGGCTATCTCCTACATGTGGAGTACATACTGCTGCATGGTTTCGTCGCGATGTTTCTTCCTTCCTCGGAGTTCGTTGTAGATGTCTGATTTAGTCACAACCTTCTGAAACTCATTCTTCAGCGCGTGTTTCAATTCCGCCCAGCTTCGAATCTTGATGGTTCTGACGAATAACTTGGCAGTACCTTTAAGAAGTCTCTTCCCATAGATGAACTTATTTCGGTCGTCGATGCCCATCACTTCGGAGTTCTCTTCGAATTGTTCTAGCCAATTCTGTACCGGGAAGTTATTGTCTCCACTAAATGGTGGTAACGACTCTTCGATGTCCTTAAAACTGCAACTAGAGCTTCATCGAACGTTCGGCTCTGTCTCCTCCAATTCTAGCTCGCGTAATTGTTGTCTGAGCCTTTTTATTTTCTCCTTCTTCTTACACAGCCTCAACAGCCTAGATAACTCAGAACTCAGCTCCTCCTCCTCTTCACTGCTCGACTCATCAATAGACGCACGATCACATGGTGGCATAGAATCATTTGTACTATGATCTTTGCTGATCGACGGAATCCCTTGGATCAAAGTTAAGTCGTGAAATCTTCCACAGCCTCTTGAAGACGAACTTTTAACTCGGCCTTAGTGCCAGTAGTTTGACATTTTAATGTTCTGAGGGCACTTTTAAGTTTAGACACTGTTGCAGTTTCTACAAATTTGTTCCACTCTTTAGTCATTATATAGGGTCCGCTAAAAATGTTTTTTTTTTTTTGAAAATGCTATAAAAAAAAAACTACTGAATATTTTCTCAAATTTCTTTTTTTATTTGAAAGTACAATCCTTCCGGTTAATAATGGAAAATAATTTCATTCAAATGGCTGCCTCGGCTGGCCATGCAGTAGCCTACACGATCGGTCCAATTTGTAAGCACATTATCGATTGTGTGCAGCTGTCTCTGGCTTGTCGGCGTAACACTTCTCTTTTACGGCACCCCACAAATAATAATCCAACGGTGTCAAATCGCAGCTCCGGGGTGGCCAAACGACATCAGCTCTGCGGCTGATAATGCGATCTTCAAAAACAGGGCGCAAAACATCGAGTGTAGCTTCGGCTGTGTGGCACGTAGCGCCGTCCTGTTGAAACCAAATGTTGCCAATATCCTCCTCTTCAATTTTTGTGAACAAAAATTCGTTCAACATGGCCCGATAACGATCGCCATTTTCAATGTATGCGTGCGGGTTTTCTGTGCCCCAAATGCAACAATTTTGCTTGTTTACATACCCGCCAAGATCAAAATGAGCTTCATCTGAAAAGATGATTTTTTTGGCAAAATCGGCATCTTCTCTAAGTCGATCGCAGGCCCACTTAGCGAAGCGTTGTTCAAGCGTATACACAACCATATTCGTTCAGCGGAAGGATAAAACTAATTATCTGTCAAATCAGACATGAGCTAAGTGTTACCATTCACGGAATAAGCACTAGTTGAAAAAAAAAAAAAACGTTAGATGGCGGACCCTATATTATACAATATATTTGCCAAAATTTGCACTTTATACGAGTACTTTAACTTTCGTAATCACACGCGGTATCGATTTCTATTATGAAAACTGATTTTGTACAGTAGATCCAACAATCGAATTTCCGACTACACAATAACTTAGTACAGTTGATCTGAAAGTTGTAGGAATAGTTGAAAAAAAAGAACAACAAATGCGAGCGTGATAATCCGTTTAATGAGTGCCGCTTCTGAGTTGGCAGATCTTTTATATAGTACACTTGTTATGTACAAAAATGAGTGAAAGTTCTCAGGCCGTTCACCTGATCAGATGGTCGAACATACATAGGCGATTGCAGCTAGTTAACTGAGTTACGATATGTCTCCAATATGCAAAACAGTTGTGCACAAAAGTGCTCATCTCAAATTTCCCTACATTTGTGAACAAAAAGGTGCATCCTCTGTTCTTGGAGTACCGAGCTGTCTGAACGGACACCTTTCAAGGGAGGCCAAATTCAATAAGATGCTAAGTCTGCTCAGGCCTACCCAAGAAAATACCCTTAGAACGGATCTATCAAATGCTTAAGACACCAAACCATTAAAGGAATTCTAGTAGTTGTGTTGCAAAGGATCTGAAATACATTTTCCCAAAAATATGGTTGGAGGTAAATACTGTTTACACCCAGGCCAAAGGTTACAAGTCTGGTCATCATCATATGTTAAACGGTTCCTAAGTGATACAGGCTTAAGCCATTGAAACACTTATTGTCGTAAACTTTAGAGATAACTTAGATAGAAGTTAACTTCTGCACATTTTGCTAGAGATCGGACTTTAGATTTTCTTGGATGTTGAAGGTGAAAATATTTTACTTTTGTTTTATTTTACTCCGAATTGCCATGGAAGGAACTGGGTTTCAAGCAACAGCTCTCTCCTCATGTCCACACCAAGTTGGCTGAGGTAATTTTTCACTTGAGGGCGTCACCTAAGGCGGGCTATCCCTTTACAGCCTTATCACTCTGGAATAGATTGGAGTCGATTTCAGACCTACTGAACAGGTCAAAGTCGCTGTATAGCACATACACAACAATCTCGACCATTTTGTCTACGTTCTTCAGTATAAAAGAAGTCAGACTGATAGCTTTGAAGGTATTAAGGAGTGCATAGTCACATTTTCCGGATGTGGGTATAAATTTTACACTTTGTGTCCACCAAGGGCTCGGTATGTGTACCATTGCCAAACTAGCAGTGAGAATCTATTCAGATTTGCCAGCACCTGATCTATAGTATTCCTTTTTGTAGCATAACACCTTGATAAATTAGTTCCCGGGGATCACCGCCATGTGGCGCTCCCACTGTTCGGATTTGAGTTCTGTTTTTTTGTTAAGTTGGTAAATCTGTTGTTGATATTCCTTCTAAATCTTAGCATCATAGCTTGACATTTGCAAAAGTTTCGTAGCCAAGAGTACATCTGTCTCTGTTTGTGTTGGCGATTTATTTACAATTTTAGAAATGGATTTAAATTTGCAGCAACGAGCTTGCATTAAATTTTGCGTAAAAAACGGATTTAATGGTGCGCGAACGTTGGAAATGTTGGAAATGTTGGAAAACGGTCGTTTACCAGTGGCACGAGCGGTTCAAAAGTGGTCGTGAGTCAATCAAAGATGATGAACGCAGTGGCAGACCATCGACATCGAAAACCGACGAAAACATTGATGAAGTACTCGTAAAAGAAATGTTGGTCAATAACAGCAAATTAACCATCAGAGAGATAGCGGAGGACTTGAACATTGCCTATGGATCCGTTCAAGACATTTTGGTTAATGATTTGGGTTTCATGCAAAAAGAGACCGTGTTGACGTCGCAAATGAAATGATTTGCGAGGCTGAATCCGATCCACATTCATCAAAAGGATCATTGCTGGAGACGGAACGTGGGTTTATGAGTACGACACGCAATCTAGACATCAGGCAAGTGAATGGCATTCACCAAATGAGCCGAGACCAAAAAAACCAAGTCGTTTTCAGTCAAAAAAGGAGGCAATGCTCACGGTTTTCATGGATTACAACGGTGTAGTGCATCATGAATTTTTGCCAGAAGGCCAGACAGTAAACAAAGAGTATTATTTGGGCGTTATGAGACGTTTGCGTGAAGCAATTCGCCGAAAGAGACCAGAATTGTGGGCGGAAAGCACGTGGATTTTGCACCGTCGCACAGTGCCATCATTATTCGTAATTTTTTGACGAAAAATGCAACAAATACCATCCAACAGCCACCGAATTCACCTGATTTGGCTCCCTGTGACTTCTTTCTATTCAATCGAGTTAAAAAACCACTACGGTGAACACGTTTCAGCAGCAAGGGGAAAAAGTGAAAAAATCGCTGGAAGCACTGATGGACATACCGAAAACCGAATATAAAAAATGTTTCGAGGATTGGATCAAGCGCTGACATAAGTGTGTAGCAGTCGATGGGGATTACTTTGAAGGGGACAATATAGATTTAGATGAATAAACTTGTATTTTTAATTTTCAGAATAAATTTTGGTTAAGCTGGTAGTTGGGTATATGCCATTAGTCTGAGGCGACTTGAAGCCATCAAAGTAAGCCAAATTAAAGCTTCTTCTGTCACCACAACCGATTACAGATATCAACTACGGGGAGTCGTGGTACTCAGCTCATTTGTAGCCCCGTCAAAATACCCAAATGCCTTGTGAATCTTGCTAAATGACGTCTACGTAATCGACTTATGACAGGGGCACATTTCATGAAAACCTTTCTAGATTTGCAATCTGAACTTATTGAGCAGACTTCAAAGGCCAATTCTCAGCGCTTTTGTATTGCGTAACCCAATTTTTTTTTTATTTTTTCAAAAAGAACTTAACACTCAAGTGCGGGACATTGCACAAAGCATGGGAGTATCCCCAATGAAAATAAGTCGACATCTTCCTCTCATAGAACAGGCAAAGAAACTCATCAGTCAGTCAGTACGCCATGAAGTGAACGAATCCCAAAAATTACGGCGCCTGGAAATCTGCGCATCGCTTACATTAAGAAACCAAACTGAACCGTTTTCGCACCGGATAGTGTATGATACTGTGTGATAATCGTAAAAGATCTGGGCAGTGGTTGGATGTAGATGAAAAACCAAAACATAAGCCCAAGTCCGATCTTCACCCAGAAAAGATTATGGTGAAAATTTGGTGGACATCTCAAGGACCAATCCACTTTTCATTTCTTCAACCAGGAGAAACCTATTAGTAACGGTGCAAAAACCGTTGCAGTTGGTATTTGAAGTTTTTCCGCATCCACCGTACTCCCATGATATTTCCTCGACGGATTACCATCTTTTCGCTAGGACTTCTCTTTCCTTCGGTAATATTATTTAAACTCATCTTTCAGACACGTTTGTCTTCTGATTTGCAACTGGGTTGGGATGATCCTCTACACGGTGAACTCTATGACAGATGGATGAACTATCGTAAACTGTTGTCTCGAACTCAGTGGTGCGCTGTTGGTAATTCGGTTGCTTAATCTGGTGAAATCGTCTCTAAATATCAAGATCGCAAAGATATTTTCGTGGTGCGATTCGAGAATCGTGCTTCTTTGGTATTCGTTACCCCCTCGTCTTTGTTGCCAATCGCACTGCTGCCATTCTAGAAACAGTACCTAGATACTCTCGGCGAAATGTTCCGATTTTGAAATTTATTCAAATCAAAGCTCTCGAAGATGACATCCTATATCTGCGTACCAAAAACCATCTTCCTGCGAAATCGAAGCTTTTAAAATACTCATCATTTTTTGCGAACGAGAGATTACTTCGGATTGTCGGTCGCAGAAAACACGCAAGCGTTTTTCTAACACAGGTTGCGACTACGCTTGCCCACTGACTATCAAATTGTCCCGCTGTTGCAAACTAAAGATGTGTAAGGCCTACACAGCAGTATTCATATCTACGAGTATGTGCACAAAAGCTGATGGAACAAACCCTCAACGACATCATTGCTGCCGATCTAGCAAAGGATGGCATTTTATTCCTCCTTCAGCTTGACACTTTGGTGGATTATGGTTTCAAATCAGTGAAACTACACTTGCGTTGCGTTACCGACAATGCAATACTAAAATTCAAAGAATTGTACACTGTCCTAAGTCAAGTAGAAGCAATTTTAAATTCTCGTCCTTTTATTCTGTGTCCGATTATTATGATTTAAACCCTCTAACTCCATAACATTTTCTTATAGGTGAACCACGGACAGCAGTTCTTGAAGCTAACTATCTGAGTATTACACCAACTAGTCGATTGCATTGGAATCACATTCAAAGCATGACTCAAGGATTCTGGAAGCGATGACACACAGAGTACCTCACAACCCTACAGGGGCGCCGAATTGGCACCGAGCTAATACCAATATCAAATTTGGAGGCTTAGTGATCAAAAAAGAACTTAACTTTTCTCCAAAGTGGGTATTGGGACGAATTGAATCTGTCAACCCTAGCGCAGATACGAGTAAACACGTACGAGGTGCCACTGTAAGAACTTCAACGGGAATGTTTCTACGTGCTATCTCAAAACTTGAGCTTCTGACGATGTCCTGAAACTTGTTCCAGGAGGGCCGTATTGAATCAATACTTTGCTTGCATATTATATTATAAACTTGACTTACTTGTCAATATTTAAATTGCTTACATTGTATTTGTACATTTTCTAACTTAATGTAGCTTTCAAAATCATCTAATTCTGACTTATCAATCAAAATAAAAATTGATTTTGTCATTGCACATTTCTCAATCTCGTGTTTATTCAGTTTCGGTGCAAATGGAAATATTCATTTACCACTCAGCAGGACTAGTAATATTCAGAGTTAAAATTCCCAGTCAGAACCTGCTGAAATCCAGTTTTAATGAAGACCGTGATTTGTCCATTCGTCGCGTTCGCAGCAATTGGGACTGTGTTACTCGACTACGTGGAAGATTTTACGCAAGGATCTTGGCCTTAAACCTTACAAAATACAGCTCGTGCAAAAACTGAAGCCAAACGACCTGCCACAGTATCAAATTTTCGGTGAGTGTGCCTAAAAAAAGCTGGAGGAAGATCCGATTTTTGTCGAAAAAATGTCTTCTGTGACGAAGCCCATTTCTGGTTGAATGTAATTGTTCCGATGGGCAACCTCATTGGTCTGTATTTGTTCAAAGATGTCCGCGAGAATAACGTTACCGTCAATGGCGTCCGCTATCTTTCAATAATATCGAACTTTGTTTGCCAAAAATTCACGAGCTGAACCTGGTCAACATGTGGTTCTAATAAAATGCCGCTACATGGAACACAGCTTAGGTACCCTTAAAATGCTTGCACACAGCATGGACGAAGGAAAATCAGGGAGGGTAGAAAGACAGGTACCGGTGAACGTTGGTTCTAAATGTTTGAAGGTTACAAAGACTAGGAAATAAAGAACTAGGCAGGGCATTCCATTAGCGAGTTGTACGGCTTACGATACTTTAGTGTACGTCCGAAAGTACGCTTGAGGGTATACTGATGAGCATTCATAGCGAGACGGGTGTTACGGTTAAAAGTTTGAATGGGCGGAATGCTACTGGCGATTTCTACGGAGCACTGTTGGTGGAAATAGCGATAAAATATAGTGAGACATGAGACATTCCGTCAGTGTTTGAGGGTGTCCATTGTTTGAGTGGCATTAGTATCACCTATGAGTTTTATCGCACGGTTTTGAATCCTATCTAGCAGGTGCAGAGATGTTTTAGGAGCACCAGGCCAGATGTGGGCATTGTACTCCAATATTGGGCGCATAAATGCCTTATATATTGTGGCCAGATCAGAGGGGGTGAAATATTGCTTACATCGCTTGAGGAAACTTAGACATTTCGCAGTATTTTTGATGACACCGAATATGTGATTATGCCAACGTAAGTTTTGATTGACACACATACCGAGCATGGGAAGTATATCGGTTTCGACGATGCAAATGTCATTCATGGATAACGGCTGGGTGTTTAAATTTCGATTTAACGACAGTAGACAGCATTGTGTTTTGGAAGCATTAAATTCTACTCTGTTAGTGGTTCCCCAATTAGTTATACTGGTGATATCAGCATTTAATGAGCTTAACATACGCTGCCGTTCTCGTTCTACAGCCGAAGAGCAGGGATGTGAGTCCGGGAACGAATATGAAAAGCAGAGAGTACTGTCGTCAGCAAAGGAGTATATTGGATTACAGGTAGCAGACAAGAGATCGTTGATGAAAATTAAAAAGAGTGTCGGAGATAGAACGGAGCCCTGGGGCACACCAGCATTTATTTTTTGAATATCAGGCTTGAAATCATCCAAGACTACTGGAATTGAATGTTCCGAAAGGTAATTTCTAATCCATTGAAGAAGAGAGTCGTCGATCCCAAAAGCACACATTTTCGACAAAAGAGCCTGATGCCAAACTCTGTCAAATGCCTTAGAAACATCAAGTGCTTTTGGATGGAGGATGAGGCAGAATTTCTAATATTATTGACCAACGACCAAAAATTTTTACTGCCTTTGGGACATTGTAGTATTTTTTGCCTCAGTTTTTGGTTGTATTGGAATTTTACAGGCTTGAGAAAGACGTTTTAGTCATTTCTGGCTTGTTTAAACTTTTTTCGGTGTTCCTCTGTTGGGTTGGTGTTGTAGGACTGAAAAAACATTTCTCTAACCCTGACAGCCTCTTTACAGCTCTAGTCGTACCATGGCTTTTCTTTTGGTTTGATACTCTTCATCCGATGAAGAGATAAAGTTTCTCATGCCAAAGAGAATGGTGTATGTGATCATATCAGCAGCTGGGGGCAATTGTGGCCTTGGACGACAATATTATACGTGTTATTAGCGAGATACCAGCCAAAATGTAGTTCAAATTTGGACACTTAAAACGTAATAAATGTCAGGCATGGTTTTATCAACTCAAATAAAAATTGTATACACTTTTGCAATTTTCCTGCCTATATATGGTCTCGAGCTCTACTTACCGCACTAATTGCTTCCACTATTGACCCTGATTTATAAAAACTGTATTGGTGTTCCGACAGACCTCCGATAAAACGAAGGTTTGGGTTCCTCCTTTCGTTTGGCAAATCAATAACCGTTGGCACTTCCAAGGTTTGGGAAAAACGCTCGGCAAATGAGTCCGATCGTGCTGTAATAGGAATCTTTTAAGCTTTATTTGGAATACCATCCATCCCCAGAGATTTTTTGTTGTATACCTTTTTACATGCTACGAGCAATTCGTCTCATGTGGCTAGGTATCGGTATGAGGGTACTCGTACTCTTATGATGAACTTGACCAACCGGCACCCTACTATCGTGACGAGGAAATAAGATTGCAATATTTCTCACAACAGTACCGGGCATTTTGGCGATGGCATGTCAGTGCCTCTTAGCTACATCGGTACAGTTTGATAAGCTTTATCCCATACCTCGCGCAAAGATTTTTGAAGCAAAGCGTTTGGAATACTTAAGTGTCCTTTTTAGTCGATTTCTTGCTTCTGGCTATGCTTTGTGTGTGTACTTTACTTGCAGGCACTTGGCATCCCGAGTTCGGAAGCGCGGGTAAGTTCTTCTGCTAGGTGGCATACCGATCTTAATTCCGCGATCTCGTTGGTCCGCCAGTATACAGAATATTCGTGTTTTACCTTTTCCAACATAGATTCAGACGCATTACATGCATTGATTTTTATTAACTGCTATACCTGAGTTACAAACTGCTTCGCGGTGTATCATTATGGTTGCTATACATATAATGATCACTCACGCTCCAGCTGCTATCTCTCAGAAGGGCGGTGCTGTCAATTGTGTCGACAAATGCAGTATCCAAGATCATTCCGAAGCTTTCGATTCTGCAATTTGGTCTGACTTTGCAGAATTTTAATTTGCACACGTTTTCCCGGCATGTAGCTCATAGATTCGTTTAGTCGTAAGAGATTTTGCAGAGCTTTCGAAGTTGAAGTATCTAAGCACCGTTTCGACACAATTTTTTGCGGTATTCGACAATAAACCCGACACTTTTCGGATTTACAACAACTTGCTTGCGATTTCCACAGAAGGGCTTAATGGGTTTACGTTTAATGTGGCATTTAATGTTAAAGTGGCTTCACTTTTTGCTTCATTGTGAGGACAAAGACTCTTATGAGCCACAGAGAATCCCTTGACTAGTTATGGAACAGATGTCTCATGCAATGTGCTTCGGAATTTTTGAGTAACATCCAACTGAAAAAAGTCTCTCAATTCCCCTTTGATTCTGCCAGCACAAATTAGAAATGAGTTGTTGCCACCTCACTATTGTGTTGCCATCCATAAAGCTCTTCCCAATACATAGCTCAGGTACTTAAACGCAATTTGGCAATCACACTCATTCCCATTCAGCTTCATTGAATAGAAATTTTTCGAATTGCGGAGGGCTATCTGGATCTCAATTGAAATAAAGACCAAAGCTGCTTCCAGAAGAATTCCTAAAGTCCTGTTCCCATAATTTGAGCTGAATTGTCGTCTCAGTATTTGGTTAATCGATTTTCATCCAATCATAGCTGGAATTCCTTTGCAACACGATATGGCAACAGTGATCCTTTTAGACAACTTATAATCAAGGCATCTACCAGTTTTGCACCTTCAACATCCGACCGCCTCTGATGGGATACGAATACTTCGCTTCCGATTGATTTCACAAACCATTGTTGTACCCAAACTGAGGAACAGGTTTGACCTCAAAAGCGCCCATTCCTCGTAATTCTTTTGCCTGAAAGGAATCCAACAGCAAACCACAAGCACACAGAGTACAGACACATGGAACAGCAGCTTAGTTTTGGACAATCCATATTTCTCCTGCTGTCCCAGAACCACCGCAGGCACATGAATCAATATGTCGAAGGAGCTCTTTCGCACATCCTGGCATACTGGTACAAGTGCACGCTATGTTATATCTGTAGATATAGATTCGTCTAATAGAGAGGGCAAGGTATTCAAAGCAAAGCCACATTGAACAGTGTGTGCATAAGAATGCCAATAAATTGGCCAATTTACCGATTGCAACCCAACAACAACACAGTCCTTAGTCCTGACTGTTTCTAGAATTTTCAATCTTCGACATCCCTGTTTGCTGTGCCATGCAATGGATGTTGAAATTGATGGCTTAAGTTCGCAAACATTTTTGGAAATTCCTTAGACAATTCCATTACCTAGTGGTACATTGATGCACATATGGATACGGAGCTATAGAGAGGAGGCTTGGGTGGTAATCCATTCGAAGGTGGTGCTGCAAGTAGCATTTCTTTTTTTTTTTTTCGAATTTCATCTTTTCCAGTTACTGAGAAGAACCTGATGTGTTTTTTTTTTTTTTGGAGTGTAATCAGGAGTTGACATCCAGGGTGTACAGTCAGAGAAGCAACTGTAGGTGCACTTGAGAAAGACTGCTTCGACCAAACAGCGATGTGATATTTTAGACACCAATACATGGCAGGAAGCCTTCAAATATGTTTTGATTTAGGTGGTCGATTTTTGAAGCAAACGTCGGAAAGACACTAATTAAATATCCTTAATAACTAGACCCATGTAACTAAGAATAGTTAAAATTGAACAAGTTTACCAGCATCTTCTACCGCCTGTGGAGGCGATATATATCCTGCCGATTTTAAAGTTAGTCTGCCGCTTTTCGCTTGCATATCAAGACTCTAATTGACAGCAGAGTCCGTCTGCATATCGGCTATTATGTTGTGCTTTTTGTGTGCCATACTTCGATCTTTCACAATAATATTACCCTCGAAAGCCACTTCAGAGGCTCAGGAAAGAGTCTGCTAAGCTGTATTTTGGTTCATATTTCTGCTCGTATCTACGAGTATGTAAGTCTGTCCTAGCCTAACCAACAATGGTAGACCCTAGCTGCTCACTACTTCAGGAGCTATTTACTGCCTGTGGTACATATTTTGTCAACGTAGCTAGTAATCCTGGGCAAGCGTTATGATCTTTTCGTATTTGAGATTTAAAAATAGAGGACCCAGTATGGAATCTTGAGGCTCATTATCTTTGGTTATACCGCACATGTGTATAACGAACTCATTCCGTTCCGCGTTTGGTATGACCGAATACCCCCAGAATATCTTTTTCAGTTTCCGATCATCAAATCTAATCGTAGCACACTATTGGGTCAAGCTTCTCACTTGTCATGGATGTTTCCAAGGATGAGCGAATGGCGTTGATGTCTCCAGATAAATGCTTGCTCTGGTTCGTGGAGCCCGGTTTTTTATATTAGTACGAAGATTAAATTGTGAGATTGGGCACTCTCCCTTATAGATCTCATTGATTTACAGTGTTGTAATTTGCAAGTGACTCAACTGGATAGTCGCTGAGTGTTTGCCATAATAGAGGAAATATAATATCTTGACTCCCGGCCGAGTAATAGAATTGTTGTGTTTTCTTTGCTAAAGTCCTCTTAAGAGTACCACCATGAAATGAATTCTTTGTCAGCCTGCTCCATTATTTTTGTTGCCCCATTTCTCCGAATCTTCCAGCAGTCCTACGTTTCCTACATTTCAGGTGACTTTCAATCGGAGATGCATCATTGTTTTGCCAGTTCGTTTGCTTGGTTGCATACTGAATTGGGCTTAGGTCTTGCTGTGCATTCGATACTCCAAGTGTGAAAGGATATAGAGTGACATAGAACGGTGGCACCATTTCGATAGGATTAGGATTGCGTTCGATGAGATTTTATTCGAAATGGAAATGGAATTAGGGTGCATCGTTCACATGCAGTGTCGTTCTACACATAAGCGACCTCTCCACATTAAAGGTGCTAGTGTGTGGTAAGAACAACTTATTCGAGTAAAGGGAAAGCGCAAAACAGATAACATAAGATGTAACAGTGCACCTTCCGAGTGTCAACCGATAAGAGAATTGGTTTAGATGCAGCAACGAAAGATAAAAGAGGCTTACGGTTCCTGACGTTACTTAAATTTTGTGTCGAAGTCAATAGTCGAATGGTAATCCCGCTCAATTAATTGATAGCTGGGAACTATGTTGCATGGTATCCATGGTTTGCAGTGCCTATCTCGAAGTTATTGGATATTTATTTCATGATGAGATACTTAGTTTAAGGTCAAAAGTAATAATGTAACCAAATGAACAGTCGAACGACATCATGATGGGACTAACCGTGCTGCAGTACCTTATGTCGAGGAGGGTTTTTCGTTTATTACGAGAGCTAGATGAATAGTTCTTGCCGTGAGAGAAGCTTGAAATTCCATTAAATTCAGCACTCTAACGGATGGATTCCAATGAGTCAAGAAAATGTATAAAATACGACTAATCAGCAACGAACATCGAACACCATCATGGTAGCTGCTATATGTACGTCATTGTACTGCACCTTTTAACACAGCTTGCCAACATACCGAGGTATAATAACGAGACCCTCCGGGATGTTTATGTGTCCCACAAGCAGCTGCGCTTCTGAGACGATAGCTTGTATTGTGTAAGAGATGTTCTTAAACCTTGGATACTCGTATAATTCAAAGAACGGATTGCAGCAGCCTCTCAGTAGAGAAGTCCAGAACTGGATGAGGAGAAATGAAGTGCAGCGTAGTGTATGGTGAGATCAACATCAACGTAGGAACTAACCAGCAAAGCTGAACAAGAAGTAAGTGTGTGTTTGTGTGTCTGCAGACCGTCCATAGTATTGCTAAGGAAACAGCGGGAGTCCAAAATTCCGAACTTCATCTAGGAATAGGACTAGATGGAAATCTGCGGATGTTGGATGAGGAATAGCTTACCAGATGGCGGGAACATTTTGGAGCAGCTTAATCACTTAGGCAGCAGCGATTTGGACCCAAGCCGAGATGAGCCTCCCGCAGTAACAAATACCCACATTAGCATTTTCCTCCTCAGTAATGGTACAATAACGATTGCTCTGAAAACAATAAGGCAGTTAGCATCCCGAAGCCCAACACTTCGACGGAAGTCCTACAGCCACTAATTAGAAGTGCATGCGAAACCGAAGCCTTCCACGAAATTTCGAAGGGTGCCCAAGAAGGGAAAGGATTGGACATATCCATAACACTTAAAAGTAAATACGGCTAAAACAACGGCTCCAAATACTTCAATTTCTCAGAACGCCCCTCCCCTCCCCCAGGTCGGGAGGGTAAGCTGCGGTGGAATATCTAAAATCTGGAGTAACAAAGTTTTCAGCACGGAAACCAATCTGTAACTTTCCGATCTAACGTGGAAGCAGTGCTACTTTATGTCTGTGGAAAGTGATCAAATCCGTCATAAGGAAGGTGGAAATGTTCATAAATGAGAATCCTGACAACATCTCAAGGACCTTATGGCCAAACCGAACGACCTATTGCACACGACAATGGACTAATAGACGTCAAAATACATCTTATAAGGTGGCAGTGGGTTGGCCACGCTTTATGACGCGATAACAGTTCCATTGTGAGGTACGCGGTGCTATAGAATTCACTTTCACAATCAGACAGACGAGAGGGCCGTCCTAGGCTAACTTGTACAGTCGAGGAGGAATCGAGCGCAGGAGTTGTTGAAGCTCTATTTTCGACGAGGAATCAAAGGAACTAAGTATTTCTATCGAAAAGGACGAGTTTTGTAGCGACATAGTGCATAATTTACAATAGATTCCTTCTTCGATGATAGACGTAATTAACACGGTAATAATGTGAATCCGAACAGCTGTAAAGGACCGGTGTTACAAGGCGGCGCCAAGAACGTGAAAAACGCGTCCAATTCGGTGAGATGAAATCGTTTTATGAGCTGTTCCATGGCACCGTATTACCGAAACCCGTCAAATTAAAAACAGCTATTTTAAGAATGGACGAAGTAACTGGCTGTCTGCTGAATGATCCGGTTGAACCATATGGATGACGATATTGTGCGCTTACTGATATCCACTTAAAATTATCGTGGTGAGTTGGATTCCACTGCAACGAGTTAATTGCTCTACATTTTGAGGAGCTGTCGCTGGTGCCAAACTTCCACTATCGATAAAGCTTATTCTTGCTAAGCAGCCTCCAGTCTTTCCTAGTGAGGGACAGCAGGAAGGCCGCTGACCTCTTAGAAACCTCGGGAAGCATTCGTTTGATCTGCCGCCAGCCTTGAGAGTCATGCCATATGCAGTCATGCTCGAATTAAACCCAACTGCCCATGGCAACAATATCCGGGGACACAGGCAGATCTAACGTAGGGTTCGGTCTTGAAAAAACTCTCTTCTGAGGCTTGTCTAGCAAGTTCATTGGCGGTTTAATTCCTCGTGATGCCATTTTGACCTGGGACCTGGGACACAGGTAAGGCTCCGACTACGTTCAGTGATGCCTTGCATTCTTGAACTATCTTGAAAGTCGTAAGAGGGTTATGCTACTCGGGAAGTCCCGACTATGTACATTCCTTTCCTGGCACAGATTATGGCCCAAAGCTGTCTTGAGCGCGAGGATAGTCGACTTCGTATTTTTTCCGCAGCAGGTGTTCTGGTGCCATTGCATCAGACGGCATGTCCATCAGACCGGAGTGATAAGACAGGTAGCGCGCAGGGTCATCAAAGCTCCAGTACGTGTTGTACTAAAAACCACTGATTTTTAAACGGAAGTTGGCTTACAGATTACACTCCATGATATGAATATCAAGGGAAGAAGATCCATCAATGCGTCTAGAGTGGAGTTAGGCTTACTAGGGAAAGCCTCCATGCAGGCGAGGTGGACCGTTCCTTGTAATCTGGCAGCTTGTTCTATGATAAGTGGCCTTATCATAGCCAGCCAAGAATTTTGATATCCAGGATGACACACAAATACTTCGCTTCTTTGGAGAATTTGATTGTGATGCCTCTAAGCACTAGATGAGTCAGACTTGTCAAATTTCTGCTTCTCGTAAAAAGGACAACCTCAGTTTTATGAGGATTGACTGAAAGTCCATTTCTAGTCCAAACAATCGTCGATTACGTCTACTGCTGCCTGCGCTTTAGAGCGACAGTCGCTAGACACGATCTAACAGACAATACAGCAACATCATTCGCGTATGCCTGTTCATACGAGTAGATGTCAGGATTATTGAGCACGTTGAGCAGTGTTAATAGGGGTTTCCCGCAGGGCGGCGTATTCGAAAGCACCCCCAATGTTGATTAAAGAGCTGGTTCTGATTAGTAATCTGGGACTGTTTCTCAGTCTCCATACTGCAAAATTGTTCCAAAAAATGAGGAACATATGCTTTATCGTTTCTCACGAGACGAAGCTGGCTAGAGCATCGCTCTTCTTGAAAAATTTTAGAGGAACCCAAATTAGTAATATTGTTAGATTTAGGTAGATAGAAATTGAACCATAGAAATGTATGCAACCTATTGATGGGCATACTCAGCGACTTTAGCCTTCTAGAATAGCAACATCCTAATGATGAAGTTAGCTTGTAGACTTAGCGGGGACCATAATCGGTCTGCTCTGAAATAGGGGTGGTTAAAGCCGGTGAGAATACGATGCAAAGCGCCTTATGCAGGTTTCTGCTTTGTCGGACTCAAAGCAGCAGTTACAGTAATCACGTCAGTTCGTGGATTCAAGTTTACTCTCGTCGGAAAAATTGTGCCTCTGGTGTCAGCTCCGGGAAGGCACATATGTAGCACTACCTTGTCTAAACTAGTTTTGATATAAAAGGTATCAGTGAGATTGCTTTTGAGCTCTAATGAGGAGCGGGCGTTCTATCTCTGACGTAGTTTAGTGTTCCTTATTACGGATCATGTAGGCGACAACGATATCGATATTTTTCTCGATCTTGGAAATAAGTTCCTGTATGCTATGTCTTAACCCACTCGCTGGGTAGGTCATCCCGTCCAGCAGCATTGTTATGCTTAAGCTTAGATTGGACTTACATATTTGTTGGCATTGTGGAAATCTTGGCTTGCATCCCGGGTTATTCTCGCCATTTGACAGTGTACATACTCGTAGGTGGTCTCCTCAACACCGACTATGACTACGAAGTTTTCTTGTTCATCTTTATAAGCCTCTGCTTGGCCCTTGAGAAGTTTTCGTAACTTCTAGTAGAGTTTTTGAAAGTTCATCGTGAAGTAGCGTTGCCGTTCCATTTCTTCGAGTTCCTATTCCTCCGGAGAAGCCGATGTTCATAGAGCACACAAGTCGCTCTGGTCTTTTTATGCAGTGGCGCTTCGTAAGCGAGTTTCCCTGCATTTGTCATCAAACCAAGGGTGGTCGAATGAAACCTTACACATCAGTGGCGGCATTCCTGATCCCTTCTTGTTATCGCTGCTTCTGTTCTTTAGCACTTGATGCAGGCCAGAGAATATGGGATGCGCTTCTTTGAGGAACCTGAGATATTTGTAGACGTCCCTTAGGTACAACTAGGTGGACATTCCGGTCCATATTGGCCCCATAAACAATTTGTTTGATGGTTTAATGATCGTATGACCAACACATCCCTCTGGGAATATTGCGGTAGAGAACCGTGATAGTCCGCCCTGGGCTAAGCCCTTAACCAGACGTGGTGTCGTGAAGACTATGCTTTGCGACTGTGCCACCAAAGATGTTTTCTTCTTCGATTTCCGAATTAAAACCACTTCGAACGATTTTAACCTTCCGTGCGCCACGTGGGGTTTAATAAACAAAACAAAAATCGTCGTATCTTTTTAAACGACCGAGCGAATTCCACGAAACGTCGTGTAGCTGGAGTTGCGACGTTGCCGGGTCGCATAGTAACAGTGATTTAGTAGTAGCATAGCAGGCGCAGCGGACGGACGCCGGCAAAGTGTGGCAGGGTGTCACAAACCCCACGTAGTTCGGGACGCCGCGCCGTCTAAAAGGTAAGCAGTATGACATGCAAAATATACCTATTTCTACATAAATATTTATTTATTTTGTTTTTTTATTACTTTAATCGTTTGTGTATTTGTTTGCAGATCTCATAATGGCTCGACGTATAGATGAACATGAAATATTATAGTGATGGCGACACAGATGAGCTATATTTAACCGGAAGTGAAGGCGATTCGGATCATTTGAGTATTCAATCTGAAAGTGACATTGAAGAGGATGTAGAGGATGTGGACACTTCTTCAGGAGGTGAATCTTCTAGATCGCAAACAAAATGGCAAAAGGAGCCGTTGAGAACTGATATTCGTACAAGACAAGAAAATATAATTACACATTTGCCGGGAGTGAAAAGTCAATATAAAGACAAGAAAACTAGTTTAGAATGCTTTATTTATTCCCAATGAGATACTTGAATCGGTTGTGAAACATACGAATGTAAAGATATGTCTTTCGAGACCACAGCCACCAGACGGTGAACCGCTAAATGGTCTCTATAAAGAAACAACTGCATATGAGATGAAAGCAGTTTTTGGGCTTTTATTTTTAGCAGGATTGTATCGTTCTGGGAGACAAAACCTCAATAACCTCTGGGCTTCAGATGGTACTGGAATCGAAATATTTCGATGCACGATATCTAAAAATCGATTCTCGTACCTACTAGATAATATAAGATTTGATGACGCTACGACTGGAGGAGACACAATAAAGACTGATCGTTTAGCACCAATCCGAGACATATTTGAAACCTTTGTCCAGCTTTGCCAAAATGCGTATACACCATCCGAATACCTAGCACTTGATGAAGAATTGGTTGGCTTTGGGGAGAGGTGCGGATTTCTGCAGTTTATCCCATCGAAACCCGCAAAGTATGGAACCAAAATATATTCCTTAGCCGACGCTAAAACATTTTACACCGTACATTTAGAAATTTACTGCGGCAAACAGCCAGACAACAGTCCGTTTGCGTTGAGCAATAAGCCATTTTTGACTTAGTCAATCGTATGGTAAACTGCGTTTCCGGCTCGTCAAGAAATATTACTATGGACAATTTCTTTACCAGTCATGAAACTGCTGAAAACTTGTTGCAGAAACATAAATTAACGATAGTTGGTACTTTGAGAGCTAATAAAGCTTACATTCCATTATGTTTCAAACAATCTCGAGAGGAATATGCATCACGGTTTGGCTTTCAAAAAGATATCACTCTCGTTTCTTATGTTCCAAAGCCTCGAAAGTACGTTTATATGATGTCTTCCCTTACTTTATTTTTTTTTTGATGCTCAATCATTCAGGTATCTACGCTATGATTCTACATATGTTCAATAATGGCATTGAAGCAGGAAAATCTAACAATAGGAGGAAGTTTATTCGTGATCTGGGAATGGCTTTGATTGAAGAGCACCTGAGAAACCGCAAAGATAATCCACGAATTCCAAGGGATTCTCGTAAGCGCATACATGTCTTACTTGGTGAACCTAGTATGGAACCACCAAAGAAGATGCCAAGACGTGTAATAAGATGTTCGGAATGTGTCACTAACTGAGTTGAGCGGGATTTAAAAGTTGAGCTTGTAATAGATGATTCACAAGCGGTGGCTACCCTTTCAGTTAGATGAACTGAAGAGATGGAAAACCCGTTTAAACTGCTTCAGTTAGATGAACTGAAGCAATATGAAGTGAAATAAAAATGGTTAAATAAAAAACTCGTGACCTTTTTTAAACTTGACTTTATTGCTTGAATGTTGGCTGAAGAGTGGTTTAACAGATTAATTTCTTCTTCCCTCGAAGCTGCTGATGGCTTATGTACCACTCAGCTGTTTCTTCTTAGGTCAATCACCCTGGCTTATTTACCTATGTGAACAACACACCAGCACCAACAATGCCCCCATATTTTCGGAGTAGGTGTTAGAGTGCATTGTGTTGCAGTGCATCTCACTCACATGCAATTCGGCCATCCTGGATGACCATATTCTTCCAGTGGCGTTGAAATGTGTCAAAGCGAGATCGATATGTTCTTCGGAGCTCGGCATATTGACAGTTTGTTAGTTGTGAGTTTTGTTTAGAGGCAAATCGTTTTGTGGTGCAGTTTACATTTAATTCGGTGGTTTGTGTTAATTTTTTATTATTTGTGTTGTGTGCATCAAAGCTAATTATTCGCTATGTTTTAAATTTTTATTTCATGCGAATAATTAGCTTCCTGCAAACACACAATCTCCCATTTTTCCATCGCACGGTAGATTTTGTTAGGAAGCAACAGAATGCGACAGAAGAAAAGATCGAAAGACCAAGTACGGTTGTGAGCGATGCTCGCACTATATGCTTAGAGCACGCATATTTTTTTTTGTAAAAATTGTGCAGATTTGAACCAACTGGGATCTCAAGAAGACTAGTTATGTTTAGTTATTTTTTTTATATTTTTGTTTCTTAAGTCATTAGGCCCTGAAATGAAGGGCAATAAGATGTTTTTAGTTAAGTTTTTTTTAGTTATTAAAAAAGTACTATTTTTGTTACAATGCCTATAGATATTAAAAATGTTTATTATATTTAACAAATTTATTTTATTTTTATATCCTAATAGTCCAGAAACAACATAAATATTGTACGTATAAAATAAACTTTAAAAAGATATTCTCTATATATAGATAGAATGATGTTGGGGTATAGGAAACCCCACATAGTGCAGGATGCAACTTTTACCCACGTGGTGCACGGAAGGTGAATGTCATACTTAGGATATGGCTCAGTGCTTTTGTTTGGTTTTGGTGGTATCGTTTTTGATTTCTGTTATCTATAACAGTTACCCAAATCTATTACGGTATGGTGGTGAAGTACTTCAGGTTTACGGATTTACTCTAGGCCCTTGGTTTCTTCGTTATATAGCTGAATACTAAATCCCACGCTGGCTACCTTTGGACAAGAGGGGAGAGATATTTTGGAGTCTATTACCCGCTGCGGTGTTAAGAGAGGTGTGCTTGACTGACTAAAAGTGCAGTCACGATGATGTCTTTTCCAATACCCTGACTTATTGACATCACCTTCAAATATGTTGAAGCTGTAAGTCAATCGCCGGACGTCCTCTTTCTGAGGATTTCGACAGACTACTATAGTTATGCCTATTTTTCTCGGACAAATCAAGTCTGGTTGGATGAGTATCCACAGCCCATCGGTTACCATAAGGAGGTAAAATAGGTTCCATAGATGATTAATTAGTGACCAAACTGGACTTCCTTCCCCCTAATGTATTAATTAGTAGTACAAAACCCAACCACCCGGCCAGGGAAAGTATTCCTTCTAACCTACGAGTACATTATGATTATAAGCACTAGTCAAGATTGTTGTAGCCCTTCATCTACGACCTCATAGGCACTTCATGTTTCAGAATCAGTGAATTAATATTCGCAAGCATTCTGAGTTTCTCCTCTTCTGTACTGTCCTACTGATATGCGTCTTAAGCCCGTACGCAAATTTTTACGTTTAAGAGATGGAAGACGCAACATGAAGAAAGCCAACGCTCAATTGAGATAAACCAGTCCTCTTAACTAACTTCATTCCTTTCGTCTTGTGGCCAAAGTACTGAAGCAAGCAGTGAGTCCTTTTCTAATATAAGATCATTTTAAACTTGGCTTTAGCATCCTTAGCGTCCCTGCATTATACGAGTATGTACAACAGCAGACCTGTCTTAGCACAAATTATATCAAGGCATCCTGATAGTGTATCTAGGCAAGAGGAAACCTGAAAAAAAAAAAACAAAACAATTTTGACTTAGGTAAGGGCACGGACGTAAGCGTCGGAGACTGTTTCCACTCAAACTTTGTACTTTCTCAAGGATATAGGTACTCGTACGTTGAAATAAGCTAATCAAATTGAATAAAACAACAACATGCGCGCCAGGAGGTGGATTTTTCTTTATTCATGATGTGGGCTAAGTTCTAATTTTCGAAACTCATTTCTTATAAATATTCAGTTGGCGTTGGAAATTATCTCGTTAAATCCTATGTACGTACTCAAGTTCTATCCACAGAACAAAATCCCAAAAAAAAAAATATCCTCCAGCTAAATAGTCGTCTTTATTCATAAGCCATCTAGGAAATAATTCCCACGTGATAACCTACATACAGATAGTAGGACCTCCCACACGTTGAACTGATAAAATCTAATCGATCCAAAGTTCAATGTGCTACTAGCACGACATTGTAGCTTCAGCTCTAGAATTGAATGAGTTACTTCCGTGTAAACAAGAAATTTATCTAGTCCTTTGACATGCAATGTTTTGGTGCGATTCCTACGAAACACATCCTGGAGCAAGGATGTTGCAAGAGGAAAGTTGACGCAGCCGTACAAGTGCCAGACAACTTTTCCAGGAAAAATTTCCGTTCCAATGGAAGGTGGGGAATATGAAAGGACTTTCCTGGGAATTTGTTGAGATACATTTGTGTGCAATTATCTTAATGTTGATGCAGTTAGTGATAATTCAAGGACACTGCTAAGGAATCGACAGACAGCCGTGTAAGTGACCTTTGGGAGATATTATTTCAAATCCGGAAGGATATACGGATGCATACACATGATGTAGAATGTGTCTCATATACATTCATAACTAAAAGCTCTGCAAACGATTTTTTTCAATTGGCGTCCTTCCAAGAGCGTACTTGTCTAAATGCCAAACAAATTTGCAAAGTCGGTCTTTTCTTCGTTATCCTTTCAAGTGACTCAGGACATATTGGAGGAAAAATAAAAGTTAAGTTCAAATATGTATGTACGTGGAGAGGAAGGTTCTTATTCGCAATGCATAAGCATGACTGGATACTAGTACTTTCCCTCAAACAAACTGACACGAATCCCTTAAGACATTTAGAGGCATTTTTGAATTTTTACGAGTAATTGGAAATTTTGACAGACATTCTACTGTAGAAGCAGGTACATTTTGGTTCTTAAGAGCAGTAGCTCTATGGTAAAGTGCTTATAAATTCAAATCGCTGGATGGTCCGCTTTATGGTTCTCCAATAAGGAGAAACCGTCACTGATGAGTGCCATTTGTCTTATTCTTGGGGTAACTTTGGAAATCTATGGCCGTAGTGACGCATTTTCGTACCAAGACTCCTGAGGTCTACAAAAGTGACACGGCAAGCAAAATGAAAATCGTTGCACTTTGGTGGAGAATTTGGACAAACCCTTTGTCAATGCCCTCAAGTCTATGTACGATGTGCGTCCTCATATGCATCATGGTAGGATCTACTTTTAACGTTAAGTGTTTTAACATAAGCCTGGTAATCCCAATGGCATAGCCATAACTATAAATTAAAGATTCCTATCTTAATACATCATCGGGCAGTAGGATCGTTCAAGCCGACTTTAGGCGGGAGTTCCGAGCAAGTAGAAAAGAGCAGCTCTCTAGTCCCCATTTCGGAACCACTGAGCTCTCGAATTTATGGTAATATCAACATTCAGCGTGGCAAATGCCATATAGAAGCTACTTTAATGCATTTCAAATCGATGAGCCCTTAATAAGTCAAAGCAGCTCTCTTATCTTCGAAGCGGGCTGGGTCAGGTTAAATTGATCGGCTGTCGTCATACCGATGTCTGATGCGGCTTTATGTTACAGTAGGAGAGTGGGAGAAACGGTGACAAGTGCAGGTAGGATGAAAACAGGAAGACTGCAGAAGGGATCAACAGTCGATACTAATAGTAGGTTTGTCATGCCCCATAGCAATATGTTGAGATAAAATTCTCACCCAGTGTTCTGGTAAAACCGCACAAATTGCGGCAATGGAACCGCTTCTAGTCGCACCAGAATTGAACTTACCGAATCACGCGCTGTTTGCTAATACTTGTACTGTGAAAGAAAGAGTGTGTGGAGACTCGCTCGGGTCGGTTGCTGTTGTAAGTTTGCAATTCACATCTCTGCAGAGAGTTTGCTCAATAGGTTGTCAATCTTTTTGGATGACAAGGTTCTTCGAATAGTTTCTACTTATTTTAGGCCTACCATTTTTTTATGTTTTTTGTTTTATAATCGGAGCGTGCTAGAGGGGTTTTGTACCCTTAAAATGTTTGTACACAGCGCGGGCGAAGGAAATTTAGGGAGGAGGAAAAGACAGGTACCGATGTACATTGTTTTTAAATGTTTGCAAGTTATAACGACCAGGAAACACAGAGATTGGCAGGGCATTCCATAAGCGAGTTGTACGGCTTAGGAAAGAATCACGATATTTTAGAGTACGTCCGAAAATGGGCTTGAGGGTATACTGATGAGCATTCATAGCGAGACGGGTGTTACGGTTGAAAGTTTGAATGGGCGGAATGCTACTGGAGATTTTTAAAGATTACTGTTGGTGGAAACAACTATAAAACAGAGTGAGCCACGAGACATTACATCGGTGTTCGAGTGTGTCAATTGATTGACTGATATTAGTGTCACCAATGGGTTTTATCGCACGGTTTTGAATTCTATCTAGCAGGTGCAGAGATGTTTTAGGAGCACTTGACCATTGCACTCCAATTTTGGGCGGATGAATGCCTTATATATTGTAGCCAGATCAGAGGGGGTAAAATATTTCTTACATCGCTTGGCGACATCGAATATGTGGTCATTCCAATGTAAGTTGTCACTGACACACATACCGAGAATGGAAAGTTTATCGATTTGATGCAAGTGCCATTCATGGATAATGGCTGGCTATTTGAATTTCGCTTTAATGACAGCAGACAGCATTGAGTTTAGGAAGCATTAAATTCCACTCGGTTGATAGTTCCCCAATTGGTTATGCTGTTAATATTGGAATTTAATGAGCTTAACATACGCTGCCGTTCCCGTTCTACAGCCGAAGAGCAAGGACGTGAGTCCGGGAATGAATATGAAAAGCAGAGAGTACCGTCGTCAGCAGAGGAGTATATTGGATTAGAGGTAGCAGACAAGAGATCGTTGATGAAAATTAAAAACAGTGTCGGAGACAGAACGGAGCCCTGGGGCACACCAGCATTTATTTTGTGAATATCAGACTTGAAACCATCCTAGACAACTTTAATTGAACGTTCCGAAAGGTAGTTTCTAGTCCATTGAAGAAGAGAGTCGTCGATCCCAAAAGCACGCATTTTCGACAAAAAAGCCTGATGCCAAACTCTGTCAAATGCCCTAGAAATATCAAGTGCAACTATCTTGCTTCCGCCAGAATGATGTACGCTTTGGTTCCACTTTTCGGTGTGACATGCCATCAGATCACCAGTGGACCTGTTGCTACGAAAACCGTACTGCCGGTCATTAAGAAGTTTTCGTGTTTCGAGATATTTCATGAGCTGGCGGTTTATCAGCGTTTCCATGACCTTGGAGAGAAGGGGCGTAAGTGTAAGGAAGATTCGCCATCTGGACCAGCGGATTTGTGAATGTTAAGATCTTTAAGAACTCTTGCTACTACATGAGTGCGAAAGTGGATTTGTCCCATTGAAGATTCAACGCACTCAAGTGTAGGCGGAGATAATACACAATCTGGGAGTGTTGAGCTGGCGGCAAAATGTGCAGCAAGCAGATTGGCCTTGTCCAAAGAGTTGAGAGCAGGAATGTCACTGTGAATAAGCGTTGGGAGGGAGGATGAGGCAGAATTTCTAACATTTTTGAAGAACAACCAACAATTTTTACTGGCTTTGGGTCATTGCAGTATTTTTTGCCTCAGTTTTTGGTCGTATTGGAATTTCACACGCTTGAGAAAGACGTTGCAGTCATTTCTGGTTCGTGTAAACTTTTTTCGGTTTTCCTTTGTTGGGTCTTGAAGGAAAAAACATTTCTCTAAACCTGACAGCCTCGTTACAGCTCGAGTCATACACTTCATCCGATGAGGGATAAAGCATCTCATTCTAAAGAGAATAGTTTCTGTGATCATGTCAGCAGCGGCATCCACGTCGTTATCGAGGAAACATAATGGCCAGTTAAAATTCCTAAAGAAACTATTAAGACTGCTCCAGTTGGCTTTCTCGTATTGCCATACGGTTCTTTTAGGAATCTTTTCCCTAAGTGTGTGGTCGGTGTACGAGAAATTAGCTGATATGATACAATGGTCCGACGAGTCTAGAGGGGAGAGCACATCAACGGTGTACTTAACAGAGTGAGAAGTTAGAAACAAATCCAGGGTGTTGGCGGTATGACTGTCAACGTCTGGTATTCGTGTGGGCTCATTTACCAGCTGGGTTAAGTTATTTTCCGCAGCGAAGGTCTCAACACACCGTCCTTCGAGTCTTGTCTGTCCAGAATGTTGAAGCCACACAGAATTTTGTATATTGAAATCGCCCGTAATAACGATTTCAGTAAGAGGATACAGGGATACAATTCTTTGTATGGAGTCAGACTCGTTAAAGGTCGAGTTGCTGTCCAGTTTGGGGCTTCCGTAAATAAAGCAATAGTGGATAATTTGCTTACGGAGATGGAATTTTAACCATATGAAATTGAATTCCGGATTTGAACAGGGACTACATTGTGGTGGAATTTGGTAAGCTACATCACTACGCACGTAAATGGCGAGACCGCGGTGTGGAAAGAATAATGACAATAGTTCGTAGCCAGGTAGCTTCAGATCAGAGTGATCTGAGAGATGTGGACGGGGATCTACCTGTGTTTCACTAAGTGCCAAAACAGCTGGTCTGTATTTGCAGACGAGGAAGTACGCAGAAAAGTGATTACTTTTTAGCCCGCGTATATTGGAAATATCCACTCTGTATTCCAGAGTCATTACAAAGAAAGACAAACACAAAAAACACAAACACCGACGATACTTAGCAAGGCTGCGAAGTGAAAATTCTGACGTTGGTTTACCTGTTTTTTTTTTCTTTTTTTTGTGTGCAGCACAGGAGAGATTACGAGTGCAGAATGACGTCTGCACTCGTCGGTGGTCGACACGATGTGTGTAGTTATGGACACTATTCCATCTTCTGTGCTGCGCTATTCTATTGTAGTTTGTGGTGCGCTAATTCTGGCAAGCTCATTTGCTTTTTCATTGCCGTAGTGACCGTTATACGCTGGTACACAGATAATCTGGACGTTATTCGGACAGTAGAAACTCTGAGCAACAAAATCCCAATATTCTTTGCGAGACTTCCGTGGATGCCAGTGTGACTTAACTCTCAACCCAGATGGATATATCTTTAAATGATAGATAGAGAAAATTGTAAATGTTAGAGTTCTTCGAATAAATACACAATTTTCCATTTTTGATCCATCGGTGTAGAAAGCTGTTTAGATTCTCGTTTGGTATTTTGACTTATAATGGCGACTACTTTTGGGCCACCATTTGCGTGCACATAAAAAGATTGCCCCGTTCTCCGGAATTTTGCTTCATCTTCCTGTGAAATTCCGCCGATGTCGTCGCATATGTTGGTCTTAACTTGTTCGATGCACTCTGGTTTGTTGTCATAAGCCTTGCTCTTCAAATATCCCGAGAAAATTTTATACGGAAATTAGATGATTGTGGTGGTCGAAATCACAATTTTTTGAAATCGATCGACTAGGGAACATCGTCTTTAATAGATCGATTGTTTCGCGAGCTGTATGGGACGTTACACCTTTCTGTTGAAATCATGCCGTATCGAGTAGTTCAGATGAGAAAGAATTGCATACTAGATGGAGTGAAAAGAGACCTCCTTGCCCGCCAGAATGCGCTGCTACTGCAAAAAAGGTTATGGTGCCTTGAAGTCCTTTCATATTTAGGCAGACATGCCAAATTTCAGTGCGATACTGTCTTTAGTTTTGTTTTGACAGCTGATTGTTGTTGACGTGTTTGGCATCATGTTGAGTATGGACAAAAACGATTTTCGTTCTCTCATAAAACATTATTTTTTGAAAGGCAAAACGGCAAAGGAAACAAAAAAAAAATTATCGGTCAGATTACACCGTCAGATATTGGTTTCGAGAGTTTCGTGGTGGCCGCAACTCCACTACCGATCAAGTCCGCAGCGGCAGGCCCTTCGATGCGGTTACAGAGGACAATGTCAAAAAAATACATGAAATGGTGTTGGCTGACCGGAAAGTGAAGGTGTGCGAGCTAGCAGATACCACAAAGATTAGTACTGAGCGCACACGCCATATTTGGGCTGGGTGCCGCGCATGACCAAAAACACGAACCCGAGAGCACTTCGAAAGAGTGTTTGGACTTGCTGATGCGGAATCGGGTGGACTTTTGGCGTCAATTAGTAACTGGATTTGGATTCTTCGGACTATTATCTATTCCCAAACCTCAAAAGATGGCGCATCAATAAAAAATTCAGCTCACGCGACGAAATCATCGACGCCACGGAGGAGTATTTTGCAGACCTTCCGGAAAATTACTTTTCGGACGGGATCAAGAAGTTGGAAAACCGCTGGAATAAGTGTATCAAACTAAAAGAGAACTGTATTGAATAATATAAAAAAACATTTAAAAAAATATTTTTTTTAATCCCCAAGGAGGTCACTTTTTACTCCATCTAGTATTAATGCCCAACATTACAGTCAGTTAACCGTAGCCGTCTCGACATTTACTTCTTCGAAAAAGTAAGGGCCGACTTGTTCACAGACCGTAACATTTGGTAAAGGCACTTCAAAACTTAATTCTGGATTTTGGGTGCCCCAATACCCAACATTTTGTATCTCATTGCATCCACATAGGGTAAAATGAGCATCGTCGGTCATGATGGTCCCAAAGATCAGGTTCACCAATCAGAATATGCTCTGGGCATATAAGCAATTTATCAAGCCGCATGAGGCATTTGTCTTCTCTATGAGAAATTTTGCAAATCAACCTTTAAAATCCGCCACGTAATCGATGGATACAAGCCAAACTACTGAGCGCGACGTCGATATGAAATTTCCAGATGTTGGCCAACATCGACTTTTGCAGCATCAATGGTCTCATTAGTTTGACATGAACGGAGTTAATTCTTTGGCTTTGATGTTTCATTTGGTCACTAAACGTTTAATTGTTTTGGCTATTGTCACTGTTAGACCGTGATATTTTCTTCTATGCGCAAGTTGCGTTTACAAAGGATTGATTTTTGAAGTAAGAGTGAGAATTTCAGCTCTTTATTTTGGCGTGAAGATCTTCGCGGTAAAAATTGTTCAAGAAAGAACCTCCTGCCTTTAAGCAACCTGGGCAATTTGGATTTACTGGTGGAGATTGATGCCATGATGTCCTGCGTTCCATACGGCCACCAAGACGAAACCCTTGGTTTTATGGAAAATGCAGGCAAACACATGGTGCAAAACAACTCGACTACGAAGCAGCGTTTTGTAGAACGATGGGAACGATTGGCGGGTTCTACGAGGAAAGTAGATGGCAATGGCATCGGCTTCTCCGGAGGGTAAAGAAGGAGCATGCAATCGCAGAATAGAGAGCCAATCGTGCGCTACGTCCATTTTACGGTCGACATAATCGTCCATCTGAGCGAGTTATTCGGAACATGATGAATCGTTTTCGCACCTAACTCTAGTGGATAATACTCGTACGCTTCCCTAAAGATGATGAACAGTGCGAACAGAAGGAGTTATTGCCGTTGTGGAGCGCAGTGTTGAGGAGGAACCGAATGAGTCGATTCGCCATCGTGCACAGCAATTGGAGCTATGGAAGATCTTACGGAAAGATCTTGGCTTAAAAGCTTATAAGACCCAGCTTGTACAAAAGTTGAAACCGCATGGCCATTATACGCCTCGTAGGTTCGGTGAATGGGCCGAAAACATGATTCAGTTTGATCATCATTTTCAACCCAAAATTTTGTTCTCCGATGAGGCCCATTTTTGGTTAAATGGATATGCACGAGTAAACAATCAAAATTGCCGAATTTGGAGTGGAGAAAACCCAGAAGCGCTTGTCGAGACGCCCTTATAACCATTAAAACTCACTGTCTTGTGTGCTTTATGGGCTGGTGGAATCATCGGCCCATATTTCTTTAAGGACGATGCCGGCCAGAATGTTACCGTCAATGGAGAGCGCTATAGAAACATGATTTCTGACTTCTTCGTTCCTCAGTTGAATGGCATTGATGTGACAGAGCTTTGGTTTCAACAAGATGGCGCATCATTCCACAATTTATTGCGGGAAATATTTGCTGAGCGCGTAATTTCGTGTAATGGACCTGTGAACTGGCCTCCACGATCCTGTGATCTCACACCTTTAGATTACTTACTTTGGGGGTATATGAAGCCACTAGTCTATGCCGATAAAACAGAGGCATTGGACGTTGCTGGTATACGGGCCCCAGTTGCTCGATAAAGTTGTCGAAAATTTGACCTCACGATTGCGCTTCATTCGAGCTATCCGTAGCACGTATATGCCCGATATCATATTTAAGCCCTAATTAATTATCTACTAAATAAAGCTAATATCATAGACATTAACTTTAGCTTCAAGTATTTTGTTTCATATTGAATTTGTATACCTCTAAAAAAAACACCCTTTATAAGTATTTTAAACTATCCCAGTCGAAAATTTATTTTTCTCTGCACGAAAAACAATATTCTAAATGTTCGTCGATTTGTACTCGAATGGGATATATTTGACCACTATGCTACAGGTGTATCCCTTGTCAATCTCTTGGGAAAATCTTTAAACAATGATGATGAACCAAAATCGAAAAAAGTTGGGGAGTTTTCACATGTTGATTTTCTTAAGTTGGAGGCATATTTGTCATAGGAAACATGGCATAGTGTCTATAACAATACGAGTAGTTGTTCTTCAGAGTTTTTTAGCGTATTTGTGAAGATTCTTTCTAACTATATGGCTCTGAGTCGGTGTTCAAACCTGAAACTTAGACCAGAAAAAATTAAGTCGTGGATGACTGACCAATTTTGCGAAAAAATTAAAGAAAAAAACTAGTTTTCTATTAAAAATAAAAATAAAATGCAATAAAAAAAGTTTATCAAAGGATGCGGAAAGATATACTTCAGTACATATATATCAAAAAAGAATCCTACTATACTATATACATAAGTTTAACGAATGCAGATGTAATTCAAAACAGTAATGGAACATTGTTAATCATCTGCTTGGTAAAAATAATGTTGACAAAGCCATAAAATGTCTAAGATTTTCTAATAGTACAACCACTGCCAAGGACTCAGAAATGGCCAACAATTTAAATTCGTTCTTCAGCAATATTGCCGAAAATCCCAGACCAAATTCTTGCAATAATAATGTAATAAGCACTTCGGAATATCTTCTAGACAACGAAGTCCTTTCAACATTCATTTTTAGTACTGTATCTGAAGATGAAGTTTCTCTTGTTGTATCCAACTTAAAGTTGAAAGATTCATTTCGGATTGATGGTATCAGTAGCTTAGTCGTTAAAAAAATGAGTTACCATTTCATTAAGCTGTTATTTTATTTAACTACTCTCAGTTTTGAAAGTAGTATATTCCCGGAGTGTCTTAAGACCTCTATAATAGTTCCAATACACAAAAAGGGAGACAAATGTGATCCAAATAACTATAGACCTATCTCATTGTTGTCGGTTTTTTTCAAAAACCTTGGAGAAAATAATTACAAATTACAGGAATGCTTAAGTGCCTCAATAAATTTAAAATCTTGAACAAAAATCAATTTGGATTTGTCAAAGGCAAGTCTACTGAAGATGCCATATTGTCGCTGCTCTTTTTCTTGATTTAACAAAGGCATCTGATCTAGTCAATTATCAGCTCTTAATAAAAATTCTTCATGGAATTGGATTCAGAAGCAACATTAATAAATGTTTCGCTTCGTATCTTGAGAACCATAAACAGCTTGATCGTGTAAATGCTACGATAAGCGAGTCTATAGATAGCCCCAGGCTTGGCGTTCCCCAAGGATCGGTACTTAGGCCGTTGCTCTTTATTATTTATATAAACTCGATTTTCAAATTAACACTAAAGCGAAATATTGGAGCATTTGCTGATGATTTGGTTCTCTCCTACGTCACTACCGGTGCGGACACCATAAAAACAGAAATGATACCATACCAAAGAACTGGTTTACGCTCAACTAAATGGTTTTAAGCAGCTAATCCAAAGTAACATCATTTTCTCTTTGTAATCAGTTGATCAGCGAAGGAGTTTATCTCCACGATTGGACACAATGTAACAATGGTAATTGCACAAATACTTACATACAACTAGGATCTGTCTCAGAATTTAAGTATCTCGGTGTGACCCTCGACAGCAAACTGAATTGGAAAATTGGCAATATTAAAAAAAAGCTTGAATATAGCTATGAACAAGATTTTTCACCTACGTAAATTAGTGCCTTCAAATTTACTGACCACTATTTACTATGCTCTTGTTAACTCTCGTTTACGATATGGTATATCGTGCTGGGGCAACGCCTATGCTAAAAACCTACAACCTCTTATCACCGCCCAAAAGAAGGTAGTTCGGGTAATGATGTTTAAATCCAGATGAGAGCCATCACTTCCATTGTTTCAATCTATTAACATATTTCCACTCAGACACCTATTTGTTTATAAAGTGATGAGAATGTTTTATTTGCGAGGCGGTTACTTGAACCATAGAAGAGGTGGTACCTTAAGATATACTTTTAGGCAATCGTCTGCAGTCACAGTGCCAAGAGTACTACAGACGATTTGCAACCATTATAGCACCCTTCATATACAACAGACTTCCCCTAGATATGTGCAATCTTATCCAAAGCAAACTTAAGAACCTGGCAACTTTCAAGGCTAAGCGTAGAAGAACTAATGCAGGTCATTTCTTAGTCCTTCTATGTGTCATTACAATTCGTACGTATTCATCCGTTCGAGTGAGAGAAAGAAAGATGTTTGGGCTCAGTGGTTATTTCGCTCCATGGATGGCATCCAACATTTAATGGGGAGACTAGATTCTTAGTGGAAATTGGCTTGATGTTTATTTCTAGTCAACGACTCTTTAACGATTTTCGTTAACTGAAAAAATTGATATGTCTTTCGGGCGAGGCTGGGATTCGAACACCGAACCTTCCGATTTGGAAGCCAGTCCAATACCATTTGAGCCACGGCCACCCACGTATTATGTCATGAATCCAGATCTACCGAAAGAAATTCCTGAAAAAGTACGAAACCGACTGTCTTTGGGCTCAAAATGGATCCAAAACCGATATGGAATGCGCCGCTGGTGTTTTCCTGGATTACGACAACGTTAGATTTCACTCCTCGCTGGGAAAACTTGCGTCGGTCTTCTGGTGGGATATGCGCAATCCTAATTGCAATGAACCATATTATGAAAATTTCAACTGCGCTGAAAACCTTTGCTGAACCCTCTGACGTCTTCCAAGCCAATTTGAAAAATCAAGACTTCACTAGACGGTGAAGGCTGAATTCACGAATTCTTCTTTGGGTCCCAGATCAGCGAAGAATTTCTGAATACCGAACCTTGGTTAGGAATGCCTGCGTCATCGGTTATGGCCTCCATTGACGGTTGGGTTTCATATGAGCATAACAGCAGATGTAATAAATCTTCATAGTGCCGGCAGGCCAAATAAATTTTTCTCGGTGTTTCAGTAGTCTGCTTATTGGTATCGTGACGGGGCACTATGCTTTTACTAAGCATCTAAACGCGATGGGCATAAGTAATAAACATCATGCGATATCCGCTGTGAAAATGATGACGACACCGCGGAACGCTATCTCTGTGAGTGCTCATCTGGAGGTATTGTACTTGTCCCTGATGTGATCGGTCCTGGAACTGTGGGCAGTTTATCACTGAAACGCTTAGTAGTCTTTCTTCAAAAGATTGAGAAATTTCATTAAAAGGAACTTGCAAAAAGTATCTTGGACTAGTTCTTTGTAAGAGTGCCCTGTCCCAACAGAAAAAAAACTCATCAAAGGTATGCTTATATGTAAATCTCAGTGACCTCTTCGGGAATGAGCAACCAAAAGAAGTCTTCCAAGCAAGATGTATTTTTTATAAGAATGAGGTTCGTAATTTTTGGAACCTGAGTCTATGAACGATGTGTCAAAATTGATTGCTCGCAGATCTGTCATCCCAGCCATGTTTTTCGTTTAGTTTTTCGTAGACGTTTCGTGGCTTAAAAGAGCGAAGTTAGCTCTCCAACTGGAGCGTTTTCTCCGACTTTCTAATGACATTTTGCTTGAAGTCTCCTTCACGAATAGAACAATACCTAGAACTTGACAAAATTTTACAGATACGAGTATGTGCCATGGAAATTGCACCTGCATCTTTTCGTTCTACAACCACCATTTGATGACAAGTAAATAGGTCAGCGTCTCGTCTTATTCCAATAGAAACTACTCACTCCATTCCGCTTCGATGTCCGTACGTCCACAAAGCTGTAGTCAAGCTTGATCTTCAGATAGCACAATTATATCCAATTCAGCACTCGTTATGACAACCTTAAATTTGTGGTTATACTCGCATGCCTGTTCAGTTTGAGGGTCACAATTTTAACATGAGAATCCTATATCGACCTACAAATTCAATAGTTTCACAGCCCCTTAATTGCCTTAATAATGTGAGGTTTCGTGTTTTGAGCTTGATGTCATTATCTAGAATATATATGGCTCACCCATGCGCACTTCAAGGATATGATATGAAATTATAATCTGTGTTCACATCGAGGGTTGTTTCGAGGTGTACATGGTCTACTATCAGGTTGAAAATGTCCACCGCCAGACTCTTGTATGGTGCCGTGGATGAGTCGAAAATGAACTTTCGAAGCAGACAAATTTTGGCTGATTTTGTCTACCTGGGGATATTTAAGTCAAGTCTGACGTTGTTTGTCTTATCATGATTGCGTAATGTTTCGTTAGTTTAGCTTTTCTGATCGATTTTAGGTTTTGGGTTGTTTAGAACTTTACATCGTACTTAATCGTCAGCACTAATGGTCAAATTAACGGGCATAACCATTGTTGGGTATTATCGTGGATCGTAACTTAGCAACGTACTCTTCCTAATGATCAAAAACTTCTGGTAATTGAAATACATTACGGTCTCCATTTACGAGTAAGTTCGTTTGTGGTGTAAGTTAGTTTTTTGTCATCCTTTTGACCGTACAATTCTTTGGGAACATACTCGTACAATATTTCAATTAAAAAACGATTTACAACCGTTACACCCGAGTGTCATTCAAGAGGTCCTTTGAGGTTCACAAGGACTAACCACCGACAACAAGAGTTTTCTTTCACAGTTTTTGTTGAAATTACCATCGTAGAACAAATGTATCTTAATCCCAAGGAAGCAATTATATCTTTCCTTTCTCTTTGCATCCTTACAGCTATTGCGCATTTGTAGTCATACTGTCGTACTTCATTGTTTCAAAGTCTTGCTGTAGCCGTCGTCGTTAACCCCATCTAAAGTTTTTCCAATCTTTTCTCTTTTTTTCTGTTGTTGTTTTTATTTCCTGCTGATAAAGAAACTGTTGTCTGTGTTTTTGAGATGCTTTTCTTTTTTCACGAGACTAGGACTATTCCAAGAAGCATTTAAAAACCCTGCTTTTCTGTAACATCACGTACGAGTACATACAGATGAAGATATTCCTACTTCAAATGTTACTGTGTTTCAATGGATGTTTTAACGAGAAGCGGATTTCAGAGGAAGATTTTCAAAATCTGCAAAAGATGTGGGTAAACAGACGAAGGAGGTGAATGAAATCTGTTGTGAGTTCTTAAGGAAATATGATTTGTTGTTCATCTAGAAAGTGAATCTAGGAAATTAAAGAGGTTCAGTATATTAGAGACAATCGGAGCTGCGGTCGGCGAGGCGCAATTGTTAGCTGGTAATGGGATCTCTTAGTTCAAGCCCAATCGGTTCTTCGAAAAAAACAGGAACAAATTGTACTGGCCGTACTGTAGCTAGTAACATGTTGCCTATGAAAATCGCTCTCTCGGAACCTGAATAACATAATAAGACGACCGACGACGCGATGTCTTATTATATCCATTTGTTTGACTGAGGCAGCAAGAACGGCGAATATCCTGCCTACGAATTGGTGTAGAGACTTGTAAATTATGGCACGATTCGTCTTTACCAGTATCCGAATTTTTTAATAATTTGTCAAGGGGAACTCCTAACAACGTCAATAGGAAGATGACAGCCTGTAATTTCTACTTGTATTATTCCTGATCAAAAGAATAAATTTGACGATTGAACTTGAATTGAATAAATCCGCACATAAGTACGTACGGCGCGTGGAAAGTGTAGTCTTTTATGATGAGTAGGAGGCACTTGAAAATCGGTGCAACAATCCTCATGTATGATGGTCATGATAGTCATTCATCATCATTTTTGTGAAGAGCAGTTTGTTTACTTATGTGGCTGTACAGTTCGGGTGAGCCAAGGCCTCAACTAGCAAACCTCCGGTGCTGCACTTCAAGCTGGTTTAGATACCTTTCACATGCAAGCGGCACTTTAGATAGTGGTTAGATTCGAAGACCCATTAATTCGGAGCTGGGGCGTCCATTCACTTAACATGTCTCAGCCATCTCAAGTATTATATCCGTGATGGCTGACTAGACCGATGTCGTCGTATAGCTCGTACGGTTCGTAATGGATGTATTCCTTCATTCCCCGTCAATACAAACGGAACCGAAAGTCACACGCAGTATCTTTCTCTCGATACTAGGTTTCATCTCCTTTTGACAAGGTTCAAGCTTCTGCGACATAGATTAGAGTCGTGTATAAAGGTAGTCTAGCTTACGAAAGAATCCTCTGTTACACAATTGCCTGCTGGGCCCAAGAAAACAGCGGCAAGAGTAATGCTGCGTCTGATTTCCGCACTGATCTCATTGCTGGTTGTAACTGCAGAGCCAAGGTAGATGAAGTTGTTAACTACCTCGAAGTTATAACTGCCCATTGTGACATTGCGGCTAAGCCCCCGGTGGTCTGCGTCCTTTTATTGTGAGAGAATGTTCTTTGTTTTGTCTTCGTGGCCATTTTGGCTGGTCACGCTTCAGTAGTCACGACGTGTTCTCCATACAAAGTTTTGTTGGACGGTGAGCCTTGCAGGATCCTTTCTAGAAAGATGTTAAAAAAATCATATGACAGTGCGTCGTCCTGTCTAAACATTTTTTGGCATACGTTTGATTGAGCAGCGAGAATTCCCCTTAGAACTACCCTGCATTACTTTGTTTTTTTTTTTTGTAAAGAATTTAAAATGCCGAAGCACGTGTTAAGTTTTTTTTGGAAAATTGGTTAGAGAGAGAGAGAGAGATCAGAGAAAGATGTTTGGGCTCAGTGGCTATTTCGCTCCATGGGTGGCACCCAACATTTAATGGGGGGACTGAATTATTAGTGTAAATTGTCCTGTTGTTGTATTTTAGGCAACCATTCATCTCACGAGATTTTAGTTGCCTGAAAAAAATAAGAACGACTTGTATTGAACCCCGAATTGTCCGATTGGGAAGCCAATACACAACCACTTTAACCATGGCCACAACCACGGATTTGGCATGGATGTGAAAACTAGAGATGATGTTGAATTCGACAAATAGATGGTGCAGATTTGAAATTCACGAGTCTTTTTCAATGGTGGCCCTTTCTGGCCTCAAACTGCAATAGCGTTAACAAGGCTGTTCATGAATGACTTCGGACACTCACATATTATGGCAAAAAAGATCTAGAGATCTTCTTCTGTAGTTGGTGCAGTCAAAAGCACCTGCTTTCCTAAGAAGCGGACAACCAATGCTGAGATTACATGTCTGGGGAATACTTTTCTCTAACTCTATCTTACAGATGAGCTGTTGAACAGTCGGTCTCCACCAGCAGCTTTATTGGAATTTAGTTTCGAAATTTTCTATCATCATTGTCTAGTTCATTCCGCCTGGTAGTGGTATTTTATCCATCGTCGCGGTTATACAATTCACAGAAGTAGTCTTTCCATATTCTTAGCACCGGCTGCGACTCTGCTACTAGTTGTCTATGTTCATCTTTGCAGACTTCCGTTTTGACTTGTATACCTGGCTTGTTCGTTTTATTCTCTGATAAAGCTTTCGAATATTATTCCTACATCGCCCCTCGTACTCTTTTCTTTTCATTCCTAGAAGCCTATGGTCTTCTCGACTTTTCTGGTTTTAAAGCTCACGAGTAACTCTCGTCTTTCGGTTCAATACAGCTTCACATGCTTCCTATTTGGCTGCATAATCATCGTCAAACCAGGTGTTTTTTGTGACAGGCTTTGAAGGCGATCACATTCCCATGGTGTTGCATGGTTTGTGTTGCATGGGTTAGAATTTAGAGAGAGTTTGAGGGAAACTCTGTTTCAGTCTGTTTGAGGGTTGATTGATCAGTAGATGGATGTTGAGATGTGGGAGCCGTGTGCTGCTCCGAAAAGATTTCGCCGCCTTACAAATTCCAAAAACCTGAATGTATTTTCAGATATGGTGGTATGCAAATTATGTTTTCCGATGACCTGCTCAAAGGTGGCAGCGGGAGTTATTTCAATGAAAGTACTAGCTCTGCCATCAGTTAAACTTTGTGAAGCAGTGCTTCGCGCCACGTCATTGGACGTTACGAGACGTAAGGCAGTATGCATGCCCCGACTCAACAATCGTTTTATTTTTGATCGCTGCCCCTCTAACCAAGTGTGAGTATATTTTGTGTCAACCGACACAGAATCTGCGAATACTTGAGATTTAGCATCGAGAGGAATGATGTCTTCAGTCTTACAGTCCAACAACTTCTGGTGGAATGGCCCATAATTTCGCTACAAATTTTGAGAGTTCCAGTACCTATCTCAGCAGAGAAGAGGCATATCAGATGGTATGCTTCGATGCCTCAAAGTTGAACCCAGATCTCCTGTTTAATTTCTGGGTTTGATGTTCGCTCACTTTCCTTCTTCTTTCGAGGTATGTTGTACATGTATTTCCGGAGAGAGTCTCTTCTGACGTAAATGTCTGGTACGCCGGGACCTTAGCCGCTGTGCTGCACTGCAACCAATTTCGTTTCATTCATAAAAAGTCTGATTGCTGCTTTGCGCTATTTTGAAAGGACGAGAAAAGAGAAAGGAGACTAACAGCTGCCTCTGTTCTTCCACGAGAGCGTGCCTTCTGCAAATCTATATTACTTTTTGGTTTGTAGCTACCACAAATGCATTGTATTACGTCGATATAGGCCAAACACATGTAAAATGTTTAAATAAAATAATCAATTATAAATTTCACCATCTGGGTGTGGTTGACCTGGGGCTACATAAAAGAGGAGCGCTCTTGCTAAATTAATGAACTCTCAGGCGGCGCGGCGTTTCGGTTTCAGCCGTCAAAATTTAATTGCTTTTGGCATATAGTAGCTGCAATCCAAACCTATTGGCAACTTCAAATAATAAAACACTTACTATGATATTGTTGTTGTTAACCGCTGATTGCATTTTCAATACTTCCATTCCACATCACACTTTAGGGCTGCATGTAACCAGATACATTTTTTTCATCAGTGCAAATATCCGATTTGAAATAAAAATAAATATTGATAGCCATCCGCGGGTGATTGTTTAAATTTAAATTAAATAAATGCTTGGTGTGGCTTACTTCATAAGTGGCATATTGCTGCCAGAAGGGAAGTTAGCGTAGCTTCCTACTGCAACACCTTGGTCTTGGCTCCCTAGAAGCTGACTAATTGTAGCCCAATTTTTCGATTATGTTTTTGTTAAATGTGTGCTATGTACGAGTATGTTAATAGATTCCGATTAGCACTAGATACATTTCGAAAGAGTCCTCTGTTTTTAAGAAGGAAATCGTTCATATCGTTGGTTTCGTATTTTCAATAAAGATGTAGCCCTCTACTTAAAGTATACCCTCCGAAAGATGCATATGAACGCACATAGAACTCAAGAATAAATTTACATTATTGTGTTTTGCCCATCATAAGCTTGCTTTCGAATAGATTAGTAAACAATTTATAACTTGTTGAGGAAAAAACATGAAAACCTCCAGAGCTACAGAGATTCAGGGGTCAGTCGGACGACACAGTAACGAGATGTTGCTTCTTTAAGCCGAGACCACCGAAAGAGCAAAATGCCGAATTGGACAACCAGGCGTCCAGACAATATAGTAGTTATCTCCACTTTGTTTGCTATTTTCTCACAAAACTCTTAGAATTGCTTTCTAGATATTGAAGAGTGGCGATATCTATTAGGAGCACAGCCGCCCTCTTCCGTACGCCGATTCGATGTCCAACACACCCAGCATTTAAAATGAGCATCGAACTTGTCGAGTTGTAGAGGCTGAGCAGGCAATGAATCTTGAGAAATTCTCCAGACAAGTTCTGAAGCTAAATGATGCCCCCCACCCCCCTTCCCAACCACTCCCTTTTTTCCTGAGCTGGATCAAGGTGTCATGCGACCGGTGCCGAAGATCAACCTGGCTGAGGGCCCAGCACCTCCAAAAATAGCTCAGTCGCGAACGGAGTATTCGGATACCTTGCGACCTCCGGATTAGCTAGCTTTGTCTATATACAGCGGATCTCTGTACTCGTGGAACCATATTATGGATAATATCTCAAAAAAACAAAACCCGATTGCAGTATTCTTTTAATACCGAGCGGTACAACGGTGATTGCGCCGAATACCGCTCCTACATTGTCGAGCGGAGGTAAAACTGTGGCAGGCTATGGTGTATCATCCTTCAAAGGCAAGCGCAACGAGCCTAAAAAGAAATCTTCAAGGAGTGTTAAAGCTGTGGCAAGCCATGGTCCTATCACTTCCTCCACACCTAGCAGCAGTTAGTTTGTGGTAGCCCACGCACTTGTCGCTGCTACTAAAGCTCCTCCCTCTAAGGAGGAATCTGGGGCTCAGCCGCATCGGCAAGCTCCATCTAAGGCGTTCTACCTAAGACGCCGAAACGTTTTACGCATCATCAAAACCTTCGGATCTTTTCCAGAGGTCGAGAGAAATGCGGATATAAAGAGCAAGATTGTGTGGGCTAACAACATCCTAAAAGACGGACTACTTACTGCTTCCACTGCTCCGAAAACACCAAAAGACTCTTCCAAGCGCCAGAGATCATTGGAGGAAACCGTGTCCGTTCCCGACAGGCCCAAAACTTACAACACCAAAACCCCTGGGCCATCCAACAGCACATCTCTAAGGTCTTTCAGCGAAGTCCAGAAGGATCGCGGTAATCGACACCGATGGATCAATAATACCTGGACGGGTGCAGTTGGTCAAGCTAAAGCTTTCGAACTACTTCTTGGCCATCATGCGGGAAAACCCCGGACCACTTCGCATCACAAGCGACGCTGGCTGGCACCAAGGCTACTTCAAGCTTATCGCGTGTGCCAATCAGAGATCTATTGATGTCTTCACTAAAGCCATAGGTGATTTAGGAGACATTTGGCCAGGTCCAAAACTCGAGGTCGTGTCTAAGAAGGACATCCTTAGCAGATCTTGAACCCGCACCTGGATCTCAGCTGAACCCTCCTCCTCAAAAAGAATTCTGGAAATCATCATCCTGAGCAACCCGACCCTTACGACTAGAAGAACTAAGGGGCTATTATAGATGCGCGTTGATCGTGATCAATAAGGAATCCCTTAATCCACTAGCGCAGACAAAAGGATGAAATGGATGCTGATAAGCAACCTCCTCATCCTTTAACGGAGACACCACCAAATACAACCTTCGATTTTGGAGCATTGATATCCTTTCCAGAAATGGATAGCGATGACTCCAATCTATCCGAGGTGACAATTAAGCCGTCGGTCTCCTCTTCTGACATGCTATCAGAAATTGGAAACCAATAACGAAGATGAGCTTTTGAGCATCTCTTCAGAATCGGAGAACTTCAACAACACTGTGGTGGAGGCTACTCTGGTAAACTGTAGCAATGATATGGTTTCTTCAGAGTAATCTCCATCACTCAAAAAAGGCTTCGGCAGCACTCATTCTGCGTCTCTCCAAAAACGCAGAAGGTATTATCCTAATCCAGGAACCATAGATCGTTGTTGGTGGACTTGGGACACCTGTATACAAGAGACAAAGGTAAGATTAGAACTTGTATATTAGTGAAATGTAGCCTTAATGCATGAGATTAGGAAGTAATCTCAGCGACCCCGACTTAACTGTTGCCAGAGTAGAGACTCTGAAAGGCTCCTACTGGCTGGCATCGGCATACCTTAGCCACGATCATGTGGGCCCTCTCCCTGGTGATAACCTAGAAAGGGTGGTACTGAAGTCTGAAAGGCAAAAAACTGGCCTCATCATCGGATGCGACGTTAACGATCACCACACAGTATAGGGCAATACCGACATCAATGATGGAGGGGAGTCACGTTTTGGCTATATTTTAAGCACTAACCTCTTTATTTGCAACATAGGCAACATTGCAACATATAAAAGTGGGCTCATACTTTTATAACTAGAAACAGACAGGAAGTTCTGGATATCACTCTTGTCTCCGACAGCATCCCTCAAATGCTAACGAACTGGATGGTATCGTCTGAACACTCTTTTTCAGACCACAGATAGATCCAAAGTATGGTATGATGTAACCTCAGAAAGGATCATTGGACCATACTTTTTCGAAAACGACGAACAAGTTGCGGTTAATATGGATTACTTTCAACATCGGCAATGATGACATTTTTTTTAAGGCCAGAGATGGAGAACAATTCAGAATTGTGGTTCCAACAAGATGGAGTTGAAGATAGCCCGTCAAACTATGGCTCTATGAAAAATTTTTGGAGATAGAATATCGCGATTTTCAAATTTCAACTGGTCACAGAATTCGCCCTATTTAACGGCACCAGATTTTTTTCTTTGGGGCGACCTAAACGGTGCAGCAGCCTAAAGCTAAGGAGAAGCGACGGCGTTGGGAACTGAAATTCTAACAAAAGTTATGGAAAATGCTCTAGAAAGAGGACACCGGGTCGAAGCTAACAACGAGCATCATTTGAGAGATGTTGTATTCAAAACATAGTGTAAACATATTTCCAAACTATAAGCTAAAGGTGGATAAATGCAAAAGTTAAATAAAATCAAAAAGAAAAAAGTTATTGATTAATTGAGCCATAACGCTAGTTATACGCCGCCCTGTACAACAGTGGTAGTAGGGAACTTTATTAACCTTGGCTCCATAATCGACTGCGGCAACGACATCAATACGGAATTCATGTCAAAAATCACTCTTGCTAATCGCTGCTTCTTTGGGCTTAGAAAGCAATTGAGCAGTAAAGCCCTCTTCTGAGCGAACACAGAGGCTCCATACATGACCCTGATTCTGCTTTACGACACGGAAGCATGGGGTCAATGAAAGTGGATTGAAATACTCTAGGTTGCCGCGACCTGAAAAGTTTTGCGACTCCAACACATAGGTTGAACTCAGTACCTTGTCGCGCACAAACGCCAGACCTATGGCGAAAGATCGCGCTAGCTGGAGGGCTACGTGTGACCCCAGAGTGCAGCGCCATATAAGTAATTAAATAAGTAAGTTTTCGCATACATAATATCTTCATTCGCCTGGAATTCCATCAATTTTAAGTCGAAGCTTCGCCACTGAGTCGTCTAAGGGTCTAAACGTGTTCTAAAGTACGAGCAAGGCTACCAATCTACAGGGTAATATCTGGCCATTAGGCGATCACCGAACTCCGTCTTCAATAAGTCGATTGCGGCCAGACCGGCTGAAACTTTATGTCCTTCAAGCCTTCAAGGTTCCATTTAATGCAAAAAGATATGGGTTACCATGAAGCGATAGCAGTCTGAATTGAACGAACCGCCATACCGGAAGAAGTGTCATGAAAGTCAGAACAAAGAGTAAATTTTTCCATATACAAGGCCTACTGTTGGAACACTTTCTGCTGACCACTTGTCCAAATTCGCCAATTTTTTGTCATTCACAAAGTCATTATCATTTTTCGGATCTTCTTCTATCTCTAATAGAGCTCAATCGGCTTGCACGATGGTCATTTGGCTTAAGACCATTGGTCAATACGGACGTCTGGTGTAGCCAATTGTTTTGGGCAAAATACGCCACAAGGACGTTCGTAAGACACCCAGCTCTTGAGCCGAGTCAATTAATCGACTTGTCTAAGGTACTTGAGTACAGCTGCAATATTCTCTTCACTTCTGCCAGTTCGCTGTCTCACTGGGATTGTAACATTATGGAGTGCACCAGTAGCAGCTTGCTATGTTCCGCCAATTATGTTAATGCCGTCAGTATACGCAAGCATTTGTGTGCCTTTGGTGTTGGCTTGCGAGTTTTGCACAATTTAGCCAAATATAACCACACTGAGGGTGCATCCAGCAGACCTACGTTCTTCTGATCAAATCTTCAAAATGAGTTGGGATATGTCTTCTAAGAAGTCATATCCCCCTCCAGTCCGGCAGTCTTTATATAATGAAGTTTAAATATATATTTCTCCTCTCGCTTCATTTTGGACGGGCGGGCAAAACACCCTGTCTTACTCATGACTCATCTTGGATGGCTCGTCCTACTTAGTGGTTAAACTTGGCCCGTAAGTGGTTTTACCATATCTTCTGCATCTGCCGTGACTTTATTACTGGGCCCCCGCCCAATTAACAAGGCTTCGCCCATCAATGACGTTGTCTAATAAAAAGCGGGGGCAGAGCATATTAATGGTCTTATCGTAAACATCTTCAGATGACGCCACCGAAGTTTGCTACGATTTGACCAGTTACAAGTAGCCGATCATACGTCTTGATAGCGGGAAGACCACCGGTAGTCCCTACCAGGACTTAAATCACGGTACCATGGAAGTCAGGAGCCCCCGGATTTCGGTCCGGGCCTGACTTGTCGAGGTAGGTCCCCTTGTGGAAGTGTCATGGTGGCTGTGGTTTAAACCCAAATCGTGGGAAGGGTCTTGTAGACCCATTGTAGAGTTGCAAATAAGTACTGGGTGCTGTGACCCTAAGAGCAGTAAGATGTTTTAGATCGGCCCCAACTCATACCAAGGGTGGAACTTGTGCCTCCAACACAGTTCCGAATTGGTATCAAAGGATTGACGGAGAGCGATGGCAGGATGGCATCCCATAAACATAAGTCTACATGATAGGTGGTTTACGTTAAAAACTAGAGACTATGTGCATCTAAATAGCACTCTTTTCGTGCCTTGTTGGCTTGACATGTTCGTTTTATAAAAAAAAGTCATTTTTATCGCAAAAGACCGGAGTGTACAACAATTTGTGCAACAGCAAGTTTGTACCTACAATTTTTTTCCCACTTCAATCGGCGGAATAGTGAGAAATTTCTTCAGAGGAAGATGAATTCATTTTCGGACGGCAAAAAGTGGCAGCATCTGAAAACACTGCTCCTAACCACCTAGTTTTTTTCGCCTTTTGAAATTGGGGAAGCAACTCTGACTTATATATGGTGGTTGTGACTTTACACCTTCGCAAGGTGGAAGTACTAAGCTTTGTATTGTGCTAAAAATATATCGGTGTCTACCTAGGCAGACAGCAGACGAACCACATATTCCATACTCCGGTCTTTTCTAGAAGATGTTACGAGTAGCATATTTCATGGCTTGGTATTGCCTGTTATCTGAGACCATCATTTGGATACTCTGACACAAATTTTTGACCAATATGTTTCAAGAAGTCTTTAAATACGCACATTTCTGCATCTTTGGGAAGAGCTTTCAAAGATACGATGGATTTACGAATTTCAGAATATAATTAGTCCTGAAGGACTCCAAGCAACAGCGCCCCCAGATTGAATCTAAACATCCCAATCTCATATTTATTATCTCTTTAACGACGCCAACCTTTTTACGTCCCCCTGGGGAGTTTGTTCACACTCCTGGGCCATCAAATAAGCAAAAAAAATGGAAGAAATATCAACGAAACGAAATTATCCATTTATAAGCTGAAAGGATACATGGGCGAGGAGGATGACAAACGCGACTTTGATGATGCTGGTGACGAAGACACCATTGACGACGTCGATGATGATGATGGTTCTATGGTTATGCCCTCAATGCAAATAAACTCAACTTCATCCTTCTTCAAGTGTTCCGTTTCCTTTTTTTTTTTCTTTTTTTGAATTTTGTAAGGCTGACTGGCTATAAAAGTGGGACACTTTCAGATGATAGACGGACACGATTGAGACTGGTCTTGAATCCGTTTCATCGCGCCATCTATATAGTTAAAATAGCACCAGACCTAGTACTCGTATATGTTATACTCGTACTTGTATATACAATATTTCCTTGCAACAGATAATAAAATTTATTTGTTCGTTGTTATAGCGGAATTTGATGGAAATTCCAGTGGAAGAATTCAAAGGAACTTTTTTGTTGACAAGAATGAAAAAATGAAAAAAAAAAAAAAAATTAAATAACCAATTTACAAGTGGAATGTTCTTATTGAACGAAATTATCTACTGTTAGGAGAGCAATAAAAATGTCCTGCAGGATTAGCAGTTAGAATTTTTATTATTATATTTTTGGAGTCGTCCTTTTTTATGGGCTTACGGGTGGGTAAAGGATTATGAGTCGTTATGAGTGAATCGCTTTCTTTTCTTTTCTTCTCGTACATAATTTTAAGGACACGCACACAAATACTACTCAATTTTGTGTGACAAAGGAAACATAAAGAGGAACCGGATACAGCTGCTTCTCGGTGATGCTTAGGAAGGGTTACCAGAATTTATGGTCCATGGAGCCCGGGATGAAAAGACATCAAGTGGCTATGGAAAACATCAAAATAAAGTTGTTGCCGCTAACGCATTTCATATGGAGCATGTGATGACTAAGAAATGGGATGTGACATTGTCTTCTTTAAGAAAATCAAAAGCTGAAAAGGCTGGTTTAAAGCACAAAAAGAAAGCGCTCATGTCGTAAGTACTTAGGTTAAGCTCTTACACCCTGAATGACTCGAACTGCAACCAACATAACAGTGAGCTCAAATTTTGACACATGACAGATAATTTTATTATTTACAAGCCTTTTAAACGATTTGCATCTCAGTTGTGTTGAAAAATTTTTATCCGCGATGGAATTCAAACGTGAGAGTGTGATTGCTTTATATTTGGCTGGAAAACCACAAGTAGCTATCGTTAGAGCCGTCCAGCACCTCAACGTGAATAAATCATTTGTGTCTCGAACCATAGCTCGTTACCGTCATACGGGCATCGTTGCAAAACGCCATGGAGGTGGTCATAAAAAAACAGCAAATTGATGACATCATATGTGCCGAGATTTCTGATCCCGAAACCGATCCAGACCTGCATGATGCCGTAATTACAAACATGATTCATGAACCGTGTGGCGCCATTAACTCACAATCACAGTGGAACAAGCGTTCCACGAAATTTGACTGATGAGACCATCACTGGCAACGATGGTTATCCACTGTATTGGCGTCGATCATCTGATGATGGCGATAGAACAACCACAGTCAAAGTGAAAGGAAATGATTTCGTGGTCGACAACTCTGGGATTGTTCCATATTCGCCACTTCTTTCCAAAACATTCAAGGCGCATTGTAACGTCGAGTATTGCAATTCAGTGAAGACCATCAAGTACATCTGCAAATATGTCACGAAAGGCAGTGACATGGCGGCTTTTGGTCTTCAAGCTCCTGATCCCAATGATGAAATCACCAGCTATCAAGTTGGTCGATACGTAAGCTGCAATGGGGCGATTTGGCGTATATTCTCATTTCCCATTCACGAACGCTATCCGACTGTTACACATTTGGCAGTGCATCTGGAGAACGGTCAACGAGTTTATTTCAATGCAGCAAACGCCGCTCAACGTGCTCAAAGCCCACCAGCGACAACATTGACCAGTTTCTTCTCGATTTGCCAAAGTGATCCGTTTGCACGTACGTTACTTTACCAAGAGATGCCGCGTTATTACACTTGGAATGCTTCATCGAAGAAATGTCAACGTCAAAAGCAAGGCGATGTAGTTCCTGGTCATCCGGATGTGTGTTCCACTGAAGCTTTTGGTCGTATTTATATAGTTCATCCGAAGAATGGTGAATGCTTTTACTTGCGACTATTGCTGGTGAATGTTCGTGGGCCGACATAATTTGAATCACTTCGAACTGTCAATGGTGTAGTGTTGCCAACATTTCGTGCTGCATGTCAGGAGCTCAATTTGCTTGAAAACGATACGCATTGGGACATGGAAGCAATTGCTTCCCCATCTACAAGTCAGATACGCACATTATTTGCGATCATTATTTCCACATGTTTTCCATCGAATCCACGTGAATTGTGGGACAAGTACAAGGATGACATATCAGAAGACATTTTGCATCGAATTCGTGTTAATTCGGAGGATCCCCATCTTGAGATGAATGAAGAGATGCACAACCAGGCTTTAGTTTTGATAGAAGACATGTGTTACCTCATGTGCTGCAGTTTGTTAGTCAGGTTAGGAATACCACCTCCAGATCGTGGAATAAATGACGCTTGCGAAGGAGTATTGCAGCGTGATCGTGAATACGACCCAACAAAAAGAAGTGTACGATACGGTGATGAAGGTAATTGATGATGAAAATTTTGCCATGTTTTTCCTTGATGCGCCTGGTTGCAAAACATTCCTCATATCATTGATTTTAGCTACAGTTCGTGCAAGATCTGAAATTGCTGTAGCAGTTGCTTCTTCTGGAATAGCTTCTGCTGGAAGGTTACCGAACCGCTCATTCGGCATTAAAATTGCCATTAAACCTTCAAGCGGTTGAAGAACCAACTGAAACATTCAGCAATTGTCAAAGTTTTGGTAGCAAGCAAAATCATTATCTGGGACGAATGCACAATGTCGCATAAACGTGCGTTAGAAGCTCTGAATAGCACTATGAAAGATCTGCATAATGACACAAGACGTTTTGAGCGTGCATTGATTTTACTATCAGGCGATTTCCGGCAAACACTACCAGTAATACCACGATCGACCGCTGCCGATGAGATCAATGCTTGCCTCAAATCATCGACATTGTGGCATTATGTGAAGAAACTTCAGCTGACGACAATCAACTGCTAACTATCGGTAATGGTCGTGTTCCTGTCGACGCATCGATTGGATTGATTTCGTTTCCGCTGAATTTTTACAATTTCGTCGCAACGAAAGAGGAGCTCATCAACAAAGTGTTACCGAACACGATTGTTACGATTGGTTGAGTGAAAGAGCAATTTTAGTGGCAAAGAACAAGGATGTGTATCACTTAAACTGCACAATTCAAAATCAAATCGTTGGTTCCCTGCATTCCTTTAAATCTATCGACTGTGTAACAGACGAAGACGAAGCAACCAGCTATCCAACTGAGTTTTTGAATTCATTGGATGTGCCTTGCTTGCCACCGCACAATTTACAATTGAAGGTTGGTTCAGTCGTCATCATGCTTCGCAATCTCAATCAACGAAAATTATGCAACGGAACGCGTTTAGCGGTCACAAAACTCATGAGCAATGTGATTCACGCGAGAGTACTAAAAGGAGTGTTCAAAGATGAGGAAGTTCTCATTCCGAGAATTCCAATGATCCCAACCGATATGCCATTCGAGTTTAAGCGAATCCAATTTACAATTCGTCTCGCATTCGCCATCATTGAGTGTTTGTGGCCTGAATCTGGAAAATGAATGTTTTTCACACGATCAACTGTATGTCGCATGTTCTCATGTCGGAAAACCATTCGCTTTGATTGTTTTCGCAACGAAAAATATCGTTTATCACAGAGTGCTACAATTCAAAATCGACTTCGACACAAAGAATCAATTGCAATGGACAATTGACCACAGACTTTCTGCAATTTGAAATGACGCCTGTGGGGTCAGCTAGTAATCATATATTAGAACCCCAAAACATTTCTGGACGTCGCTAAGACGCAACAGTGCATTCTGCATCAGATACTAAACTAACAGATGAAGACAGGATCTAAGAAAAGGATTATCGAAGTAAAAGTAGTTCTACTTGGCTTAAAATCAAATTAGAATTAGATGACAGGAGTAACTCAGGATTCAGGTAGCCACATTCTCTGTCTTCCTTGCCATTTTCCGACGTTCATGTGGTGAAAATATTTTCATAGAATTCCATTGTTCGACGTCTTCCACACTTTGTGACGGATGTTCCCTAAATTTTTGGCGCACAAAATCAGTCGCATTGTATATCTATTTGAAAGACATCCAGGTGTATGACACCCATCAGGATATGCACTGACAGCCGTCAACTTGGCCGTCTGGGTACTGTGAATATGGTCGCAAATCAATTGTGCTTATTAGTCACAGGGTCTAGATATCCCAAGCTTATGAGTGCGATTGCTAAACAGCAGAAAATAGTAATCCTCTAATGTCCTTTCAGAAGTGACACCGGTTTCTTAAGGAAGAGTTTAAGTCTCATGGGCCATGGGGGTTTTTGTAAATCCACATTACGAACTAAGTCGAAAAAGTGCCTTTGATCAAGTACAGGTACAGATGTGTCCCTTATTGAAATCTTTTCTACTTGTCCACTTCCTTAGGACATCAACTTGGCTTAGTTAATTAAAAAACGGCCTTCCCCACTCACAACCCTTTTACGGTGCATGCTGCGCTTTATTTATCGTCCGAGTTAGGCAAACAAAAAAATAAATTCCGCTCGCCACTTGCCAGAGACAGGTTTCTCTGACGCTGAGGTCGAGGAAACTTTTTTCTTGTTTTTAAAAACCTCCATTCTCCCTCCTCCTGCCACTAAAACTACTTACGGACTCATATTTCCTGAAACGTTCGTAATTTATTGGAAAAACTTGTTAACACTTTTGAAACGAGAACAACACAAGAAAGAGTTTGCCGGAGGAGGGATGACCGGGAGCTGTGAATGGCCGTGAATGTGACCGGCGAACTACTAGTTGTTTCCTTTGTGAAATTCATTATAGTTTTTTCGTTAATGGTATTAAATTTTTCTTTTCAATTTCATTTCGTGTGAAATGTGAGAATGCAACGACAAAACACAACCCTCATCGACTAGTGCCGATGGAGGTGCGGCAATATGAAAAGATCCTTTCATCTTAGGAAAAGGATGCATTTAGCGTTTGCTCACAGAGAGTATAAAACTTCTTCTGTGAGTAAAAGTTATTTACACCGAGAGGGTAGGGGAAGCATGGGACAGAATCCTTGGAATGCTTGTTTATCTTGTGCGGTTGGGCTCATTTGTGGGGCATAACTTTTAAATGAAAACCGTCCTTGTAACTAAAGGGATTTGGTTTTTGATTTTTTTCGCTCTGCTGGTATTTAATGGCGATCCTTGGGAGCATTACTCTTAGGTGCCTTACACTTTTGATTTCACCTCGAATGATTTAGGTATAAAAGGGTCAATTGGTACAAGGCAAGGAGAAATGGATAAATGGTGGTGGTAACACTGACCGCAGCAGGCGGAGGATTACAGTGTGAGAACATGTAAGGGTCACCTTTAAACATCACTTCATGTATACAAACGGTGGCGCACTGAATATCTGTTTAAACACCATCACTGACGCTAATTAGTGATTTTTAAGTTGCAATGATCACGTTGAAACGGGTATTAAAATTTTCTATGCAAAAAGGGTAATTGCCATCAAATCGCTTCTGCAAAAAACTCGAATCACTATTCCGGAGAAATCCATCATATCCATTATGCGGTAATTAAGCCCAGCAATGTGACTACCAAGCTGTGGGTCCAACCATACAAAATTACTTGTTTCGCAAACATACATAGGATCGCGGTCAAGGCCGATATTGCTAAAGTGTATCGGCGGGTTCTCGTTAACTCGGTCGACGCCCATTTTCAGAGGATCCTATGGCGTGAGGAGGAGGTACTGAAACCAAATTGGCAATAACAATGGGCCTATAAACGCTGGCTGAGTAAAAACTCTGGGTCTTCTGTGGGATACTAAACGCGACATTTTCAAATTCTTCGCTCCAGTAGGCACTACTGGCCCGCAGGTGACTTAGAAGGAGGTACGAGGGTTGCTGGAAAGTTTCCGAAGGTGATTGCCTCCTCATTTGACGAAAATCTCTGTCCTCCGAGCGCAGTTTTTCGATGAGGGAACAAAAAGAAGTCGCTTGGTGCTAGATCTGGTGAATAAGGCGGATGGTCAAGCAGTTCCAACAGTAATTCATGGATTTTAGCCATGGCAACCGCTGAGGTGTGAGACGGCGCGTTGCTTAGTGAAACAGGATTTTCTTTTTCTGCAAATGTGGTTTCTCCGCATTTTCTACCTCCAACTTGGCAAGTAATGATGTATAGTCTGCTCCTGTGATGGTTTTTCGTTTTTGAAGATAATCGATTAAGATAACTCCTTTGCTATCCCAAAAAACAGTCGCCATCATTTTGGCAGCCGAAAAAACAGTTTTTGGTTTTTTTGGAGCCGTATCCAAGTTTCATCAACAGTAATTAATCGGCGCCAAAACTCAGATTTATTGCGCCTAAACTGCGCCAACAGAGTGTTGGAAATGTTCATTTGAACACGTTTTTGTCTAACGCTTGATTTAATATATAACAAACACGTTCTTTGGACATTTTTATAACCTCTACTATCTCTCTCACTTTAACTCGGCGGTCGTCTAACACCATTTGGTGAACTTTAGCAATTTTATCGTCAGTGGTTGGAGTTTTTGGACGTCCCGAACTTCCATCATCTCCCAAGCTCTTACGGCCACGTTTAAATTCAGCTGCCCAAAATTTCACTGTGGTAAATGATGTTGCAGAGTCCCCATAAACAGAGTCCAACTCATTTTTGATTTGCGCGGGCGTATTACCTTTCAAAAACAGCTCGATACTCAATTTTTTCCATTCTCACAAAAAACACTCACATCGACTCACTCAAAAGACAGTTAACTAAAAACTGCGCGTCCAAAATGATTGAAACTTCGGTAAGTAACTGTCAAAAGATGCACAACCCTCGTATCGGAAATAGCTCCGATTTTTGATCCCTTAGGTTGGTTATCACCAGTCTTAGTAAAAATGAAGGTCTTTATAAAGCGGCTTTGGGTCAAGGGTATTGACTGGGATGAATACAGTGGTCGGATTTCCTATCGGACTTAAGGGCCTTACAAACGTTGGGCATACCACGCTGGTTACAGTTAAACAATTGGAAGTTAGTCGAGTTACATAATTTCGCCGACGCAGAGGAATCGGCATACGCGGGCGCAGTGTATTTTCGAGTTGTAGATGGTAACAAGATTCGTATAAGTCTCATCTGTGGAAAATCTCGTAATGCTTCAGCGGAACCTACCCTTTCGATCCCGTCCTTAGAACTATGTGTCTGTTTATTGCTAAGAAAGCTATTAACTAAGGATTCATGATGTTGCTTGTTTCGCGTATATGTACATACTCAACCACAGTGCTGTACTGGATTCAAGGATATCCGCCACAGAGAAATGTTTTGGTAGACAACCGTATATCATATTACGTGCTTTCCTCCGGGCAACTCGCGGTCTAGTGTCAAGAAATTTACAAGGTCCGTCTTTTTTAAGAAAGAAGCCAAATAGCTTTTGCAAATTTCCTGACTGCAACCTATCCCCTAACGAGTGCGAATCGGTAGTCTGTTTAACTAATCCTATGCGCACATTGAACCCGACATCTGTTCAAGATTGTCGAATCTTTATAGACTTTACCGCGTTATTTCTCGGTGCATTTGTTTACTTAAAATATGTACACGACACCAAGATAGCACTAGTAAGGCTCATGCAAAGCCACTATTTTGAGGACGGGATCAAGTGCTTATCTTCTGGCAAAGCGGTTTCAAGTAAGAGTAAGTACGCGCGTATGATCGACTTGAAAATGCAAATTCCTTTTGAGCAGATGCATCCGCTCATACTCCATAAAGACCACCACCTAACGTGGGTAATTGTTCGCGACTGCCATTCAAGCAATCTTCATGCAGGAATGTGGTAAATGACGTATCTTCTTTCCCTTGGTTATTTTATCATTGGCGTTTACCATGTGATCAAGCGAAGTACATATTTTTCAATGCATGACTTTTATTCGACAATCCGCTGTATCTTATCAGCAGCAAATGGCAAGCCTCCATTTCTCGGACCATTTCTCGCGCGTTCATGGAAGGGACGAGGAGCCAAGCCGAGGTCTAAATCGGTCTATTTGTATGCATGGCTACTAAGGCCATGCATCTCGGGTTGGTCTCGGAGCTTTCTTCGGCAGCGTTTATTGTAGCATTGCGTCGTTTTTTTGCCCCCCGCGGAAAGTGGCGCACCATCTTTAGCGATAATGGTACAAATTTTTTTAGGGCCAATCAGCAACTTCGGAAGTGGGCTAATCTTCTTAAATCGGATAAATTTCAAGATGATGTCTCTTGTGACACTGGAATCGCATAGCGCTTCATACCTCCATATGGTCCGCAGTTTGGTGGATTGTTGGAGACCGGTGTAAAGACCATTAAATTCTACTTGAGAAAAATTCCCCGGCAAACGTGCCTGACTTTCGATGAGTTTTCAACGATACTTTGCCAGATTGAAGCCTGTGCAACTCTAGACCTCTCTGTTTCCAATTTGAAAGATGCAGGGATCCGTTGACGCCTGCAGATTTTCTTATCGCTTGCCATCTTGCCTGAACCTGAGCTATTATCGACCCGAGTTTCATTGCTGAACTGATGGCAGTATCTTCAGCGTCTTCATCAGGACTTCTGGCGTAAATGATCTCAGGACTACCTAACCCAACTTCAAAAGCACCCTAAATGGTTGAAGAAATGCAAGGAAATTCAGCCCAACGACAATCACAAGAACGTATCCCGGACGAGATGGTCTAACACGAGTTGCAACTGTTCTCATCGCTAAGGGAGAAGTTAACCCCACGATCACTAAGATGTGTCCTTTATTGACGAATGGTCGTTGAAAGTTACTTGGATTTGCCGATGAAAGGAAAGCATTTCGTGGATATGGAGGCCGACCAACCAACATGTTCAAGGATATCTCGGCCGACGCAACGGTCTAAAACACTCATTCGACATGTTTTTAGACCGTGGAAATTGTTGTGTTGAGTCGGACGGTTTTAACAAAAAAAACTTTTTGTTGTTCTTATCTTTAAAAATTCCTGTTTACTTTGGAACGCACCGTGTTCCCGAGTCCCGGGATTCCCGAGTCTTTTTCAAGATCTCCCGTAGTGTGAATATTTCACCTAACTGGTTTGAAGTATCCACATTGTTCATGAAAAGGCAGAAAATAACTTATAGGCGATGTTTCGGAGACTTATTCCTCTCATTTCTTGTGAATCGGACAAAGGTTGCTGAGTACCCATTTGGCCTATGGCCTGCTTTCCTCTGACCATATCTTAGAGATAAGCTGGCTCATAATTCCAACTGCGTCATCTCCATCTGCTTTAAATACAATAGCAGTTCGTCCACGCCGGCAGCTTTCTTAGACTTTAGATTCCTTTGCTAACTTAGATTCGTCTAGGTCAGGCGAACGGAATTCTCTGTCGATTTCGTTCGGTTTATTCTGCCTGACCAAAATCGCCGCTATACAGTGAACAGAAATTGCCTTCCGATATTCTCAGCACCAACTGCCACTGCACTACTAGTTGTCCATGTTTATTCTCGCAGGCATCTATTCTGGGTACGTAGGATTGCATGTTCAAACTGTCGATAGTCGTTCCTGCAGTTACATCTCTCCATTTCCTTCATTGTGCACACTTTTCGTGTGCACAATTTTCTTTTCGGGAAGCATATGCTCTTCCTTTCTTTTCTGCTCGTAGAGCACGTGAGACGTCGTCTTTCGATAAAAGGCAGCTTCGTGTGCCTCGTATTTGGCTGCATGTACCCGCCTACAATCGTCGTCAAACAAGATGTTTTTCGGGGCGGCACTTCGAAAGCAATTATATCTGGCTACATCAAGGTAATAATTCCCGGATCTTCGGGAAGTTCGGACATCCCGAATGCTAGAGTGTCTGCTGTCGATGGAAATACGATTACTCTGGTTGACGGATGATTGATCAGGGGATGCCCAAGTCTTTTTATGGATGTTGATATGTGAGAACTATGAGGTTACGCGCCGTTAAAAATTCTAAAAATCTTATTCCATTGTCGTAAGTCGTGTTATGTAGGCTATGTTTGAGGCAGTGAACTTATGTTTGTTCGGGGAGGTAATATGATTTGTCATGCTATTATCCTTATCCTCTGTGGGAGCATGATATTTCCGCATTTGGCTTTGTTGCGGGAGGCTACGTCTCCCTCGTATAGCGTAATAGATGCGTAGTTTTTCATCCGACAACAACCTAATCAACGAAAATATATCTGTTGACGAGAGATCTGGTTAGAGAGGGAATGGGTTGTTGGTTAAGGCTCTGGTCAAAAGATAAGGAAGAATGTTCGCACACATTGCAGTAGTATGTGTTAATTTTGAGTACAATACACTGCTCAGGCCTTTGTAATCGTCTAGACTTCTTATTACTTGTGTCGAATAGTTTGCTGGATTATAGTACGCGATATAGTGTTCTTCTGATATACTTCTAGAAGTATCAACGACAATATTTACATAAGAATGAAAGTTTTTCCCCGCCCATTCGGCTGAAATCCATAACACAACAGTTCGACGTACCATAAATCCTCGAAAACTTCCCCAATACTCGTACGTATAATCGGATCCACTTGGAAATGAAATTCATTTTCAAAGAAAAACAGGAAAGCTATAAATTTGCCAACATTCTGCAATTTGCAGAAACTTTCAATTTAGCAAACATTGAAAACAAAATCGTTCGTTTTGTGGCCCGGAAACTCTGGAATGGACATTACATGGAGAATGTTTCCACCCAGCAGCTTTGTATATTCTAGAAGAAACCAAAGGTAGAAGCGCTTACCCTAACAAGTCAAACGATTTTCAAAGCCCGAATCAAAAACTGAATTTTCGACGCAAAAATACGAAAACTAGCATAATTGCCGGGCGTTTGTTACTCGGCTAAACTCCGTGGGGTGAAGAGAATATTAATGTTACCAGAACTTTTGGATATTCGTAGATACAGATTTACTTTTGATAATTTCGTTTTGGATAGTTAAGATGCTATCCGGGTAAAGGCGATTCTGAAATGACAGACACTGAGAAAAGACGACAGTTTTCAATTAAATTTTTAAAGCAAATTTCCTTTAAAAGCGATTAAACTTGACCATCTCGAATCCTGCTCATCGCAGACTTTAAACCGCATCAATAGAAGGGAATAAGATGGGTGTCTTCTCCTCATGTGCACCATACGATGGGTGTTTTTGAAGTAACTTGCAGTGAAAAGTTTACGGCAATGCTCCTATGAAAAGCTAAATCAGAATGTCCTTAATTATTCATTGTCGTGGTATTCTTCTTCAAAAGTACCTGTTGAAATTATCGCTTTCAACATATTGCATTCTCACCTTAAGCCATTATCATGTTTCAAATCCTTTTGGGCTTTTAAGCTTGTCATTTCTTTTTATATTTGTTTAACCTTCTCTTCCTTGAACTCTTGAAAAGATAAGTCACATTTTTGTAATCTTAGAAGTCCTCTAAAATCTTTAATCGTTTATAATAAATTACAACTGGGATTATTTAATTAGTTTGTTGCCTTTTATGGGCCCAGACATTCGCAAGTCTATTGTACAACAAATAATTAAATTTTTTTTATATGGAAACGGGCATAACCAAAAGTACAACATCTACAGACGATTCTGCAATTGACGATACAATCCTTTTGGACCAAACATTAGAAGGGATTCATCAAAACAACTTCGAGATTCAAGTTCCAGAGAGACTAGAGTTAAGTATGGCTGAATCAAAAGTTTACCACATTCATCGTTTCAGCGGGCAGAATTACCAGCTGTGGCGACGACAGATGGAAATTTATATGACGGAAAATAAACTAAAATCAAACATTCTAGGAACAATAGAAAGACCAGGTACCAACACTCAAGTTTGGGATGATAAAGATGCTGAAGCACAAGCATTCATTATGAGGGGTATAGAGTTAGAACAATTAAAACATCTTACAGACTGCATTACCACTGCACAAATGTGGTCCAGATTGAAAACTGTTCATTCTGAAAGAAGTGAGGAGTCAGCTTAAGTACTTCTTGAGAAGTTTATTAATTGCAAATTAGAAGAGGAAGAATGCATGGCTGATTATATAGCGAGAGTTACATCGCTTATGCAGCGTTTGAAAGACATGAATCTTGAGCAAAAAGAACCAGTGGTTATTGTAAAGATTCTCAGCAGCCTACCAAGTAAATTCGATCATGTCAGAACTGCGTGGTATACAATGCCACGTGCTGATCAAAATCTTGAACGTTTGACTGATCACTTAGTCAATGAGGAGTTACTTATTAATATTCGAACAAATAATAATGGAGAGAACAACACAACAACTAGAACAGCGTATGTAGCTAGCAGCAGCAAATTCAGACGTAACAGTGCAAGGGCGTCAAATAATGATAACAGACAGCAGCGATCAGGTAAATGTAATTATTGCCAAAAACAAGGGCATTGGGCAAGAGAGTGTTTTAAACGTCAGCGAGATCGACAAATCAAAGTTGATGGCCACCAAAATGAAAATAATCGTCATTCTCTTAGTCGGGGAGAGTCAAACAAAATTCATCCAAGTTGTCAGGCATCAGTTTCTGATGGAATGTCTCAATTGTTCATTTTGTAATCAGCATCAAGGTAAGGAATGTGTGGTATGCGGACTCTGGAGCTACAGACCACATGTCATTCCAGAGGGAGTGTTTCAAGAGTTTTAGTCCATTTGAGGAAGGAAAATGTGAAGTACGAGTTGGAGATGGTCGCAAATTGAGAGTGGACGGAATTGGTGACGTTGACGTCTATTCTACAAATTCTAAAGAGTCTAATGTTGTTCATACTACTCGTATTAAAGGTGTTCTTTTTGTTCCAGATCTTGGGCGTAATTTTATATCTGTTTCAAATTCTACAGAAAAAGGCATGAAAGTTATTTTCGAAGAAGGTGCCCAACGTGTCATCTTTATGAAAAATCAAAGAATTATTACGGATGGTGTGCGAGAGAACAGGCTATATAAGATGAATTTGGTGCCAACAAAGACAGCTCAACTAAACGTTGCAAAGTCAAGCACATTAATGCTGTGGCATGAGCGTTTAGGTCATGTAAATTTTCAGACACTTCGAGAAATGAGCAACAAAGCAATTGTAGATGATCTCAAAATCACCCACGTGTCAAGTAAAGACCCATTCTGTGCAGGCTGTACCTATGGCAAGCAGCATCGTCAGACTTTTCCAAAGTCAGGAGCTAAGCGGTCTGGTTTTGCTGGTGAAGTTTTTCATGTTGATCTCTGTGGTAAGATGGGCATTTCATCAATTGGTGGTGCCAACTATTTTATGTTGTTAAAAGATGATTATTCAAGATACTGCTATATTTTCTTTCTCAAAAATAAAACAGATGTGTTAGTTAACCTAATGAAGTTTTGCACAGAAGTTGAAGCTCATGGAAATATCATCAGGTGCTTGAGATCGGACGGTGGATTGGAATTCTGCAATGAGTCTGTTAGAGATTTTCTTTTGAAGAATGGAATAAAACATGAAGTTTCGACCCCGAGAGCTCCAGAGCAGAATGGTTTCATCGAGAGACAGAACAGAACGATAATCGAGAGTGCAAAATCAATGCTACATGAAAAACAACTTCCCTTGTATCTTTGGGCAGAGGCAACACATACCGCAGTTTACCTGTGAAATCGGACAGCTTCACATACAATTGGAGGAGTAACGCCTTATGAAAGGTGGTTTGGATCAAAACCTTCGGTGAAAAACCTTCGAGTTTTTGGCAGCGAGGTTTATATTCATATTCCAAAAGAGCAGCGAACTAAATGGGAGAAAAATTCCTTGAAGTGTCTGATGATTGGCTATAACGAGAAGAGCAAAGCGTATAGAATTTTCGATCCTGCTGGCAGAAGAATATTAATCAGAAGAGATGTGATATTCAATGAAGGACAACCGACACTCCACGAAATAGTTGAAAACTGTGATTCAACTAAGCCAAATTGTCAAAATGACTCATCTGATTTGCAGAATGATGCTTGTCCTAAAAAGACTAAGAGAATTTACAAGAATCCAAGGCTTCCAACTCCCAAAAGCCCGTACAACATAAGGCAAAGTACAAGCCAAATTACGAAGAGTTGTCTGAGGAAGAGCTGATTGTGCATGTGAGGTGGAGCCGAAGACGCTGGAGGAAGCCATGAAATCCGAAGACTCGCAAAAGTGGTTAGATGCTATCAATGAAGAGATTGACTCACTGGAAACCAATAAAACTTGGGTGCTAGTCCCAAGGACAGGGGAAGAGCATGTCATTACTAACAGATGGATGTTTAAAATTAAGTATAACGCAAATGGTTCCATAGATAAATATAAAGCGAGATTGGTCGCAAGGGGTTGCTCACAGAAATATGGAATCGACTACGAAGAGACTTTCGCACCAGTTGTTAGATACGAATCTGTCAGAATATTGTTGGCAATAGCAGCGGCACAAAATCTTGAAGTTTACCAGTTCGATGTCAAAATGGCATTCTTGCATGGCAATTTAGAAGAACGCATTTATATGGAACAACCATATGGATTTGAAGATGGTGAGAAGATCTGTTTTTTTTAAATAAAAGCTTATATGGAATTAAGCAAGCATCGAGGCAATGGAACAAAAGAATTGTTGAATTTCTGATGCAATATGGACTAGAACAATCAACAGCTGACCCATGTATATTTGTTTGTAAGTCTAAAGAATCAGTAACTTACCTAGCTCTTTATGTAGATGATGGGCTCATATGTGGAAGTAATATTATATTTATAAAGCAGCTGCTCAATAATCTTAATAAAGAGTTTAAGATTACTTTCAGAGAAGTAGAATTTTTCGTTGGCATGCAAATTAAAATAGATAGAGAAAAAGGCAGAGCCTGGAATCAAATTTTCGAAGGATGAACAAGCTCAGAAATCTGGAGTTTTCCCGTATAGAGAAGCGATAGGTTCGCTGATGTATCTGATGGTGTACACAAGACCAGACATCTCGTATATTGTTGGTGTTCTTAGCAGTTTTATGGAGCGTCCTTTCTTAACACATTGCCAAGGAATTAAAAGAATTTTAAGATTCCTAAAGGGAACGTCAGAGCGTGGAGTAACCTTCAATAGATATTCCATCTACACCGAAATTACAGCCTACTGTGATGCGGACTGGGCTGGAGACGTTGATACGCGGCGAAGTACAACAGGATGGATCGTATTTTTTAAATGAAGGCACAATTGCTTGGAGCTCTAAGAAACAGACCGTGACTGCGACATCAACAACAGAAGCCGAATTCATAGCTCTATGTTCTGCAACAAATCAGTTATAAACATAAGAAGATTACTGTCAGATCTGGACCAACAACAAACTAAACCTACGATTATAAAATGTGACAATCAAAAAGCTATTACTTTGGTTAAGAATCCCGAGTCATCGAAAAGAACAAAACATATCGACACTCAGTATTTTTACACATGTGATATGCAGAACAAGGCGGAGATAGATGTGCAGTATGTGCCAATCGATAATCAATTGGCTGATCCTTTGACAAAAGCTTTACCGAAAGAGAAATTTCGAAGTTTGGTTCAGCGGTATGGATTTGTGGACGATTAACATTCAGTAATTTATTTTTTTTTTTGAAAGCGGGAGGGAGTGTTGAAATTATTGCTTTCAACATATTGCATTCTCACCTTAAGCCATTATCATGTTTCAATTCCTTTTGGGCTTTTAAGCTTGTCATTTCTTTTTATATTTGTTTAACCTTCTTCTTCCTTGAACTCTTGAAAAGATAAGCCACATTTTTGTAATCTTTCAGGTCCTCTAAAATCTTTAATCGTTTATAATAAATTACAACTTGGATTACTTAATTAGTTTGTTGCCTTTTTATTCAAAAGTGTATTTATATATTTACAAAAGTACCTATTATAGGTTTTATCTACCTGCTGCATTAAAGCCTCAAAAATACAAATAACGCTTTGCGCCGCATTGATGCCACGACTTTAGAGACCTCTTATGTGCTGACATAATCTGAGGATTTGACATCTGAAATATCTGCTCAATCTTCTGAATTGGTCTACCAATTTGTACCTGTGAAAGACGGTTTCCCCTTCGTTTACATCATTACAACTGCGGAGGCCTATATTGGATAGAATGTTCTATGCAGCAGTCTGAGCGCTTACATCCCTACTTACATAACTCTGCGGGACTTTCAATCTCAATACTGTAATGTGAAATCTTTTAAAGTGAAAAACGAAGACCGTCCTCCACAGAGTACGATGAATTCAATTAATTTTATTGGTGCTATTGAATTCTTTAATCCGAGCATTGATGAATTCGACATTTTCTTGGAGCGCTTTGACATTAGATTTTCAAAGCGCTCCAAGAAAATGTCGAATTCATCAATGCTCAATAAGGTCACGGATCAAAAGGAAAAGAAGGTGTATTTAATGTACTTCGGTGGCAAGGAGCTGTACAAAATTATTCGTAACGTATCCAGACCAGATGGCATTGAAGCAGTGGACTATACCGGTTTGTTAAGGAAATTAAAAGAGCATTTTAATCTACAAAAGAATATTACGGCGGAACGGTACAAATTCGGCAGTAGGAATTAGCGTACAGGTGAAACAATAATTTGGTGGATTTCTTAATGACGCTCTAAGGGACAGATTTGTCTTAGGAATATTAGAGAATCGTGTGCGTGCTAAACTACTTGAGGTATCAAGTTTGGAGTTCCAGAAAGCTGTGGATAGAGCAAGAGGTGACGAGATGGCGAAAAATCAGCTGAGGGTAGTTCAACCAAGCATGTCAAGCAGTGCTGATATCAACAGCATTCGGCATTATAGTCAGAGGAGCAGGTCTTCAACGAGGTCTTATGGTCACAAATCGGATTGTCCGGTAGAGCATCGTAGTCAATCCAGAAGAAGACACTCGAGTAGAAGCAGTCGTAGTAACATTATGTGCTACTACTGCAAGAATTTCGGGCATATAAAGAAGGTTAATTCAGTAGACGATGGCGAAAAAGAGCAAGATGGCGATAGTTCTGATGATGGAGCATGGTTGGGTAGACTTAATTACGTGGACGAAACAAAGTCAGGAGCACTCAAAGTTAAGTTATTGGTAAACGATAAGTATATGATTTTTGAACTAGATACTGGTGCATGCACAACAGTACTATCTAAAATAGATTATTTAACTTTGTTTAAAAATGTAAACCTTAAGGAATTTTCTAAATCTTTAGAGGTGGTGACTGGTGGCCATGTGGTGGTACTAGGAAGTATAGAGGTTATGGTACAATCAGCGTTTCATGAAAGCCCAAGGCATTGACAATTCTTGTGATAGAAAGCAATAAGCGGTTTACACCTTTTCTGGGGCGTGTTTGACTGGATTCTTTATATCCTCAGTGGAGATCATTTTTCTAGTATTGGCCACAGAATAGGTAGTAGTGGTAATAGTAATGAGATTTGCATGATCAAAACAAGATTTGCACATGTTTTTGATCAAAATTTAGAAAAGCCAATAGCTGGATTTGAAGCGGACGTCATCTTGGATGAAAGTGCAAAACCAATTGTATTTAAAGCATATTCCGTTCCCTATGGGCTGCGGGAAAAATATAATTTAGAGCTAGAAAAGCTGATAAGTGTTGGCATTCTGGAAAAGGTCAGGCATAGCGTGTGAGCAAGTCCAGTAGTATGTGTGGTAAAGAAAAATGGCGATATCAGGCTTTTCATGGACTACAAAGTATCTATTAATAAATACATGAAAACGGAGCACTACCCCTTACCTCTTCCAGACGATATCTTTTCAAATTTGTCAGGGTATATGCACTTTACTATTTTAGATTTAACAGGTGCGTTTCAACAATTGCAGCTCACAGAAAGATGTAAAAAGTACTTCACAATAAACACGTCAAAGGGTCTGTTACGATTTACGAGATTAGTCTTCGGAGCTAAAGCTTCCAGTACCATTTTTCAAAGTGTTATTGACTCAATCTTGAGTGATTTAGATTTTGCAGTTGGGTATATTGATGATATACTGATTAAGGGAAAGGGATTTGACGAATGCGTTGAGAATACCAACACTGTGTTAGCGAGACTGCAAAATTTAATGTCAAGGTCAACCTACAAAAGTGTAAATTCTTTGAAGATAGGGTTGAGTATCTAGGGTACGTTGCAAGTGCTGGGGGGCGCCATCCCAGTAAGATGAAAATGCTGCACCTGCACCAAAAGACATATCGCAACTTCGGTCTTATTTGGGACTAATAAATTATTATTCTAGTTTTCTGCCAAATCTTTCATCAGAACTGCATGTTTTATATAATTTGTTACGAAAGGGTGTCAGTTATAATTGGACAGAAGAGTGTAATAAGGTTTTTGAGCATACGAAGAATTTACTCTCTGGCAATAGTGTCCTTGCACACTTCGATCCATCTAAAGAAATTGTAATTTCATGTGATGCTAGTCCCTATGGAGTAGGACAATGTTGAAAAGCCGTGTATGTATGCTAGCAGCTGCCTTAGCCCTGCTGAAAGACATTATTCTCAGCTACATAAAGAAGCCCTGAGTATAATATTTGCCGTTCGTAGATTTCAAAAATTTGTTTTTGGCAGAAAGGTAAAAATTTTTAGTGATCACCAACCGTTGAGAGAAATTTTTGGCGAGAAGAAACCGACGCCTCCTATAGTTGCGTCTAGGTTACAAGGATAGGCAATAGAACTTTCCATGTATGATTACAGCATTTTATATCAAAGAGGCAGAAGCAATGGTAATGCAGACGGACTTTCAGGACTTCCGCTGCCTCACAAGACAGGTGATGAAATTAATTTAGTAAATTCGTTTAATTATTCAGATGAGTTACCATTGGACTTAAAGAAAATTAAAGTTGAAACCAAAAATAATTATCTACTCGATGGGTGGCCAAACAAAATTTGAATGGACCTGAGACCATTTTGTATTAGAAAGAATCTTTTAGAGATTGAAGATGAGGTCGTTTATTATGGCATGCGTATTATTGTCCCCTTGTCGTTAAGACATCACGTCTTGAATATTTTGCATGAAGGCCACATTGGGATAGTACTCATAAAGGAATTAGCACGATCTCTGGTCTGGTATAGATATAGATAGTTGTATAGAAATGCATATTAATAGTTGCGAAACTTGTGCAATTACAGGGCGTAATTCGTCAAGGCACAGATTGCATGATTGGGCCAGAACTAATTTCCCCTACGAGAGGATTCATCTAGATTTCTTTCATTTTGAAGGTCAAACATACCTTTTGATATTTGACAGTTCTAGTAAATATGTCGATATTTACTTAATGCAAAATACAAATTCGAGTTCACTAATAGAAAAATTAAGAATAAACTATGCAACTTTTGGTTTTCCAGTAGTAAGTGTCACTGACAATGGACCCCCGTTTAATTCTTACCAATATAAACGCTTTTGCGAATTGCACTGCATACAAGACATTAAATCGCCAGCTTACCATCCTCAATCTAATGGTCAGGCGGAGCGATTGGTTCAAGTTGCTGAACAGTTCTATGCTAAAGGTAAATTGCTTAATAAAGATAATCAAATTGTTAAAAATAAAAAAAATCCAATAAATAATTCATCATCATATCACGAAAAGGTTATTAAAACAACTTATCCTATTAGATCATCCGAAAGAATTAAGAACATGTTACAAAAACAACAACAAAAAAAATTACTTAAAAAAATATTGATTGTTTTTAACTAACTTCTTTTTTATAGTTTTCTTTAATGTTACAGCGAAGCCGAGCTGACCGCGATAAATTTTTTCGTCCATAACGTGCCTTCTTTGTCAGCACTTAAACCATCCCGCCATACCACCCCACAACATCCCTCTTACATTTTACTACCAGAATGTAAGAGGTCTTCGCTCTAAAACCTACGTCAATCGCATTCCCTTCCCTTTGATATTTACGCCTTGACTGAAACCAACTTGATTCCCGACATAAAGAACCAGGAATTGTTCCCCCCTACTTTTAATGTTCTCCGCGACGACGATCCTACCCGCCCACATGATGATTCCCCCTTAACTCTTCTCCCATTACAATTTCTTTATCCTCTAAAGTAGACTTTATCGCTATAAAAATATCACTCCCCTTCAAGTCCTTTTACGTTTTGTGTTGCTACATCCTGCCAGCTCAACCTACCGAATCTTACCAACTTGTTGTCGATGCGATCGACTATTTAATTGACCTATCTGACTCTACTGATGATATCTTTATTTTCGGCGACTTTAATCTTCCTCAGCTACAGTGGATTCCATCAGACGATCAATCGTTTTTCATCGCTTCAAATGCCAACTCAGCTAAGGAATGTCTCTTCTCAGATCGCTTAACAGACTCAAGTCTATGCCAAGTCAGTGGTGTATCCAACTATATGGGCAGGCAATTGGACCTTATTTTCACAACAGATTTAATTAACTCCTCAGTCACACTTTGTCCCCTATCTCTCTCTACAATCGACAACTACCACCCCCCCTTCTACTTTAATTTTTTTATAACTCTTCTTTCCAGTCCACTCCTCCCACAACTCTCTCATCCTACGACTTTCATAAAGCAAACTTTCACAAAATCAGTGACTATCTTAGCAGATCCCTCTTTAACCTTCACAACGTAAGTGTAAATGATGCCTTATCCATTTTTTATAAAGAAATATTTAATTCTTTTCGCCTTTACGTTACGTTTTCCCGCCTTAAAACATCATCTACTAGTCCTCCCTGGGATAATCGTAAGCTTCGTTCCTTACGAAATCAGAGAAACAAGTTATGGGCTGTTTTCCTGCGTACCAGATCCTTGTCCGACTATTCCAACTATCTTGGTGCTTATCTTCATTTCACCGAACTTTATGATTCCCTTTAAGAGCGTTACCTTAATAATGCGCAAGTCAACCTTATAAATAACCCTAAGTCCTTTTTCCAATTTGTTAACTACAAAAGAAAGTCCGATGGTTACCCTCCTTCCCTCTCTTTCAACAACAAGTCATCAACCGATCCACTCACCATTGCCAACCTATTTGCCAGCTTCTTTAAACAATCCTTCACCAACGACTCCTTTGTACCAGATCCATTCTATATTAGTTACCTACTGAACTTCTCCAATCGCCCACTTCTCTTACACATCTTGGACCCCTCTTATATCGAATATAAATTACACCAACTCAATAACGAATTTACACCCGGTCCAGATGGCCTCCCTGCCATATTTCTTAAAAAATGTTCTTCGTCTCTTTCCCTTGCCCTTTCTGATCTCTTTCGTCTATCCCTTTCACAAGGAGAATTTCCTCAGGTTTGGAAAACCTCCTTTATAACCCCAATCCACAAAAAGGGATCAAAGAACGAAATAACAAACTATCGTCCAATCGCTAAACTCTCCCATATACCCAAACTCCTCGAAAGTATTTTGTATGAAGCTCTAAGCTTCCAATGCAAATCACTTATTTCCCCTAGACAACACGGCTTCCTAAAGGGTAGGTCAACCACCACAAATCTCGTTGAATTCGTATCCTTTGCCATCTCTGCCCTAGAGAACGGCAACGAAGTCGATGTAGTTGCAACCGATTTTAGCAAAGCCTTCGATAAAATCTCTCATCGATTAATACTCTTCAAATTGTCTGCCCTCGGCTTTGAACCCATACTGTTAAAATGGATATCCTCATACCTCGAAAACCGTTTTTACAGTGTTCGCTTTAGGTCAGCCCACCCCGCTCCATTTTTGGCCACCTCTGGAGTTCCTCAAGGTAGCCATCTCGGTCCCCTTCTCTTTATATTAAACATAAATGATCTCAATAGGATCATCAAATACTCGTCCGTCTCCCTTTACGCCGACGATACCAAATTTTTCAAAACCATTTCCTCTCCCCATGACTCCTTAATTCTTCAACAAGATCTTGATTGATTTCGATCCGGTGCCTCTAAAATTGTTTAGAACTGCCAATCCATCACCTTTTCCCATAAGCGGCTCAAATCTCCTCCCCGACTCTACCTTCTCCACAACCAACCTATCTCCTCCGTTGAATCTTTTCGCGACCTCGGCATTTTGAGTGATAGGGAGCTCAACTTCCGTTTGCATATGGATGGGATAATCCTTAAAGCCAACTCTGCACTAGGTTTTGTAAAACGATGGTCCAAAGAATTCATCAACCCATACGTGACCAGGTCCCTCTATATTACCTTTGTTCGTCCCCTGCTAGAGTACGCCAGTCAAGTATGGTCCACATATCATCGCGTTCATATTTTGAGAATCGAAAGCATCCAGCGGCGTTTTCTTCGATTTGCTCTTCGAGGTTTGCCCTGGGACGATCCTTTTACTCTGCTCCCCTATCAAAACCGTCTCAACCTTATTAACCTAAACACCCTTGAGGAACGCAGAGATGCAGCCGACTTTCTCTTCATTCGTCGACTTCTTTCAGGTCAGGTTGAATGCACGTCCCTTCACAATTCTATTTTCCTCAACACTAACCCTCGCCTCTTCTATCTCCCAAACCACCACACCACCTATGGCGCGAACGAACCAATCTCCCGTATGCTACGAAAAATTAAGTCAAACCCTAGCGTCTTTTTAGCCTTACTTCTGAAATGTGTTATTTCCATAATAAGTATAATATAAATGTTCTATTATAAATTCTAACGACTGAATAAAGTTAGTCTCTCTTGTACCACCGATCAAACCGGTTGTTTCATTCAACTCACAAACATAGTAAATACTAGGGAGATCCTACGATAAAAATCATAGTGAGAGCTTATTCCGTTCGCAGGTTAGATAGTTCAGATATAACCGCAATCCAATAAGTGCGATGGGGTGGAGCGGGCAAAAAGCAGATGAACATTTACTACTACTACTTATTTGGATGTAGATTTCGAGGGAGACTCAAACAAAAAGTCTTCAGGTTTCGGCATGTAAGAGAACTCCTCATAACAATCGGCATCATGGCCAAATTCACTACAGAGAATAAGGATGACATAGCCAAATTCAATACATATGCTAAGTGCCTCAGCTATATATGAAACCAAAATTGTGCCAGGAGAGCTTAACGTAGGGCTTGCTCGGAAAACGAAACCTGCATAACACCACCTCCAAAAATGGACTCAGTTTTTTTTTAGAATCTTTAGTAGGTACGAGTATATAGTCGACTTGCATAGAGGGTTTTGACTATTTCCTTATTTATCGGTCGTCGACACCGCAAGAGATCATTAAAACATTTCCGATCGCACTTGCTTCAAACTTTCACCTAGCCCCCATATACAAACTTTATAAAATCAGTGGGAATGTTGTCGATGGCCCATCAGTGAATCTGATTCTGATTTGATTTATCTCAAAGCCCCGCCATAAAAAACCCTAGGTTGACGATGAATGTAGGAAAATACTGGAAATGGCGAAACTACACAAAACGAAAATGATGCTATCATTTTTTTAAACAATCGACTTACACAAACCCACAAACACCTTCTCTGGTTAGCAAAGAGCAAAGCCAGAGAATGTAATTGGAAATTTGTATGGGAGACAACAGGGAAAATACTTGCGAAAAAAAATTAAAATGTAGAAACTAAACATATTGCGACCTTAAACGATATAAACAAAATGTCACTTTAATGTGTGCATTTTGAAAGAGTACAAACAAATCAGAAATTAAGATGATGAAAGAAAACGAATACGGTGAAGCTGTAGCGGGATTAATAAAGAATTTCTATATAGAATGAATTTTTGTTGCATAAGTTTCAACATACGATCAATTATTGGGTCTACAAGTAAGTTTCCAGCGTTTTTTTTTCCAAAATTTGAAGTTTTATTATGAAAACATAGTTACTCGTACAATGCTTTATTCAAAGTATCGTCCATCGGAAGCTACAACTTTCCCCCATCTTTCTGGCAATTTATGAATTCCGGACCAAAAAAATTTCTCGTCTTTCGAGCCCAAGAATGTATCGAGCCAATTTTTCATTTCCTCTACTGAGCTGAAGCGTATTCCCGTAAGAGCGTTCTGCATCGAACGAAACAAGTGGTAGTCAGATGGTGCCAAGTCTGGACTGTAAGGCGGATGAGGCAGAATCTCCCATCCACTATTTTCCAAATAGTTTTTTACCGAAACCGCAACATGTGGCCGAGCGTTGTCGTGATGAAAAATGACGGACTCATGCCTGGTCTCATATTCTGGCCGTTTTTCTTTTAATGCCCGCTTCAAACAAATTAGTTGGGTTCGATATAATGGTCCTTTGATGGTTTCACCACTCGGAAGCAGTTCGTAGTATACGACACCCTTTTGATCCCACCATATGCAGAGCATGACCTTATTCACGTGAATATTTCGTTTCGGCGTCGATTGGGCGGGCTCGCCGGGCTTTGTATACGATTTTCTGCGTTTAGGATTATCATAATAAATCCATTTCTCATCACCAGTGACAATACTTGGGTTCAATTCGTACGCCACCCAATTTCCAACCTTTTGAATGAATCCCAGTGCTTTTAGGCGCAGGGAAACGGTTTGTTGCATGACGCCCAATGATGCCGCAAGTTCTTCTTGAATCTGACACGGATCCTCATCCAGTAAAGCGTCCAATTCCTCGTCTTCAAAACTTTTCGGCTTTCCGGGGCGATCTTTGTCTTCAACTCCAAAATCACCACTTTTGAACCGTTTGAACCACTCGCGGCACGTCGATTCACCACGGCACGTCGATTCACCAAGTTTCCGAAAGCAAACGATAGGCCTCAGCCGCATTTTTTTTCATATTAAACAATAAAAGCAGCGCTTCCCGCAAATGACGTTTATTTGACTGGAAACTTGCCATGATTTTGCTCGATAAAATGTACGACACCGATAGAACTGCTCAAATATAACGCTGCAAAGTTGTTGACAGATACAAAACCTACAAATAAAACACATGGGGTCTGACATTTCTGCCCGGGATCCACTGGTGGCGCCATCTCTGACAAACGCTGGAAACTTACTTGTAGACCCAATATATACTGAAGCCAGCAAAACAAAAACTTCCAAAAAGACACGACAACAGAAACCATGGATCACGAAAGAAGTAATTCAAATGTGCAAGAAGAGGGATGAGCTTTATAGAAGATGGAGAAACAGTCGAAGTTGTATAAATTACGAACAGGAGTATAAACAATTTCGAAATACTGTTAACGCAAACATACAAGCAGTTAAAACTAATTTTTATAAACAGAAATTTATCGAAAATAGAAATGATCCTAGGAAAACATGGAACATAATAAATGATTTATTGGGGAGAAAGAAACTTTCAATAGACGAAGTAGTATGCAACAACTTTTCAATAAAAAATAACGATTTTAATGGCATTGTGGGGAAGTTTGCAGATCAGTTTTCAAAAAATATCCTATCCATTTTACACTTATGTAATATTAAGTCATCTAGCCATGAGAATGTACAGGTGCATCAAAGTACATTTGTAAGGGAAGCTTCAGTAGGAGAAATTTTTCAAATTTTAAGTCGTTTGAACACTAAAAAAGGACCTGGAGCTGACAATATAGGAGCAATAGATCTAAAGTTAAACGGTCCAATACTTTCACCTGTTGTACAAGCAATTATAAATCGAAGTATTTCACAAAGTCACGTGCCACGGTTAATGAAAACAGCTATCGTGCGGCCAATCTACAAGACTGGCGCTAAAAATAATGTAGAAAACTCTCGGCCTATTGCTATTCTATATGCTGTTGAAAAGTGTTTGGAGGACGATATGGTCAATAGGCTCAATGATTTCTTAGAAAAACATCAAATTATTCATCCAAACCGATATGGGTACCAAAGAAACAAAAGCACGGACACACTATTAGGAGAGTTTGCGAACACAATCAATGCAGGAATAAATAAATAAAAACCTCAACATACTGGTACTTTATATTGACTTCAGCAAGGCTTTTGACACATTATCACATGAGAAAATCATAGAGAGTCTCGGCGAATATCTCGGCAACGGAAATAAGCCAAGAAAAATCCAGCTTGTACGGAGTTCCTCAAGGATCCAAACTTGGTCCAATCTTATACATTATTTTTACAAATGAACTGTTACGGGTTTTCAAAAATAGTACTACGTATGCATTTGAGGACGATATAGCCGTCGTTGTCAAACATAGAGATCTTAACACGGCCATTAAAAATCTACCGAGTGAGTTTGATGTCGTTTCGAAGTGGTGTCATGATAATGGACTCATAATCAACACGAAAAAAACGAAAATTATGCACATTCGCACACCATTTAAGCGGAGCGGAGAAATTAAAATTGTTCACCGAAACGAAAATTGCCCTTTGTCGGTAGGAAGCCAGGAGATTAAAGTTGTACAGCGGACGAAATATCTAGGAATAACAATTGACGAACACTTACTTTGGAGTGACCACATTAATGCACTGCGTCTACAACTTAAGAGTGCGATGGTATATCTGAAAAAACTTTGCAATTATAATGTGGTGAAGCAGGTGTATTACTCGCTCGCAGAGTCGCGCATTAGATACGGTATCCTGGCTTGGGGGACTGCGGCAATAACCCATACAGATAAAATTTCATCCTTACAACATCGTTTAATAAAAAATTTCAGAGGATTTAACTCATCTTTAAACGCACTGAATGTTCGCTTGTAATATATATAAACGACCAACGACTTTAAGACCTGTCCAGCACAATCAAAACACATGAAGACGAGCCCAAGGAATGTTAGAGATACCAAAGACTTACAATGTATATGGTACAAGAGAACTGCGTTATATAGTGCCTAAAACGGTTAATACAATACCGCAAAATATAAAAGAACTTCAAAATTATAAAAAAAGAAAAAAAACTTATAAAACAATTACTGCTTGATTTATACCTAGCTTGTTGATACACTTTCGTTTATTATTTTTATTATTTTTTTTTCTCTTTCTTTAAATATTATACCTATTAATTTCTTTTTTGATAAACTTGTTCTAATTGAATTTTGAAAGCTTACTGTTAAATTATGTATTATTGAATATATCCACCTGCCGATAAGCACGGTGCTTTGCTGGTAAAATGAATTATGTAAGAAATACTGTATATAAATAAAATAAAAAAAAAAATATGGTATATGCAGCCAAATAAAAAGCATGTAAGGCTGCTCTCTATCAAATGACGAGAGTTGCTCTTGAGCTCTATGAGCAAAATCGAAGTGAAAAGCATCGGCTTATCGCAAAGAAAAAGAAAAAAGAGGCACCCGATCGAGGAAATGGAGATAGTTTCGAAAGTCTACAAAGCCAGGATGGAAGCCTATAATGACGAACTTGGGCAACTAGTAGTATAGCCGCATTCGGTGATGAGAATATCGAAAGACTATTGTACTTCTGTGCACTGTATAACTTTGATGATAGTCAAGCAGAATAAACCGGACGAAGACGACAGAGATTCCGTTCCCCTGACCTGCATGAAGCTTATGTAGCAAAGGAAGCTAAAACCTAATAAAATTTCGGGCGCGGACGAACTGCGTATTGAGCCATTCAGAGCATCTGGAAACGACCTGGTTCGGAACCTACCCCAGCTTATAGAAAGCATACCCCAAGTATCAACATACGAGTAGTTTCGTGTATCCACAACAAAGGACACCGTTATGACTGCGAAAATTATTGGTAAATAAGTCTCGTCTATAAGCTATTTACTGCTGAACAATGTGAGCGTCTGAAACCATTCATGAACAATCTGGTTGGTGCGGTAGCAGGCCCGGAAAGCCCACCGTCGATCAATCTCCAATCTTGGAGAAGAATCAAGAATTTCAGATTGACAATCACCATCGGGCATTTCAATGTAGAGAAAGCTTTTAAACAAGGCGACGCGCTGTCTAATAACTTTTCTATTAGCGCCTTAGAAAGAACCGTGCAAAACTGGCCAAAAAGAGAGGCACGATCCACACAATTACGTGCGTATTGCTTGGTCGAACATACTGAGTCGTCAATGAAGCTGTAGTGAGTATCGAGTCGGTCTGATGGTAAGCAAAGTACATACTGTCATTAGAAAGGACGTACACTACGGATATATTGGCCAGAACGTCCCCATTTGCAGTTATAATTTCGAGGTAGTTAAGGACTTTACCTACCTCGGCTCAGTAATTGGAAACAGCGACGCCAATCAGCGCAGAGGTCAGACGCAAAATTACTCTTGTCAATCGCTGCGTCGTTAGGCTCATGAAGCCATTGAGCAACAGTGACGTCTCTGCTAAGGCCAATCTGGCAAATCATCCTGATCCTGGTCTATGGTGCGGAGACCTGGACCAAAATGCAGGAAATAGCATTTATACGTTTAGAGAAAAACATACTGCGAGTGATTTACGGTCCTATTAGTATTGACGAGGAATGGACTAGGAGCTTCTCCTTATTTTTATGAAGGGAAGATACCAACAGCACTCTTTGGTGTAAAGGAAACCAAAGTTGAGAAGAGAGTACTTCTTTCTTACGGTTGGGTAAGAAGGATGGTGGCACTTCAACTTGTTTTTCTGCAATGTTCCGACAACAGTAAGATTATACTGTTTTAGCATTGTTTCGACCAACTGAATTAATGTGAACCAGTTGTCCTTGGTTAAATTTCTTCCCGTACCATAACCCTTTCGAACTAACTGTAGCGGAATGGGGTCATTTGATGTTCTCAATATGAAGAATCCCAAATACATTACAATTATCATGCCGTACTTATCTGGCTTTGATGGAATATAAATTTTGAATGGACAATCACCTCTGAATCCCAAAAGCTGCTCATCAATCGTACAATACTCTGACTGCGCTACAGCCGAAGAGAAGGGGCTTGAGTCTGGGAACGAATATGAAAAGCAGAGAGTACTGCCGTCAGCATAGGAATATATTGGATTAGAAGTAGCAGACAAGAGATCGTTGATGAAAATTAAAAAGAGTGTCGGAGACAGAATGAAGCCCTGGGGCACACCAGCATTTATTTTGCGAATATCAGACTTGAAACCGTCCAAGACAACTTGAATTGAACGTTCCGAAAGGTAATTTCAAATCCATTGAAGAAGGGAGTCATCGATCCCAAAAGCACGCATTTTCGATAAAAGAGCCTGATGCCAAACTCTGTCAAACCTTAGAAATATCAAGTGCAACTATCTTGCTTTCACCAGATTGAAGCACGCTTTGGTTCCACTTTTCGGTGAGACATGCCATCAAATCACCAGTGGATCTGTTGCTACGAAAACCGTACTGCCGGTCGTTAAGAAGTTTTCGTGGTTCGAGATATTTCATTAGCTGACGGCTTATCAGCGTTATCATGACCTTGGAAAGAAGGGTCGTAAGTGTAATGGGTCTGTAGGAGGAGAGGGAAGAAGATTCGTCTTTTTTAGGGACAGGCTGGACAAATGCTGTATTCCATCTGCTCGGAAAGAGTCCTAAAGACTAGAATTGATGAAAAAGCTTACGCAATGGTTTTGCCAGCGAAGAAGAACACTTCTTCAGGGGATATACCATCTGGACCAGCGGATTTATGTATGTTGATATCTTTAAGTACTCTTGCTACTACACGAGTGCGAAAGTGGATTCGTCCCATTAAATATTCGACGCACTCAAGTGTAGGTGGAGACAAAGCACAATCTGGGAGTGTTGAGCTAGCCGCAAAGTGTGCAGCAAGCAGATTGGCCTTGTCCAAAAAGCTGACAGCTAGAATATTAATGTCATACTCCTTGTGAGAGTAGATTTTCCACTTTTCAGTGTCGATTCCAGGGTTCTGGGTATGGAGACGCATCAGTTACCACGGAGCTCAGCAGATGGCGCGCGTCAATTTCGTTGGCATTGATTGGAATTAGTCTTTAACAAAAGTGAGGCCTACTAATGAGTCCTATTTTAATCTAAACTAAAATCAATTGCTCTTCATTGAATCAACTAACGAGTATGATTAAATTATTTTATTTGAAAGCAGGATACTTACTCGTAACATTAACTCAAGGGAAGATTAGCTTAACTAGCTAAACTGTAATAGAAACTATTACAACTTATAACCACTGTTCCAATTAAAGGCAGCCTTCGCGTCCGAAGACCGAATTACAATTTGTACATGAAGATTTTGCCCCAATCAAGCTTATAGGGTTTGAATTGTTGGACAAATACAAAGGGTATATGTCAACTTGTGGCCTAGTCGCGATATCACTTCATGTGACCCCATGGTGGGCAATGGTAATCACTGGCCCCCTAACAATTTCAACAACGACAATTCGAATGTACAACCCCATTTAATAGCATAAAGCTATTAACGGTTTTTAACGCCCTCATTAAGCAGCCTAATGGCTTTGCACATGCCGCAGCTGCATACAACTTCCACGGCCAAAACATCGTTGACATAAATTCACGTACAAAAGCGAAATACCTCCGAACCATATACTCGTATTTGTATTTTCCGAATACCAAATTATGTTGCGCATTTGGCAGCAGCTAATGAAAATTTCTCAACTCGAAACTCTTCATTAGACTGAGCTGCAAAATTTCCATACAAAACCACACAAATCCAATCCAACATTTAATGCCACAGATACAGTACAGTCGGGTTCTACTGCATCCGCAATCTTGCATGATTCCCAGGGCTGTTTCCAAACTCTCATCTCGTAGTTCCCAGCTCTCAGCTCCCAGAAACCCTGTGACCACGTCATGAGTATGCTAATTGAAGTTTAAATTAATTTGGAACGTTCCCCTGGCTCCTATAATTATTCTCTCCAACTAAAACGGCCATAAAGCAGATTCCTCCCTGCATCCCTGCATCACTGCATCACTGCAGCGCTAAAACGCCCATCTATAGCTGACTCGCAGATTCACCAGGGTTTAGGGTTATTTAATTTTTTTTTTTTGTTTCTCCTGGAAACTATCCATAGAAATTTGCGGAACTTTTGTCTCCATTAGCCCGGCAGTGGAGTAGTGGAAAACAAATGAACGGAAACAAAAACATGAAATAATTTAATTCTCTCCTTTCACAGTTAAATGGTTTCCATTGGAGATTATGTCGGCACCAAGATTGGAGCCGGAATGTGTTTTTATTTTATGTCACCGACCAGCCTGGCCCTGCGAGGAATGCAGAAATTTTTCTTCAAGTCAACCTACCCCCACAGTCTCAGTTGAACTTCGACAAGAGTTAATTAAACGAAAAGTCCCCAGTTCCTCATCTGTCCTGGTCTTGGCCTTAGCTCTAGTTTAGTCCTATTCGAAAGGAACACTAAATAAAGGATTTCGGCAGCCACAAAACGATAAAGTTTCTTTTCTGCGGACGGGTGGTTGCGTGCTTGTAGGTTGGAAATTGGAGCTTGGAAGGGTGTTAAATGGACAGACAATTGGATTAGAATTAGCTGAGGCTAGTTTGTGGCCATGGCACTGGCCTAAGGAATATGAGAAAACAACCACTAAATTGAGTTACGTAGAAGTTCAGTTGGTAATTTTATTATGGAGAAAGTTATGTGGCACTTTATGGGATTGGATTGAATGGAAGTTTATCGATTAAGTTGTACGGTCACAGTTGCGGGCAAGATTTTAAACTTAACAAAAGTGTCAATAGAAGATTTTTACTCTTCTCGCTGCATGATGAAAAATCCTAAAATGAAAGCAGAGAGTCATTTGATCTAAGCCACGCAAGTGATGCGTTCTCACGAGGCAGTCTAATAGAGCATAGTTCTATATAAAAAGATTAAAAAACCAATTTGGTTTTTTAAACAATACTTCCTTTATTGATTACAAGTTTTATTTGCGAAGGTTTTGATGTAGTTAGCTGCCGATGCTAAAGCGAATTCAAGACTAACTGCATGTTTTTAAATATACTCAAGCTCCAACTCCATCTCCTCACGAGAGCTGCGGTAATCTTTAGTTGTTCGCAACACTTGATCTTTGGTTGCTAAAAACCAGATGTTGCGACGAATAATTATGTTGCACGGGGGTTTCTCTAGGGTCATATTTATTATGTGACACCTCCCCTACTAAGAATTTTTGGTCTCCAAAAAGTGTATTAATTTAATTTTATACATTAATAAACATAATTTCCTTGAAATTTTACGTTAACAAAAAGTAATCTCATCATTATTGAAATATTTTTTTATGTTTTTACAATTTTACAATTATCAAAAAAAATAAAAAAAAAATCATTCTTTGTATTTCTTTAACAAAATTAATAACAAAAATCATTTCATTACAATATTACAAAACAATGCGAGAGAACAAAGTCGTTAGAATAGCGAATACTTTACTACATTTACCAATTTTCACAATAGTATAATTTATTTTATTTTACATAGCAAAGGAAGAAATTCGTTGGAATAGCGATAGTTTGTTTTTTTACAATTTTCACATATTGGGTCTACAAGTAAGTTTCCAGCGTTTTTTTTCCAAAATTTGAAGTTTTATTATGAAAACATAGTTACAATGCTTTATTCAAAGTATCGTCCATCGGAAGTTACAACTTTCCCCCATCTTTCTGGCAATTTATGAATTCCGGACCAAAAAAATTTCTCGTCTTTCGAGCCCAAGAACGTATCGAGCCAATTTTTGATTTCCTCTACTGAGCTGAAGCGTATTCCCGTAAGAGCATTCTGCATCGAACGAAACAAGTGGTAGTCAGATGGTGCCAAGTCTGGACTGTAAGGCGGGTGAGGCAGAATTTCCCATCCACTATTTTGCAAATAGTTTTTCACCGAAACCGCAACATGTGGCCGAGCGTTGTCGTGATGAAAAATGACGGGACTCATGCCTGGCCTCATATTCTGGCCGTTTTTCTTTTAATGCCCGCTTCAAACGAATTAGTTGGGTTCGATATAATGGTCCTTTGATGGTTTCACCACTCGGAAGCAGTTCGTAGTATACGACACCCTTTTGATCCCACCATATGCAGAGCATGACGTGAATATTTCGTTTCGGCGTCGATTGGGCGGGCTCACCGGGCTTTGTATACGATTTTCTGCGTTTAGGATTATCATAATAAATCCATTTCTCATCACCAGTGACAGTGATTTATTTTTATACCGCTGCAGTAACATTTGGGACATGCAAAATCCCCGTTCGACGTCTCTTGGCTTCAATTTGTACGGCACCCAGTTTCCAACCTTTTGAATGAATCCCAGTGCTTTTAGGCGCAGGGAAACGGCTTGTTGCGTGACGCCCAATGATGCAGCAAGTTCTCCTTGAATCTGACACGGATCTTCATCCAGTAAAGCGTCCAATTCCTCGTCTTCAAAACTTTTCGGCTTTCCGGGGCGATTTTTGTCTTCAACTCCAAAATCACCACTTTTGAACCATTTGAACCACTCGCGGCACGTCGATTCACCAATACATTCCGCCCCATAAGTTTCCGAAAGCAAACGATAGGCCTCAGCCGCATTTTTTTTCATATTAAACAATAAAAGCAGCGCTTCCCGCAAATGACGTTTATTTGACTGGAAACTTGCCATGATTTTGCTCGATAAAATGTACGACACCGATAGAACTGCTCAAATATAACGCTGCAAAGTTGTTGACAGATACAAAACCTACAAATAAAACACATGGGGTCTGACATTTCTGCCCGGGATCCACTGGTGGCGCCATCTCTGACAAACGCTGGAAACTTACTTGTAGACCCAATACATAGTATTATTTCCTTCCTCTTTGACGGGTATCTGACTACTTCTTTGTTTTAATGGTGGTATCTGACTGTCATCCACTTTTTGACGATAATTCGAAAGTGTTGGCAGTTTTTTAGAATCTAATCTAGATCGAACTTAAAGCCTTCAAGAAAAGAAAACTACCCTCGCCCTTACAACTCTAGCATTCCGAACCCTGAATACTACCATTAAAACCATACAAATGCACCGGCTCAAAGTCAACAAAAACTTCTCGGGATGCACTCATCCTGATCTTTTCATCTGTCAAGACAATGATAAACAAATGCTGGGATAAAGCTTGAAAAAGGAAAAAGGATCACAGGAAGGACTGGTAAATGAAATTATTTTTGGTATTTATACCTTTGTTTTAGCTGTTTTTTATAGTATTTTGTATTTCTTTATGTCGTCTTGTCTATTACGTAGTTACCGTCCGTTGTGAACCTTCTTAGTCTTCTGTATTTCGGTTTACTCTTAACGACCGTCCTATTCTGAACTATGTTCATGCATTGATTCAAGCTAGAGTCCTTCTTCAAGTTTATACTGCGTATTTTAGCTTATTTATGTTTTTTTTAAATTTATCGGCTAATGAATCAATTTCCTCCTTACTTAAGTTTTTCCGAATAAAATCCATTGGCTTTGATCTGGTAGTTGAAGAATAGTGTCATTATAAATGTTAACGATTTTGAACAATTTGTCCTCTAACTCCGAGTTGTCGTTGTCTGCATTCCTAATTCTTAAATGTTCATTCAACGTCCCGTGCAATATTTCGGTATTGCCAGTTTTATGCGAAGCTGTTGTTTTGTGAAACAAAATACCATTCTCTTTCAGAAATTCCTCAACTGCAGAATGTACTATACAAGTATCTCCATCGGAGACAATTTTATTTGGCTTTCCTAAGAACTGAACTCTCTGCTTTATTGCACCTAAGATAGCTATCCAATTTCTATTTTCTAATTTATGAATTGTTGCATATTTTGAAAACTTGTCGATGGTGGAAAGATACATTTTATTTCTTTCAGGGAACCAGATGTTTATGTGTATTATGTCGTTAAAGTGTTTAGGTGATTCTGTTATTTGCAGTGGAATTTGGAGTGGTTGTCGGTCATGTTTCGCTAAATTACAAATGTCACAGTTGTTAACGAATTTTTGTATCTCTATGTTTAAGTTTGGATAAAAATATAGGGTTTTTAACTCCGAAAACATTTCATTTATTCCCCTATGGTTTTTGTTTATGTGCTCATTCTTAATTATAGTTAACATTTGGTTTTTATCGACAATGTCCTGAAGTCTACTACTGGATTTAATAAGTTTTAGTTTGAAGTTCATAGAAAAGTATTGGACATACAAGTCCTGAAATTTAATAAACAATGATAAATCTTCGCAGTGTATACACATAAGTCCTTTATCGAGTAATAAATTTTTCATTATACCCAGTAAGTCACTGCTACTTTTGCTTAACCGATCGTGATTCTGAATTTTTTTTATGGATAATTTTCAAAGTAATTTTTTCCCTTGTGTCATATGACAGATATATTTGATTTTTATATAAATTTACAGGCTTTTCGGTAAGATATATGTATCCGATCTCATTCTCCATAGCGCTGTGGACGGTAGCACCGGTGGAGGAAATAGCACTGCTAGCTTGACTGGTACCTGCAGGCGCAGATATGACTTCATCGTCATTACCGCAACTATTGTTCAAAGCAGTTTCATTGCTGAAAAGGTCTGTTAAATTAACTTCATCGTTAATATCCGAGACTTTTTCTTTATTGTCCTGCTCAATTACCTACTAAGTCCATCGGCTACACAGTTTTCTTTTCCCTTTATATACTCGACTTCAAAATCATACTCGTTAAGGGCAATTTTCCATCGCTGTAATTTCATATTTGGTTCTTTTATTCCGTTCGACCATACAAGGGGCTTATGATCAGTTCGAACTGTGAACTTCCTTCCGTATAAATATGTCCTAAAATATTTAACTGACCAGACAACTGCCAGGAGTTCCTTCTCTATAGCCGAATAGTTGCGCTTATGATTATTGAGCGTGCGCGAAGCGTAACATATTGGATGGTTACCCTGGCTAAGGACAGCCCCTATTGCATAGTTGGATGCGTCGGTAGTCAGGACAAAAGTTCTGTTAAAGTCAGGGGTTATTAAAATAGGTTGGAAGCTTTGATATATTGAGGATATGACATATTTATTTTTTCCGATTTCTTTAAATACCTTATCATGGGATATGCTACCTTAGCATAATCCTTTATAAATTTACGGTAGTAACCGGTTATCCCTAAAAATTGTTTAATCCCCTTTATGGTACTTGGTAATCGCATAGATGTTATCGATTTTACTTTATTTTCGTCTGGCTTAATTCCGTTATTTACAATAGTGTGCCCTAAGTAATTTGTAGATAAACTACGAGTAGCAAAACAACACTTATTTACTTGTATCTTTAGGTTATGTTCCTTTAATATTTGAAAAATTTTCTTTAGAAAATCTAAATGTTCATCGAAACTAGTGGAAAATATAAGGATATCATCCAAGTATACGACGCATATTTTATTTATGAATTCCTGTAAAATATTGTTCATTAATCTTTGGAACGTCGCAGGGGCATTTTTTTTTAGCCCAAACGGCATTCTGAGAAATTCGTAATGACCATTTCGTGTTGAAAAGGCTGTTTTTGGCCTATCGCGAGATTCGACTTCGATCTGGTGAAAGCCTTTAACGAGGTCTATAGTCGAGAAGTAATTGCATTTACCGAGTTTATCGAACAGATCATCGATGTTGGGCATCGGAAACCTATCCTCGATTGTCTGCTCGTTTAACTTTCGATAGTCCACTACAATTCGCCATTGTTTTATTCCGTTTTTATCCGTTTTTATCCGCTATTATTTTTTGATGCAATATCTCGCGAATTTGCCTATCAACTTCTTGTCTGTGTACTTCCGGGTATCGATAAAGCTTACTATAGATCGGAACCTTATTTTTAGTGTTAATTTGGTGCCTAATTTCGCTAGTGAATGTTAGAAAATCACCATCTTTATAAAAAATAGATTTGAAAAGGTGCAACAGGGATCTTAATTTAGATACATCATTATTTGTCAGATGGGTTGCAAAAGCTTTATCCATTATCTCGTTTTCGAATACCTCACTACAAAAAACTTCCTCACGAAGATGGTGTTGGAGAGAGAGCTGCGGTAATCTTTAGTTGTTCGCAATACTTGATCTTTGGTTGCTAAAGACCAGATGTTGTGACGAATAATTTTGTTGCACGGGGGTTTCTCTAGGGTCATATTTATTATGTGACAATATGTTTATAGTTCAAGCGACTGTAGGTATTAAGGTTATCCTGAAGTAAAAACAAATATCACTCGACTTGAATCTTTCTCACGCTTTCCTCCCTGATACTAAACTGTTGCAACGGTTACACTTTAAAAAGAAAGCGACCGGAAGTGATCTTAACGCAGTCGAGAACCATCTTGAGGCATGACTCAGACATTCTGTCGGAGTACGAATTCCTCACATATAAACTTTCTTTGGAAGACTCAATGGTGAGACCCCTTTGGGTGTAACGAAGAACTTTCTGATAGGAGAACCTTATCAGGTTGATATTGAGTAGAGTATGAGGATCAAGACCAGCACCAATTTGTGGTGGTGTTGTCAGAATTCGTGAGAGTCCTGAATTTGATGTCTCTGTCGGGGCCAAAGTAGTGATAAGTGTTGCCCAAACGGCTACGTGGTCTTGGTAACATTTTTGGCTATGCACTATGTTCACCACTTCTGGGCAGTAGAATGAAACTGATCATCCGGATGCGGTACTCGTATTTTTATTTGTTTAGATACCCTGGATAAGCTTTGTACATTTTGCCTAGAAAGGGAACAAATTTCATCCGCATTGGATGGTCGATCTGGTGGTGAAACCTAAATGTCAGCATGCCTTTGAGGAATAAACAGTATAAAAAGCTTCCTTCTACATGTGCTGCACTTTCTTATTCTTGGTATGTACGTCCTATCTTCACCTCTCGATCTCACTCATTTCCATATTCCCATAGAGCTCTATTAAAGTATTCCCGCCCCACGAAAACTGCTCAACTTCATGGACCCCCTCCGACTCGAAAAGTTGAAAGAGGGAAACCATACAGCATTCTACGTTGAAAGGGCTCCTCAACACGCTGATGTTAGTTGGGTGCGGAATTTCTTTCACCGAAATTATGCTATCACCATTAGCGAGTGCGAGATGATTTCCCCTGCTGACTCCAATAGTTCCTGCAGCTTCAAAATCAGCATCCCAACCAAATATTCATGGTTATTCCCCACTTCCCCTGGTAAGGCCACTAAACCTGAGTAGATAAGTATCACCAAATGCTCTGAGGAACGAGAAAACCCACGTGTGGACTACAACCAAAATTTTAAAAATAAACGTAACGATAAGCTTAAAAAAAGACCGCTCCCAAACCCCCTTCCAACTAAAAAGCACGCTAATAAAAAACGAAGCTCTAATCCCGATCCCAACTGGAGCTTCAAAACGAATTTGTTCCCCGATTTTAGTCCCCCCTCCTCACTTATCCGACACAAAGCCCTTACACACCAATCCTCTAATCCGCTAATTTCCAATGTTCCACCCAAGCCCCCGCGCCAACGCGTCTCTTTCAACTTAACCCCAACCACCCATATTATCCCTTCTCAATCTTCTACGCCACCGATCCCAGCAAACAACTCATTTCCTAACTTCGACCTACAAACTGGAGCTAAGTACCCTAATTTTATTAACTCCCATACCCTAAACCCAACATCTCATCCGGCGCCCAACTCCATATCCAACCACGAATCTCCATCTCCCTCCTCCACTGCCCCTATTCTTGATCCTCTTTTTCCCCCCACAGTTAAACTAACCCAGCAAACCAATGGAACTACAGAAAGTCGCTATGCACTCTCTAGGCTTAGAGAGAGAAAGATATATGAAAACATTCGTCTCTTTCTCGCCTATCTACATGACAAATCGGACTCGGTCTGCTACGAAGGGAAGACCAAAACCAGCGTCATGGTATCCATCCAGCAGGAAGGCCTCCCTACCGACCCTATCAGTCTCAGGAACCTTTATGTCAGGTACCACGAGATTTTTAGCATGTCCCCTCAGAAAGTAGCAGACGACCTTGCTGCTTTCGGCCACTACGTTCACTCTAAACGAGTCTCACACCTACAGCGAAGCCGAGCTGACCACGATAAATTTTTTCGTCCATAACGTGCCTTCCTCGTCAGCACTTAAACCATCCCGCCATACATCTCCACCCCACAACATCCCTCTTACATTTTACTACCAGAATGTAAGAGGTCTTCGCTCTAAAACCAATGCTGTCCTACGTTAATCGCATTCTCTTCCCTTTGATATTTACGCCTTGACTAAAACCAATTTGATTCCCGACATAGAGAACCAGGAATTGTTCTCCCCTACTTTTAATGTTTTTCGCGACGACGACTCTACCCGCCCACATGATGATTCCCCCTGTCGAGCCGTCCTACTGGCGATCCACAACAGCCTTAACTCTTCTCTCATTACCATCTCTTCATCCTCTAAAGTCGACTTTGTCGCTATAAAAATATCACTCCCCTTCAAGTCCCTTTACGTTTTATGTTGCTACATCCTGCCAGCTCAACCTACCGAATCTTACCAACTTGTTGTCGATGCGATCGACTATTTAATTAACCTGTCTGACTCTACTGACGATATCTTTGTTCTCGGCGACTTTAATCTTCCTCAGCTACAGTGGATTCCATCAGACGATCAATCGTTCTTCATCGCTTCAAATGCCAACTCAGCTAAGGAATGTCTCTTCTTTGATCGCTTAACAGACTCAAGTCTATGCCAAGTCAGTGGGCAGGCAATTGGACCTTATTTTCACAACAGATTCAATTAACTCCTCAGTCTCACTTTGTCCCCTATCTCTCTCTACAATCAACAACTACCACCCCCCCCCCCCCCCTTCTACTTTCATTTTTTCATAACTCTTCTTTCCAGTCCACTCCTCCCACAACTTTCTCATCCTACGACTTTCACAAAGCAAACTTTCACAAAATCAGTGACTATCTTAGCAGATCCCCCTTTAACTTTCACAACCTAAGCGTAAATGATGCCTTATCCATTTTTTATAAAGAAATATTTAATTCTTTCAGCCTTTACGTTCCGTTTTCCCGCCTTAAAACATCATCTACTAGTCCTCCCTGGTATAATCGCAAGCTTCGTTCCTTACGAAATCAGAGAAACAAGTTATGGGCTGTTTTCCTGCGTACCAGATCCTTGTCCGACTATTCCAACTATCTTGGTGCTGATCTTCATTTCACCGAACTTTACGATTCCCTTTACCAGCGTTACCTTAATAACGCGCAAGTCAATCTTAAAATGACCCTAATTTACCAATTTGTTAACTACAAAAGAAAGTCCGATGGTTACCCTCCTTCCCTCTCTTTCAACAAAAAGTCATCAACCGATCCACTCACCATTGCCAACCTATTTGCCAGCTTCTTTAAACAATCCTTCACCAATGACTCCTTTGTACCAGATCCATCCTATTTTCGTTACCTACTGAACTTCTCCAACGGCCCACTTCTCTCTCACATCTTGGACCCCTCCTATATCGAATATAAATTACACCAACTCAATGATGAATTTACACCCGGTCCAGATGGCCCTCCCTGCCATATTTCTTAACAAATGTTCTTGGTCTCTTTCCCTTGCCGTTTCTGATCTCTTTCGTCTATCCCTTTCACGAGGAGAATTTTCCTCAGGTTTGGAAAACCTCCCTTATAACCCCGATCCACGAAAACGGATCAAAGAACGAAATAACAAACTATCGTCCAATCGCTAAACTCTCCCATATACCCAAACTCCTCGAAAGTATTTTGTATGAAGCTCTAAGCTTCCAATGCAAATCACTTATTTCCCCTAGACAACATGGCTTCCTATAGGGTAGGTCAACCACCACAAATCTCGTTGAATTCGTATCCTTTGCCATCTCTGCCCTAGAGAACGGCAACGAAGTCGATGTAGTTGCAACCGATTTTAGCAAAGCCTTCGATAAAATCTCTCATCGATTAATACTCTTCAAATTGTCTGCCCTCGGCTTTGAACCCATACTGTTAACATGGATATCCTCTTACCACGAAAACCATTTTTACAGTGTTCGTTTTAGGTCAGCCCACCTCGCTCCATTTTTGGCCACCTCTGGAGTTCCTCAAGGCAGCCATCTCGGTCCCCTTCTCTTTATATTAACCATAAATGATCTCGATAGGATCATCAAACACTCGTCCGTCTCCCTTTACGCCGACGATACCAAATTTTTCAAAACCATTTCCTCTCCCCATGACTCCTTCCTTCTTCAACAAGACCTTGATAGTTTTTCGATCTGGTGCCTCAAAAATTGTTTGGAACTTAATATCACCAAATGCCAATCCATCACCTTTTCACATAAGCGGCACAAATCTCCTCCCCGACTCTACCTTCTCCACAACCAACCTATCTCCTCCCTTGAATCTCTTTGCGACCTCGGCATTTTGTGTGGTAGGGAGCTCAACTTCCGTTTGCATATGGATGGGATAATCCTTAAAGCCAACTCTGCACTAGGTTTTGTAAAACGATGGTCCAAAGAATTCACCAACCCATACGTGACCAGGTCCTATATTACCTTTGTTCGTCCCCTCCTAGAGTACGCCAGTCAAGTATGGTCCCCATATCATCGGGTTCATATCTCGAGAATCGAAAGCATCCAGCGCCGTTTTCTTCGATTCGCTCTTCGAGGTTTGCCCTGGGATGATTCTTTTACTCTGCCCCCCTATCAAAACCGTCTCAACCTTATTAACCTAAACACCCTTGAGGAACGCAGAGATGCAGCCGACTTTCTCTTCAATCATCGACTTCTTTCAGGTCAGGTTGAATGCACGTCCCTTCACAATTCTATTTTCCTCAACACTAACCCTCGTAATCTACGTACCCCTCGTCTCTTCTATCTCCCAACCCACCACACCACCTATGGCGCGAACGAACCAATCTCCCGCATGCTACGAAAAATTAATTCAAACCCTAGCGTCTTTGACTTCTACCGCACCACTTCCTACCTCAAATCGGTTCTCCTTCACCACAATAACCAACCTTAGTTTTAAATTTTAGTTTAAGTTTAATTTTAAGTTATAGCTTGTATTAAGCCGAATAAATGGGGGCTTTCGCCCCCACCAAAAAAATATTAAATCAAAATTAGAAAGAGTTTCGCGGAAGTTGCGAGATTTGTTGCTTTGCCTTTTATCAGTCAGCTATGCATCAGTATTCATCGCATGAAGTTTGCCGAGAAATCTTCAGACCGTTCTCCAACAAAGTTTCGCTTTCACTCACAATCTTCTTACTTAGATGACACTTTAGTCAGGAGTGAACCAGCGAATTAGCTAACATGCCACTTAAGATTATTATTATTATTATTAGCACGGGAACGATACAAATTAATTTGTAGGGTCCGGGATTTAACGCCGGGGTACTATGCCCATGTGGCGCGTTTTTTCAACAGCACGCGGAGTACTGAGTTCCCATGTGGTCAGCCACCTACGTACTTACCGCGCCCAAAACTGCTTGATTTCGGTGATATAGCGGGAACCGTTCAACGTTCCGCGTCCTTCGCCCATTTTACGGTCGCCATAATCGTCCTACCGAGAAGACTATTCGCAGTGTGGTGGATACATTTGAGTCCATTGGTTCAGTAAACGATAAACTAACACCCGCACGCCGACGAAACGCAAGATCTGCCGAAAACAATGCCGCTGTACGTGAGGGCGTCGAGGAGAATCCGAGGCAGACGATTTCGCGTCGTTCACAAGAACTCGGTTTTTCGCAGACCACAACTTGGTGAATTTTGCGTCGTGACTTGGGTGCGCACCCGCACAAAATACAACTGGTCCAGGAGCTGAAGGTAAACGACCATAGACAACGGCGTGTGTTCTCTGAATGGGCTCTGGAGCAGTTGGAGACTGACGCTAATTTTCCTCGAAACATCATCTTTAGCGATGAGGCTCATTTCTGGTACGTCAACAAACAGAATTGTCGAATTTGGGACGATACCAATCCACATGAAATCCAAGAGCGTCCAATGCATCACGAAAAAGTCACTGTTTGGTGTGGATTTTGAGCTGGTGGCGTCATCGGTCCATATTTCTATGAGATCGACGTTGGCCAGGCCATCACAGTCAACGGCGAGAGCTATAGGTCGATGATTACCAACTTCTTTTGGCCTGAATTGGATGACATGGGCACGTGATTTCAACAGAACGGCGCTAGGTGCCACATAGCTAACGCTACATTGGTAATTCTGCACGAGCGATTCGAGGGCATGCTCATCTCACGTGGAGGTGATGTGGACTGGCCACCGAGATCGTGTGATTTGACCCCGTTAAACTTTTTCTTGTGCGGTTTTCTGAAGTCGCAGTCTTGCCTGATTTATGCGCCAGAGTCATGGAAAATTGGACATTTCGGATGCGAGCCACTCAGAGAAGCCGCCGCGGACATTTGAGCGATGATATATTACATACATAATGACATCGATAGGCCTTATTTAAATTTAAAGATAGGAAGCGCTTAATGAAAGACCCTTTACCTCTTTCGAAGTGAAACGAAGCGAATTCTTTGAAACTGTCTTGTTCAACCAGCGAAATGCTAGGAGTGTCGGGGTTTTTTTTCGGCAACCTTGGTGTACAAAAGTCACCCGATTTATTGCATCATTTATGTCATTGAAAAAGGCTTCTAAGCAGGGTGAATTCGATCAAAGTCAGCAGAGAAACAAGTTGTTCTATTGTTAGTGATTAACTTACACAGCATGTTAAAGAAAAGTTTCCAAGTCCTTTTAAATGACTACATAGGATACTTGGAAGGAAGCTACCAAATTAAGCTAAGACGAGGATGTAAGCCCTACGCTATTCATGCAGCACGAAGGGTTCCAATTCCATTGCTGGAGAAATTAAAGCGTAGACTCGACAAAATGGTTCAATTGAAGGGAAAAACTCCACTTCTGAGGGTGTAGAAAAATGCCGAGCACGAGCACGCCAAACCACTTGATGGCCGGGGAGCAGCAAAGAAATTGAAGATTTTCTCCAGAATTGCGACATACGAGTATCCAACGCTTATGGAATATTGTGTCCACAGTCCAGCAAAAGTGTTGATGGGTCGGAGAATAAAAACGATGCTTCCTACTCCAGTGGGCCGAAAACAATAGATTTCCGGCCTATCATAGATCAGAGAAGCAGGCTTGCATTTGAATTAGGTGGCGACACAGTTTGGGGTGAACCTGGGCCTTAACTAGTAATCCTCTCCAGATAGTCCGTTCTTTAGCTAACTGCCTCCAGTTGCGCACTCCAAGTCGGTTGAGGTCCCCTTCTAATTGTGCACATAAGTTGTGATCGTTTTGAGAGAAGCAGGCTATGTTATGAGTTATAATCGCCATCTTACATCGTCAAGATACCGACGCGTGCTTTCGTCAGAGCTCATTTCACTTTACAAAATCAACACGAGAGTCTCCACCAAATCAGCTTGGAGGACAAGGACTAGTAATTTCGTCACCGAATTGATGAAAAGATTGCAGATGTTTCATACTCAGCCAGAGCAAATAGAACAGGGGACGATGTTGTCGTAGAAGAAGATGATGCTTCTGAAGAGGAGAGTTAGTTTCATGTTACTTCTTAACATGAGATATCGCCACGAATGGTTGTCTAAGTTATCGTTATCAAGTAATTAATAAAGTATCACCAATGAAACAATAAGTTGACCTCATCGTACATCGTGTAAATGCTTCCCATTACTCTTTAAAAGCCCGTTAAAAGAGCATTTGAGAAAGAAGTAGAACACATTATCGACGACCCGACAGGGAGATACGTGGTGAATATTCCATTCAATAAACAGATATCAACATTGGGAGACTAGAAGAACAGAGCCATCGGAAGATTTCGTCAGCTGGAAGCAATTTGCAGCTAAAAAATTAATATACAAAGGTCTTTAAGGAATTTCAGTAGCTTGGACACATGGTCGAGGCAACTTCAGGTAACCATCTCCAGCATTTCATTTACTACATGCCCCACCATGCTGTCCTAAAACCTGAGCGCACTACTACAAATTTACGCGTAGTGTTCGATGGATCTGCGAAAACTTTGACTGGTGTTAGTTTGACTCAGTTAATGATAGTTGGCCCCAAGCTTCAAGAGGGCACCACAATGACTCTGATCCGAAGACGAAGCCATAGGTATGGCTTTACTGCGGATATTGAAAAGATGTATCGTCAAATCACTCTACATGAACATCACCAAGATTATCAGCGAATTGTATAGCGAAGTTCCATCGATCAACCCATAAAAGAATATAAACTGACAACAGTCACGATTGGAACTGCTTCGGCACCATATTTGGCATTTAAGACACTGCAGCAACTAGCTTTGGACGAGAAGGAAAAGTATCCAGTTGCAGCAGGAATTCTAAAAAAACATGATTTTTATGTTGATGACGTATTGTCCGAATGTAAAGATGCTCAAGCACAACTCATTGCAATGCTAGGAGGAGCAGATTTTCATCTTCGGAAATGGACAGCAGATTAATTCAAGACATACACCCGACCATACCGAGGCTGAAAATAAAATAAAGATTTTAGAAGAAGAAAACATTAAGATCCAGAGATCCATTGGAATCCTGTATGAGATACCTTTCAATTCAAGGTTCACAACGATAAAATGTTAAGGCAACAAGACATCTTGATGAAGCGGAAAACTTTGTCTGAAATAGCCAAATTATATGACCCACTTGGATGCTTAGCACCAGTGACAGTAAGTTCAAAAATTCTAATGCAACAAATTTGGAAATCGCATGTGGAATAGGATGAAGCGCTTTCAACTAAATTGAAAAGTCTGTGGAACAAATTAAAGGACAATCTTGTGACACTGGAGGACATTAGGATCCCTAGATGGATGAAAGTAAGGAAAAACAAAAAATGTTAACTTTATGGATTCTGTGACGCCTCAGAAGCAGCATATGCGGCAGTAGTATACTCAAGAGTTGCTCAAAGAAATGGATTTTACACTACAACGTTGTTAACAGCAAAAACAAAGGTGGCTCCAGTCCGAAGAAAACTTCCTCTTCACAAGTTAGAACTTTGTGGAGCACATTTACTATCAAAAACATTGGGAGAAGATATTAAAGATATTTAGCTCTCAAGTAAATGAAATATTCGCCTGGAGTCACTCTACAATCGCTATTGTATGGATCCAAAATTGTCCATCCACCTAGAAGGTATTTGTCACAAATAGAGTGTTGGAAATACAAGAAGTAACAAAACAAACCTCATGGAGGCATATCACGTTATTCAATAACCCTGCGGATTCTTAACCGCATGGCCAAATCAAGAGGTAATGCTGTAAAGATTCCAAACAAAAAGCACGTTTTGAATCTAGCAGTACACACTATTAACGATTTAACTGAAAGATTTTCGGTCTATACCAAACAGTTAAAGGTAATTGCATACTGCACAAGATTTGTAAAAAAAATTGCCGAAAAGGAAAATCGAGGCAAGTTGGAGATCTGAACGTAGGCGGGAGGACGCCTGCAAGTGCATATACGCTCTATCCAAGCAAGAGTGTTTCCCGAAGAATTGTCATGCTTAAGAAATGAAAAACCCCTTAACCGAAAAAGTAAACTTCTATCATTGAACCCCTACATAGAATGAAAATCTTCTTGTTGTGGGAGGTCGGGAGATGCTGAAAAACATCCATGCATTTTGTCGTACAACCAGAGGTCTACAAAATTATTAGTTGAAAACATACACAAACGAACTTTACATGGAGGCATTCAACAAATGTTATCAAACCTGCGGCAACCTTATTGGGTCATTCAAGCAAAATGGATAATATGACAGGTTATCCATAATTGTGTAAGATGTCATCGATTCAATGCACAAACTAAAACTCAATTAATGGGAATATTAACGCCTCCACGAGGAACTCCGTCTAGACTCTTTACAAATACTGGAGTCGATTATGTTGGACAAATCCAGTTGTTAGTTTCCCAAGGACGAGGAAATAGAAGAACGCTATATTTGTCTGTTTGTCGACCAAGGCTGTTCACATAGAAGTAGTGAGTGATGTCAGCACTGCAGCTTTCATAGCAGCTGTTTTATTTATTTTTTTATTTATTTATTTTTATTTATTTAAACTTGCTAACACAGTAAGAATTCACTTATAAATCTGTGAAAGATAAACATTATTGCGCTTAAGCTTTAATTAAAATTTACATTTTAACTCTAGTGAAACTATTTATTAAAAGTAGAAGTAAGTTAAATTTAATATTAATGAAACTTTGTCAATTCAATACGAGTATTTTATCCTTTAATTCAAAAAGTAAAATTTTGATTGAAATTGCCTGAGAAGGGGAAAGGGTTGGGTGAACCTAGTTGCTCTGATTTTCAAGGAAATGTTGAAGTACGTGTTTAAATCGTCGCGCGTCGTCTAGCTCTCGTATAGTACGTGGGAGTGTGTTCCAAAGACGTATAGTAGCAATATAAAAATGTCTTTCAGATGTTAAACATGAAAATCGCGGAAGTAGTAAACAGGCAGATCTGCTAGATACCGGAAACTTGATTTATTCGTATAGATATGTAGGCTGCCTACTTTTAATAATGCTGAAGAGAAATAAAAGCGCACAAAGTTTTATATAATTTTGAAATGACATCTTTACCAAATTTTTGTCTAGGTGTGAAACGTGGTCATATCTTTTGAGACAATATACGTATCGAATGGTGGCGTTAAATGCTACTTGTAGTTTTCTTTTGCTCTCGGCGTCACATTCATGAAAAATTTCACATCCATAAACCAACAGAGGAATAACTAAGGCTTTGGCAAGTAGCAGTCGGGTTTTAGTTGGTGTACACTTTTGGGCAGTCCATAGTGTTCGAAGAACGCCATATGTTTTTCCCACTATAGAATTTATATGGTTGTTCCATGTTAGTGTTCTATTGAAGACAACGCCTAGATTTTTCGAAGAGTTAACGAATTCAATTTTTGAGCCGTTTAGCATTAAATGTGGGAAATAGGAAAGATCAAGAATTGTTTTAGAGATAACTAAACATTTACATTTTCCTGGATTTAGTACTAAACTACTTTTTGACGACCAATTTGAAATTCGTTGAAGCTCTTCATTTAAATCACTAACGCAATTCTCAATGAGGCCTAAGGGACAGCTTTGATAAATTTGAACGTCATCAGCGTAAATGTGTTTGGATGAATTTAATATTACAGCTTCTGTATATCATTAATATAAACTGAAAATAAGAGAGGCCCTAAGATCGATCCTTGGGGAACACCTTTAGTTAAGGGAAGAAAATCAGATAGGACTCCATCTATTGACACAGCCTGTTTTCTTTCACTAAGATATGACGAGATTAATTTAATTGAAGAAGGAGAAATGGAAAAGTAGTGTCTTAATTTATTGATCAGAATAGAGTGATCTACCATGTCAAAAGCCTTAGAAAAATCCAGTAGTAATAAGAACGTAACATTGTCATTATCCAGTCTATCTCTTATGTCTTCAACTACATTGACCAAAGCTGTAGTACAACTATGCTTTGCACGGAAACCTGACTGAACCGGAAGCAGCAAATTATTGTTCATAAGAAACTTATTAAGTTGGTTATGCATAATCCGTTCACATATTTTTGAGAGAAAAGGCAGGATTGATATTGGCCTGAATTCATCACCTATAGAGTTTTTAGGAATAGGAATTATTTTTGCTAATTTCCATTGGTAAGGAAAAATGCCAGTCATAAAAACTGTATTAATGACGTGCGTAATAAATGGTAGCAATGATGGTAAAATTGCTTTAACAAAAATCGGATGAATCTCATCAACTCCTATAGCATTTGATTTAACAGACAGGAAACTTTCTACTATGTCCGTATCATCCACCCTTTTGAAAGCAAAAGACGTTGCAGTTGGTAGAACAGTACCATCAAACACACAATTATCAACAGAGGCACTTGAATTTGGATTTGATAAGAATTTAAGAACTTGCGATTTAGGTCATTACGATCGATATTAGTAGGACAACTTAACTTTTGTTTACCGACTCCTAGTTCACGAATATTGTTCCATATTTTACGACCGTCGGATGTAGAACTAAAGCGGTTGGAATAAAATTGCATCTTAGCAGTTCTTACTTCACGGATAACATTATTACTCAAGTTTTTATAGATTTGATGAAGCTCTTCCACCCGAAAACGTTTCCACCGTCGATACGCCTGATCACGTTGCAACATCAACTCTCGAATTTCATTCGTGAACCACGCTTTTGTTCTGTCTCTTACAATCCCTCTTCTGATTGGGATGTGTGTATCAAAAAGAAGGTTGATGTTTTTGTTGACGAAATCGATTTGTTCATCTGGTGAGGGCATACAATAAACGAGTACTCATTCACACCGAAGTGTGAAAAGCGGCAATCGATGCTGCTGAAGGGGTTGGAACCGTCTTCGGAACCTGAGGAGATCCTGGCACTGCTCAAAGAGAAGGAGTGCGAAGGACTCAAGTTCGTGGGGGTAAAGCCATTTACCACAGCTAGAGCCAGGCGGGAGAAACGGAGTCTGCCGTTCTTCCTAGTGCAGCTCAGTCCCGAAAGCCGTCTGGATAGTCTGAGGAGTAACAATGTCCTAGACTACCAGGTGGTTCACTGGGAAAAATTAAAAAGGAGCGAAGGCGTTATACAATGCGTTCGCTGCCAGAGGTTCGGGCACGCCGCGTCGAACTGCCAAATGCAGCCTCGATGCGTGAAGTGCGCAAAGAACCACAGTTCCGAGGAGTGTGCTCTGGGTAGGGACGGAGTATCCGATAGGACACAGCTCTCGTGCGTATTATGTGGGAACGTGGGACACACCGCAAACTATCGGGGTTGTCCTAAGTTCGCTGATATTAAAAAATCAAAACTGGCTCAGCAGCAGAAGGTGGAGGTCAAGCGTTCACCTGCTAGGTTTCAAACATCAGCCGTCACGTCCCAAATTTCCTACGCCCAAATGGCGTCAGGTAGGTGTGCTACGGTACAGCAAGCGACTGTTGCTTCTCCGGCGCCAATGCCGAGAACAACGGAAGCTGCACCTAACATGCTGGCCATCTTGCTCGCAATCCAAGGGCAGATGGCTCAGCTGCAAAAGTAGGTGCAAGAACAGGCCAAGCGGGTGGACCAGACAACGAACGGTTACTGACAATAGCAGGTATCGATCCAAATGAGGCCGCTGATGATAACGACTTCTTTGTGAGGCTATAGGGGGCGACTTTCCAGGAAATATACAAGGCCACTGATACCATTGGCCCTAATTATGACCTGGACAATCGCGTCTTGGTGCACGACCTCTACATTCGAAACGAAGTAGAGAACTGGCGATCCGAGGGCTCTGGTTTCACCCGGTTCAGTGACGAAAATATGGCAAATAATGTCATTACCAGAGAGGGTGACCTACCCCCGTTCATTTCGAAGGAAGAGCTCCATGAGATCTTTGACACAATCAGGGCTAAGAAATCAGTGGGGACCGATGGTATTCCGAGCATCGTGCTTCGACATCTTCCTCTAGAGGCGGTGGACATTTACAACACCCTGTTTAATAATGCAATGAATAATGCATATTATCCAGCGCATTGGAAAACGGCGGTGGTGCAACCTATCCCCAAAAAGGGAAAGGATATATCCAATCCGGCGAATCTCCGGTCGATAAGTCTCCTTCCGAATATCAGTAAGGTGTTTGAAAAAGTAATCAATAGAGCTCTGTCTAGGTGGGTTGATGACAAACATATAGTTCCGGATAATCAATTCGGTTTTAAGGCGGGACATGATATCTCACATGCTGCGTCTAAACTGGTGTCCGATATCCAATGGAATAAAGGTAAAGAGCAATGTACTGGTGCCTGCCTTGTTGACTTGGAGAAGGCCTTCGACACCGTATGGTTAGAGGGTCTTTTCTATAAGCTGACTAGGCTGGGGATCAGTAAACCACTCTTGTACATTCTTTATAATATGCTAACCAACAGACAGTTCATCGTGAAAAATGGTGATGTGACTTCTGTTGGAATATTTCAAATTAAAAATGGTCTTCAGCAAGGCGCGGTCAATTCGCCGATCCTATTCAACATTTATACAAGCGACTTGATAGGTTCACTTCCCAATACTATTGCGTACGCAGACGATTTGATAGCGTACAGAACAGGTCCAAAAATCGAGGTCATTAACACTCTCTTGCAGCGTGACTTCGATAAGATAAGACGGTTTTGCGATGACTGGAAGTTGAAAATCAACTTTCGGAAGTCGGAAACCATTCTCTTTAGGACGCCGTTGTCTAGAGCCTCTAGGGATACCAGAAAAAATTGGCGAACGTTCTCGATCATTGGACAACACGGACAGCCTCTTGCCTGTCGAAATGTAGTCAGATACCTTGGGATCTGGCTAGATCAGTTTCTGTATTTTGACAAAATAAATGGTTAGCATTTAAGAAATACATATATATATTAGTATATTGATTGGTATATACTAATGTATGTATGTATTGTGTATAATGTCTATATGTATGTATGTGTGTATTGTGTATGTAGGTTAGGTAGACTAAGGTTTATTTTAAGTTAGATATTAAGTTTTTATAAAAAATAAAAAATTATGTCGATATGCTAAGTTTTTTGTTAAATTCTTTTCTTAGCCTTAAGCATAGAAAATAAGTATTAATAAATAAAATGTAAACAAAGTCGAAAGACATAGATATAAGAGTTTAGAGTAGCTTAGAGTGCCTGTGTGGGGCCAGTAAGTTAGTACAAGATTGTTAAGTAATTTTAAGCTAGCATTTAAGCATTTTTTGTTAGTATGTAAGAGTTAATGATTAAGATAATAAAATGCATTTAAAACTAAAACTAAAACTACAATAAACGAGGTTCCATGGAATAGAATTAATATGCTGCTCAAGAGAAGGCCTTGAAAAGGCTGGTGCAGCAACTTGATCGTAAAGTAATACCTTGTCGGTATTATTTACAAAAAACACATCTAATAGGGTGCTGGAGACAAAATGAGTAGGAACATTATTATTTACCGGTTGCAGATCAAATGATTGCATGTTTTCGATTAAGAGACTTTCACACAACAAGTTACCATTAAAATCACCGCAAATAATCATATTGGTTGAGCATGTCGACACCTCTTCAATTACTTCATAAATGGGTGTCAGGTCAATATTTCGATTTGGCCTATACACAACACCTAAGCAAATACTTCTTTCGCCGCGTATAATTTGTGCAAAAAAGTACTGAACAAGTGACCCATTTGGCGAGCGACATTTCTGTTTACAAAACACACCATTTTTAACATAAATCGCCACTCCGCCACCAATACGATCAGATCTATCAGCTCGAAAAAGTTTGTATCCGCTCAAAGCATACACATCGTCTTTCACACCTTCAACAAACCAAGTTTCCGTCACGCAGATGGCATCAACGTTTGAATCTACAAAAATATCTCTAAACTCGTCTAATTTAGGATTTAAGCTTTGTGCATTTAAATGACAAACCTTAAAACCTTCTCTATGATTACAAAATATTCTTATCATAGGTCGCAATACTCCATCACTACCACCATCAATGGAACCCACTCCACTCTCATTCAAATCCATTTTTAAGTAGTGAAATACGAGGGCGGGTCAATAAGTCCCGCCAGAAATTTTTGAATTTCTGACCTCTTTACTGAAATAACAACACTGCTCCTGTCAACAGGCATCTGTCAGTTGACTCCTGTCAAAATTTAAACTTGCTGCGTCAGTTAGTTTGTGTTTGACAGCTATTTTTATCAGACTACTCACTAATTTGAGGAGAAAATGGAAAAAAGTGAATTTCGTGTGCTTATTAAGCATTATTTCTTGCGAAAAAAAACCATTACCGAGACCAAGGCTAAGCTTGATAAATACTATGGGGACTCTGCACCATCGATTTCAATGGTAAAAAAGTGGTTTACTGAATTTCATTGTGGCCGTACAAGCACTGAAGATGCCGAACGTCCTGGACGCCCAGTTGAGGTCTCTACACCCGAAACAATCGAAAAAATTCACGATATGGTGTTGGCCGACCGAAGATTGAAAGTGCGAGAGATTGTGGAAGCCGTAGGGATCACGCATGGCTCAGTGGTTTCAATTTTGAATGATCACTTGGGCATGAGAAAGCTTTCCGCAAGATGGGTGCCGCGTTTGCTCACAGTCGACCACAAACGCAATCGTGTAACAACTTCACTGGAAGGTTTGGCGTTGTTTAATCGCAATATGGAGGAGTTTTTGCGCCGTTTTGTAACCGTGGACGAAACATGGATCCATCACAACACACCAGAGAACAAACAACAGTCAAAACAGTGGGTTTCTAAGGGTGAATCGGCGCCAAAGAAGGCCAAGGTGGGTTTGTCAGCCAATAAAGTTATGGTGACTGTTTTTTGGGATGCACGCGGGATAATCCACATTGACTACCTTCAAAAGGGAAGAACAATCAATGGGGAATATTATGCCAACTTATTGGACCGATTCAATGACGATTTGAAAAAAAAACGACCTCATTTGGCCAAGAAAAAAGTTCTTTTCCACCAAGACAATGCAAGGGTGCACACATGTGCAGTTGCCATGGCAAAAATCCATGAATTGGGCTATGAATTGCTCCCTCATCCACCCTATTCTCCAGATTTGGCTCCGAGCGACTACTTCTTGTTCCCAAACCTGAAGAAATGGCTTGGTGGAAAAAGATTTGACTCCAATGATGAAGTCATCTCGTCATTTTGAGGACCTCGACAAATCATTTTTTTTGGAAGGGATAAAAAAATTGGAGAAGCGTTGGACAAAGTGTATAGAGCTCAAGGGAGACTACGTTGAAAAATAAAATTATTTTTTTATCAAAAAATCTATCACGGACTTATTGACCCGCCCTCGTAGTGTGAGAACCTAACGACGCATTCTGAAAACAAGAAACATCTTCCCTAGAGCAACAGCATTTCATTAAAAGGGGTATATGAAATAACATCAGGCAGATTTTAAGAGAAAAAAAAAAAGGAAAAAGTGACAAAAAATAGCAAAAATAAAAATTTAAAAAAAAAAAAAAGAAACCAGCAAAGCAAAAATAAAAAAAATCTACTGATACTTGTTGATAGATGACGATTTCGATCAGCTGTTGTTCTTTCTTCTTAAGTCTTCCTCGTTTGACATCTCGTGGCAATAGCATCCATTACTCTCTCATTCTCTACCAGTATCGCTTCAGCTTCTGCATTCTCTTTCACATATACGGAACCAAAATATGTGTAAACAGAAAACAGCTGTTTACTGCGCTTGAGACGCACAGCTTGTTGATAAAGGTAGCGGTTCTTATTAGTTAGGCTACCGTTGTTGCTGTTTTCTGTTTTGATATCCACATCTTGGAGACATAACTGCCTATGATTTTTGCAGTAAAGAGCAACTGCATGCAGGACGGTGTTTCTTTCGGCTGGAGAGCTGAATTTGACTACAATGGGAGAGTCTTTTTTCACTGTATTTGAATACGTTCGTCGCTTTTGCTGAGAACGAAAAATGCCTTTCAAAGGTGGAGGCATACAATCAATATTGTGACATATGTGATGGAAAATTGTCTTCAAGTTTTCATTTGGTAGCTGTGGGACACCAAAAATAATGGCATCCGCTGCAATTTCCCGTCGTTCGAAAGCTTCACATCTTTTTTGGAGATCAATCACTTCCTCTTCAAGGGTCTGCGATTCAGCTAACCGCGTTTTCATCTCGTCTTCCTGCGTTTGAAGAGTATGAATGGACCTTTCAAATTCGTCAATACGAATCTCAACTTTCGCTTGTCGTTCTTTTAGGTTACTAAGAGAAAGCTCAACCTCTTTAACATGCGAAGACAGCCTTTCTTCAATGGAAGAAATACGCAGCATAATATCATTTCGCAAATGATTCATTTCCACGGAGATGCGGTTTACGATTTCATCGGTTAGCTTTGCGAGTCGTTCCTCCAAGTCAAACATAGTTACGGCCGATGCAGGTTTGTTGACAGTTGGCGTAGATTTGTTAACAGCGCCTTTTCTCTCAGCTGGGATGGTGTTAAGCTTCGGTGTTTGTACAGACTCTTTAGATGGTGTTGGCGTCGACTGTTTCTCTTTGTCAAGAGTTGTTGATCGCGTTTTACCCGCCATTATGTTCGTAAGAGTACGATAAATGAAACGAAAAACGAGAGCTCCCTTGCTAGTTGCAATTAAAATTATAAAATAAAACTAAACTTATTAATTCACTTTTATTTGTGACGTGAACACAATTTAAAACTATTTAAAGACTTGCAAGAGGACGCTCTTTACTTTTAATGTAGAGAAGTGAAAGATTTTGAAAAAGTTTTGCCGGACGAGACTGTTGATACGTCTACTCACTTTCACTGAACATTATTAGAAGGTTCACATCAAGAAGAGGAATGTGCTAACACTTCTATAGCGATAACGGAACTACGTTTATAGGCGCCAAAAAGGAAATTCAACACCAAATAAAGAATGCTATAAGACAGTCTGCATAAGATGCATCAAGAAAACTTGGTTTGGATAGAATTCAGTGGCCTTTTATACTTTCTGCATCACGCAGCTTTGGGAAGTTTGCGGTAAAGTCTACAAAATACCACTTAAAAAGGGTAATCAAAGATACGTCCTTGACGTTCGAAGAGCTTTCCATTTTGATCACTCACAGCTATCAATAATGCCACTGAAGAAACCATAATACTTATTCCTATACATTTTCTTACTGGATGTGCACTTAACAGATCGTAGAGGATTTAAAAGCTTACCGTTGCCATTGGCTATTGGTAAAAAAGATGACTCAGGACTATTAGAAGGTTTGGTCATAACTCCAAGAACGCACCAAATGGAAAAGAAAGGAGCCCAATATTAACCTTGGCGATATCTTATTAATTAAATAAGATCGATTACTACCAACTACATGGCCGATGGGCATTAGTACACCCCGGAAAGGATAACGAAATTCGCGCTGCTATAGTACTCGTATTTAGTAACCAAAAATACTTCAAAAAACCCATTACCAAACTGTATTGAAAATAATGAGATAAAACAAAAGCTAAAACAAACTTCTACAAAACTTGAAACACCAGTCAATGTTGCATGTACGGAAGCATCAATGAAGGCAACTAGAAAGCGAGCACACTCTCCAAAGAAGCATTTACGTCAAAAAAGCAACAAGAGAATCAGCCTACCATTATGGATTTGGTTAATAACAATTTTGGTAAGCGCAATCACTGCCATGCCAGTTAACAAACAGTATAAAATAATGCAGTTCAACAGTCAGACCGATATTTATTTTGAAGATGGTGGACGAGCAAACCTGATATCTAGCTCATGGAAAACAATTAGTTTTTTTTTTTTAGTTTTAAATGCATTTTATTATCTTAATCATTAACCCTTACATACTAACAAAAAATGCTTAAATGCTAGCTTAAAATTACTTAACAATCTTATATTAACTTATTGGCCCCACACAGGCACTCTAAGCTACTCTAAATTCTTATATCTATGTCTTTCGACTATATTTACATTTTACTTAGGAATAATTATTTTCTATACTTAAGGCTAAGAAAAAATTGTTCACAAAAACTTAGCATATGGACTTAATTTTTTATAAAACTTAATATCTAACTTAAAATAAACCTTAGTCTACCTAACCTACATACACAATACACACACACAGATATTATACACAATTATATACATATATTAGTATATACCTTTGTATATATATTTCTTAAATCCTAACCTAAACCTACGTAAGCTGGCCATCGCTATTCACAGAGTAAATAGATTGGTCAGCTCTGCCGCATTAGTGAGGCTGGTCCGTAATTGACGGAAACGACGACGAAACATCTTCTCCATCATTCAACCACCAGAAATGCTGGTGCTGCCGAACGACATCCCTCTTATCGCGATTCCCCACCGCCCTACTGAACCTGAGACGATCCACACTGCCGTGTGCGACGTCTCTGCCGTAGTTGAGTCGCCTGTCCCCAGCTTTCCGAGCGACATGGAAGATTAACGGGACCGCTGATCTATCTTGGTTCAACCCTATCTGATCTAGGTAGAGGAATGCTTCCGGTGGAACGAAGCCGTCAGAGCGCACACTCTCGTGGTAAAGGTAGTTGGGGTAGTAAGCCCCAGATATCAGGTTATTCGTCGAGGTCATTGCTCTTGCAATGTGCCTTCGAGTCAGCTTAATTACGAAGTTGTCCACTCGTATTAGGTTCGCCCTGTTGTAAAGGACCTCATTACGATAAAATTTTTTGTACTCCGACTCTGGTGTTCTGTAAAAGCGAAGGCAAGCCCTAAGGCAAGCCCTCTCAAACACCCGAATCTTTTCCATTAAGCTTGCTCGTACATTGAACCACACGGGGCACCCGGATACCAGCATGGGCCTGATAAGAGCCATGTAGCAGATTACCTTTACCCTCGCATCGAGTTGGCTGCTAAAAAACAGTCTCTTTGTAAGAGCAAAAGCGCCTTTAGCTCTGGCCAGAGCAGCATCTACATTTTTGTCAAAATACAGAAACTGATCTAGCCAGATCCCAAGGTATCTGACTACATTTCGACAGACAAGAGGCTGTCCGTGTTGTCCAATGATCGAGAACGTTCGCCAATTTTTTCTGGTATCCCTAGAGGCTCTAGACAACGGCGTCCTAAAGAGAATGGTGTCCGACTTCTGAAAGTTGATTTTCAACTTCCATTCATCGCAAAATCGTCTTATCTTATCGAAGTCACGCTGCAAGAGAGTGTTAATGACCTCGATTTTTGGACCTGTTCTGTACGCTATCAAATCGTCTGCGTACGCAATAGTATGGGGAAGTGAACCTATCAAGTCGCTTGTATAAATGTTGAATAGGATCGGCGAATTGACCGCGCCTTGCTGCAGACCATTTTTAATTTGAAATATTCCAACAGAAGTCACATCACCATTTTTCACGATGAACTGTCTGTTGGTTAGCATATTATAAAGAATGTACAAGAGTGGTTTACTGATCCCCAGCCTAGTCAGCTTATAGAAAAGACCCTCTAACCACACAGTGTCGAAGGCTTTCTCCAAGTCAACAAGGCAGGCACCAGTGCATTGGTTTTTGCCTTTATTCCATTGGATATCGGACACCAGTTTAGACGCGGCATGTGAGATATCATGTCCCGCCTTAAAACCGAATTGATTATCCGGAACTATATGTTTGTCCTCAACCCACCTAGACAGAGCTCTATTGATTACCTTTTCAAACACCTTACTGATATTCGGAAGGAGACTTATCGATCGGAGATTCGCCGGATTGGATATATCCTTTCCCTTTTTGGGAATAGGTTGAACCACCGCCGTTTTCCAATGCGCTGGATAATGTGCATTATTCATTGCATTATTAAACAAGGTGGTGTAAATGTCCACCGCTTTTAGAGGAAGATGTCGAAGCACGATGTTCGGAATACCATCGGTCCCCACTGATTTCTTAGCCCTGATTGTGTCGAAGATCTCATGGAGCTTTTCCTTCGAAATGAACGGGGGTAGGTCACCCTCTCTGGTGATGACATTATTTGCCATATTTTCGTCGCTGAACCGGGTGAAACCAGAGCCTTCGGATCGCCAGTTCCCTATTTCATTTCGAATGCAGAAGTCGTGCACCAAGACGCGATTGTCCAGGTCATAATTAGTGCCAATGGTATCAGTGGCCTTGTATATTTCCTGGAAAGTCGCCACCTTCTCCTGTGGATCCTCGATCACAAAGAAGCCGTCATCATCAGCGGCCTCATTTGGATCAATACCTGCTATTGTCAGTACCCGTTCGTTGTCTGTTGTTCGGGCTATTTTAAGACACTGAAGGTCGTTTTGATTTTTTCTCCGAAATAGTTTATTTATTTGCGAGAACATATTCGGATTGCTGGTGTTTACAGCCCGAACCCTGTTGTTCCAATACGAACTTACAGAAATTCTGTAATTCTCTTTTATTAACGTTTGAATATTTTTAATCGACGCCTTCAGTGTCCTAATCTCCGGGTCTTGTCTGTCAGTAAACTGTCTGTACAAGTTTTTGAGTCTTGTCAGAAGTCTACGCACTGTCGGTGCAGTGCGTCAATAGTAGGATTGCGGAACAAGTCTTCGTTAGTCGTATGTCGATATCGTGGTATTGTAGCGTTCATAGTTTGTTTAATTGTCTCGTCCATTTGTTTTAGGTAATTGTCGATCTCCTCGTTTGACAAATTCCTATTGGCCGGTGGATGGAGCGTGTTCGAAGCGAGTGCTCTTGTCAAGGTTGCGGAGAAGCGTGTCCATCGAGTCTTACTGTAGTTGTAAGAATATCTTTGGACAAACTCCTCCAATTCTGCAATTTCGTTGGGAACTGTAATTTCGGTGCTAAAACCGCAATGGTCACTGTCATACACGAATGTGCGCAGACAGTTTAGCGTTTGTAAATTCGTACCTGTCAGTCGTATACCTTCGTCGTACAGCAGTAGGTCCAAATAAGACCCGCCTCTGGGAAACGACGGGTTATCCGTCGCTTTAAGACCGAGTCTGTACATGACATCGTGCTGACCCCACCAATCAAGTAGTAGGTTCCCTCTAGTATTTGGCAAATTATTTCCCCAATCTCTGTGTTTAGCGTTGAAATCCCCACCGACTATAAAATAATTCTCCCCCGATTCCAGCCTCAGAAGTCGAAAAAGCGTGTCGAGCTCTGTAATGAATAAAGTGGATTGTGGAGCCTCAGGTGCATAAACAGAGGCCAAGTACAGCCGCTTTCCACTGCGGAGCGGGATATAAATGACGACTGCCTCCAACACCCGGAACCTACGCAACACTCCCTTGTACACTCTGTGAAATTTTATACCTTGTTTAATGAAGATCGCGACACCGCCTCCACGTTTGGATCGGGGCCGGTTTCTTCTTCTAACAATATAATTATTGTACTCCAGTTTGTGCTTATCGGTTAGCTTGGTTTCGCTAGCGAAAAGCACATCAGGAGTTTGGTCTTGTAGCAATTTAAACATCGCGGCCCTTCGTTCGATCCTAATCAGTGAATTAACATTCACCGCAAGGACCTTCAAAGATTGCTCCACCATGTGCGTACTCATTACGACATATGTTGCGTTAGGCCCGGCAGCAGCGCGTAGATCTGGTCCACCCGCTTGGCCTGTTCTTGCTCCTGCTTTTGCAGCTGAGCCATCTGCCCCTGGATTGCGAGCAAGATGGCCAGCATGTTGGGTGCAGCTTCCGTTGTTCTCGGCATTGGCGCCGGAGAGGCAACAGTCGCTTGATGTACCGTAGCCCCCCTACCTGCCGCCATTTGGGCGTAGGAAATTTGGGGCGTGACGGCTTGTGTTTGAAGCCTCACAGGTGAACGTTTGACCTCCACCTTCTGCTGCCGAGCCAGTTTTGCTTTTTTAATGTTAGCGAACTTAGGACAACCCCGATAGTTTGCGGTGTGTCCCACGTTCCCACATAACACGCACGACAGCTGCGCCCTATCGGATACTCCGTCCCTACCCAGAGCACACTCCTCGGAACTGTGGTTCTTTGCGCACTTCACGCATCGAGGCTGTATTTGGCAGTTCGACGCGGCGTGTCCGAACCTCTGGCAACGAACGCATTGTATAACGCCTTAGGAAAACAATTATCTTCTTCAATATGAGCAACTATTGGTCAGAATATTATAATTTCAAGCAATGTATCAAGCACATAAAAGAAATCTGTTTACCCACGAAAGGAACAAAGGTGAAAAAAGGAAATCTGGTGCAACATCACCAGATTAATCTAAACAAAGATATGCTGTTACATGCAAACGATGACCCAATACATAGATCAAAACGGCCTCCATTTGACGTTATTGGTGCGGTTGCAAATGTACAATTTGGAATATTACACCAACGATTTGTACAACGATATGAAGAAACAATAGATCGCGTGAAAGGAAATGCAGACCATACGATTCTGTTATTGAAAAATCAGACCACAACCATTGATTCAAAGTTAAACGTATTTAAGAAAGAACAGTCATTCAATAAAAAAAACAACTTAACCAACTGAATGGAGTACTAAATCAACTCTGTGAGAAGATGGACAAGTAGTATATCGGATCTGACGGTGCGCAAGTGACTAAGCATTCAGAACTACTCAAGGATAGTTGGAAAAACTTCAATTTTCTGACGCATTAGCCAGATCCACACAAGTTCTCCCTCCCAAAATTTAGTCGGAGTTCTTTTCAACTGTAACCTCGTTTTCCATTTTCGGAGCTCAGATCAATTCAGAATTCAGAATTTCGGAATGGAAATCATTACGAAGGCATGTAAAAGTAACTTAAGATAGCGCCGTCTTTTGCCGACTGCCTTCATTTGCGCATGCGAGACTGAGGTCCACTTCCACTTGTGTGCATCGCCTAAGATGAGGTAGTCCTCTACTACGTTGCACAGCTCGAACATTTCGTTGCTTAAACGTTTTCTTTATTCTCCATTGGACCAAACAGGACCTAAATCTACCTGAAGAACTTTTTCTCGAAATGCCCGAGAACATTTCATCTGCTATCGTCAGTTTCCCAGCTTCTGCGCCGTAAAGCAGGACTAGGATGATGACAGTCTTGTATAAATTTTTTTTTTGATTGTTTAAAAGAGGGCTTTCCTCCACAATTGCCCTCTTAGCCCAAAGAATGTAAGAGTGCTTCTTCATATAACTTCCATGCTGGTGTCGTTGTCGGGGTTGATAGAGTAGATAGTCTCTTACTACCTCAAAGCTGTAACTGTCTATCGTGGTGCTTTGCGCTGGGCATCGATTGTATGCACTTTGACAGATCGCTATGCTCTTCCCATTATGTCAATGTAGACTGCATATCCAAATAACTGAACAGACTTTTGAAAGATGGTGCCTCGAGAGCCGATTTGTGAGTTTCGCATAATTCTTTCAAGAACGATGTTAGAAAAATCACAAGACAGCGCATCGCCTTGTTTAAGTCCTTTTTTTACATTGAAGGCCTCGGACATTCTCCATGAGTGAGCTTGGAGCTTGACAGGGATGTCCACACTACGCATAGCTCTATATATGGTATGTGCTTCGTCTCTATACGTGTTGTCATCTGTGGATTTCTTCCAGGATCTGCGGTGATGCAAGAATTTGACCTAAGGTGAACTTTCCTGGCCTAAAATCACACTGAAAGGAGCCGGTCAGACTATTGACGAAGGGATTAAGCCTTCCACATTATACGGAGACAGGATTGTACTCATACGTGCGTTGTTAAGGAGACATGCCTTGGAGTTGCCGCATTTCAAGGGATCTTCCCTCTTTAGGATCGGACAGACAACCCTGAGGGGACATGGCTTCGTCGATCCAAATTTTGGAGATGAGTTGATGAGTATGCTCCAGCAGCTCTGTTGGGCTTAGTCTTGGAAATGTATGTCCTAGATTCATCCTGCTGTGATGGGTGGAAATGTTGTCTATCTCCGTTCAGGTTGAATGGTTAATGTTGTTCGCCTTCACCATTCAACAGCCTGCAGAAATAATCACCAACTGAGAGGTCCTATTGAGGATCATACGAAGCTCTGCGATATCTACCCACTTGTATGTATTTAGTATTTAGAATGGAAGGACCACTGCAGGAAACAATATTGTCCGGAGGGTTGTTAATGTGTAGTTTACACTTAGATAGCCAGAGAGCAGGCTCTGGACTCCGCAGTAGGAACATCGCTTTAAATAAATAAAAGTAGAAGTCGTCTAAACACTATATGGCGACCGCACGCTTAGAGCTAGGTCATTTTAATATCACAGGCTCATGCTTTTCCGATCATAGCCCACCGGGCTTGACTTTATTCCTCTGTGCCATCAACAACTGGGGCACCGATATCAATTAGTACTTTGATCAATTGGTCTACTGTGTTGCCTTAACCGATAGCGTAACCGGAAGGATCTGCGTCACCTTCAATCAAAGAAAGCGTGTTCTGAAGAGTCTCTTACTACGACTATCTTGTTCAAAAAATGGTCCTTGGGTAAGGGATCGGTGAGTGTGGTACGGTTGTCATGAGATACGTAGTCTATGATAGCGTTGCAATAATAATCGAACTCTGATTCACATTGCGACAGAATGTTGCTATCTCTCTAGATGTCTTATCTTGTTGCGGAAACGTAATTATCACTTGTTGTACTAGTATTGGAGGACCAGGATCTCTTTTTGACAAAGTTGTACTCGTATCAGTTACAGGATCAGTCAGCGTTGTCAAATGACTTACGTACCTTTTTCAGCTGGTGCAACCAGAATAAAAATATTCTGGGGACATTCAAAATTGTGGCATAATTACGGGAACAGGTTCAACGGGTAAGGGCGTAGGTGTCGGCGGGGGTATCAGTGTTGAACAAGTACTACCAGGACCCTCTGGAAATGTGATTCCACGAATAATATTTCATACGCTCACACGTGGTTCTTTATTTGAGTATGCCTACCTGGATACCTCGGCAGAAGTGGTGAAGGTCCAGCCAATGAATTCACTTGTTGAATGGCCAATGGACATGAACATGCCAAAAACCAGTGTCAATATTGCATGTGAAACATCTTAAAAAATACTACTGCAAATCCGGCTAGAAGAATATGTGGAAAGCCCATTCTTATCGACTTCTCTAGACCTTGAAGCTCTATAGAATTGTAAGGCTTTTGTACTTCTGTAAGGCTGTTTTGCTCCGGTGCTTCAAGAATAAAATAAGCAAAATAGAAGAGATATTAGATTGGTTCATTACTTCAGGGGTGACAGTCTGTTTGCTCCATCTCCAAATCGTCCGTTGCCTCTTTAGATCTTGTCCACTACTTTTCGTGTGCATGAAGACCCAAAAGACGATGCTAGGAGGCCTGAGTACTCCGTTGAAAAGTATTTCATATTCGGTTTTTGGGATTAACTGATTTAGAAAGAGATCAAAGTCCTTCAATCCAAGCTGTCTTTTGATTTGTGCAAAAATGAGAGAACAGGGGTCCTTATGTTTTGCAGTATCTCCGATTTGGTGAGATACGAGGGTTGTCTGAAAAGTTTCCGACCGCAACGTAAAGATAGCAGCACTCGCCAATAAAATCTAGTGAATGCCAGTTGCGCATCTTTTGACAGTTACTTACCGTAGTTTCAGTCATTTTGGACGTACAGTTTTTAGTTGACAGTCGTTTGATTGAGTCGATGTGAGTGTTTTTTGTGAAAATGGAAAAAATTGAGTATAGAGCTGTTTTTGAAAGGCAATACGCCCGCGCAAATCAAAAATAAGTTAGACTCTGTGTATGGGGACTCTGAACCATCATTTACCACAGTGAAATTTTGGGCAGCTGAGTTTAAACGTGGCCGTAAGAGCTTGGGAGATGATGAACCATTGCAACGACTGACGATAACATTGCTAAAGTTCACCAAATGGTGTTAGACGACCGCCGAATTAAAGTGAGAGCGATAGTAGAAGTTATGAAAATGTCCAAACAACGTGTTTGTTACGTTAAACCACAAACGAGTTCGAATGAACATTTCCAACGTTCTGTTGGCTCAGTTTAGGCGCAATAAATCCGAGTTTTGGCGCCGATTAGATGAAACTTGGATACACCATTATACGCCCGAAACAAAAATTCAGTGAAAACACTGGATTGCAAAGGGCGAGCCGGCTCCAAAAAAAGCAAAAACAGTTTTTTCGGCTGGGAAGTCAAAGTGATGGCGACTGTTTTTTGGGATAGTAAAGGAGTTATCTTAATCCATTAACTTCAAAAAGGAAAAACCATCACAGGAGCATACTACGCATCATTACTAGCCAAGCTGAAGGCAGAAATTGCGGAAAAATGGCCACAATCTTGTTGTCTTGCAACGCGCCGTCTCACACCTCAGCGGTTTCCATAGCGAAAATCCATGAATTGCGGCTGGAACTGCTTGACCATCCGCCTTATTCGCCAGATCTAGCCCCAAGCGACTTCTTTTTGTTCCCTCATCTAAAAACTGCGCTCGCAGGACAGAGATTTTCGTCAAATGAGGAGGCAATCACTTTCGTGAACAACTATTTTGCAGAGAAAAACGCCAAGTACTATTTGGACGGGTTAGAGAGATGGGAGCATCGCTGGGAGAAGTGTGTAGAGTTGCAAGGAGACTATGTAGAAAAAAAAAAAAAAATTTGAGAAAAAATGTCTTGTATCATTGTTCGGTCGGAAACTTTTCAGCCAACCCTCATATATACAGTGTTGTGCAAAACATACCGGATTTTTCCTGAACATTTTTCATTGAAAAATTCTAGGGGACAGGAATACAGTAGGTACACCTAATGAATAAGTTTACAAATAGATAAAAAAAACAAGGCATTGCTATCATGGTTTTTAGAGTTTTGCCAAAAACTGTAGCTCAACTCAATGTCATGCGTGTGCAAAACATACCGGATTTACAAAAGTACCGTATTTTCTTTCACTTTAACTAGCTGATAATGGTTTTGGTTGTCATTTGAAATGAGTTATAGATTTAACAAAACTTAAAAGGTCAGGTGTCTCCAATTTGTTTACTAATAAAATGGCTAAAAATAAATACAGTGGTGTGGTTAAAAATCAGATGGTAGCGGATTTCAAGGTAGGGCTAAAACAAAAATCTATAGCCGAAAAGTATAAAATACCATCATCGACAGTGTGTGACATTATAAAAAATTTTCGGAATGGAAAACCGGTCGAAACCATTCACTGTAGAGGACGTCCTAGAAAAACTACACTCCGAACCGACCGGCAAATAAAGAATATGATTCTTAACGATTCTTAACGAAAGAAGGGACACGTCTTCAGCCACGACATTGTCGTCCATCCGTGAAGCATGGAGTAGGCTCAATTATGGTGCGGATTTGTTTTTCTGGTGCAGGATGTGGACCATTACATGAGATTAGTGTTATTATGGATCATTTTCAGTATAGGGATATACTGGTATCCTCCATACGCTGGGGAGGAGATGCTACTGCATTGGGTTCATCAAAATGATAATGACCCAAAACATTCATCAAAGTTGGTTAAGGAGTGGTTTGCGCGGAAAAATGTTGATATGTGGGAATGGCCCTCTCAATCGCCCGATCTTAACACTATAGAGAACTTGTGGGCCATTTTAAAAAGACATATGACGTCACTAAAGAACATTCCAAAAGAAATTTTTGAGAATCTAGTGTCGTCCATGCCTAAAAGATGCGAGGAGGTCTTAAAAAACAACGGTTACTGGACAAAATATTAAGTATAATGAAAACCCGGTATGTCTTGCATAGGGCGTTACCGAGCTAAGTTAATTTTTTTTTGTATAATAAAAATAACTTATTATAGCAAAACCTTTTTATTCTTTTATTTGTAAACTTAAGCAATAAATTTTCTTAAATTGATAACAGATTTCACTTAGATTCATTAAGAATTCACAAATAAAAATGTTCGATGAAAATCCGGTATGTTTTGCACAACACTGTATATTTTTTAAAAGGATTTTAGGTTTGATTTTATGCGTATTTGCTCCCCGCTCTGTAAGTTGAAAAATATTATGATTAAAGTTAGCTAAAAATCAGCTTGTTGGTTGAGGGCTAGGTTCATCCCGAACTGTATGAAATTTAGCCTCGGAGAGAATATCAATGCCCAGATTCCGAACTATGGTACGAATATTTAGCGAGCGCATAAATTTTGCATTCTTCTAATGGTGCTTACCTGGGCTCTGCTTGGATATCAGTGTATTCTACCGCATATGACACAGAATTTTTTTTTCTATAATTTGTGCGCGCTCAAGGGATTTGAGTACCCTTAAAATGTTTGCACACAGCGCGAGTCTAAGTCCTTCCATAAATTAAGTTCAGCGTTATTTGGCAAGCAAGTAACTTTAGTTGAATCGGTGTGGTTATGGCCAAAAGAACGCATTCGGGAATTTATTTGCAATGTTCAGCTCATTGTCTCGCTTGCCGTCTCGCGTTGGTTGACATTTTACTCTGGAGTCGGTCTTTGTCATCGTATTGCATCCACGATCATAGAAATAGTAACTCGCAAGCTTCTATTTGACTACTTTAAACATGGAACATATCCTACAGTGTGTCATCGTCTTCACTAAGACGCATGTTCATTGCGAACGCTCCCCGGACATAAGCGATTTGACTGATATTGATAGTTTAGTCCACTCTTTCAAGACTTGTTGAACCACGGCCATAATTGCCTTGATGGAATGACTTTTCCATATAGCGTTAGCTTTGTTGTGTTTCCTCTGCTCCACCTGTAGCAATTGATACGATTACGGTATGATCCTTTTTGAGGGTGAGCTGACTCAGAAAAACTACAGATTATTGCATGTTAGAGCAGAGATCTAAACTCTGCAGACCATTGTCGTTATGGCACTTGTTGTTCTAGTGTCTGTAATTCTCGGCACATTTGTTGAATGCGAGCATAACATGGTGGGCACCCAGAGCACTCCGTCGTGTCATCATCACTATCACAACAAGCGTTATTCTCGCCTAGTACACTTACGTGCTTAACAAAAGCGTAGTGCCCCGTCACGACGATGATACTCGTATGAATATTTAGGGGAGGGAGATTCAACAATGCGTCTAGAGCAGTGACAAGTGGGCTAGAAAAATCTCCCATGCAGCCGAGATTGGAGTCTGGTAAGAGCAGCAATGAAGTATTTTCGTGTATGCTTATTAAACCTGTCATAGCCAGGTATATCCAGAGAGTCCTCCTCGGAAATAAGTTCCTTGACAGGCCGGAAGCTCCTTTACATCGTGAGAGAGACGGCAGCGCCTTAAGTGTTTTATTCGTGACAGGTTTGGGACACATAAGTTTCTTATAGAGAATGATACCACAGATGGTGTCACTTGATGAGTCAGACTAGTTAGCTTCATACTTCTTACGAGAACAACCTAACTTTTGAAAGGATTGGCCGGTAGTAAGACCCATGTCAACTGTTATGTATTCTAGTGAAGTACCATGACCAAGAAACTATTTAAGGACAAACCATTTTAAGGACTTCATAGGCAAGTATGTAAGGTAATTTTGTCACATTTGAAGATGATTTCGGGCATATGAGCACCGCGATTGGCAAACACAAAACGTTTCCTGTCGGTCCAATTTTTGAAGACTTTTCCAAACATCTGGGACAGCATATTTGTTGAAAATATATCATGGTAGGACGTTCTTTCGATCGATGATCCTAATACCATCTCTCTCAATCCAAAGATTCAATCGTTGTGGTACGTTAATAAGCGATTTCAGGTACTCCCACAGAAAATAATCGAGCGGCGTTAGATGTCCAAATCTTGAAATCACTGACTTACGCAAGCCTGATTTCAATTAATCGATTGTGACAGTCGACTGAGATGATTACATAAGAGTCACTTGCGTATTGATCTCCCTACAATTATGTCAGATTTTTAATAATCAGCCTCTTTACTGAACACAATTTAACCATAGAATTCCACATCATCTTTTCAGCCCGTTCAGCTAAGGTCCAGCGCATGCTTCAACTCTTGCACCAATTGAATCTCATGGGGGATTAGACCAAGATTCTTTGGCGTAATGTTCCAAGCTGTTGATGGACAAAGCCCATACTCCTATCAACGCCTGCGAACCGACAAATTCGGGTCTTTATGAACACTTGCTTCGAGTGTGTGATATTTTCATTGGAACGCTTTTTCTACATAGTTAATTTGTAACTCTACACATTTTTCCCAGCGATGCTCCCATCTCTCTAACCCGACCAAAATGTACTTGGCGTTTTTCTCTGCAAAATAATTGTTCACGTAGGTGATTGCCTCCTCATTTGATGAAAATCTCTGTCCTCCGAGCACAGTTTTTAGATGAGGGAACAAAACATGGCATCCGCTGAGGTGTGAGACGGCGCGTTGTCTTGGTGAAACAGGTTTTTCTTTTTCTGCAAATGTGGCCGTTTTTCCGCAATTTCTGCCTTCAGCTTGGCAAGTAATGATGCGTAGTATGCTCCTGACTCCTGTAATGGTTTTTCCTTTTTGAAGATAATCGATTAAGATAACTCCTTTACTATCCCAAAAAACAGTCGCCATCACTTTCCCAACCGAAAAAACTGTTTTTGCTTTTTTTTTTGGACCCGGCTCGCCCTTTGCAGTCCACTGTTTTGACTGAATTTTTGTATAAGAGTGTATCCAAGTTTCATCTAATCGGCGCCAAAACTCGGATTTATTTCGCCTAAACTGAGCCAACAGAACGTTGGAAATGTTCATTCGAACTCGTTTTTGGTCTAACGTATGCAAACGCGGCACTCAACGCGCGGACAGCTTTCTCATGCCTAAATCTGGATTTAATATGTAACAAACACGTTCTTTGGACATTTTCCTAACCTTTACTATCGCTCTCACTTTAATTCGGCGGTCGTCTAATACCATTTGGTGAACTTTAGCAATGTTATCGCCAGTAGTTGCAGTTTTTGGACGTCCCGAACGTCCATCATCTCCCAAGCTCTTACGGCCACGTTTAAATTCAGCTGCCCAAAATTTCACTGTGTTAAATGATGGTGCAGAGTCCCCATACACAGAGTCCAACTCATTTTTGATTTGCGTAGGCAGATTGCCTTTCAAAAACAAGAATTGAATAACAGCCCGATACTCAATTTTTTCCATTTTTACAAAAAACGCTCGGATCGACTCACTCAAACGACTGCCAAGTAAAAACTGCGCGTCCAAAATGACTGAAATTTCGGTAAGTAACTGTCAAAAGATGCACAACTACGAGTAGCATTCATTGACGAGTGCCGCTATCTGTACGTTGCGGTCGGAAACATTTCATATGTATTTTTTGAGATGCAGGCCGGTGTACAACTAAAAACGATTGTCGCTTTAAACAGTCTGCAAAAGTGATTATGTCATTCCCTCAGCGCAGATTGTGACTCTACCACTACATTTCGTTTTTTAGCTCTGCAGATCTCTGTCCAGAATCACCTCTCCATTTCCTGGATGGACTGGTTTTTTGTTCACAGCTTGACTGCACTCTGCATCAAACCAGAGCTTTTGTGTGTATGGTCGAATGACCATCGGTGTTTCTGAGGGCTTTTGCTATTTAGAATCTGACGCAGGTTGCACAGGACTTGTCATGTCGTGGCGATTAGGTAGTGGTCTGAGCCTAATCAGCCAGTCGCAATGATGAGACATCTGCCATACTGCATGAGTGCCTTATGGCAATGACAACAAGATCCATCTAAGTAGTTGACGATTTGATGTTCTATTTCTGATGTTTTCTGTGTGATAATTAAGACGAGGAAAACATTTGCTTGGCCTAGTCTTAGTTTGCTTCGTTTAAATGGCTTAAAACGATTTTTAGTCGAAGAGCTCTTGCAAACATTCCTTTAAAGCATTTAGTTTGATGTGAATTGATGCGAGGCGTTCGCTCATGTAGACGACGCTTCTCTTCTCCGTAGTAATCGCAGTAGTACGAGTCATATGTCAGAACTACTCATACGAGTCCTAATTCTATCCGGCACAAACAGGTCCCATAAACAACTCCAAAGTCGAAAACCAGGCGATTACTTACCCTGAAAGTCCTCACGGGGGTCAATTAAGGACCCTGTCATGCTGGCCACTCTTCATTCACTTGTATGTTGGCCTTCTGAGGCGCAGTCATTCCAGACATTTTCTTCTTTCTCAACACTGGCGCTTGCACCACAAATCCTGATGAACGAGACACGTATCCAGCCGGACTGTCAAGGGGAGGTAAAATAACCACAGTTCCCGTTTAATAATTGACGTCATTCAGTACATACCAACCTCCCAAATTTGACAAATTAATACTTTCTTTCAAAGCAGAATCTCTGATCCTGTAGTCGAATTGTCAGAGATGTGTGATGAGTTCTTTGATTGGTTAATATCCGTAGTCCAGTTTGCCTTTGTGGATACGAAGTCCCAGTTCCGGTCGCAGTATTAGCCGTCACCTCGCCACTGACAACGATCATTTGAATTGCCATTTGTTTTTAATTAGGGTGTGCAGATATAAGCACGACGCTCATATACACATGTGCAGTCTCATATGTCCACAAAAGCTGTGTCCTTAGTTAGGCAGCAATCATAGTTTAATTAAACGTAATACGGCACCACCATTAGTTAGCACTTAATGGGAATCTTGTGTTAATTAGTATGAATTTGTGTGAGATAACTAATTCGATGGGATTAAGGATTGACTGATGACAGTCCTCGGGAACATATAAATTCGCTTTGGTTGCAAGCGAATTTTCGATACCACTGGCAACGGGTTAACTCATTAAATTGTAAGATACGATTTTAAGTGGTAAGGTGAAGACGAATGAGGTACAAATAAGTATGACATCTGGTCAGCCATAGTCAGACATCCTGGCGGTGTAAATGTGATCCAATTTGAAATGTGATCTCGCTGGGTCACAAACTCTACATGTCGGCTGTTTCCTCGGCTATTGAAAGTAACCCGTCAAGATAGAATTTTCCTTAACAAATTCCCATTTACTGTACAGGACGAAAGGAAATCCGATGTGAAGAGTGTCCTCAATAAAAGTAACTGACACTAAGGGCGTTGACTATTGACTATCTCTGATGTTTATATGTATTAGTGGCGCCAAAGTGCAATTGGGTTCGCTTCAGTAGCAAGTGCTGGTTGAGTTGGCTATTTTACGTGGATTAAGGACCGTGGACCAGGTGGCAGGATTCACCAGCCAGGAGATAACAATCCAGCATACGGTCGTGCCATATACGGGATCATCTGCCATTGTTTAACATTTTATTTGCATTCAATCGATACGATGGCTTGGGGATGACTGGCCATGCTGCACTGTTCCAAGCAAGTTTAATCGAATTAAATGAAAAATTAAAAAAACGCGATAAGGCGATAAACGGATAAAGAAAAAAATGTTAAATTGTCCATAATCGCCAAATGAAATCTGGCTTGGATGCAAGCAGTTGCATTGTGCAATTTGCAAACACACGTACATTCTACGTTCGCAAATGGATTTTGTTTCTTCTGCAAGCTCCAGTGTGCATTTTTTTACTCCTTTCACACATACTCGTACAAATGGGTGGTGGTATTCGGCTGTTGAATCATTAATTAGAGATGGGAAAGAGGAATTACATTTTTATATTAAATTGGCATGTCATTCAGGATCATTTCAGCTGACAGTTGCAGATGTAAATGCCGATTCAGTCTGGCAGGTAGTTGTGACGTTTATTCGGTTTTTGCTTCGAACTTAAATATTTGTCCACATGAACTCAGCATATTGGTGTTTTGCGAGACAAAAAGTCGATTTTTCCAGGCACTGTTACCGCTTGTGCCATCACGTACTCATCTATGAAGTAAAATTGTTTTCTGTCTCTCTACTGGGAGTTTACACCGTCAATTAAACTATGTTTGTCTGTCCCTGCTATAACTGCTGGTAATTGCATTCGACTAGAATGCAGTAGAATATCAGTAAGTGATGGGATGATTTATCAGGAAAAAGATTTCAATCAGTTCACGTTTGCAGGCTTTAATGGATTTCAAATAGATTTCGACTTGACTTAGTGGATAAGTTTGTCGACTTTTACGACATAAGTTTGGGTTGAATTCCAAACCATACACTGAGTTATTTTTGACGTTGCGACTTCTTCAGTCAGAGATCCCTCTCCGTGACTGGCACAAGATAATAGAACGAACAATTCAGTGATCAGAGAGACTACGACTTGCTCCATACCCCCCGGTGATACTCCAAAAATGTATTCGTGCTAGGTGTTAGGAATTGCAATTGCGCTACAGTGTGGAGTAAACCTAGACCCCAACCAGCAAGTCTCTCCAGCTAGCACAATATCTCGTCAGCTGCTTTCAGTGCCGTACTCCAAGTTGGTTGAAGTCTCCTTCCTCAAACGCCAATTTAGATGCGGTCGTTCTGGTCTTAGGATCGAATACTCTTTGGGCCGGAGCTGTGGTGTTCATTCACTCAGCCAGACCCACTCATCTCAGACGTTGCCGCTGTAAAGTTGAATCTTTTACCCCATTCTCTATCAACATAGACGGGTCCGAAAATTATGTGCACTGTCTTTTTCTCGAAACGACCAAGTGCTTCATCATTCGCTTTCGAAAGATCCTGGCCTATGCGCTATAGAACAGGAAAGGGTATTGTATGCGGACAGTTTGGTCTTATGAGAGAGAGCTCTATTGTTCAATTGTCTTTTGAGCCCAAAGAATTAGCGATTACCAAGAGTAACTCTGCGTCCGATTTCTGTGCTAATGTCGCTGCTGCTCGTAACTGTGGAGCCAAGTAGAATCCTTAACTATCTCGAAGTCATAATTGCCAAAGGAGACGATCTGGCTAAGCCGTCGGTAGTGTGCTCCCTTTTCTGATGACAGCATGTAGTTTGCTTTGCCCTGGTTTACCGTCAGACCCATTTCGATCGCTTCCGTCTCAATATTCACGAAAGCTTCATTGATGATTCGCAGTATTGGAAAAAATCGTGCCTCTTTGATGCTAAGAAAGTCATGGACAGTGCGCCGTCTTGTCCGTCTGCGATGTGCCTTAACTTCGTCTAGATCAGGAGGACGGAATTCTCTGTAAGTACATACCATATGTCAGAAAGAAAGCCAGGTAAGACCCTACAGATACAAATTATGTTAGCAAGGATATCGCAGGTCTCCAGCATTTTATATTGACGATGCCAAAAAAAAAAATCCTTGAAAGCCACTGTAGATGACCACTCAAATTGAAGCAAGATCAATGAACGGAACCAAAAAATTGGTGAACTGAAATAGGAAAGGGAAACGTTTCTTCATCTTAATATTCCCCATTGAGGCGTGCCGATCTACAAACAATCAACTAAACTGATCATAATGCGATTCATAGACAGTACGCCATTCAATCCAATAAAACATCGAATGCAAGTAAAGATATCTCAAGGCAACCAGTGACTTTAACGGTCGCATAACCCGAAATTTCTCAACGAGTTTTAATTAAGCTAGGGCAAGAACAGAAGATCTGCGGGATCAGTCTACTAGAAACTGAAGCCCTGGGTTTCAGACGACCACTATTGTGGAGCCGTTCGCTTAATAATAGCGACGCAGAAATTGCTGATGAGAAACGAACCCAACGAGAGGTGAAGTATATTTCTTCAAAAGAATAAGTAAAACCAGATGTTGGAACGTGCTACTCAAGTTCTACGAGAATATGGTGTAATAAAAAGATCCCGCCATTTGAGAAAATGTTGAAGAGAAAAGAAGGATTCATCGTTAGAGAATCACAGTCGTGCTAAGGACAATTTCCGCAGACTATATAATGCTGAAAAAACAACATTGCGCTATCAGATAAAGCGAGTCATTCAATTAAGACGATATTAATCTAATCTGTCGCCCATCTGCTCAAAACGAAGTTGGGAAGTAGTAACTTAGTGCGCGCTCAAGGGTACCCTTAAAATGTTTGCATACAGCGCGAGCGAAGGAAAGCTAGGGGAAAAGAAAGAGAGGTACCGATGAGCGTTCGTTTTGAATGTTTGAAACTTATAATGCTTATCGGTCAATTGATTGGGTGATATTGTCATCACTTATCAGTCTTATCGCACGGTTTTGAATCCCACCTAGCAGGCGCAGAGAGATCTTAGGACCACCTGTGGGCATTGTAATACAATTTTGGGCGTTGGAATGCCTTACATATTGAGGCCCGATCAGAAGGGGAAAAGTGTTTCTTACATCGTTTGAGGAAACCTAATAATTTCCCAACATTTTTGACGACATAAAATATGTGGTCATTCCAATGTAGGTTGTCATTGACATACAATGTTAATTGGTTCCCAATTGGTGATGCTGTTTATATCGGAATTTAATGAGCTTTGCATACGCTGCGGTTCTCCTGAATCCGGGAACGAATATGAAAAGCAGAGAGTACTGTCGTCAGGGAAGGAATATATTGGATTAGAAGTAGCAGGCAAGAAGTCATTAATGAAGACTAAAAACAGTATCGGATACAGAACGGAGCCCTGTGGCACACCAGCATTTATTTGTGAACATCAGACTTGAAACTACTCAAGACAACTAGAATTGAACTTTCCGAAAGGTATTTTCTAATCCATTGAAGAAGGGAGCTGTCGATCCCAAATGCATGTATTTTCGACAAAAGAGATGCCAAACTCTGTCAAATGCCTTAGAACTGATGCACGCTTTGGATTCACTTTTCGGTGAGACATGCCATCAAATCACCAGTGGGCCTGTTGTTACGAAAACGAGATATTTCATGAGCTGCCGGTTTACCAGCCCTTCCATGACCTTGGAAAGAAGGGAGACGTAAGTGCAATGGGTCTGTAGGAGAAGAGAGAAGAAGATTCGCCCTTTTTAGGAGCGAGCTGGACAAATACTATTTTCTATCTTCTCGGAAAGTGTCCTAAAGAGGATCACTGGAAAGGAAGAACACTTCTTCAGAAGAAGAGGAGCTATACCATCTGGTTCAGTGGATTTATGTATGATAAGATGCGCTACTACACAAATGGGAACGTGGATTCGTCCCATTAAAGATTCGACTGCAGAGTGTGCAGAGTGGCTGCAGAGTGTGCATCAGGCAGATTGGTCTTATCTAAAGAGCTTATAGCTGGAATATCATTGTAAATCAACGTTGAGGTGGAACCAAGACGACTAAGACGCAGATGAAAATACTTTCGATCATTTCGCAGGAGAGATTCTTTACAAGCTGCCATACAATACTACATGACTGAGATGGGGAATGGATAGCGGCTGGAAGCGTCTTCTTCCATTCAACAGGGTTAATACAGCATAGGAAGTCCTCGCCTTACAAGGTGTCTCACATAAAAAAAAGTGACTTCACACAACTTGAAAGGGTCGACTCGAGGCAGCTAATGATAAACCAGGAGAAGCCTAAGCCTTTTGTCCAGTTGTCGCCAACGGAGACTGGGAGCTATTTGGTCTGGTGCAGCATACTTTTCAGTTCTAGAACCATTTGCAAAAGATGAAAAAGATGCCTGCGATGCTAATGAAAACGTATGTATGCTTGTCTTTAGACTTTCTAGAGCATTATTTGAGCTATACTGACACTTTGCCACTACATCGGTGATAAATACGTCACTTGTGACGGTAAAAAGGCAGAACAGCCTGCAGATACTCGTAGTGCCAATTTTTTTCTTCTATGCAAGCGCTAGATAACTTTCCTTCAAAGGGGTCGTTCTAATTTATAGTCGGAAGCCCTTATATGCTTCAGAATTCAGCAATTCATACGATCGCTGTTAGACGTGGAATAATTTATCGTCTTGTGTAGGTCTTTAGGAGTGCGCTTGTGATAATGGCCTCATTATATTCCAGTTGATGCATTGCTTGATTCTATTCTTATTCGACAGTAACATGAAATATTAAACTAAGTAGTTGCCAGTCTTTTGCAGTTTCAATAACTTATTTCCTAACTTTCAAAAGGCATCCAACTGTACGCTTGTATTGTTTTACAAGTAACCAACCTGAGGTTGCGTATCGATGTTCGATGTGATTAAATCCAGGGGCTTTGTTGTTCAGCTAGATCCTCAGATAGCTAGGCCAATCTCTACACCGTAAGTTATTTTTTATTGACTGAAAGTCCGACTATTATGCATCTTGTTAAGTGTACTATTCACTGCTCGGCAATGATGGGGTTTCTTTCACTATCACAAAGATAATAAATTTCGGGCTTAAAGCCTGCCTCTCCCGTGAATAAACCCTGCTAGAGACACGATGCACTTGCATTTTATTTGATATGAGCACGATCACAAATGTAAACATTCCTCGTTCTGCCTAAGTCAACAGGATTCAAAGATTATGGAACATTATTATCCAATCGATCCATGTGACCTATCTAGCGTAGTCAGCTTGTTTGAATTTTTGGATAAAATTTGCTCAAGAAAGTGACTTCCGTGTTGGCTCCAATCCTCCGTATTTCCGCTCAACACAAGATTGAAGAAGCCACATGATAGCATTTATTTGCGGGCATCTGGTACGCTTTTGGAATGTTTCTAGATGGTTTTTTTTTAGAGAGATTTTGAATCCACCTATCGTCCTTTTGAAATCAAGTTCCTGTAAGGATGTGATCTATAGCCGATTTGCCCGAAGTCGAAGGGGTACAACTTCCGGTAGTATCTTTTAGAAAGGCTAAGTAGGGATATACCTGATAGTCCTTACAATACATGGGATCGCTTTTTCTATAGATAAATGTAGCTGATTGCCCAGTCGTGTAGAATATTACCATCCAATTCTACTTTATTACTGATTTGCTGCATACACATTACTGAAACATGACATTAATATTTGTAATGTGGTGCTGGTAAAACCTTATAATTTTTTTTTTCTGATTGCGCCAGAGGGTGTTCTTGCCAAGATACCAATAGCCGGCGCTATGTGACTATGCCCGAGTCATATACCTGATCCTGCCGATTATGCCTTCGTGCTAAAACTCGCCCTTCCGAGAGGCACTATGAGGACCGGCCAGGACGGTTTTTCGTTTTTTCTCTTTCTGTTGACTACGACTAACCTGCCTTAGCAAGTGTCTACGCTTCTGTAGTGCTAATCGCGTGAAGACACATAGTAACACCGCCATTTCGTGCGGTTTTACGGCGCTAGGTTGAACGGTCCCATTCTTTATAGTCGACGAACAAGGTTTGTCTCATTCAGAGTTCGGATAATTTCATGGTCATAGTGATCATTAAGTTTGCGAGGAAAGTTTGTTGCCTCGTCACTCACTGTAGCAGTTCTTAGGTCTCTGTAAATATCACAATTATTTACCATGGAGCATTCACGATTACTCTTAGTGTTTTGTTTTGATATGTTTGCAGTAAAGGGATATTGCTTGATTTGCTACAACCCTAAAGTTGTGTACCGTACGTCCAAGACGGCTTTAGCACGAATTTACCTATATAAAAACTGATCTTTCGAAAATCTTCCGATAAGCTATTACATTTCTCTGATCATGATTTCGAGCTCGTCGCGCTTCTTTTTATCGTGCAACTTCTCCTTGAGTTTCGCGTCTAGAGTGATTCCTAGATATTTTTCCCCGTTTACATACGGTATATGTACATGGTTGATGAACAGAGATAAGCTGTTTACCTTTCTGCAGGTACACAGGCTTGGTCGCTTCACGAACATTTGCCCAGGTCTTCGTCCACTCGCATATTTCGTCCAAAACTCATTGTTGTTTTCCCGACGACTGTCTACGATTGTCTCGTCATCTTGAGGTATGTCTCTTGTGTAAAGCAAGTACAGGATCGAACCGAGAACGATTCCCTCCGGTACACTTACGAAAATTTCTTTAAATTCGAAGTATTCAGCCCCATATCAAACACTCACTAAAAAGTCTGTTTTCGAGGTAACATTCTAATATTCTGTATATACCTTCCGGCCAGATTTATCGTAGCTTATACTTTAAGCCCTGTCGAAGGCTTCCGATACGTCAAGAAAAACGCTTGAAGATATCTTTTATCTCTTCTAGGGCTTTTTCAATATTGACAGACCTGATTGATTGTCGTGTGTTTAACCAGAAAACCGGATTGGTGATCCTGGGTCAAGCATCTTTTTCCAATTATTATTGGTTGCAATCGCTTTAGCAGAAGTTTTTTGAAGACCTCAGCAGAAACCAAATAGGCCTTTATGATTTCATATCGTATGGACATTTTCCTGGTTTCGGAACCATTATGACTTCGGCGACTTTCCATTGCCTTGGAACATATAAAAGCCTCAGAGAGGCTTATAGAGTAACTTGACTAACGTTTTTTTTTTTGGTAGCTCCTTCAAGATTTCGCCAGAAATTAAGTCTTATCCTGGAGTCATGTTATTTTTCATCTTTCTTATTGTCTGCCGAAGCTCAGGGAGTTGTTAGATCCGGCACTAGCATTGTGAATATTTCTTCTTCTAAGTACCCCTTTATTTTTGTCTCCTTTATGGTCATCACGGCTTTCCACAGTGAGTAGTTTGAGCTTCAAAATTGCTGCTGAGTGGTTTGAGCAGTATTCTTTTAAGGTCGTGAGGTATCTGGCTACTCCTTTTGCGATAAAGAAATCGGCAAGGCGTTTTATGTCTGTCGTTTGCCCAAATCGTTGGAGTTCCCGTCGATAAAAAAGTGCATACCACGTTTCATACCGGCTTTGTACAGTAGCCTGGTTTTGTTGTATTGCATCTCAAGCCCCAAAAAGTGTATTTCGCGTTAAAATTCCCACAAAGAGGCGAACGAGGTCGCCGTCTATCAGCCTTTTTCGCGGAGGGAAATAAATAGATGCGATTTTGTAGTTTGAGTGGTTTACTTTTACGGAGACTCAAAAAGAGTCAAGTTCTATTTCTATCTTTTAAGAATGCTTAATGCAGTCTTTGATGCTAAGAGACGATCCTCCTCTCGCACTTTCTAAAGTGTGATGCGCATTATAATCATTGTAACCAACAATTATTGGGTCCAAATGTCATTTTTAAGTGGATTTCCGAAATCAATATTGGTTTTCTGTGGGAATACCTCTAGTTTGTCGATTTTTTGCAGAAGGCCTTATTGTTTTCCAGCTTTCAAATAGCTGCACCAACACCTATTCGTACTTTACTGTGAGGAAGGACTTTTTCTTCGGTGAATGAAAGTGGAAGCTTTTCTTGTAAAATCACTTTCTCAACATTATTCCTACCTAGCAATAGCTGTTTTTAAGAGTGCGCTGGCAGTCTTGAAACCAGCTACTTTGTATCTACCAGGCGCTGTGTCTATCGCACCGATTTTCTCGAGCTGCGAGATTGGGTCTCTTTCTCCACCTTTGTCAGACTTGATACTCGTCTTGGTCTGCTGGAATGCCTTAATATGTGCGCCTTGCGTCTTGCCTTTCTGGTATTTGCAGGCATCACCATCCTTTCGTGGTCGATTTGCTTGGCTATCCGATTTACTAAAAAAGCTTAGTTGCTGCGGGGGTTCCTAGTATCGGAAGCCTAGGGCTACTTATCGTCATTCCGCAATTCTTTTCAACAGCCGAAGAAGCTTTCCTTACCGATTTTGGTGTTAAAGCTCCCGGTAAGTCACATAATACTTTCTTGATGCGGTCATTGTGTGAACAATGAACATACTCGTATTTTGCTTAGATTTTGAGTAAACATCTAATGCGGTCTAAAGCCAAGGGATGGCTTATCGGTGTCGATCTCTGTTCGACAGGCGAATGCGTCCACTGACAAGTGTAACGTTTTCAGGCTCTTTAATGTAATGTAATAATGAATGTCCGCAGTTCTATTTCGTTGAACAGTCGATTCCGCATGATCACTGATTTTCGCCAGGATTTGATTTAATCTATCGTTGATCTTGCTTATAGGTACAAATAAGCGCTGTTCATTCTGTATGAAGATAAGTGCCTACTTAAGATGCCTTAATTATTTAAGAGAAAATAAAATCATGAAACTAACGAACGGCGATAATCGCTCTAGCATCCTTTGAATTTATTGGGGAAAAAAAACAAAATCAACAAAATCGTGCTTAAAGTCTCCACTTTGTTTCGCTTGCCAGATTAAGACAATGCCCCATAACCCAGAGTGTAGTGAAAGAAATTCACCGGAAACAGAAATGCACAAAGCCACCACCATAGTGTTGGTGCTACTGCAAGAAACGAGCAAAAAAGGACAATTAAATAAAATTGCTAAAAGTGCACTTTGGGATGTTGCACAATGTTTCATTCAAGCACAATGTTGATACGACAGGGATTACCCTCAACCCTCCACCCTCCACAGCCATACTGGATGGAAACACATTGTACTTACACACCTGGCCAGAGGATCCTTGGATGCAATTAAATACACCAGAAGTGCAATTTATTTTAGCAATGAGAATGCTATGGTCCTGGTTCCTTTCTTCTCTTTGCACTCCCTCCAACAGACTTTTTTTTCTATTGTCCTTCGTTGTTCACTTTATTTCTTGAGGAAATGGTTGGTTAAAGCTACATTTCTGACGTCAGTCAATAAACTTTGACGCATTAGGACGATGTTGTGTAAACAAAGGTTCAGCCTATCTACGAATATCTTTAAATTCTAAGTATCGCCGTTCACCTTTTTGAATGAATCCCTTTCGAACAAAAAACAAACTCATAACTGTTTTTCTCGCCATTTTAATCTACAAATGGTATACAGGACGATAACACGTAGTTTTTATGCAAACCAGGAGTTGGCATGTGAGTAGATACGAATACAGAATAGAGAATAATCGCGGTGTCCCACTTTTATGGTTTGGTGTTTCGTTTTGCTCTACAAAAACTGGGCAATAAATTTGGGGAATTAGTGCACACGTTCGGGGCGGGCATGGATGAGCATAGGATTTTAGATTTTGTTGTCATAAACGTGGGGAGAAGAGGATGTAAAGTAGAGGATTTAATCTGCCAAAGTCAAGGAACATAAAAAAATTCAAGGTAGAGCCACAATATAAAAAATGGGTAAATCGCGTTGGGCATATATGGACCACGGCCCTAATGAAGTGGCTGTAGAAAACGAGGAACTAAAAAGCCAAAAAAGTTTCCCAACTGGGTAATTTTTACTGTTCCACTTGTATTGACTCCCAAAGATATGAAGGATGTGATTACAGTGCACGAGGCTTAGGGTTCTATACCGCTTTGCTAATTAAATAAAGAAATGAATAATATGCTGGTAAGGTACATATATGAGTTTTCCTCGTTCTGTAGTTTTTCGTCAAAATGCCAAAGGGATCCTTGCAATCCTTATCAGACTTATCAAAAATGTTCATATCTAAAATTTCTTTAGATCCGCAGGAACTGGCTATAGCACGTCAAAAACCCATGATACGGTTGAAGCATGGTGAGTTCTTTAGTGTAAAGTTCCTTCGAGGTGCCAGTCATGTATCCAAAAACGTTCTTCTGACTCCCGTCTGTCCAATGAAGCATGAGGGAATCTTTCATTTAAACCTGGGTGATTACGATGGTGAACTGGGATCAAGTGATAGTTATCGGGTTATGATTGGCGTCAACCCAGACTTGACCTGCTGAAGTTGTAGATATGAGTGTGGAACACGAGGTACAAATAGCAGCACTACAACAAACAAATTTCTTAGGCGGAGTCACACCCGGCATCACAGTTTCAAACAGAAACAGAAACGGAAAATATGTCTTACATATCTGGGCTACTTGGACATATTCGGAGCTCAAGCCGATTAAGATTTTCAAGAATAAGTCAGGTTCATGGAAAGAGATGATGGCGAATGAGTCAGCAGTGCTCACATCCCATTCTGGTCTTACCAGAACCTTGAACTAGTGGTTTCCATAATGGAAATGTTCCTTCAGGCCGGGGGTTATGCCATCGAGGTAACTTCCTTACTACGTGAAAATCTTATACGAGAGGCATAAAAACCTAGGATTACAAAAGGACCTGACAACAAATAGCAGTCAGCAGCTGGTAGCACTAGGTTTCCAAGACTACGAAGCTACACAGTGACCTGAAAATATTCAGAGAGACAAACGCGGGCTCTGACCACTTCCTTGTTGCAGCCAAATCCAAAATTCTGATCTCGACTATCCAACGAGGGAATTTGGAAGCTTTAGGACAACTGGAGCACCTATAGAGAGCGCCTGAGCGTGGAATCCTCTGCCACCATATACAAATGCCAACAGTCTGTGGAACCACTATCATCAAAGAAGCATCATAAAAGAAGTAGCCGAAACCACTGGAGACTACTTACTTACTTACTTAACGGGCTCCCGACCCGTGGAGAGTCTCTGCCTGAGACACTTCAGCTTTCCATCCTCTACGATCCCAGGCACGCTGCTTCCAGTTATCCAGACCAAGCGCTCTGGCCTACGCGATAGCCTGGTCTTGAAACGTAGGCTCGATCTTCATTGTCTTCTCGAATCTGAGGGCTGAGATTCGAAGATTCTCTTAGCTGGAGCATTGTTGTCCATTCGCTCGATGTGGCCGAGCCAATGTAGTCGACGTATTTTGGCTTTTTGGACTACATCCACATCTTGGTATAGCTCATAGAGTTCGCGGTTGTATCTTCTCCTCCATTCGCCCTCCTCGCAGACATGACCAAAAATCCGTCGAAGAATTTTTCTTTCGAAGGAGCCCAGAATTAGCTCTCCCTTCCTGCTTATCGTCCAGCACTCGGCGCCATACAGTAGAACTGGCAGGATAAGGGTTTTGTAAAGCGTACATTTCGTCCTTCGTGTAAGGAGTTTTGAACCCAAACCGAAGTAGCAGCGGTTTTCTATGGTAATTCTTCGTCGGATCTCCACTAGGGTTTCATTCGTGGAGTTCATGTTTATGAACTCCTTAACTACCTCGAAATTGTTGCTACTCGTATCAATAGTGACGTTTTGTCCTAGGCGGTGGGTGGACAGATGATTCTTTGTTTGTGGATAGCATGTACTTAGTCTTGCCCTCGTTTACTTCCAGGCCTAGGAATATCGCCTGTTCTTCAATCGCAGTGAAAGCCTCTATCACGGAAAGCTGCGAGCGCCCGATGATATCAATATCGTCCGCATATCCCAGGAGCTGGACGGACTTGTTGAAGATAGTGCCTTCCGTGTTGATACCTGTCCTGCGCAGTATCTGCTCTAGGACGAGATTGAAGAAATCACATGATAGCGAATCACCTTGCCGAAATCCGGTGTATGTTGGAAATAGTTCGGAGGAGGTACTTCCAAACTGCACGTTGCATGTGTGTTTTCCAGTGTCACGCGACACAACTGGATCAGTTTTGCCGGGATCCTGAATTCGGCCATCGCCATATAAAGCTCTTGACTGGAGACTACTAGTCACCAGCAAAAAAGAGCCCTTGGTATGATGAAAACACCGACTATAGAAAAAGGAAGGAAAATAAAAGGTCCAACGCAAGCTCATAGATAAAGGATATCGAACAGTCCGGCGATAGGAAGAGATTTAGGGAAGCTGGGCAACAGTTCACAAATGTTCACACTAAGGCGAATCCTGGAAAAGACCAACAAGTCGCAACTCGAGGCTGACTATCTCTTTATCAAATTTAAAACATAATATGATGGCATTTTTCGTCTTGAACTATACAAGGCCCAGGCCGAATTCGATATCGCCGCAAAACTGACCCAGTTCCTCCATACTTCTTCCAAACGTGCACCGGATTACAATGAGGAGATGCAGTGTCATGTGATTTTTTCAATTTAGTGCTGGATCGGATAGTGCGTAAGGTAGGTGTTAATATGGAAGCCACTATCTTCAATAAATCCGACCAAATCCTAGGAGACGCCTACAAAGTCGACATCATCGGTCGTCCCCACCCCGCCATTATGAAGGGTATTACGGCTATGGAAGCATTGGCGACAGATCCTGTGCATTAACATTTTTCACTCTTTATCCCGAAGACTCCTTCTAATTAGTTGGTAGCCGTGACTCAACTGGTATCGGCTTCCAAATCGGAAGATTCGGCGTTCAATCCCAACCGCGCCCGAAGCACGGGAGCAACCACTATAAAATCGTTCTTCTCTCTCTGTTCAATTTGACAAAACACAGCCTTCTAAGGGTAGTCATACCTTTAGTAGTACTAGTGTGGATAAGGCAACATCTGGTCTCAACTCTCGATGCCGAACAGACATTATTTTAAGGTGGATACTCTAGCGTAGAACACATCAACACCTTGCGAATAATCATTGAGCAATACGTCGAGTTGTGGTCTCTGCTACATCTACTGTACATTGAATTTGAAAGGGCTTCAACAGTTTGAACACAGATACTATCTGGATAGCCTTGCGTAGGAGAGGTATCCCGGGAAAACTCATATGTAGCTATTTTTGAGGCTACTTACGATGGTAGTAAGTATCACGTTCTGCACAATGGTAAGGTGTCAGATGACTCTGAAGTCCATAGTTGAGTACGTCAGGGTTATATATTTTCACGGTTGTTATTCTTGAAAGAAACCAAAGATTGAGGTGGACAATAACATCTTACCTCAAACACCTGGGCTACGCTGACGAAGTTTGCCTGCCTCCCCCAAGTATCACAAAATTTGCAAGTTGAGCCAGGCAGAGTGTGGCTTAATATGTGGCTTAATCGACAACTGGTGGAGGAAGTCGAAAACTTTCTATATTTTGGAAGCTTCGCCTCGGCTGAGCAGAATCGGGAAAGCTAAGCCGAGTTTGGAATGCTATCAAAAATCTGGAGAAACAATATTCTCAGCATAAAAACCAAGCTGAGACTGTTCAGATCCAATGTAGAATCAATATGGTCGTAGTGCTTGCAATGTTACCAATATTGTCAATCGAAGACTGCAAACCTTCATAAATTGATGTATACGTAACATCTGGAGGATTTTTTAGCCAAACCGCATCTCCAACAACCAGCTTAATCTGAACACGGGTCAAGAACACGCCTGTTACGGCGTGAAAACGGCCCAAGTGCGAAATATGCCATTCAGTGGTACCCACTCCACGCAGGCAGACAGAAGAGTGCGATGACCTAAGCAGACATGGCGAAGAACAGTCGAAGAGGAATCGAAACTACTGAGAAAGAGCTGAAGAGTTGCAGAAATCCGTACAAGATGGTGTGCAGGCGTTGCTGACGTTCTATGTCCCTCGAGGGGTGACAGGATTTAAGTATACAATAAAAGTTACGGCATTTAGGAGCAATTTTCGCTGGCTGATGCAGGTTTTCGTTGGTGATGGCTATCTTAGCTAGCTATCTGAATTTAAAATAACCACAGTTAAGCGTAGAGCACAGACAGTTCCGACGAAGTGAAAATTTACTTTTGGGCCTAGTTGCTTTTTGTTATAATAGTGACCGCACTATTTTCTCATTTGCGTTTCGCAGTGCTTGGAAGAGGTTTAATTTGTTCTACATCGTGATCCTGACTTTTTGGAACTTTCGTGTAAAATCCCGCCAAAACCGATAATCCCCATTACCTTTTCTGTCGAAGCAGATCTCTAATTGTCTACCATACTGGCAAACATGACATCAACTAACATCAAAATCGGTCTCTCGCTTACTACCCGTCCATCGAGTCATGTTCTAAAGCCACCAGGTGGTAGTCTTTCGAATCTTTTCGGTGAAGTCGATGGGAAAGTCAATGCACCACGTCCAAAATACAATCAGCAAAAGTCTTCAAACCTGAACGCATGCATGCATTTCACCGATGCCAATATCGTCGTAGAGAAATTTCTCGTGGAGAAACCCGGTGCTGTACCAGCTCCGACGGCCAAAAGAACATCAACCAACTCAACTTCGTCCAATAACATTCAACAACGAGGACGGGTGCCACCAAGTGGTTTCTCATCTGGCGGATTTTGGAAGAGAGAAGGGCATTCAGGAAATCTACCTACCTCCCTCATCACGGTTATAAATACATTTTCCTGCTTAAATTTTTCTCAGTTTTATCCTCGGGAAAGTATCTGCCTTTTTAATCTTAGTTATTTTATGTTGCACGCGGTTTAAATTTCCGTTTGTGCTTTTAATGTCCAGAATACCTACGTCCAATTACGTTGAGGTCATCCCATTCCATATCCTTCATCCCATATCACTCATCGTAACTAACCAAACTCATCAATCGTCGATGTATAACCCTCAGAGCCCAATCGAATGCAAATTAAAGTTCATTCCAAAATACCTAACTGGTCGAGGGAGAGCCGGTTCTGTTTTGTGAAGCCACTAAGACCGTTTCCTCGAAAAATTTGATCAGTATCGGGCTCAATCATGAAAAAATTTGTTTTTGGGTAAAAGGACCCTAAGAACAATTTACAACGTGCCTTCGAGCTCCCTTAATTAGGAAATTGTCAATCGGGGTCTGCTCATAAAAGGTCACACCTTAAAGGGATGACCGGTCTGTGACTGTCACCCTTATTCATATCGTTCAACATGTTCTTGTTCACTATCCTTTCCCTATCTTACGTATTGAGAATTGAAGCAGACAATTACTGCCACTTGTTAGGAATGATGGTAGAGTAGATTGAAAAAGTTAGTTTTCCTTTGCCTCCGATTTATCCAGTCGACTTGACCATATGTATTTCTCTCATTGTGCTCTAAAGTGTGAGTCTTCGGTTTTGACTACATACTGCGATGATGCCTATAAGCGATTCCGTGCTGATTGCTCTTGAAGACATCCCGTAAGTGGCATCAAAATGCATCGAGTGGTGTCAAATCGCATGATTGGGGCGTCCAATTGATGAACGCTCGCTGTGACATGACCCAGTCGTCAAAATTTCTCCTTCACAACTTTGAGCATTGTGTCGCTTGTTTGGCATGTAGCGCCGTCTTGTTGGAACCACAGCTCGGATATATTGATATTGTTAAGCTCTGGCCACAGAAAGTGGGTTAACATCGCTCTATACCTGAGACCATTGACGGTAAGGATATCACCTTCCTCATTCCGAAAGAAAAAAGGTTGGATGGTTCAGTCATGCCATAAACCGCACCAAACAGTCAATCTTTGTGGGTGCATTGATGTTTGGCCGAACACTTGTGAATTGTGTTCGCTCCCGTAAAGGCAATTTTGCTTGTTGACAGAGCCGCTGAGCCAAAATTGGGCCTAGTCCGAGAAGATGATTTTTTGGCCAAAATCCGGATATCCGGGGTTTAAGGAGCTCACGGCGTTGTCTATGGTCGTCCGGCTTCAATTCTTCCGTCAGCACAAGTTTATAGAGATTAGCGAATCGACATTTCTGAGTCTTCTTCTTCTGGCTCATTTCGCAACAATCTCGGTCTGGTTGGCAGCTTAAGATCCAAAAGAGTGTACCCACGCTCAAATTTTTCCATGGCGCAATCATTTGCTTAAGCACTGAAGCTGTGATGATGACCTCACGACGAAATTCACGTTGCGTATTTAAAACTGAACCGGAATTTCGATGAATTTTTGAATAACTTCGGCGGGTTCGTCAAGTGTCAAACGAGGCAAACCTTACATAATATTTCGGCAGCTGGATGCCATTGGTAACTTTGATAGCTGCTGAAACATAATAATTGGCAAATCATCGCCAATTTACGGGATAGCTGATTTGCGTGCTACCGTGCACGGATTATTACTGTTAGTGTTTCGTTGTAGAATAGTTCTACGGCTTTTGGTAACTTGTCACCGACCGTAAATGCGATGTTACCAGCCAAGCTTATTACTGATATTTCTATTGTCGTAGGAAGGCATAAAAGGTGATCGTACATCGATTTCCAAAAGTCCACTTGGCTGCTTGAGATCTGCACCTTACCTCAACCAAAAACCACTTCGATCGCAGACTGAATCATTCTAGACAAGATTATCTATTCTAGGATTTCTTCTTGCTATTCAAAGACATCAGTCAATTACTCGTTTGCGTTTCCAGCATCCTGGGCAAATTCCAGTTCAAAGACAAGCGTTGTACACTCCAATGAGGACTTTGGTGTGTGTCGCAATCGTTTCTCAACTCGCATAGAGGACGGACGGCTTTGCGATAGTGCACATAAAAGTGAAAAGTCATTTAAATAGCGAAATAAGTAACCGATTAACAAGTAGTTGTGTGTGGCTCAGTGGAGCAGTAGTTGACTCGGTACGTGGAAGACCTCGGTTCGAGTCCAGTGGAAAATTCACGGGTTACTTTCTTTAATTTATTAATATTAAAAATATAATAAGAAATGGTAGTTTGGTAGTATTGCCCACTAACGATTGGATACCGGTCGTCAGCCCTGTCCCGCAGGTGGAACCGGTATCGAATCGAATGACAACGAGAGCATGTGAAATGCAGCAACAGCAAGTGGAAAAGAGGCGTAGGAAAATCAAGGCGTCGTCAAAATTATCCACAAAGAAAATCAAAGAAGATGAACACATTAAAGCGGCCGGAAAGGAGTACTCTTATGAGTCTGAAGGGGGCGAGTGCCGCTACATTGGAGAGGGCAATCCCTTTAAAGAATTATCAGATACTAATACATCAGCAGAAGAGGAAGAAGATGAGGAGGCTCAGCTTGACAAGCTTATAAAAGAGCTCCTGGAGAAGAGAAAAGTTGCGGCAGCAAAGGCAACAACAAAAACTGCAACAACGGAATAAGGAAGCTATGAGAGAAATGCCAATGCAGCAAAAACAGAAGCAAAGCAGCAGCAGCAACACCAACAACAACAACAACAACAAGAACAACGACTGCAGCAGAAAGCGCAACCGCAAAAATGACAAAAACAACAACAGCAGCAAGTACCACAGAAAATGCAACAACAACAGCAGCAACTGCAGCAGCAGCAGCAGCAACAACAACAGAAGCAGCAGCAACAGCAACAACAACAGCAGCAGCAACAACAGCATCAGCAACAAAATCAACAACAAAAACAGCAGTCTGAAAGGGGAAAGGGGAGAGAAAGAGTGCCTCCCATAAATGTAAGTAATTTCGAAATAAATGATACTCGTAGTATAAGGTTATGTAAGTTAGTAACTATGTTAAGAGATTAAGTGCGAATAAGCACATTATTATGTGTAGTAATATACCGGAAAGTACGAACCGTCCAAGGAAAAGCTGATACTGAATACTATACATATACCCCTAGGGGTGAAAAACTTCAAACGGTGCTGTTAAAAGGGATCGATCCAGAAATAAAAACGGAGGAGCTCGAAGCAGAGCTCAGAGGGTTAGAGAGCGACGACCTTAAGTTCGTGGGGGTTAAGCCGTTTACCACGGCCGCGGCAAGGGGTGGTAACCGTAAATTACCATTCTTCCTAGTGTAATTAACGCCCAACAGCAAAATCGATAGTCTGCGAAAAATCAAATTCCTGTACTATCATGCTGTAAGTTGGGAAAAATTAAAGAGGGCAGATCGTGTACTGCAATGTGTGCGCTGCCAGAGGTTCGGGCACGCCGCAGCTAATTGCAATATGCAATTTAGATGCGTTAAGTGCGATAAGGACCACAGATATGGAGAATGTCCTTTAGGTAACGATAGAGTAGTAGATAGGAGTCAACTCTTTTGCGTACTCTGCAGGAACTCGGGGCATCCTGCCAATTTCAGGGGTTGTCCTAGGTTTCAAGAGCTGAAAAAGAAAGTCCAGGCTCGAAAACAGTTCATCGAAGAAGAGAAGCGTCAAAAGAGTCGTGCTTTCTCTAATTTTGTGGCACCCAATGTATCCTTTGCCCAAATGGTATCTGGAGCGGGTAAGGCCACAATAACGGCCTACACGGAAAAATTGATCATTTCCAGAAACAATTAAATGAACAAGCGGCTCGGATTGACGTCATCAATTCGACCCTGTTTGACAAGTCTGGCACGCCGATATAATGTCTGCTACGTTGAATGAGGTTAATCTGAAAATCCTTGCGTTAAACGTTAACTCACTAATCAGGATCGAGAGAAGGGCCAACCTACAAAATCTGTTGTTAAGTGAATGCCCAGATGTGCTTTTGGTTAGCGAAACTAAGCTCAACCAGAATCACAAAATTGGCTACAGTGGCTATAATGTATATAGAAGAGACCGTCCATATTCCTCACGAGGGGGTGGGGTTGGTATCTTATTACGCAAAGGCATGCGCCATAGAGTCATATATAGCGGGGATTTAATGAGGTTCCGGGTGTTGGAAGCCTGCATCGTATGCATTCCTCTTCATAGTCGAAGGCGAGTGTATGTGGTGTCGCTTTATGCACCTGAAGTTCCTAATCCCATTCAATTTATAACTGAGCTCAAAATACTTTTTCGTTGTCTTCAGCTTCAATCTGAGGAAAATTATTATTTTTTGGCCGGAGATCTTAACGCTAGACATGCGGCATGGGGAAATAATCCGCCAAACACCAGGGGCAACCAGTTATACTACTGGTGGGGTCAACATATGATTGAGTACAGACTTGAACTGTACGCGACGAATATCCCATCCTTCCCATCAGCCGGCTCTTTCCTGGACTTGGCATTAACAGACAGTAGACTAGAACTGACTAACACGGACCGAAACACAAGGAACTGTTTGCGAGCGTTCGAGTACGATAGTGATCACTACGGATATGCCGCCACAACATGGATCCCAAACGAGCAAACGCAGCTGGAGCAGTATGATCAAGCGTACTCATACGCTTACCGTAGAGTACGATGGTCGTGCTTCTCCAGAATCTTACAGCGTAATTTACGTTTGAGTGGAATTGATCCCCCGACTAACAGAAACTTAACAAACGAAGAAATCGATCGTAATTTACTGACGATGCAAGACGTTGTCAAATGAACTATGGAGCAGACTATCCTTAGGAGAGAATACTCCGACGAAAGCCAGATCGAAAAGTACAGAACTCCAACAATCAACGCATTGTATGCACACAAAAGTAGACTACTCTCGAGGCTTAAGCAGCTGTACAGACAGTTCACTGACAGAAACGACCCGGAAATAAGAGCACTAAAGTCACTGATCAAAAACCTAAAACAATTAATTAAAGAAAATTACAGTAAGTCTGTAAGTCTGTACTGGGGCAATAAGATTCGGGCTATAAAATCCAGTAGCCCGAATATGTTCCCGCAGATAAATAAATTGTTCAGGAGGAAAGATCACAATGACATTCGGTGTGTCCGAATTCCACAAACAGCAGAAAACAGACAGACACTACTGACCGTCGGCATAAGTCCAGAGAGTGCCGACTCAGGCGACGGTCATTTCGTGGTTGAAGACCCACAGGAGAAAATGACTTTGCTGGAGCTTTTTTCGAGGCCGTGTATACGGTGAACAATCCTGTTCGCTGTAATCACGACATTGACAACAGGGCCTACGTAAATCACTATTATCTGTGCAACGAACTTCAAAATTGACTATCCGAGAATCACGGTTTCACCGTATTCAATGAAGAAAACGCTGCAAACGTCATCGTCGCCGATGAACGAGCTTCCTCTCATTTGTTCGTGCATCTTTGAATCCCTGAAAAACAAAAAGTCGTCGGGAGTGGACGGTATTCCAAACGTCGTATTAAGACACCTGCCCTTGGAAGCAGCGGATATATTTACTACGCTGTTTAACAATGCGCTGAATAATGCATGTTATCCGAGGCATTGGAAAACGGCAGTGGTACATCCAATCCCGAAAAGGGACAAAGTTAGAACTAACCCTGCTAATCTTCGGTCAATTAGTTTGCTTCCGAATATTAGCAAGGTATTCGAAAAAGTGGTAAATAGAGCGCTGTTAAAGTGGGTTGAGGAAAATAATATAATTCCGGAAAACCATTTTGGTTTTAGGGCGAGGCATGACACTATTCATGCTGCCTCAAAGCTGGTCTCCGACATACAATGGAATAAAGGCAAGAACCAGTGTACGGGTGCCTGCCTCGTTGACTTTGAGAAGGCCTTCGACACCGTATGGCTAGAGGGGCTTTTCTATAAGTTGACCAGGATGGGCATGCCGAAACCCCTGCTATATTTGATTTACGACATGCTTATTGGAAAGAAGTTCGTTGTTAAATGTAACAACGTCATTTCGAGCAAGATCTTTGACATTAAAAACGGCTTATAACAGGGTGCTGTGATTTCTCCGATACTGTTTAACATTTACACAAGTGATCTAGTAGGTTCCCTCAATCATGCCATAGCGTACGCAGACGATTTAGTGGCGTACAGATCAGGTCCAAAAATCGAAGTCATTAACACCCTTTTGCAACGTGACTTCGATCATATTAAGGCGTATTGTGACGATTGGAAATTGAAAATCAATTTTCAAAAGTCGGAAACAATCTTGTTTAGAACTTCATTGAGATGGGCTTCTAGGGATACCAGATATAACTGGCGAAATTTGGCCATTATTGGACAGCACGGACTGCCATTGGCGGTGAGAAGCGTAGTGAGATACCTTGGTATCTGGCTCGATAAGTATTTGTATTTTGACAAACATATAGATGCTTATCTTGCTGGGGCCAAGAAGGCATTAGCCTTGACAAGAAGGCTATTTCACAGCAGTCAACTTGTCTCCAGGGTGAAGCTCATATGCTATGTGGCCCTAATCAGGCCAGTCATCGCGTATGGTTGCCCTGTGTGGTTCAATGTAGCGCCGTATCAGATGGAAAGGATTCGGGTGTTTGAAAGGCAGTGTCTTAGGACCTGTCTCGGCTTGTACAGAACACCAGAATCTGAGTACAAAAAATATTATCCCAACAAAGTCCTTTACGATGGGGCTAATCTGAATAGGATTGACAATTTCCTGATTAAGGTGATCCGAAGACACGTTGCACGAGCAATGACCAACGATAATAGCCTGATCTTTGGGGCTTATTACCCCAATGAAACGTACCACAAGAGCACGCTTCTATCGGGCTTTATCCCGCCAGAGGCATTTCTCCATATTGATGCTAAAGGGTTAATGCAAAGCAGGGATGGTATCCCGGTAATATACCACCGCCACCGCGGTGCGAGGGACAAGCGGCTCATCTACGACGGGTATGCCGACAATGCTCAGGAGCTCCTCCGTTTTAGTCCCGCGATAGCGGACAGGGATCGGATCGATGCCGAGAAACAGTACACCGAATTCTGGTGGCTTCTAGAAGGGGAGAGGGTGGGCTCGCTTTCCTAGGTCGGCACGTTACTAAGGTAACACACTCCTCTTAGTTGTAAGTTAGAATAAGGATAGTTAGGGGGATTTCGTGGAGAGACAACGTTCGTCAACATAAGGCGGCGCCGCTGAGAAGTAACCGATGCTTTATGGCATTGGTTGAATCTCGGGGATGCTTGTGCACGATGTTGACGACTGTCAGGCGCCCGAAATCGCAATTGGTATGGTGACCACTCGGTGCGAGAGGCTACGAGTGCTCCCCACCCCGATTATAGTTAAGGTAGGTTAAGTAGAATAGGGACATAGTTTTAAGTTTTATAAAAAAATTTTAAGATACTGTATCTAAGTTTTTCGAAAACCTTTTCTTAAAAATTTCATATATTGTAATACTGATAGATAAGATTAATTGTAAGATAGTTTTAAGGCCGAAAGGTAAACTATGAATAAGATTGTAAAGTTTAGAGCGCTCGGTAAGAGCCAGTAAGCTAGAATAAGTAATAGTTACTTCAAATTAGATTTAAGCATTTTTGTCTAGAATGTAAGTAATAATGAAAGAATCAATAAAAATGAATTTGGTTTGTGGTGACCCGGTTGGGTATACCATCAAGTCTTATACTGCAACAATCGGTGTTGTAAGCATGTATAATTTCTTGATGGGGAAATAGCGTCTTTTCTATTTCTTGAAGCTGTATTGTCTACGTTGATGACTGCACGCGGAGACCTTTTAACCTAATTTTGTAATTTTTTGGTGGGGGCTGAGGCCCCCATTTATTGGCTGAATACAAGCTTAATCTAACTTAAAAACTAACAGAAAGACTTAAGAGCTAGTGACCAAGGAAGTGATTTAGGAGATCTTGTTTGAGACGAGGAGTGCTCAGGTGGAAATGAAAAAGGGAGAGGTTCGAGTTGACCTTTCGGAGCATTCGGGAGATAGATTCGTTGGAGCCATAAGAGGTGCGGTGGACCGGTAGATAGAAGAGACGAGGACAACGTAGATTGCGAGGGTTGGTATTGAAGGAAATGGAGTTCAAAATGGATGCACAGTCGACGGAACCTGAGAGAAGACGATGAATGAAAAGAACGTCAGCAATATTCCTACGTTCTTCTAACGAATTCATATTTAGAAGTTTGAGGCGGTCCTGATAGGGAGGTAATATTAAAGGGTTATTCCATGGCAGACCACGGAGGGCAAATCGGAAGAATCGACGTTGAATACCCTCGATTCGGGAAACATGAACCCGGTGAAAGGGGGACCAAGTTTGACTAGCATACTCAAGCAGGGGGCGAACAAAGGTAATATAGAGAGATCTGGTTACATACAGGTTGGAAAATTCCTTGGACCACCGTTTAATAAAGCCAAGTGATGAGTTGGCTTTGAGGATCATCTTGTCGATATGCGAACTGAAATTAAGCTCACAGTCGAATAATATGCCAAGGTCTTGAATAGACTGAACCCGGGGAATTGGTTGACCATGGAGAAAATAAAGTCGGGGAGGAGACGGGTTGCATTTACGTGAGAAGGTTATAGATTGACATTTGGCTATATTAAGTTCTAGGCAGTTTTTGAGGCACCAGATTGAAAACCGATTAAGGTCTTCTTGATGAAGTCCAGAGTCATGGGAAGAGGAAATAGTTTTAAAAAATTTTGTGTCGTCAGCGTAAAGGGAGAGGGAGGAGTGCTTAATGACACTCTCAACATCGTTGATAGTAAGAATGAAGAGAAGAGGGCCAAGATGACTGCCTTGTGGAACTCCAGATGAGGCCAGCAATGGAACAGAAAGGGCGGATCTAAACCGAACACTATAATATCGAACACTATAATATATGTATGAACTTGTGTGTGTATTTGATTGCCTTTGGGGCTTGCAAAGCATTTTTCAGGTATTAGACTTGAATATTGCATTCGATATTAGTTTATCGACGTTAGATTCGATCCTATTTATCTTGATACTTGATGGTGTATAGTAACTACCTATATATTTGCAAATAATGGCTGTAGTTTTTGTTAGCTTCTATAAAAGCCTTTGCACCCATTCTGATCTGACTTAGAGATTCCGCAAGCACTCGCCTTCGGCGTTTTGTTAGGAGGCCTATTATTCTTTGGAGCTAAGCTTTTATGGATCGGAGTAATCTTCGGTTCTTGGGATTGTCAACCTGACACCAATGAACTTTTTCTTCATCTGTAGGGTGGCCTACAGTGTTTACGCTATAATGAGGTTACTTAGGGATGTGTCATAAAAAATTGCTTTCATTGTTATCACAGAAGATGTGAGTGTTGATGCATCATACTTACTAAGTAACCTTTAGATTTGAGGATCCAAAAACGCATGGGTTCCTACTGACTGTTATCGCACGCCTTTAACCAGAGAGAAGTTTACAATCCCCAAGTTCTGCTGAATTTTAGGCCTGCGAATATAGAGCTATTAAGGCTCCATTGGGAAGTTTAGGCGACTGTATAAGCCACACTGATTGAAACCATTCAGTAGAAATTAAGTACGCTCGTCAAAAGAGGGTTACTCTAGTCGAGCTGAGATGGGCTGTTAATTGTCACCGAATACGATTTCACAAATACAGCAAACCACAACACTTTCAAGGATGCATGCATTTCTACATGATTTCTCAAAACTTTTTTTGCCAGCATTGAAAAATCCCTGCATTTCACCATTACTAAAGCTATCCGCGACCATCAGTCCGCCTGGAATTCAGAGATATATTTCAAAGTGAGGAAATTGCTTGCAGTCCATGTCATGTAACACTTTTGATTTGTCCGTTTCGGAGAAGTTTCTGGAGTGAATTCTAGTCCTGAAGTGTTAGTCAGGTTCACATAAAGGAAATCATGCATAGGTGCCGCAGGGTCTCTTCTAACCTAACCTCCTCCCTCGTGACATTCATTAATTTACTCTCCAGCGAATGTATATCACTTAAAACCACCTACTAAACTACTTCCTTCCGAAGTTGCATTTGTACACTGCTGCGATATGAGCAATTCTGGAGCTCATGTTTCATCCTGGGGCATGCTCATAGTTCTCCGTTCAGTTCTAGTCTGTATTTGTCTTCGTACTTACATGTCTAAACCCCCGTCCTTCGCACTCCCATACTATCATGTACAACCACCACCCTCCCCAAGGGACTCTGGGGGTGTAACAAGTAAATATCCTGAAAATGTCTACATACTCGTACATGTACTCGTAACGCGCGGAACTCGTTTCACTGTCAAATAGAAATAGCGCTCTAGTAACAGGATATGGGGATATCCTCGTTCATAGAGTGTCATGAGAGAGTGCGAAATATATGTAGACAAAAGCGATCTACTAAAACATAAACGAAAACGAAATAATGTGTCAAGCGGGCGGTGGGTAACCCCTGCGCTCCTATAAAATATGTCTTTCGCACGAAGTGCAGTAATAAAATTACTATAACACGTTTCTGGCATACCAGGCGCTCCGTCACTCAAAATGGTACTGGCGCACGGGCGAGCAATTGCTGGCAGTTAGAAAATAAGATTTCCAACCCCCGAAAATTGTTTCGCTTGTACGAGTACATTTGGCGTGACTCGTTTGGAACGAGTAGTCGTATTCGCCTGCCAATTCATTTCAGCATTCACTGTAGGAACTGAGAAGGAAGTTATTGTTTTATATTTGCACACACATCAACACATGCACAGAGAATACCGGATGCAGGGTATATTACGGTAATTTTGGGCCACATTGCCGGGCGAGCGAATGCCACACATTAAAAGGTGACCCGACCGACCAGAGTAGATATACGAGATTCCATTATTTTTATGATTATGTCATACCAGGGGCGGGAATGCCAGTAAGGTGCTGAATGTGGCTGGCGGTCGGGGTGGTGATTGTTGCTGTTGCATTATTATTGTGACCTGCTGTAGAGTGCCCAACGTGTAACAATGGGGTATTGAATTTTAATAACTGGCTTTGACAGTGTAGCAGTCCCAATCAGGATGGCGTTTCAATCGAAATAGATCGACATGGACTGTAGAATGAGGACTGGGGCTTACAAATTTACCAGGAATAATGGAATGATATAAATGTATGGCTTATGGACGTAAAAGGGTGTGAGTAGGGTTGTAATTTGACTGTTAGTGTTTTAAAACGGATTCAGGGGAATTTTTTTTTTGTGTTTTTAACACTCAAAAGGGTGTGACTACTCTTAAAATGCCAGAGCACGAGTTAAGTTTTCTGAAAATTGGATAGAGAAAGAGAGAGAGAGGGAAAGATATTTAGCGGTTATGTCGCTCCATGGGTGGCATCCAACATTTAATGGGTAGACTACATTTTTAGTATAAATTGACTTGATGTTGTATTTAGGCAACCATTCACCCTGCGAGATTTCCGTTGCCTGAAAAAAAAATTTCAAGCACGGTTGGTATTGAACCCCAAATCGTCCGATTGGGAAGCCACTACCACTTGAGCTACAGCCGTCTATTAAGTTGCCGATGATCTCGCCGCTTTTCGCTAATACCACCTTGATCAAAACGCTCCCCGGGGGACACCGCCGTGTGGCGCTCCCATTGTTCCGATTTGAGTTCTGTTTCTTCGTTAAGTTGGTAAATCTGTTGTTATTTCTAAATCTCAGCGTAGCCAAGAGTACATCTATCTCTGTGCGTGTTGGCGATTTTTTACAATTTTAGAAATGGATTTAAATTTGCAACAACGAACTTGTACTAAATTTTGCGTAGACAACGGATTTAATGGTACGCGAATGTTGGAAAAGTGTTTCGGCAACGATTCTATAAAGAAAACGGTCGTTTACCAGTGGCACGAGCGGTTCAAAAGTGGTCGTGAGTCAATCGAAGATGATGAACGCAGTGGCCATCGAATTCGAAGACCATCGACTTCGAAAGACATTTTGGTTTATGATTTGGTTTCCGTTATGTAGCTGCAAAGTTGTTGCCAAAAGACCTCAATTTCATGCAAAAACGAGGCAGTGTTGACGTCGCAAAAGGGATGATTTGCGAGGGTGAATCCGATCCCACATTCATCAAAAGGATCATTACTGGAGACGAGACGTGGGTTTATGAGTACGACACGCAATTCAGACATCAAGCAAGTGAATGGCGTTCACCAAATGAGCCGAGACCAAAAAAAACACGTCGTTTTCAGTAAAAAAAAGAAGGCAATGCTCACGGTTTTCATTGATTACAACGGTGTAGTGCATCATGAATTTTTTCCAGAAGGCCAGGCAGTAAACAAAGAGTATTACGAGTATTTGGGCGTTATGAGACGTTTGCGTGAAGCAATTCGCCGAAAGAGACCAGAATTGTGGGCAGAAAACTCGTGGATTGTGCACCATCGCACGGTGCCATCATTATTAGTAATTTTTTGACGAAAAATGCAACAAATACGATCCAACAGCCACCGAATTCACCTGATTTGGCTCCCTGTGACTTCTTTCTGTTCAATCGAGTTAAAAAACCACTACGGGCAACGCGTTTCAGCAGCCGAGAACTCCGATATGCTCTCAGCCAAGCAAACGATAACTGCTTTGCTTTTTTACATTCGAGGTCAAACCATGGAGCCATACAGTCTTTCCTTGCGTTCCTTGAGGAAGAGATCGAATAAGATGCTATGATGGTTTCCTCTAACTGGCTTTAGTTGCATACGTCTTGGCCTCAAAGAGATATGTTCAGCTTCTCATGATACTCTGTCGCCTTAACCGGATTCTATTAAAGTATACGCAATAGCATCGTAGGTCTGCTTTCTTCCTGTTCCAACGCCATCTGTCTAAAAGTCACAACTATAGAAAGGTGGCCCGAAAACGGGACATGTTCAACCTTGAAATCGATAACGTCATCATTCCATTTTCCACCAACGAGACTATAATCTATTACCGAGCTTCCTTGCTTACCAAATTCACCACCCATATTTGACAAGGCAGTTCCATTTTTGGATTCTCAACCCATAAGAATTACAAAAATCTATTAACCGGTGGCACTGCTAAACTGTCCTGGATCAGACTCTTCATATCTAGATAGAAGAACGCTTCTGGAGAAATAAAGCCGTCAAACGGCACTCTCTCGTGATACGTATAAATGAAGATCAGGTCGTTCGAAGCGCTTCCAACTCAACTTAATGACGAAATTGTCCACTCTTATTAATTTAGGGTAACATTTTCTATACTCTGGTATTCTGTATAAGCGAAGACAAGCCCTCTCAAACACCCGAATCTTTTCCAATAAGCGTACTCTCACGGGACATTCAAATACAAGGTGCCGCAAAATTAATCATCCAATTTTGTTTTTGAATTACTATTTTACTCAATAAAAAAAAAAGGATTTTGGGTGATGGAAATCTTTATTTGGACCTTTACAATTGTTTCTATTAAGTGGAAAAGATGATATCGGGCAAGTGGCTGCCGCCAGTGTTGATATACATTTGTGCCCGTTTTATCGCATTTTCCATGACTTTCCGCAAGATTTTCAGTGATAACTGTTCCTGTCGAATATTCTCTTTAAGGCCTGCGATTATCTGAGGATAAACCCGCGACTTCAAGTAGCCCCAAAGACAGAAGTCTGGAATGGTTAAATAGCGCGATCTTGGTTCCTTCACAATATCCATTGTGGCTCGTGCTGTTTATGCGGTTGCACCGTCTTGTTGAAACCACATGTTCACCAAGCCCCGCTCATTCAGTTCCGTTAGGAAGAAGTCGTTTATCATGAGCCTGTAGCGTTCGCCAGTAACAGTAACCGTATTGCCGATGGCGTCCTCAAAAAAATGCGGCTCAATCACTCCTCCCGCGTAAATACAGCACCACACAGTGGCTTTGAGTGGATGTAATGGCTTTTCGTGCATCACACGCGGATTTTCAGTGCCACAGAAACGAAGATTGTGCTTATTGACGTAACCGCTTAAGTGGAAATGCGCCTCATCGCTCACGTTGATTTTCGACACAAAATCGTATTCTTCGTTGCTGAGATTGAGGATGGCTTTACAGTAGTTCACACGCGACTGACGGTGAGGAGGAATTAACTGATGCACTGTTTGCACTTTGTACGGGAACATGAGTAAGTCTGTCACTAAAATTCGCTGTAGGGTCTGTCTGGTGATGCCCAATTGCGTGGACCGTCGCCTGGTCGATGTTTCTTCGTTCTCAGCGACATCGGCAGCCACATCCGCGATATTCTCGGCCGAAAGACCAGTCCGGTGGCGGCCACGCCCTGCATGGTCTCCAGTGGTTATTGGTCAAAAATATCGACACAATTATTCCATGCTTTTGCCGAGTATAGCGCTCCATTGCTTGTCTGTTTGTGTAGGCCTATGTCTTCCAGATTTGTGAGGACCAACCCTTAGTAGAATTCGGCAATATTTGTGCAGAATTTTAAATTTGAAGTTGCTACTACAGCTTGCTGGTAGTACTCAATTATGCTATCTCATTAAGGACTTTTTGTTTACTTTCGAGTGTACAGCGGAAAAAGGAAGTCCAAAGGAATTGTCATCGACAGTGTGAACAAGTATGCGTATCTCTCAGTAATTTAAATGCAGACTCGTTTTTGTTGCATTCAACCGCCTGCACATGGCACATCCACTGCCGAGTCGGGTTATTTATTTTCACATTAAACAGAAAATCACCGTAATTAATTTTGCAATTATTATTTTTTGCCCTCCAGAAATTTGGTATCTCGTCTATTTTTTTTTTTTTTTTAAATTTTTTTTGTCCTTTCCAGGAAGGAGTTTTTAAAATTTTTTTTTTTGAGGGGTGGATGCAGTGGATGCAATTAAAATGTTGACCCTCCATCTCATTATATTTCGTTTGATTAATTAGCGCCTAAATATTTATTTAACGATTAAAATTTCACATTTCACACCGAAAAACAGTTGAAAGTCCTGACAGAGTTGCCTTGTAATACGGGCATTGGTGCTACAGTAAAACGGTTCGTTTTTATTTGGAAATGAGTAAAATTCGCTTTACCGACAACAATGTGCGGTAATGCGTCAAAAATGTTAACCGGATATGGATTGAATGCCCCACAAGACCGCAGACTGAGTAAATTATTTAAAAAAATGCTTATTCCTATAATTAATCGGATTTAAATGAAAACATTCTGTTTATAATTTTCAGAGAATATGCTCTTTTTGGATTAAATAAAAATGGGCTTGTAAATATTGAATAAAATTGAACTAGCACCCGCAACTTGGTTCGCGTTGGTACAGTGAATAATTGATAAAAGGTCTCTGATGACTGACTGAGGCAAATATCACATAGAATATTACATGGGCTTTTAATAATTGAAGAAGTGGATGTAGCACAGATAGACAGTTGATTGTGAAAAATGGCTATGTGACTTATGCTGGAATATTTCGCATTAAAAACGGCCAGCAACATTTACACAAGTCACCTTATAGGTTCACTTCACCATACTATAGCGTAGGCAGATGACTTTTTGAACGCCATTTCGAGTTGAAGATTAACTTTCAAAGTTCGGAAACCATTTTGTTTAGGACGCCATTGTCTGGGGCCGCTAGGGACACCAGAAAGAATTTGCGAAAGTTTTCTATCGTGGAACAGAGCGGGCAGCCACTTACTTGTCGAAATGTCTACCTTGGGATCTGACTATCAATATCTGTCTTGTAACAAACGTATAGATGTTCCTCGGGCCAGAGGCAAAGGTGCTTTAGCCTTACAAATAAACTGTTTCATAGTAGCCAAGTCGATGCGAGGGTGCAGGTGATCTGCTATATGGCCTCTATCCGCTTATACTAGTATGCTTATACTAGGTGGCGCAAAATTAATTACCCTATCGGAACATGGTATAATTTATGTATATTGCGTCATGCGTCGATCATATTTGACATTTGTGAACTTGACAGCTGCAGTATACGGGTACAAACAGACAAGCAATGGAGCGCTATACTCCGCAAGAGCGTGGAATACGAGGGCTGACTGAAAAGTTTCCGACCGAACAATGATACAAGACATTTGTTTTCAGTTTTTTTCTTTATTTTTCTACATAGTCTCCTTGTAACTCTACACACTTCTCCCAGCGATGCTCCCATCTCTCTAACCCATCCAAATAGTACTTGGCGTTTTTCTCTGCAAAATAATTGTTCTCGAAGGTGATTGCCTCCTCATTTCACGAAAATCTCTGTCCTCCGAACGCAGTTTTTAGATGAGGGAACAAAAAGAAGTCGCTTGGGGCTAGATCTGGTAAATAAGGCGGATGGTCAAGCGTTTCAAACCGTAAAGCCTGATTCACAATGCAGCGTGAGAGCGAGACAAGTCTCGCGCGAGTTGTCAAAAAAAGTTTCGATGAATGCAAATGTATGAAACAACACACAATAACGCGACACTAGTTCTATCGCAACGTGTTCTTTTCGAAAAATTGAAAAAACTCGCGATGAGAAAGTCTGAATGTGAACGTTGACAAGATGTAAGAAAGAGACAGCTAGTGTTCGATTTTCATTTTAATTATAAAGGCGCAATAACGCGCATTATTTTGAATCTTTGAATGTGAAAAGAATTTGTGATAAGAAATTATGAAAAGATTTATGATAAAAAAATGAATAAACTAAACAGTATACAAGTCGAAAAATTAATAGAAGCAATAAAAGAACAACCAATTTTGTACAATAAAAGCAGTAAGTTTTACAAACATAACACTTTAAAGGACAAAATTTGGAAGGAAATATCCGTGGTTGTTGCAGCCCATGGTAAGACCATGTTGAGTTTTTTTTACTTTGATTTTATTTAAAACAACACATTACTTTTTCAGAAAATGATTGCAAAACTGCATGGAAATCATTAAGGGACCAATTTATCAAAGCCTTAAAAGAGACAAAGGGAAAGTCTGGGCAGGAGATGTTTGAGAAGAAAACGTATAAATATTTCGACCAGCTTTTCTTCTTAAAAGATACTCTCGAACCAAGAAAGTAAGTGAAAAAATACTTTTTTATGTATGTCCGTGACTTTTGGATTAAAACACAGATTTTTTGATAAAAAAATAATTTTATTTTTCAACGTAGTCTCCCTTGAGCTCTATACACTTTGTCCAACGCTTCTCCAATTTTTTTATCCCTTCCAAAAAAAAATGATTTGTCGAGGTCCTCAAAATAGGCCTTTGTTTGCGAGATGACTTCATCATTGGAGTCAAATCTTTTTCCACCAAGCCATTTCTTCAGGTTTGGGAACAAGAAGTAGTCGCTCGGAGCCAAATCTGGAGAATAGGGTGGATGAGGGAGCAATTCATAGCCCAATTCATGGATTTTTGCCATGGCAACTGCACATGTGTGCACCCTTGCATTGTCTTGGTGGAAAAGAACTTTTTTCTTGGCCAAATGAGGTCGTTTTTTTTTCAAATCGTCATTGAATCGGTCCAATAAGTTGGCATAATATTCCCCATTGATTGTTCTTCCCTTTTGAAGGTAGTCAATGTGGATTATCCCGCGTGCATCCCAAAAAACAGTCGCCATAACTTTATTGGCTGACAAACCCACCTTGGCCATCTTTGGCGCCGATTCACCCTTAGAAACCCACTGTTTTGACTGTTGTTTGTTCTCTGGTGTGTTGTGATGGATCCATGTTTCGTCCATGGTTACAAACTCCTCCATATTGCGATTAAACAACGCCAAACCTTCCTGTGAAGTTGTTACACGATTGCGTTTGTGGTCGACTGTGAGCAAACGCGGCACCCATCTTGCGGAAAGCTTTCTCATGCCCAAGTGATCATTCAAAATTGAAACCACTGAGCTATGTGAGATCCCTACGGCTTCCACAATCTCTCGCACTTTCAATCTTCGGTCGGCCAACACCATATCGTGAATTTTTTCGATTGTTTCGGGTGTAGAGACCTCAATTGGGCGTCCAGGACGTTCGGCATCTTCAGTGCTTGTACGGCCACAACGAAATTCAGTAAACCACTTTTTTACCATTGAAATCGATGGTGCAGAGTCCCCATTATATTTATCAAGCTTAGCCTTGGTCTCGGTAATGGTTTTTTTTCGCAAGAAATAATGCTTAATAAGCACACGAAATTCACTTCTTTCCATTTTCTCCTCAAATTAGTGAGTAGTCTGATAAAAATAGCTGTCAAACACAAACTAACTGACGCAGCAAGTTTAAATTTTGACAGGAGTCAACTGACAGATGCCTGTTGACAGGAGCAGTGTTGCTGTTTCAGTAAAGAGGTCAGAAATTCAGAAATTCACGGACTTATTGACCCGATTAATCCTTCTCTACAACTTTCATTCCAATAGAACCAGTTGTAACTTCGACACATCCATTGATATACCTAACAATGAAATATCTGCACTTTTGAGTGCCTCTTGCGAAGACTTGTTTGAAGACCAAGCAACATCTTTTTCGTCGGTGTTTAAGAATCCCACTGCCAGCGCAAGTCCTTCACCGGTATCATCCAAAAGAAGCAAAAGTGGTAGGGAAGACGATTACATTAAGGATTTTTTGGCCGGTGTTTTAACGGAAATAAAAGTCGATTCAACCCTATGGGGTGATAACGAACAATTTTTTATTAGTCTAGCCAACATCGTAAATAAAGCTAACTTAAACGCAAAACAAACTCGTGAAATCCAAAAAAAGTTATTCAATTTTGTTATAGATGAAATTGATAGAATTGAAGCAAACCAATAAAATTTTAAAAAATGTCATCTTGTTTTCGTTTTACTGAAAATGATTTAGGTAATTGGCCAGCGTTTGTCTTAAATGGTAAGCACTCCGACTTGAGTTATGAGAACGTGAAGGTGGCAATCCGTCCAAATCTTGATAACCTGATTCGTTCCTCCATTCTCCAGGAATAACTTCGTTGTCTACAATTCGGTCAGCATAGTTGGAAGGACAGTAACTTGAACATTTCATAAATATTAATATGTTATGGAGAAGAACCGTGGCCTTAACAATTTTGTCGATGTTTGAGAAAGAGCATGAATGTCGGTCTTTAAAATTCTCCATCTCGAAGACAAAATACCAAATGCGTTCTCAATCGTTACTCGCGCATGAGAGAGACGTTTATTAAAGTTTTCTTCTTCTGGTTGCAAATTTCCTACAGAAAACGAACAAAATTACTAATGTAATGTTTTCTGTATGTAACATATTTACCTGGAAAAGGTCTCATAAGGTTTTGCCTCAAAGGAAAGGCATTATCTCCTACAAAATAGTAAGGGAACCTTATATCCGAAGACGGTAAAGTGGACGATTTTGGACTTTCAGCTAAAATGCCTCTATCACTTTGGCTTCCGTATGCTCCTATATCTACCATGGTAAAGGAATAACGTGCATCACAAACCGCCAGCAAAACAGTGCTGTGTCTTCCTTTAAAGTTGTAAAACATTGAACCGGCGTTGGGTGGGCAGATAATGTTTACATGTTTTCCATCGATCGCACCAATGCAGTTTGGAAGTTTCCAACGATTTTCAAATTCTTTCGCGATGTTCTCCCATTCAGTTAAGTTAGGTGGTGCTAAATAAATTTCGTTTAGCTCATCCCACAGCGTCTGACAAGTTTCATATACGACGTTGGCGCTAAAGGCGAAAACTTGTCGAGAACCACCATGTGCAAGATACCTAAAAAATAGCAAACAGTTCATACCGCATTCCACATTAACAATGCAATTAATATTTATGTATATGCTCACATTAATGTTATAAACAGGCGACATTCCGGGGAGATTGGTTCACGTATGGAAAACTTATTGAGGCGAAAACAAATCAAATTAAGCAAAATATCGAATGTTTTAGGACTCATCCGCACAGCCTTTTCAAACATTTCACAGTCTACATATTTCAATCTATGAAAAGTTGTCTCGAAGAATTCAAACTTGCTTCTTAGTTGGTAACTTGGTCTGACCCACCACCTTCTGTTATTCTTTTTTGGTTTGTAGTATTTGTAAGCCGAAAGACCAATCACTGTTAACAAAATTGTTCTTTTTAATTTCTTTTTATCAATCATTTTTGTAACTCAAATTAAAAAAGTGAATAATTAATAAAAATAACGAATGCCGCTAAACAAACAATGGTTGACAGCAACAGAGTGACAGCCATCTGATATGGTAGTCAGAAAGAACAAGAAATATTGCCATTGTTGTTGCTTCACTTTAACACATAGATTATACGCGGTCGCTGTCAAAAATATCCCATTCGTTGTGTATTAGGAAACGATTTTATGACGACAACGATTTCTCGGGCTAGACTCGTCTCGCTTTCACGCTGCATTGTGAATCGGGCATAATTCATGAATTTTCGCCATGGCAACCGCTGAGGTGTGAGACGGCGCGTTGCAAGACAACAGGATTTTCTTTTTCTGCAAATGTGGCCGTTTTTCTGCAATTTCTGCCTTCAGCTTGGCAAGTAATGATGCGTAGTATGCTCCTGCAATGGTTTTTAATTTTCGAAGATAATCGATTAAGATAACTCCTTTACTATCCCAAAAAACAGTCGCCCTCACTTTCCCAGCCGAAAAAACTGTTTTTGCTTTTTTTGGAGCCGGCTCGCCCCTTGCAGTCCACTGTTTTGACTGAATTTTTGTTTCGGGCGTATAATGGTGTATCCAAGTTTCATCTAATCGGCACCAAAACTCGGATTTATTGCGCCTAAACTGCGCCAACAGAACGTTGGAAATGTTCATTCGAACTGGTTTTTGGTCTAACGTATGCAAACGCGGCACTCAACGCGCGGACAGCTTTCTCATGCCTAAATCTGGATTTAATATGTAACAAACACGTTCTTTGGACATTTTCCTAACCTTTACTATCGCTCTCACTTTAATTCGGCGGTCGTCTAACACCATTTGGTGAACTTTAGCAATGTTATAGTCAGTGGTTGCAGTTTTTGGACTTCTCGAACATTCATCATCTCCCAAGCTCTTACGGCCACGTTTAAATTCAGCTGCCCAAAATTTCACTGTGGTAAATGATGGTGCAGAGTCCCCATACACAGAGTCCAACTCATTTTTGATTAACCTGTAAATAACCTGTAACCTGTTAAGGGCTGTCAGAAGCCTAAGGAAGCGATTCCAAAGGGCTAGGGCGGCTAACGCTGAGAACCTGTCTCAGATGGGCATTGCCTTTCGGCAAGAGCTCGCTGAGTACAAGCGGCTCATTGTCAGCACAAAGGAGTCTCACTGGAGAAATTTTGCCTCTAATAATAGAGATGATCCCTGGGGCAAACTATACAAGATTTGCCGTAGAATTAAAAAGACTGCCGACATTGAAGGCATACGTGTGGATAATACGGTTTTATCCACATGGAAAGACTGCCTTACTGCATTGCTTGGTCAGTTCTTCCCGAGAGAGGAGCGCTTTGAGGACTCTTCATATGAAGAGCCTCCGATCCCTCCGGAGTTAAGAACTGAAGAAGCCGACTATGGTGTTTCACTTCTTCACTGATGGAATGACCGGAGAGATGGTGAGAGCCATCTGGAAGGCCGTCCCAGAATACCTACTCGGACTGTACAGCAAATGTATTGCTTGTAGCTACTTCCCCAAGGATTGGAAGGTGGCAAGGGTGGTTGTGCTCCTGAAGTCCACCGATAAGAATAGGTCTGACCCTAAATCTTATCGGGGCATCAGCCTGCTTCCGGTACTGGGAAAAGTACTGGAAACGGTTATGGTGGAAAGGGTTTCAGAGAGCATGGTGGAACCAATGTCCCCCTTCCAATTCGGCTTTACAAAAGGCAAGTGTGTCGAGGATGCATGGTCTCTCCTAAAAGACAGAGTCCTCAGAAGCAGGGCCAGTGTGGTTACAGGCATCTTTATTGACTTCAAAGGTGCCTTTGATAACCTAAACTGGCAGAAAATAGTAACCAGGTTGCAGGAATTGGGCTGTCGGGAAATTGGGCTTTGGGGAAGCTACTTTTCCGACAGAAAAGCGAGTGTGGTAAGTGCACACGACAACGTCTCAATTAATGTTGAGAGAGGTTGCCCCCTGATTGGAACCTGATGATGGATCCACTCTTGCGGCGGCTAAACGAGCTCTGTGGGTGCTGCGCCTATGCAGATGATCTGCTCCTCATCCTTGAAGGCCAGTCTAGGGCCGAAATCGAGGCAGTAGGAGAAAGAGCTCTAGCAGTCGTTGCTGAATGGGGAGAAAGCGTAGGGGTAAGTGTGTCGCAGGATAAGACCGTCTTAATGAAGCTCAAGGGCAAGTTGAACGTAAGACGTCGGGCTCGTAAGATATATTTGAACGGCGTTGGCATTAGATGTGTGACTGAGGTCACATATCTGGGCATAACGATGGGTGAGTGTATGAACTTCATGCCTCACCTGGTTCGTACTAGACTACGTATGCTGAGTGCTGTAGGCCAGGTAAGGTGCATTTTGCGATCTGACTGGGGACTCAACAGGCGTTCTGTCCGTATCATATACGATGGCCTATTTGTTGCCTGTGCAACATATGGAGCATCGGTATGGTACGATAGAGTTATGACTGTTGATGGCCAAAGGCGGATCCTGGCTTGTCAAAGAGTCGCCTTGCTTGGCTGTTTACCGGTGTGCCACACTGTCTCCACAGAGGCAATGCAGGTGTTGCTGGGAGTGCCATCTCTGGATCTGGAAGTGATGCGACGTGCTATTGCTTTCAAGATCAGAAAAGGTCTACCTCTAAATGAGCGCGATTGGGTTTCCCCGGAAGAAGTGGATGGCCTATCCCTGAAGCAGCGTAAAACCTTGCTACACGCATGTGTTCTATCTAGATGGCAATCTAGATGGGATACTAGCGAAAATGGTAGGGTTACTTACGGCTTCCTAAGGGATGTGCTAACCATGCGAATTTTTCCTGAACGGAATTTTAACCTCAGCCTGGGCTTTCTGTTGACCGGGCATGGCTTCCTAAATGCATTCTTGCATAAGAGGAGGCTTAGCGAGGTTGCGAGCTGCTCATGTGGAGCTACCTATGAGGACTGGCTTCATGAGTGTCCCAATTACGCTGACATAAGGAACTTGCAGGCTATGAGCATCACCTTTAATGGTGAGACCTACGATGTCAGTGGAATTATCACTGATACCGTACGGTTTGAAAGAACCCGTAGTTTTGCAAAAGAGGTATTCAATAGAAGGCGCAGTAGGCAGCTAGCGGGTAGTTTGTAGATATTCAAATTGTTGCAAGGCCGCCAGTCCTGCTCAGTGAGATGCCTAACTGGAAGTAACCTCAAGGTTGCGAAGCTCGACCGGAAGCTATATTCTGGTACCACGGGAGGTCAGGAGCCCCCGGAACTATGGTTCCGGCCTAACCTAGGAGTTGGTCCCCTTGTGGGAGTATCGTGGTGGCTGTAGGTTTAAACCCAAAATCGCGGGGAGAATGGACCGAATGGATCTTGGACATCTCATGGCTTAGCATATGTTTTAGTGTACTGCGACCGGTGCTGGGCCATGGGATTGCTTTGAAACCAACTGGTTTATTCGATGTGGAGTTGCATTGCAACCGGGTGAAATGACCCACAGAATGGCTGAGGTATTAGATAGGCTTCGACCCTTCACCAAAGGGGAAGTTCGTGCCTTACACACGACTTCGAATCTGGTACTGGTGGTATTACTTATACTACCCAATGGGCGCTTATCAACGCATTGTTTTGATATCTTGTGCGAAGACGCACCGTAGGCTTAAGCCCTCACGGCAGGTACCTACGTTAAACACAAGAGACATCTGTAAACTGTTAAATAGTCTGGGTGCTACTGAAGTGTAGAAATGCAAAAAGCGATGAGTACTGTGAGGTGGAATATTAGCAAGACATCGTTCTGTGCTGTGAAGTCCGTAGGTAGTTAAATTTTGATTTAATAAGTTTCCACTTCTTAAGTAAAATATTTTTAAGACTTTGTAAAAATAAAGATGTTTTAGCGGAAGTACCTTTGATTTGAAGAACAAGCAAAAACTATGTTTCTGAGATACAATTAAGGGTTGTAAACTATTGCTGTTAGTACCACCCCAACATATGAGCACATGTTGCAACTTAGTTTGTACCAAACTATAATAAATTGTTTCTAAAAGTTTCTGGGAGCATAGTTTCTTTAGGTGATACATAATATATGTTGCTTTTAGAAGATATTTTTTTAGTAAGTAAGTGTGTATACACCAGTTCATATTGTTGTCAATAGTTAAACCCAGATATTTAAAAGCATTAACATTTCCAATAGAAAAACATTTTGAAAAGCAGGTCAGGCGTTTTGAATTTGAGTTTATGTGACCGTTATTAGTTACACATTTTCTTACAATTAAAACTATGAAAGATACATTTAGGAGAGTGCCTGCCTAGTGATGGTAATTTAAAAAAAACATGATTTTAATTTTATCACTAATAACTAGCTTGTGCATACCGAACCAATGTCTTAAAATTTCCAAATCATGGTTAATATCAGCAATCAAATCCATTACAGACACATTTAAATATACGCACCCAAAACCAGTTTGATTACACTTTAATTGTTGGTTAAAGATAGAATTAATAAAGATTGTAAATAATAGAGGACCAAGAACGGAGCCCTGTGGAACTCCGATCTGAACATCTCGAATTTCACTGAAAGAATTTCCAATCTTAACCATTTGTTTTCTATCTTTGAGATATGAAGCAAACCAATTAAGAATAAAGCCCCTGAGACCAGACTTTTCCAATTGAACCAATAGGAGTTCGTGGTCTTGTGATATCTATAAAAAGAGCAGCAATATTTCTCTTGCAATATAAACTATCGTACACCTGACCGCAGAAATTAAGAAGTGCATCTTCTGTTGATTTGCCCACTCTAAAGCCGTATTGATTAGTGCTAAAGAATAATTGATTTTTCAAGAAATGCGAAAACTCTCCTCTTTATTACTTTCTCAAAAATTTTTGAGAAGGCCATAAGAAGAGAGATCGGCCTGTAGTTATCTGGCTTAGTCCTATCATCTTTTCTGAATATAGGAATGACCTTAGCTATCTTCAATCTATCCGGAAAAATAGAGCAATATACGCTTTTGTTGAAAATGTGTGCTAAAACATCAACAACATTAGAACAGATTTTTTTCAAAAAAGCATTTGAATAGCTACTCAACCTAGCAGAATTCGAGTCGTCCAGCAACATTATACTTTTATATACTCGTACATATGTGTAAAGGGCGCTTCCACACGTGTCGGGTTGCATAGACAGTACGAGTAAATGCAATTGTTTGTTCAAAGAATTTATAGAAAGGTTATTTCGTTATTTGCTAGCTGCTTCTTTTGAATTATTTGTACAATACAAGTTTCGTGTGAAATATGAGCGATTTAATGCGTATTGGCGGAAATGCAAAGGGTTGTTTGACTCGCGCAGCGTCTTTTGCAGATTCAATTGTGCCGGCTACTCCTCTGGAATTATTGGAGATTAAATTCACGAAGTAGAATGAAACGTGGTCGGAATTTTCGTCGTTACATAAAGAAGTATTGAAAACCGCGACTCATGATACGACATGTGATGAATTTGAGGTTGAGTTTAGTGAATATGAAGAAAAGTTCTTCAACGCGCATTCGAAATTGGTAAAGTCCATTCGTGAACGACAGTCTGTTGGACAAGAAAATGAAGATTCGGCTTTGGAGCAACTCGCGAAACAACAAACCACGTTTTTAGAAAAACTAAACTCAACTTCAGAACATAATTCGAAAATTCATCTACCAAAGCTAACGGTGTCGCCTTTCTCGGGAAATTATAAAGATTGGGCCTCGTTTCGGGATTCGTTTATGGGCACAATTGAAAAGCAGCCAAATCTTTCTTTTCATTATCTGAAATCTTTTCTTCGCGATGACGCTGAACATTTGATAAGGCAACTACCGATCTCAGACAGTCGTTCATAGACCTCGATAGAGGACGGATGTGTTTCGGCTTCTTTGCAAGTGAAATAATAATTAAAAAAAACAATTAAAAACATTTCGGCCAAGTGCTTCGGTGGCGCAGTAGCAGTGGTGTCCGACCAGTCGTTCACGGTATTTCGTACAGTGCAGATGTGTTTCGGCTTTTATTAAAGCAAAAATAAATTGTGATTTAAATCTTTAAGTGAGACATTTGACGATTCCCATATAGGCTCCAAGTAGCACAGTGGTAGTGTGTTCGCTTGAGACGACAAAGGTTGTAGGTTCGACTCCGAGTCGGGCAGAGATACTTTTTTCTTTTTAATTTTCATTGTGTGTTATACGAGGAAAGTGTTACATACTTATTTACTGTAATAAATACAAAGTGATGGATTGCGGAGAGCGGACCGCTATGTCAATAGCGGGATCTGCGGAAACATCTGGTGAGGCTTCGAGCACATCAAGCCAAACACCAAAAGCAAAGAGAAGGAGGAAGCTAAGGCCAATTCCTAACTTGGTGCAACGTCCCATCCGACAAACTTCCGCCGAAAAGCTGCTTGGTGGAGTGAAGGAAGGGGCGCAACCAACATCAACAACAGCAGCAAATAAACGTCCCGAGCAAGTTATTGACGACTACCCATATGTCTCAGATGGTGGTGAAAGCCACTATCTGAAAGAGAACAGCTTCGCTTCTTTGGCTCCAACCGAGTCAGAAGATGAAGATGAAGAAATTGAAGCTATAAGTAGCAGCATCAAAAGGCTACAACAAAGAGTGCTAGCAATAAAAAACATGCAAATGGCAAGACGGATGAGGGAAGAGCAACAGCAACAGCAGACGCAGCTGGCTCACAAACAAACGGAACAACAACAGCAAACAAAAACAATATCACAAGTGCTGAAGCAACACCAACAAAAGCTGAATAAACACCAGCAACAACAACAAGAGCAGCCACAACAACGGCAACAGCATAAACAGCAGATGCAACAACAACAGCAGCCACAAAAACTTCAACAGCAAAAACAGCAGCAGCAGCAGCAGCAACCACAACAACAACGGCAGCAGCAACAACAACGGCAACAGCCACAACAACGGCAGCAGCCACAACAACGGCAGCAGCAACAAATTTCAAAACAAAGGGTTCCACCGATAAATACTTTTAAGATGGAGCTAAAGGAAACCAAGGAATTATGTAAGTCGGCCATAGGCAACAATTTTTTTATAAAAAGATTATCGTTAGATAGGCATGCGATCCATTGTAACACAGTGGAACGCTATCATAAAATAAAAAATTTACTGAAGGATTCGACGACGGAGTTCTTCTCCTACACCCCGAAGGGTGAAAAGCTGCAAACAATGCTGCTGAGGGGGTTAGAGCCGTCGACTGATCCGGAGGAGCTCCTTGCACTGCTGAAAGAGAAGAAGAGCGAAGGGCTCCAATTCGTGGGGGTCAAGCCTTTCACCACAGCCAGAGCTAAAAGGGAGAAGCGGCAACTGCCCATTTTCCTGGTCCAGCTAAGTCCCGACAGCAAACTGGATGGTCTAAGGAGTATCAAAATCCTAGACTACCAGGTTGTACACTGGGAAAAATTAAAGAGGAGCGAAAACATTTTACAATGTGTTCGCTGCCAAAGGTTCGGGCACGCCGCGTCGAACTGTGAAATGCAGCCCCGATGTGTGAAATGCGGAAAGAACCACAAATCCGAGGAATGCGCTCTAGGTAAGGACGGAGCGTCTGAAAAAAGCCAACTCTCTTGTGCTTTGTGTAGGAACACGGGACACACCGCAAATTATCGGGGTTGTCCCAAATTCCAGTACATCAAAAGAATAAATCTGGCCCGGCAGCAGAAGGTGGAAGTTAAACGTCCACCCGTGCATTTACAAACTCCAGCCGTTACTCCCCATGTTACCTACGCCCAAATGGCGGCAGGTAGGGGAAATACGGTACAGCAAGCAAAGGTTGCTTCTCAGGCCCCAGCGCCTAGAGCACCGGAACCAGTACCTGACATGCTAGCTATCTTGCTCTCTATCCAGGGGCAGATGGCTCAGCTACAACGTCATTTAACTGAACAGACCGCGCGGGTGGATCAAGTTTACGCGCTGCTGCCTGGTCTAACGCACCTTTTGTCGTAATGGGTACGCAAGTGGCGGAGCAGACCATGAAGGTCCTTGCAGTGAATGTGAATTCACTGATTAGGTTAGAGCGACGAGCCGCACTCTTTAAGTTGCTTAAAGACCAAGCCCCTGATGTGCTTTTGGTTAGCGAAACTAAGCTTACCAAAAGACATAAAATGAGGCACAGAAGATACAAAATAGTACGGAGAAACCGACCCAACTCCATTCAGGGAGGTGGCGTCGCGATGTTCGTAAGAAAAGGTATACGTTTTAAAAGAGTATACAGTCGTGTAGTACGTAGGTTCCAGGTGCTGGAAGCATGCATCGTGTATATTCCCCTCCGTAGTGGAAAGCGGCTGTACATGGTGTCTGTCTATGCACCTAAGGCTACTCAATCCACCTTATTCATCTCAGAGCTCGAGACACTTTTTCGATTCCTGAGGCTGGAATTGGAAGACAACTATTTTATTATCGGCGGAGATTTCAACGCCAAACATAGTGATTGGGGAAATAATACACCAAATACTAGAGGGAACCTACTATTCAATTGGTGGAGTCAACATAGCATAACGTATCGACTCGGGCTTAAGGCGACGGATAGTCCGTCGTTTCCCAGACACGGGTCCTATTTGGATCTTCTCCTGTTCGACTCACGAATACAACTGACATGTACTAACCAACAAACTACAAACTGTCTGCGCACTTTCGTGTATGACAGTGACCATTGCGGTCTCAGCACCGAAATAACTGTTCCCAACGAAATTGCGGAATTGGATGAGTTTGTGCAAAGGCATTCCTACAATTATAGTAGGGTGCGTTGGACACACTTCACCAGAACACTGACTAGAGCACTCTCCTCGAATTCGCTCTACCCACCATCCAACAGAAATCTGTCAAACGAGGAGACTGACAGGTATCTAATACTAATGGACGAGACAATCAAACGAACAATGGACAAAACGATACCTCGGTATCAACACACTGACGACGAAGACTTATTCCGCAACGCAACTATTGACGCACTGCACCGACAAAAAAGTAGACTGCTGTCAAGACTAAAAACCTTGTACAGACAGTTTACTGACAGACATAACCCGGAGATCATGACATTGAAGTCGTCGATTAAAAACCTCCAGACATTAATAAAGGAAAATTACAGAAATTCTGTAAGTTTGTATTGGAACAATAAAATTCGGGCTGTAAACACCAGCAACCCGAATATGTTCCCGCAAATAAATAAAATATTTCGGAGAAATAATCAGAACGACCTTCAATGTCTTAGAATCACCCGAACTACGAACAACGAACAAATACTTGTAGCAGCAGGCATTGATCCAAGTGAGGCTGTTGATGATGACAACTTCTTTGTGGTCGAGGATCCGCAGGAGCAGGTAGAAGCTATAGGAGCGACTTTCCAGGAAGTGTACAAGGCGAATGTTATCATTGGCCCAAACCACGACCTGGAGAATCGAGTCCTTGTGCACAATTTCTACCTTCGAAATGAAATAGAGAATTGGCGGTTCGAGAACTCGGGCTTCACCCAGTTTAGTGACGAGAATAGGTCAAATAACGTCATCGCCAACGATAGGGTACTACCCCCTTTCATTTCGAAGGAGGAGCTCCAAACGATCTTCGAATCGCTTAGAAGTAAGAAATCAGTGGGAACCGATGAAATACCGAACATCGTGCTTCGACATCTCCCTCTAGAAGCGGTGAACATTTATACCACCCTGTTTAATAATGCAATGAATAATGCACATTATCCAGCGCATTGGAAAACTGCGGTGGTACATCCCATACCTAAAAGGGATAAAGATACTTCCAATCCGGCGAATCTCCGCTCGATCAGTCTTCTTCCAAACATCAGTAAGGTTTTCGAGAAGGTAATCAATAGAGTCCTGACTAAGTGGGTTGAGGACAAACATATCGTTCCGGATAATCAGTTCGGTTTCAAGGCGGGGCATGCTATCATTCATGCTGTGTCGAAACTGGTTTCTGATATCCAATGGAACAAAGGCAAGAACCAGTGCACTGGTGCCTGCCTGATTGACTTGGAGAAGGCCTTCGATACCGTATGGTTAGAGGGACTCTTTTTCAAGCTGGACAGGTTGGGCATTAGTAAACCACTGCTGTATATTCTTTTTGATATGCTCTCCAGTAGACAGTTCATCGTGAAGAATGGCGATGTGACTTCTGCTGGAACATTTAACATTAAAAACGGTCTGCAACAGGGTGCGGTAAATTCGCCGATCCTATTCAACATTTACACAAGTGATCTGATAGGTTCACTTCACCATGCCATAGCGTACGCAGACGACTTAATCGCGTACAGATCGGGTCCAAAGATTGAGGTCATTAACATACTTTTGCAGCGTGACTTCGATAAAATTAAACAATATTGCGACGACTGGAAGTTGAAAATCAACTTCCAGAAATCGGAAACCATTCTGTTTAGGACGCCTTTGTCTGGGGCCTCTAGGGATACCAGAAAGAATTGGCGAAAGTTCTCTATCGTCGGACAACATGGACAGCCACTTGCTTGTCGAAATGTAGTCAGATACCTTGGGATCTGGCTAGATCAATATCTGTATTTTAACAAACATATAGATGTTGCTCTGGCCAGAGCCAGAGGTGCTTTTGCCCTTACAAAGAGACTGTTTTATAGCAGCCAACTCAATGCGAGGGTGAAGGTAATCTGTTACATGGCCCTTATCAGGCCCATGCTTGTATTTGGGTGTCCCGTGTGGTTCAACGTGAGAGCAAGTTTATTGGAAAAGATTCGGGTCTTTGAAAGGGCTTGTCTTAGGACTTGTCTTCGCTTATACAGAACACCAGAGTCCGAGTACATAAAATTCTACCCTAATGAGGTCTTGTACAATACGGCGAACCTGATAAGAGTGGACAATTTCGTCATTAAGTTGACTCGAAGGCACATTGCGAGAGCAATGACCTCATCGAACAACCTGATCTCAGGGGCTTACTACCCCAATTATATGTATCACGAGAGAGCTCGCCTTGACGGCTTTATTCCTCCAGAAGCGTTCCTGTATCTAGATAGTAAAGGTCTGATCCAGGACAGATTGGCGGTGCCGCTAATCTTCCACGTCGCTCGAACAGCTGCGGACAGGCGACTCAACTACGACAGAGACGTCGCACATGGCAGTGCGGAGCGTCTCCGGTTCAGTAGGGCGGTAGGAAGTCGTGATAGGAGGGATGTTGCTCAGCAGCACCAGCAATTTTGGTGGCTTGATGAAGGCGAGGATGTTTCGTCGTCGAACTCCTCCAGTGATGCGTAGCTTCATGTGAAGCAGAGTGGCCCAGCCTAATTTTTGTTTTTGTTTTTTTAGCCATGGCCGGCTTATATAGTTTTAGGTAGGTTTAAGTTAGATTTTAAGAAAAAAATATATATAAAAACAAAAAAAAAATAAATAAAAATAAAAAATGATAAAAAAAAATATATATATATATATGTGTATGTATATGCATATGTGTATATGCATATATGTATATATGAAGTGTGTATGTATTCTGTATTGTATATATGTGTGTATGAATATTATATGTAAGTAGGTTAAGTAGATTAAGATTTATTTTTTAGGTAGTCTGTAAGTTTAATTAAAAAAAAAATGTCCATATACTAAGTTTTTACTTAAAATTAATTTTTCTTAGTTTTAGTTGTAATGTTAAATATAATTTTAAATATAGACTGTAAGATCCGTCGAAAGACTTAGTTTAAGTGTTAGGTTTAACTTAGAGTGCCCGCATGGGGCCAGTATGTTAGAATAAGATTATTTGTAAGTTTTTTAAGCTAATTTTTAAGCATTTTTATGTCTAGCATGTAAGAGTAAATTAAGTAAAATAAATAAAAATGCATTTAAACTAAAAAAAAAAAAGTGGTGTCCGACCGACAAAACAGGGGTCGTGGGTTCGATTCCCGAAACAGTTGCATCTTTTTATTTTTAAAAGTAAATAAAACAAAAAAAAAAAAAAGTTAAATTGGTGGTAAAGTGTTGTCTATCACGTGATGGATTGTGAAGAGCGGTCCGCTATGCCTATAGCGGGACCTGCTGAAGTGTCAGGTGAGGCTTCGAGTGGTTCGAGCCAAACGCCGAAAACAAAGAGAAGGAGGAAGCTTCCAACTTCCAACTTGATAAAACGTCCCACCCTATCAACGGTAAACAACTTCGCTTCATTGGCAGCAAGCGAATCTGATGATGAAGAGGAAGAAATGAAGGCCATAAGTAGCAGCATCAAAATGCTACAACAAAGAGTGCTGGCCATAAAAGAAAGGCAAATGGTAAGAAGGAAGAGGGAAGAGCAGGAGCAATCCCAACAACAGCAGCTTGTTCAAAAGCAGACCCAACAACAACACCAAACAAATAAAATAGCACAAGTGCTACACCAACAAAAGCCTAAGAAAGACCAGCAACAAACACAAGAGCAGTCACAACACCGGCAACAGCTAAAACAGCAGCAGCCACAAAAACGGCAACAGCAAAAACAGCAGCAGCAGCAGAAACAACAACAACAGCAGCAGCAGCAACAACAACAACAACAACAACAACAGCAGCAGCAGCAGCAGCAGAAGAAGAAGGAGAAGGTGCCTCCTATCAACACCTATAAATTGGAGGTAAGTGCTACCAAGGACCTGTGTAGGCTGGTTATTGGCAATAATTTTAACATTAAGAGATTGGGGAATGATCGCCATGCCATCCACTGTAATACAGTGGAGGGCTACACGAAAGTGAAAGAGCTCCTAAAGGAAACGACGACGGAGCACTACTCATTCATACCGAAGTGTGAAAACCGGCTATCGATGCTGCTGAAGGGGTTGGAACCGTCTTCTGATCCTGTCACTGCTCAAAGAGAAGGAGTGCGATGGACTCAAGTTTGTGGGGGTAAAGCCATTTACCACAGCTAGAGCCAGGCGGGAGAAACGGAGTCTGCCGTTCTTCCTGGTGCAGCTCAGTCCCGAAAGCCGTCTGGATAGTCTAAGGAGTATCAAGGTCCTAGACTACCAGGTGGTTCACTGGGAAAAATTAAAAAGGAGCGAAGGCGTTATACAATGCGTTCGCTGCCAGAGGTTCGGACACGCCACGTCGAACTGCCAAATGCAGCCTCGATGCGTGAAGTGCGCAAAGAACCACAGTTCCGAGGAGTGTGCTCTGGGTAGGGACGGAGTATCCGATAGGGCGCAGCTCTCGTGCGTGTTATGTGGGAACGTGGGACACACCGCAAACTATCGGGGTTGTCCTAAGTTCGCTGACATCAAAAAAGCAAAACTGGCTCGGCAGCAGAAAGTGGAGGTCAAACGTTCACCTGTGAGGTTTCAAACACCAGCCGTCACTCCCCAAATTTCCTACGCCCAAATGGCGGCAGGTAGAGGGGCTACGGTACAGCAAGCGACTGTTGCTTCTCCGGCGCCAATGCCGAGAACAACGGAAGCTGCACCTAACATGCTGGCCATCTTGCTCGCAATCCAAGGGCAGATGGCTCAGCTGCAAAAGCAGGTACAAGAACAGGCCAAGCGGGTGGACCAGATCTACGCGCTGCTGCCGGGCCTAACGCAACACATGTCGTCATGGGTACGCGCATGGTGGAGCAAACTTTGAAGGTCCTTGCGGTAAATGTTAATTCACTGATTAGGATCGAACGAAGAGCCGCGATGTTTAAATTGCTACAAGACCAATCTCCTGATGTGCTTTTCGCTAGCGAAACCAAGCTAACCGATAAGCACAAACTGGAGTACAATAATTATATTGTTAGAAGAAGAAACCGGCCCCGATCCAAACGTGGAGGCGGTGTCGCGATCTCCATTAAACAAGGTATAAAATTGCACAAAGTGTACAAGGGAGTGTTGCGCAGGTTCCGGGTGTTGGAGGCAGTCGTCATTTACATCCCGCTCCGCAGTGGAAAGCGGCTGTACTTGGCCTCTGTTTATGCACCTGAGACTTCACAATCCACTTTATTTATTACAGAGCTTGATACGCTTTTTCGACTTCTGAGGCTGGAATCGGGGGAGAATTATTTTGTAATTGGCGGGGATTTCAACGCTAAACACAGAGATTGGGGAAATAATTTGCCAAATACTAGAGGGAACCTACTACTCGATTGGTGGGGTCAGCACGATGTCATGTACAGACTCGGTCTTAAAGCGACGGATAACCCGTCGTTTCCAAGAGGCGGATCTTATTTGGATCTACTGCTGTACGACGAACGTATACGACTGACAGGTACGAATTTACAAACGCTAAACTGTCTGCGCACATTCGTGTATGACAGCGACCATTGCGGTTTTAGCACCGAAATTACAGTTCCTAACGAAATTGCGGAATTGGAGGAGTTTGTCCAAAGATATTCTTACAACTACAGTAAGACTCGATGGACACGCTTCTCCGCAACCTTGACAAGAGCACTCTCCTCGAACACGCTCCACCCACCGTCCAATAGGAATTTGTCAAACGAGGAGATCGACAAGTATCTAAAACAAATGGACGAGACAATTAAACAAACTATGGACGCTACAATACCGCGGTATCGACGTACGACTAACGAAGACCTGTTCCGCAATCCTACTATTGACGCACTGCACCGACAGAAAAGTAGACTTCTGTCAAGACTCAAAAACTTGTACAGACAGTTAACTGACAGACAAGACCCGGAGATTAGGACACTGAAGTCGTCGATTAAAAATATTCAAACGTTAATAAAAGAGAATTACAGAATTTCTGTAATTTTGTATTGGAACAACAGGGTTCGGGCTGTAAACACCAGCAATCCGAATATGTTCCCTCAAATAAATAAACTATTTCGGAGAAAAAAATCAAAACGACCTTCAGTGTCTTAAAATAGCGCGGACAACAGACAACGAACGGTTACTGACAATAGCAGGTATTGATCCAAATGAGGCCGCTGATGATGACGACTTCTTTGTGATCGAGGATCCACAGGAGAAGGTTGAGGCCATAGGGGCGACTTTCCAGGAAATATACAAGGACTCTGACACCATTGGACCTAATTATGACCTGGACAGTCGCGTCTTGGTGCATGACTTCTTCATTCGAAATGAAGTGGAAAACTGGCGATCCGAGGGCTCTGGTTTCACCCGGTTCAGCGAAGAAAATATGGCAAATAATGTCATTGCCAGAGAGGGTGACCTACCCCCATTCATTTCGAATGAGGAACTCCATGAGATCTTCGACACAATCAGGGCTAAGGAATCAGAGGGGACCGATGGTATTCCGAACATCGTGCTTCGACATCTTCCTCTAGAAGCGGTGGACATTTACACCACCCTGTTTAATAATGCAATGAATAATGCACATTATCCAGCATTGGAAAACGGCGGTGGTGCAACCTATCCCCAAAAAGGGAAAGGATATATCCAATCCAGCGAATCTCCGGTCGATAAGTCTCCTTCCGAATATCAGTAAGGTGTTTGAAAAAGTAATCAATAGAGCTCGGTCTATTTGGGTCGAGGACAAACATATAGTTCCGGATAATCAATTCGGTTTTAAGGCGGGACATGATATCTCACATGCCGCGTCTAAACTGGTGTCCGATATCCAATGGAATAAAGGCAAAAACCAATGCACTGGTGCCTGCCTTGTTGACTTGGAGAAAGCCTTCGACACTGTGTGGTTAGAGGGTCTTTTCTATAAGCTGACTAGGCTGGGGATCAGTAAACCACTCTTGTACATTCTTTATAATATACTAACCAACAGACAGTTCATCGTGAAAAATGGTGAGGTGACTTCTGTTGGAATATTTCAAATTAAAAATGGTCTTCAGCAAGGCGCGGTCAATTCGCCGATCCTATTCAACATTTATACAAGCGACTTGATAGGTTCACTTCCCAATACTATTGCGTACGCAGACGATTTGATAGCGTACAGAACAGGTCCAAAAATCGAGGTCATTAACACTCTCTTGCAGCGTGACTTCGATAAGATAAGACGGTTTTGCGATGACTGGAAGTTGAAAATCAACTTTCAGAAGTCGGAAACCATTCTCTTTAGGACGCCGTTGTCTAGAGCCTCTAGGGATACCAGAAAAAATTGGCGAACGTTCTCGATCATTGGACAACACGGACAGCCTCTTGTCTGTCGAAATGTAGTCAGATACCTTGGGATCTGGCTAGATCAGTTTCTGTATTTTGATAAAAATGTAGATGCTGCTCTGGCCAGAGCCAAAGGCGCTTTTGCCCTTACAAAGAGACTGTTTTATAGCAGCCAACTCGATGAGAGGGTAAAGGTAATCTGCTATATGGCCCTTGTCAGGCCCATGTTGGTATTTGGTTGTCCCGTGTGGTTCAATGTACGAGCAAGCTTAATGGAAAAGATTCGGGTGTTTGAGAGGGCTTGCCTTCGCTTGTACAGAACACCAGAGTCGGAGTACAAATTTTTTTATCGTAATGAGGTCCTTTATAACAGAGCGAACCCAATACGAGTGGACAACTTCGTAATTAAGCTGACTCAAAGGCACATTGCAGGAGCAATGAACTCGACGAATAACCTGATATCTGGGGCTTACTACCCCAATTACCTTTACCACGAGAGTGTGCGCTCTGATGGCTTCGTTCTACCGGAAGCATTCCTCTATCTAGATCAGATAGGGTTGATCCAGGATAGATCAGCGGTCCCGTTAATCTACCATGTCACTCGAACCGCTGGGGACAGGCGACTCAACTACAACAGAGACGTCGCACACGGCAGTGTGGATCGTCTCAGCTTCAGTAGGGCGGTGGGGAATCGCGATAGGAGGGATGTCGTTCGGCAGCACCAGCATTTCTGGTGGTTGAATGATGGAGGAGGGGTTTCGTCGCCGTTTCCGTCAATTACGGATCAGCCTCACTAATGAGGCAGAGCTGACGAGTCTATTTGCTCGGTGAATAGCGATGGCCAGCTTGCATAGGTTTAGGTTAGCATTTAAGAAATACATATATATATTAGTATATATATAGGTATATACTAGTATATGTATGTCATTGTGTATAATGTCTATGTGTATATATGTGTGTATTGTGTAGGTAGGTTAGGTAGACTAAGGTTTATTTTAAGTTAGATATTAAGTTTTTATAAAAAATAAAAAATTATGTCGATATGCTAAGTTTTTTGTTAAATTCTTTTCTTAGCCTTAAGCATAGAAAATAAGTATTAATAAATAAAATGTAAATATAGTCGAAAGACATAGATATAAGAATTTAGAGTAGCTTAGAGTGCCTGTGTGGGGCCAGTAAGTTAGTATAAGTTTGTTAAGTAATTTTAAGCTAGCATTTAAGTATTTTTTGTTAGTATGTAAGAGTTAATGATTAAGATAATAAAATGCATTTAAAACTAAAACTAAAAAACTACCGATCTCAGATGCAAATTACCTTGAAGCGTGGGACCGGTTAGAAAAACGGTACGATCGATCACACCGCATTGTACAATCATTTATACAAATGTTTATGTCCCTTCCATCGGTAACCGCGGGTAACGTTCAAACATTACGGAAGGTAACAGACGGCGCAGACGAAGTCATTCGTGGACTCAACGCGCTCGGTTCCAATAGTCGCGATCCGTGGTTGATGTTTCTCCTGCTCAGTAAACTTAATACCGAGAGTAAGCAAAGTTGGGCTCAGCATGTAGGTTCGCGAGATAACTGTACTTTCAAGGAACTCTTGTCATTTTTGGGATCCAGATGCGACGCATTTGAATCTTGTCAGTCATTATCTCGTCCTAGTTTATCTCGTCGTGAGCCACAGAGAGAAATTCGAACACATTTTGCTGAATCGTCGCAGTCAACTCCGTATTGCCCAAAGTGTAAGAACAATCACATTTTGCCCCAGTGTTCACAATTTACCAATCTTGACATTGAATCTCGTCGGAATTTTGTAAAATCGAACTCATTGGGCTTTAACTGCCTTCGTGTCGGTCATTCTGCAAACAAATGTCGCTCTTCGTTTCGCTGTCGCGTGTGCAAGTCGAGTCACCACACATTGGTTCACCCGCCGGAACAAACTCACTCTTCGTCGTCGATTCCTTCAATCTCTTCGTCATCGATTCCGTCAACCTCTTCGTCGGTTCAAATTCAAGATCCTCAACAAAATCAAGGTTATCTTCAACCTCAACCTTCCTGTTCTACATCATCGCCTGTAAGATCAATAACCATTCGATCGATGTTGGCTTCTCTAAGAAAACAATCCTACCCACCATATTGGCTACGGTTCAAGATATTCAGGGCAATCCAATTAGTTGTAGGGTATTACTTGATTCTGGTTCCCAAGTCTCCTTCGTTGTAGAATCCTTTGCTCAGAGATTAGGACTGCCTCGCAAACGCGCTCGAATACCCATTCTTGGAGTTTCATCCACAGAAGCAGGTCATACTAGAGGTTGTATTTCAATGACACTTCGTTCTCGATTAAATCAAACTCATCTATTCATTGACGCATTCATCTTAAACAAGTTGACTTCCAATCTGCCATCTCAGTCTCTTGATATAACCGCGTGGTCCCATATTCAAAATCTGGAATTAGCAGATCCCAGATTTAATGTACCTAGTCCAGTCGACGTACTTCTCGGAGCAGACAAATTATGGTTAAGGGGGAACAAATTCAGGGATCAAGAGGGTTACCCATAGCCCAGAATACATCATTTGGTTGGGTTGTAACAGGTGAACTGTTAGACACCCAACATTCGAATCATCGCTTCATACTACATTGGATGTTGACGTTTTACTGAAGCTGAGCAACATTTTCGTAAGACATTTTCGCGTTCATCGGATGGACGATATGTCGTTCAGTTGCTATTCAACACTCCTTCGCCTGTCTTCGGTAATTCTCTCAAATCTGCTATCAATCGCTTATACTCGATGGAACGTCGCTTTTAACGTGACGCAAACCTGCGCTGCATGTATCTGAAATTCATGCAAGAATATATTCGTCTGGGTCACATGGTTCGCATACCCTCAGCTGAATTAGACAATAACCCCGGGAAGCAATTCTACCTCCCCCATCATGCCGTGTTGAAACCGGATAACTCTACAACCAAATTACGCGTCGTGTTTGATGGATCAGCGAGGGATTCATTTGGTAATTCGCTTAACAGCAAGCTGCTCATTGGCCCTCCTATTCAGAGAGGCTTGGTTGGTGTGTGTCTGCGCTTCCGACAACACAAATACGTTTTTACGGCTGACGTGGTTAAAATGTTCCTCCAAATTTGGGTTGATGACAATCACACTGATTATCAGCGGATAGTGTGGCACGAAAACCCGTCCGATGAAATTAGCCATTTCAGACTACGAACGATCACATATGGAACCGCATAGGCACCATTCTTATCCGTTCGAGTGTTGAAGCAGATTGCGATGGACTATCAGAGCCAATATCCAAACGCCGCTCGTATACTTTTAAGAGATGTTTATGTAGACGACATCATGACAGGTGCCAACTCATCGGAAGAGTTAATTAGACTACAGTCGGAATTGGTTACCCTTTTATCCCTCGCGAAACTCGAACTACGAAAGTGGAACTCGAATTGTTGGGCCTTGCTTGTGCGTATACCCCAAGAAGATTGCGAATTCTCTTGGTTTGATACCGAACGATCCAAGTCGTTGATCAAGGTGCTTGGTATGCACTGGAATCCTACTTCAGATCAATTCTTGTTTCGGATGGCTGACACACAACTTTGTACTTCACCAACTCGACGAACGTTACTGTCAGAGATCGCTCGGATATTCGACCCGTTAGGATTCTTAGCCCCATCGGTTATACTTTTCAAACTGCTTTTTCAGGAACTTTGGTCGTCGGAACTAAGGCTTAGTTGGGATGATCCTTTGCCATTGCCTTTGGCTGATCGGTGGACTAGCTATCAACGGGAGCTGCACTTCTTTGAACAGATACGGATTGCTAGAAATGTTTTCTCATCATTTGAGGAAGTTGAGCTCCACAGGTTCTTGGATGCTTCATCGGTGGCCTACTCGGCTGTAGTTTACGCTCGTTGTAAAATCGCGGAAAATCAGTTTAAGGTCGTTCTCATTGCAGCAAAGACGAAGGTAGCGCCACTAAAACCTGTCTCCATTCCTCGACTCGAGCTCTGCGGAGCGCTTCTTCTCTACCGTCTCATTAATTTAATTAAAACCTCGATATCATATAACTTTAAGATCTTCGCTTGGTGCGATTCTGAAATTGTTCTTCATTGGTTATCCTCTCCGCCTCGTCATTGGACTACATTTGTCGCGAATCGTGTAGCTGCTATTCTTGAACAGATTCCGCGATATGCTTGGAACTATATCGCTTCAGAATCTAACCCAGCAGATTGTGCGTCACGCGGATTGCTACCATCAAACCTCATCAATCATCATCTCTGGTGGACCGGGCCTTCCTGGCTCTCGTTGTCACAAGAATTTTGGCCGGCATCAAAGTTCACTCTACCGCAACCAGATCCAGCAGTAATCGCAGCAGAAGAAAAACAAGCACCCAAGCAAGTCTTAATATCAGCCACTCACATGGATGTCATCAGCAGTCTAATCCTCAAAATCTCGTCGTGGTCTCGGTTGTTACGAATTTTCGCGTATTGCTGTCGGTTTATAACCCATTGTCGTCGTAATCAAATTGCAAAGATTCGTCACGGGCGCGGTATTTCGTTAACCGAACTTAAAACCGCAAGACTCTACATTCTAAAACATGTGCAACAACAAACATTCGGGAGTGAAATTCGTGGTCTCATGAACAATCGTATTCGATACTACCCGTTCATTGATAACGATGGACTCTTACGTGTTGGGGGCCGTATTAAGAACTCTAATGTGTCATATAATATAAAACATCCCATTATTCTTCCTAACACATATGTTTCTTCTCTTATAGCCACTGAGATTCATACAAATCATCTTCATCCAGGGGTTTCAGAGACATTCGCCATCGTTCGCCAACAGTATTGGATGCTGGGAAGCCGTAACCTTATTCGCAAGATCGTGCACACCTGCAAACCTTGTTTTCTGCAGCGGAAGGCTACAAGCTCGCAACTCATGGGTGATTTACCGCAACCTCGTGTCATCCAAAGTCGCCCTTTTGCCAACACTGGGTGTGACTACGCTGGGCCCTTCACCATCAAACTATCAAAAGGTCGTAACCCAAAGCTGGCTAAAGCCTACCTGGCCCTATTTGTATGCATGTGCACAAAGGCAATGCATTTGGAATTGGTAAGTGACCTAACGACTGATTCATTTCTAGCTGCCTTCCGCCGATTCGTGTCTCGACGTGGAAAATGCTCCAATATATATACCGACAACGGGACAAACTTCCAAGGGTGTTATCACAGACCTACAACGACGATATTGCTGCTGCGCTTGCACTTGACGGAGTTGAATGGCACTTCATACCCCCCTCAGCTCTACATTTTGGTGGATTATGGGAGTCCGGGGTGAAGTCAGTAAAGCTGCACTTACGCCGGGTTATCGGATTCAATATCCTCACATTCGAAGAGTTGTACACTGTGCTAACTCAAATAGAATCAATTTTAAATTCACGTCCTCTTTGCGTGTTGTCCGATGAAGATTGCAATCCATTAACCCCTGCGCATTTTCTTATAGGTGAACTGTTTACCGCTGTTCCTGAGCTCAACTACCTCGAGACGTCACCTAACCGCTTGTCACACTGGAATCACCTGCAATCAATGGTCCAAGGATTCTGGAGACGATGGCAGTCTGAATACGTCACAACTCTTCAAGAGCGTCCCAAATGGAAAACACCCAAGGTTGAGCTTAAGATTGGCGACATAGTGGTGATTAAGGAGCCAAACCTTCCGCCAACTAAGTGGCTTCTTGGCAGAATTGAGGCTACTCATCCGGGTTCTGATAACCGTGTCAGAGTTGCGACTGTAAGGACAGCTCGCGGCAACTTTACTCGTCCTATCACCAAGCTGGCAGTTCTCCCATCGTCCTGAAACTCGTTCCAGGGAGGCCTACTTACTACCTATGTAATATTTTAATTTTGTACCATCATCTTGTGACACATTGTACATTCGATTTGTAAAAAGACCTCTTGTCTATTTGCATCACAACAACAATGCACAGTCAACTCACATCGCTCTCAACGCTCTTGTAGAAAGTAGAGTAAATCCTTTGCGTTGTTAGTGTAACTAACGTTGGTCACGATAAATTACGACGATTGACTATGCATTGTCGGTGTTGATGCGAGATGATGGTCCATAGTCTCTTTCACTTGGATTCATTTCACAGCCGGAGCAACATCTAGGTAACATTGTTCAATAAATAAGTTTGGTTTGATTCGCAGCGTTTTTTTCTTGGTTGGAAATTTTTTTTTTCTTGGCAATTCGCATTTATTCTAGCTGCTGCTGAAATCGTCGATTCTGATGCACAAGTCATACTGTAATCAGTAATTGTATAGTCTGATATTGTACTTATTAAGGAGAGATTGGCATTAAGATCCAACCTAGCAAAAATATAGTCAATACAAGTTTGAGTACTACCAGAAGTCCTTGTTGGTTCATTGATACAAGACTCCAACCCACTCGCAGACATTAACGTAAGATATTTTTCCACTACTATAGATTCATGTAAAATGTTTATATTCATATCACCTACGAGTATAATGAACAAATTTCTTGAGCGTTCGTCACACAAAAGGGAAGATAACTCATCAACAAAAACATCCTTACTTATTTCATGAAGTCTATAAAAACACATAAAAACAAATTTGTTATCGTCTTTAAAGCACGAAATTTTTAACATATCAGACCCTGCAGATTTCACAATTCCCATTTAAACTATTACGTACAGAAACCCCAGTATCATCCGCTGCATATGAATTGTTACATTTAGCGTAAAATTTGTATCCAGGCATATTAAAATAATCCTTTTCACGGTCATAAATCGATATTTCAGAGAGAAAAATTAAATCCGGCTTTTTTAGGAATGAATCCAAATGTGTTAAAAGTACTCGTAGATCAAAATTTTTGCGCATGCTTCTAATATTTTGGTGAATAATGAATATAGGCTTATTACCAAATTCAGCACCAAGAATATTCTTTACAACAATTTCATACAATCCTCGTATATGTAAGATTCAATTGCGGCAAGAACTTAAGCCAGGTAATTATCGTTTGCACCGTGACTTCGCTGAAGTTTGAAGTCGATCCAGCTCCTTACCGTCAAATTTTGTTTAGTGATCAGCTACCGAGGTACCCCGAAATATACACTGTTTGGTGTAGCTTATGGGCTGCAAATATTAAGATTTTTTGTTTTCAAAATATTGCGTGAACATCGTTTGCAGAACGTCTCTTGATTTTTAACGTAAACCACCTGTCATGTAGACTTTATTTTACGGGATGCCCATACATCTATAGGGAGCTTACTGTTCTTAGGGTCACGGCACCCAGTACTTATTTGCTACCCTACAATGGGTCAAACCAAAAGGAAAACCCTTCCCGCGATTTGGGTTTAAACCACAGCCCCACCATGACTCTCCCACAAGGGGGCCTACCTCAACAAGTCAGGCCCCGACCGAAATCCGGGGGGCTCCTGACTCCCATGGTACCGTGATTTAAGTCCTGGTATGGATTACCGGTGGTCCAGCCGCCAATAAGCCCTATGACCGGCAACTTGTTACTGGTCAAATCGTAGCAACCTTCAGAGGGGTTATCTGAAGATGTTTATGATAAGACCAGTAATATGCCCTCGCTTTTTATTAGACAACGTCATTGATGGGCGAAGCCTTGATAATTGGGCGGGGGGTCCAACATCGTCTGCAAGACGAAATTGAAGGAAATGTTCGATGACAAAATTATCTTTAGATTTGGGTACGTAGCTCTGTTGCTGAGACTAACTTCTGGATAGCCGCTGGACTGTCTTCTGTGAAGGTATTTGAAGTCGTTGGTTTATGCGAACAAGCCAACAACAATTCCAGCCCTAGAAACCAACATCAAGCGCACCATTCGTGGGATACGGCAACTAACGGTATACAACTTTAGTTACCACTGTTACCTTTCGGTGAATTACACTTTCCTTGATAAATCTGGCTTCCTACGGGACCCCGACACATAGCAGAATGTATAAAAGGTCCTTTCCGAAACAGTACTTCAATTTATTCTCACCAGAAGCCGCAGTCCTTCAAACTAACGACTTAATTGATTTACCCCATGCAAATAGGTATAACGAACTTTAACTGTAACTACACCAGAAAGTGGACAGTGTTAATTAAAATTACGTGACTCCTTTCAATCATTAGTGACACCAGTCTCCACACTGGAATCGCAAATAGAGAAACTCAAGCAGTTGCTCCTCGAATGCAATAACACCGACTTAACAGCACCGCGTCGTTAAATAAATCATACAACTGCAAGACACTTTTGCTCCAGCTTCTCCAGGGTGTTCTACCCCAGTGCATTAGTTCATTTCAATTCACTCCTCTTATTAAAAACACAAATCAAGTTGACTACTCTTTATGAAAGCAGAGGCTCCTTCACATTACGAGATACTCGCATTTCTACGTTCGTTGACCCTCATAACTTTTCCGAGTACTACATTTCCATTGCAATTGCAAAACTCTTTTATCCTTCTCCGCCCTCTTGCTTCTTCTCTGTTGCGCTTGTCCTTAATTCTCATATATATACAGCAAAAAAGAAAACTCAATTTCTTTTTGCAGTATTCAACGCCTCATTGTTTCTGTCAGGACATCTGGATGACCACGAAGAACGACAAAATCAGTCGAGATGTCTCTCAAGGCAACTGTAAAATTGTCATTTCTCATTGCAGCTTGTCTGCAAAGGACCCAAAAACTGTGTCCAGGGACCAATCCCCAAAAACTCCGCTACAAACTATGTATTCTTGTGCATTGCATACGCATGAATTTAGTTGGCAACCACATGTACTCGTATCTAGAACAAGGAACATGCTCTCCTGTCCTGTTCTAGCATCGAAATCTCAAACGCCAGGCAAATTTACATTTCTAAGGCCTAAAATATCCTTTTTTGGTTTGCAGTTCCCAGGATGCACACATGCATAAACGCATTCACACAGTTTATTGATGTGCAGTAAATTGCAAGTATCCTACGCACACCAAGGATTCAAAGGAATTTTAGCCGGATTTCTCTGAGGAGCATGTAAGCAAAGGTTTTGTTTGAAAATTTTTGAGGTTCGTCAACTGTGGGCGGTGGTGTGGGCGTGCAATTTGTTGTGCAGCAATACAATATTTGCTTTGCCAGACATCTCGAAGGATATTTGGTTTTCGTTGAGAAGAAGTAACAGGCGCAGTGGTCGTCAGTGTCGCAGAAAGGACATTTAATGAATGTTTGTCCTGTGCATGTCAACATTCGGAAGACACAACATTGGTCTCATGTTAATTAATTGACCAAGCTTTACAACGTCTAACGACGACGAGAGTTAGATTGTTAGTTGTAGAGTCGATACACGGACGTATTCATGCTTGGGGGATAGTATTGCATAAAAAGGATATTATGTTCGGCAGACAATTACGCTCTCATGCATTTCTAAACGTAATGTAGGTTTGGTTTCTTCATTCTAATGTTGGTAATGATTATCAAGGTTGCAGCGATGATGCAAACTTGGAATTACGTTCTGGAAGATTCCATCTAAAGGACTGAACATGTCCCTGGGGTGGTTAATATGAGCGCTTATTTGCTTTAGAAATCCAGAGCGGGCACGTTTGGAGATGCGTTTTACTGCTAACATTATTGTATCCATGATACCAGTCAGGATATCATTAATTTACTCTATAATTCATCATTTATACTCTGATGTAAAGCTCTAATGAATAATAGTTTGCAACATTATATTGAACATGATTGGAGACATTTGGCTCCGTTGCCTGCTTTTGATAAGACATATCCTGTCGATTCAATTTGGGGCCACTCTTTCGACCATTTGGATCAATGTGGCATTAATAACGTGCTAAATATTAGCGTCGAAAGCTTAAATTATTTGCGGTTTAAGTGTGATATAGGTGCTGGCCCAATTCGCGATATAATGTTGTCGTTGAATCAAATCCTCAGTAAGCCAAAAGTTTCAATGGCAATATGCCACGTAGCGCTACCCTGCTATGACCACATATCATCCGGATTAAAGTCCTCAAGCTGCTTAGGAGCCGAATCTGCTAGCTCCCGACGCAAGTCATTTTCTAGTGGCTTAGTTCCTGTACCAGCTGGATATATTGTGCTGGTGCTAAAAGACAAAGAAATTTTAGTAAAAGGATTATAATGGACTAGTTCTTTGTCTATGTGCTCTGCTCCACCAGAAAAAAAAAAACACTTTTACGTAGAGACTTTTTCTGCTAAGCAACCGTCGTATAAGATATAATTGATCTTACCATAGCCGTGTAGATCCAGAGGACCAGAGGGCTGACAGAGGCTTGAAGGTTTTCAATGTGGCATGTTTAGTAGAAAGAAGTTTGTTATCCAGGTTGACATCCATATACTAAGACTCTTTGAAGAAGCAGATGGTGACACCTTTAAGCAATAAATATGAGTGCATGCTTATGGTGCCTATGAAGGTTTTTACCTGCCCACGGAAAAAAAAAATCTAAGACTTCCTGATGCGATAACGCAACCAAAGAAAAGAAATACGTAAATGCATTATTGATGTTTTCACAAGTCTCCAAAAAACGGGCAGTCTTGGTTACATAGTAGTTACCCAGCACCCCTGCATCCGCTTTAGATGTGCCGATTAATGTCCATTCCCTTGATACTTTAGTATATCATGAGCGTCACTCTCAAAGCCATCAGAGTTAAAATATAATCTGAACCGTGTCTCATTCTGTTTTATCGCTATTTCCACCACCAGTGCTCCATAGAAATCGCCAGTATCATTCTGCCCCTTCAAACTTTTAACCGTAACACCCGTCTCGCTATGAATGCTCATCAGTATACCCTCAAGCCCATTTTCGGACGTACTCTGAAATATCGTGATTCGTTCCTAAGCCGTACAACTCGCTTATGGAAAGCCCTGTCTAGCTTTTTATTTTCTAGTCATTATAACCTTCAAACATTTAAAACCAACGTTCACCGGTACCTCTCTTTCCATCCTCCCTGATTTTCCTTCGCCCACCCTGTGTGCAAACATTTTGCAAATCTCTTGAGCGCGCGCAAATTATGAAAAAAAAAAAAAAAAAACCAAAGCAGGACTAAAGTCGGATATTCACTAACCGTTCCAAAACCTGTCTAGAACGTGGTGCTGAAGCTTTAATATAAGTTTAGACTTTACACCAGGTTAGGGAGCTCGCGTCTGTCTGTCAAGTGTAGGTAAATATGAATCTGATGGTAATGAACTATATTTTGGAAGACAGATTGAGAGGTCTGCATCTTGGCACCTTTATAATGGGATCGTCGAGGGGCGTACTAAGAAAGACTTAGAGGAAAACCCGTATTTGGATTATTTGTGTCTTGGGTTAGTGCTTCCACTTACAATAGAAATTCTTGTTAGCACAACCATAGTTGACATGACTCTGCAGATTACAGACGAATGATTTACGGCATCTCTAGAAAGTCAGCGCCATTTTCCCTCCCTCATTTTGAATGATTGTAGGCTGTAGATCTTCGAAAGTGAGAAATTCCTTTAAAAGGAACATACGAGGATACAATGAGCTAATTCCGAAAAGTTCTCAGATGCAATTGTTCTGATTTGTTTTTTATCTACAGGACTGACAGTTCACTGTACCCTGCAACGAAATTGAAAACATCCAGCTATGTGAATTTCGAATTGTAAGTTGCTATGAGTGTTCGCAATTTGGTAAATATTTTGGTTCAATATCGGACTGAGCAATTGCTAGAATCGTTCGTTTTCCGAGAGCTGGTTTAATAAGGGAGAAAAGGTCCACAACCAGCACAAGGGAAACCGGTATGGGAGACATCATAATTCAGCACAACCAAGCTGTACTTTTTTTTTGAAACAGTCGCGTATAGATGTTTAAGGGGGCCGTCATAATTTGTCCACTCATTCCCAGACCACACCATAATGTTTATGCCAGAGGGACCTAGCTGGCAGATAATCCTGCCTCTTCTTCCACGCAACACCAGTTTAATAATGTCCTCTTATGTATAAACTTATTTGCTTAAAATGTAACTTTTATGTGGGATGCCACTGGGCATCCATCTCTGACCATCTTTATTAGTTCATTTTATTTCTTCGCTTTTATTTTAGACATCATTCACTGTTCTCCCAAAATTCTTATAATATTTAGTAGCTCAGGCAACAAATCGATCGTCCTATATTTATATGAACTTCTATTAAATTTTATAAACGGATAACGTCAGCTCATTAGTGAATGAGTGTGAGTGTCACAGTACAGAACAGCATCACACTCCTTTTGTCGGATGATAAATTTGTTTGGAAATTCGACACGATTGCCTCTTTGTTTGGAAGGAAGCCTCTGTAATGCCAACGCACAGTCACAATATCGATTGATGTTGATTAACATAAATTGTCTGGACCGCATGGCGGCTTCAAATTCAAATGAAACGCAATCAACTTGCTTTTATGAGGGTGTAGCCTTTCAAAGGCTTTGTTATTTGAATACCAGAGTCGGAGCTCTTTTGCAGAGCTTCAGAGCCCACTCCCAACAACGATTGCAGTTCATAGTTACTCGAAACAAGTGTATCGATTTAACCCACGTGAATACGTCCCGGTACACACACAACGTAGCTATTGTCACTACATATCAGCATTGCCTTCGTCGTCATTGCTGTCGTCCTGGTCCTCCTCCTCAACATCATCGTCGTGCTCGTTCTCGTTGTCATCGTAGTCATTCAATCCAAAGTCACAATGCAGTTTCATTATAAATTAACAACATTGTTGTGGCGTCTTTCCACATGGGTGGGGGGAGGAAGCCACAAAGTGTTTTGTTGTACAAAGCTTTCTGTACGCATATCCTTGGATAGAGACTGCCACAGGCACACGAAACTCTCGGTTGTCGAGGTAGGCAATCAGGTAAATTTTGGGTTGACAGGGTTAAACTAATGAAGTAAAGATGACACATAATCCCTTCATACAGACACACAAACAAACAAACTTCAACCTTTCATTGTCGTCGATTCAGCGATTCAGCATCCTGCCTCAGAGTCCTGGGTTCAATGTGCCGTCAGACGATAGGAAACCATTTACAAACGCAGAAGTCTTTTATAGGGCGCCACCCTTTGTACACATTCGTATCGTTTTTCTATGTTTCTCTGTCGGCTGCCTCCTCTTAGTCATACTAGTGCTTCTCCGAAAATGGTTAGAAGCTGTAATGTCGCGACAATGTGGCGTCGCTGTCGACTGGATGCTTGGCTGGCTATGTGTCTGTATCACAGTACCCATACTTGTACACTTCGCCGAGCATGATACTCACTCTGTGAAACAGGAAATAAATCCACTGGAATGTAATTATCCGACGGACATCAGAAAGAAACTCCTCGAAGAGATTCCCTGGCTTCGGAAATACGCCTCTGAATCGCTGTCCTGTCCCATTTGGCATGTAGGGATTAAAGGAAAATATGGTATAAGCGCTAAACAGGACATATGTATGCAACATAAAATTTTTGATTAATTTTCGTCCTTTTTTTTGTCGAGAACATGAATCCCTACATGAGTCCTGCCTGTACAACTACTTCTAATTACTAATGCGCTGGACACAGTCATGGTTGGGACATTCACCCAAGAACGGCTCTTCATGTTCAGTATAAGGATACTGAATGGTAGCGGAGAGAACATATAAAAACCAACCGCCGCGTACAAATGTACGAATGTACATACATATGTGCATTGTACATGTGTGGCAAAAACAAAAAGACTGAGAGGACTACTCGTATGATAATAATAATAATAGTCCTGGAAAATCTCATTGCACGCCAGGATATCCTCAATGGAGTATGAAAGTTGTTAAACGAAATTAGAGGTGGATGATTAAGCTTTCTCGGGTGAATCGTAAATTTAGTTTTCTACCGACACCATCTTTACCACAGCCGTTGCCACTGCCACTTCAACTGCCACTGCAGCTTACTTTGCCAGGATACATGGATAATTTGAGGAAAAGTTGTGGCTAAAAGAGCAGGAGAGATGAGTGGGCTGTAAGTGGAAGATAACTATTGAAAGCGGTCATAAAAACTCGATTGGATGGATTATGTGTACAGACACAGGGTGGACATGGGTTCAATTCGAAAACGTATTAAATAGGATATGAGAGTAAGAAGAAATCTCACAGAAAGTTAGATCGGAGTATGTTTAATCATCGGGGTTTTGCGATCAACTCTGGGTGTAATCAGACAATTTGCCTCCTTAAAGTCTTATGAATCGAGGTAAAGGGTGTTTGATTAAGAGATCACGGGTTCCCGATAGATATAACTATAATTGCAATTCATCGTGAATAGATTTACTCCGCATAGGTGTTACCAAATCGTGGAATATCATTTCCTAAAATAGTGTTCTGTTGCACAAACTTATCAAGTACATCGGCAGCTTTATGGAGCGGATAATCGCCTATCGGAATGTGTTATTCGCCATGTTATAGATACGTTTCACACTAATTTAATACTGCGTGGCATGAGGCTAACAAACGGCCTAAATACGGAATCATGGTCGAATCCCTTTAAAGATTCAATTGGTGCAAGACCTGAATTCGTGGATAGGGACATGAGTGGGACCTTCGTGATGAGACGTCAGTAAGGAAAATAGCCGTATTTGGAGTGAGAACAACCCACTGGTGGATCCTTAAACACCATCGCATCTGCAAAAAACCTCTGTATCGTGTATGTACTCGCAAGGCGTTGCAGTCAATGGTGCGCGATGCGAGAAGAAGATCAGCGAATATTTGTTTTCCAATTTATGCCATCGAATAATTGAAACCAAAATTTTGTGAGAGTATAACTTCAAGATAGAGATCTGCAAATTAACGACCAACATCTTACGATTTGAGGCCGCTTGATTATTTTCTGTGGGTCTACGTGAAGTTGCTAACTTGCGTTGATGAATTAGCATCGACTGAAGCTTTGGAAGACCATATACAGCAAGTTATCGAGGATATACAGCCCCACATTCTCGAATAGTTGTCAAATATCATACCGACAGTATGCGCTTTGCGTATACCAGTCATGGTATCATCTTTAAATGTTAAATGATAAGGAATTCACTTTCAAATGAAAGCATTTTCTTCAAGACCGTCGTAAAAAAACACTGCCTTCACCATTAAGTGGTGTCTCTGCTTGAGTTTTAGATATGATTTCGGCCCGAACTTCAGGCCTTGTAGCCGTACATCTGTAACCGGCACAACAACAGATTTTATTTGGTCAAAGTGTTATACCAATAGATACTCTTTCCGTAAGCTGGCCAGATGACTCGTCTAGGTTTCCTCAAGGGATGCAAGAAATACTTTACCCCTCTGCTAGAGAAGATTCAAAACCGTGCGATAAGACTCATAGGTGATACTAATATCTATCAGTCAATTGGCACCCTTGAACATCGACGCAATATGTCCTGTCTGACTCTGTTTTATCGCTATTTCCCCCAACTGTGCTCCGTAGAAATCGCCAGCAGAAATCGCCAGTAGCATTCCGCCCATTCAAACTCTTAACCGTAACACCCGTCTCGCTATGAATGTTCGTCAGTATACTCTCAAGCCCACTTTCGGACGTGCTCGTTCCTAAGCCGGTATCGCTCTTCCAAATTTTCCTTCGCCCACTCCGTATGCATGTACCCTTAGTACATTTCAGTCCCTTGAGCGCGCGCTGATTTCAAAAAAAAAAAGCTGAAGAGACGGTCTGATAAATGGACTTTCTGTACCGTTCTTGACCTATTGGCAGGCTTTTCATTGGTATCAAGACTCTCATACTCTGGTGCCCATACTAGTGAGACTCTGTTCAGGGTGGAATGGAGGATCTTTGATAAGCACGAGCAGCTATTTAGTACTTTGAGTACCGATTGACTATCTGAGAAAAATCTGCCAGAAACATTGTGGCATCCTTACTTAGTGCAAAACTTAGGTTTGAGGTTTCACCACTCCTGTTCTTAACCTTTGAGACGTTTTCGAACCATCAGTATACCAATTTTTTGAATTACCCTTCGGACATACGTGGGGAAGTAGACCTTGTACATCTTTGATACAGGTGGTCTAGAGTTTGTATAGTAAATCTTGGTAAAGACGCCATCTACTCGTATCTTCTTTAGTATTTTCAGGTGACCAGTGAGAACAACTTGTTTAAGGTGGTTTGCGCAATGTAGCTTAAGAGCTTATATGGCTGCTACCGCTTAAATTGCCACATAAAGCAGAGATAAGTCGAACAACGCCTCTATACCTGCAATTAGCCTCATTCTCATACCTTCTGCACAGGGGATCCTTTTCGAATGTATTATATATAGTTTGAATGACTTCACTATTTGATTGTACAGTCAGGTCGTCAATTTGGGGCTTAAGACCCATGATTTCTCCTATAGCCTTTGTGGTCCATAAAATGCCTTATATCCTTCTTTGTTATATCCGAGTATCATAGTTGAATTAATTGGCAACTCCGCGTTTTTACACAAGTTCCAGTTCCAGAGGTCAGGATTTTGGATGAAGTCATTTGCTAGAACGGACCATAAAAGAACGGACACGAAACTACTCCACCCTGAGGACAGGACTGAATTTGTCTTTATTATTGTGTAGCATGTTGCTGAACTACTTTGTAGAATTTAGGTTTGCACCTTTATTAAGGGAGAGGTCCATGCTTTGGGAGGCATATGCTTTTAGAGTCGAATGCTCTTTCTAAGTTGTAGAACAGTGTCTGTAGTGCTGCGCTCGTGGATTTGCCTTTCAGTGTGGAAATTGCAAGTTATGAACCGGAGTTCTAGGTAATATGTCTTGCTTTATAGGTCAATCAGCTTTTCTATGGTCTTTAACATGAAAGAGGATAACGTAATGGGCCTAATGGATTTCGTAAATTCAGAAAGGAATATATTCCATGCTGAAGGTGGCTCTGAAAATTCGGTCTAATATCGGCGTGAGACAGTCAGACCCTAGGGTAAGTAACAATTCAGCAATGAAATGATTCGTCCTTTTCCAAGGACTAGAATTGGCAACAAGTATCAATAAGACACCTTAAAGTACACTCCATATTACGAGGGTAAAGATAGCGGCACTCGTCAATAAAAGCTAGTGAATGCTAGTTGTGCATCTTTTGACAGTTACTTACCGAAGTTTCAGTCATTTTGGACGCGCAGTTTTTGAGTGAGTCGATGTGAGTGTTTTTTGTGAAAATCGAAAAAATTTAGTATCGAGCTGTTACTAAATTCTTGTGTTTGAAAGGCAATACGCCTACGCAAATCTAAAATGAGTTGGACTCTGTGTATGGAAACTCTGCACCATCATTTACCACAGTGAAATTTTGGGCAGCTGAATTTAAACGTGGCCGTAAGAGCTTGGGAGATGATGAACGTTCGGTGCGTCCAAAAACTGCAACCACTGACGACAACATTGCTAAAGTTCGCCAAATGGTGTTAGACGGCCACCGAATTAAAGTGAGAGAGATAGTAAAGGTTAGGAAAATGTCCAAAGAACGTGTTTGTTACATATTAAATCCAGATTTAGGCATGAGAAAGCTATCCCCGCATTGGGTGCCGCGTTTGCTTACGTTAGACCAAAAACGTGTTCGAATGAACATGTCCAACGTTCCGCTGGGGCAGTTTAGGCGCAATAAATCCGAGTTTTGGTGCCGATTAATTACTGTAGATAAAACTTGGATACACCATTATACGGCCGAAACAAAAATTCAGTCAAAACAGTGGAATGCAAAGGCGAGCCGGCTCTAAGAAAAGTCAAAACTGTTTTTTCGGCTAGGAAAGTGATGGCGACTGTTTTTTGCGATAGTAAAGGAGTTATCTTAATCGATTAACTTCAAAAAGGAAAAACCATCACAGGAGCATACTACGCATCATTTGCAGAAAAAGAAAATCCTGTTTCACCAAGACAACGCGCCGTTTCACACCTCAGCGGTTGCCATGGCAAAAATCCATGAATTACGGCTTGAACCGCTTGACCATCCATCTTATTCATCAGATCTAGCCCCAAGTGACTTCTTTTTGTTCCCTCATCTAAAAACTGCGCTCGGAGGACAGCGATTTTCATCAAATGAGGAGGCAATCACCTTCGTGAACAATTATTTTGCAGAGCAAAACGCCAAGTTCTACGAGTTTTTGGACGGGTTAGAGAGATAGGAGCATCGCTGGGAGAAGTGTGTAGAGAGACTATGTAGAAAAATAAAAAAAAAAAAATTGAGAAAAGTTTAGGACAAGGTCGAGATTCTTCCCATGATTTGAGGGCACTCGAAAATTCTATGGCTCTACCCCACCATCATTGTTATTTCAAATTGTAGTTTCGATTCCTTAAACGACATTTGCTGGTTTATATTAAAAGATTAACTTTTCCTTCACCCTGTGTCCGGATGTCATGCAAAAAGGAGGAAAAACCAACTCAACTGCATAAAAAGGATCAAATGGTTGTGGTTAAATGAATATCTGATGCAAAGAGGGTAGAAAAAAGAACAGAATCCATCGCATTACATGAAATGAATAAAGCTATGGATCAAATTGCTTAATTACTCCCCAACGAGTGCTCCAATTAGTTTTCGCTACCAAGTGGATAAGTCAATTGGATAAGTGAGTGAGCTGCGGAGTATGTTCGCCCCTATGTTGTGAGAAACTACAATATGAGCTGACTTGACTTGGACGCTGTCGTTAGGGGAATTGGCATTGCATTAAAATTGGAAAGAAGTCTACATCGACTTGAAGTGCTTAACAATGGAACATGACGGAGTCAATCCAGGGGATTGAAAATAATCTCATTTCGAGTAAGATTTCCGTAATCAAATGTATCCGTAAAGTAAAGCCGAGAATGAGGCTTTGCCAGTCTAGATCGGGTCCGACAAATTGCGCCGGCCAATAAAAAGCATAAGGACGTCGCATTTGAAATTATCGATTTTCTTGAGGGAAGTTATAGCAACGATATTCTAAGAATTGACATACTCGTACTTTACTTTATAAAATAAACCATCTAATGGTACATATTTCTCGCACGAAATACGTGCTTTGGTTCTGCGCCACTTGTGGTGTTAACGAGGTTTGCGAACCGTAGAATCATTCAACAGGCCACTCTATATTGGATCACCTTGTTAGCAAAGCCTAGAGTTTGCTGATGTCTTCGCATTCTCGTGATCCGACGACTTTCGTTGAACATAGCAAAACCAATTGATTTGCTCAGTTTAAAGTCTGTCCACTATCACCTTCTTAAACCGGACACATCTGCCAATACGTGAACTCCGCATTAGATAACACCCGCTGACATTCGTGACATTTTCGTGTAAGTCGCTGTCATTTTCCTGTTTATTCTTTGCATATCTTCAAATATTGCACACCTACAACAAACCGAGCTCATAGCTGATCATCAGCCACTGGTATACATTTTTGGCCCTAATAAGAATCTGCCCCTACGATTTCAACGATGGATAATCATTCTAATGGGTTACACTAATAACATACACTATCGCCCAACGAAGCAGCATATAAATGGGATCACCTTTCGCGTGTGCCCCTTGGTCCTGATGACGAGTTAGACCAGTTAGAAGAAGCTTACCACCAAGTTGAAGAGGTACATTTACCAATTCTGGAAGTTTTTGGAAGCTAAATACTCTTAGCTAGATCCTATTATGGAAAAGGTCATCGAATACACGCAGGAGGGTTGGCCAAGTCGCCTACTACTTGCTGAAAATATTTCGCGGCAATATTTTCGTAGAAAGTTGTCCTTAAGTTTGTGGGCTAACATTCTTCTCTTCCACAGTGAAAATCCAAGAACAGTCATCCTACCGCAGTTTCTCCAAAATGTTCTAGCCATTTTATATCAAGGCCATTGTGGATGAAACAAATGGTCCGGAAGTATTGCTGTTGGCACAATATTGATGGCATTATACCAGCTGACACTTTTTAGAAGAAGTTTGGGAGCGCATCTATACCGACTTCGCTGGGTCTTTACAGAAGTCTATGTGGCTGAAATCAAAGTTTCCGTCTGTGATTCGGATGTAATCTCCTACGTGTCAACCCACGATCCAGGAACTGCGGTCAATATTTGCTCTCGATAATGAGCATTCAATTTACCTCAAGCGAGTTCCAGCAGTTTTGCCGAAGTCACTCAAGTCGCCAAATGACTTCATCACCTTCCAACTCGGAATCGAATGGCGTAGCAGAGCGGATGAATTGAACTTTCAAGGTATCTTTTCTCTAAATTATAGAGAAGATGATGTATTCGCTACAATTTTATCAACTTACGAGTATCATTCGGCACCAGATGGAAATGGTGCCTGCAAAAATTTTGCATGGTAGGAAGTACCGAACCATATTCTCAGTAATTTTACCAAATTCTTGAAGTCAACGATTTAAAATATTGCCTTAATCAACCTATGTTCATGCGAGAGTACCCACGGGGAGAGAAGTGGGTTTCTAGAGTGAATAAGGAGACGTGTGTATCTGGTCGAAGCGATCATGATCTCTGACCCCGTCAACAAAACTACATCCGACCACGAGCAGCAATGGAATGACGGAACAGGCTCTATTTCTGCAGATGACATCATAGACCAAATAGTTAACATTGCAGTTATAATCGTGTTTCACTTCTCAGCAATCATTAAACAACCGGCCACAAAAAGGTGAGGATTCGGAAGTTTTCACATGCTCAGTATCCAGTCTTCAAACTGTGAATGAATTGGACTGAACTGTAGGACCTCATTATTTAACTCCGGCGTAAAGAAGAGAAGTTGTGACTAGCTCGTTGATGTGCTGCTTCAATTACAAATCTAGCATATTAAATAGCAATGGACTTAGTACCCTGCCTTGGTGTATTCCAACTTTAATTTCGGTGATTTCGGTGGAGCTAAAGCAATAACATAATGTGAATGTGCCATAATTATTGCAAGTGGCATCAAGTGTCATTGCGCTTTGACATTTATGTCAACAACAACAAGAAGCAATGGAGCGAGACACACCTGAAGAACACGGAATTATTGTTACTGCTAATTTGACCAATTTTCGGTTGTTTTAACGCAGCGTGATTTTCTACATCGCTAACCTCGTTGTCCTGCACCATGTGCGCGAAAAATTATTCAACGTTTGGCTGAGCGTCTCGTGCAAATTGGGTCCACTAGAGATGTTACAAGAAGTGGCCGGACCCGTATTGTTCGTTCGACGGAGAATATCACTGCTGTGGCAGAGGACGTCGGAAAGAGTCCACAAACATCAACGAGACGCATCGTCGTTCCCCTATAAAGGCACCAATTGCTGCCTGCTGACTATCAGGTGAGGTTAACTTACTCCCCTGCTCCGCTAAGCCTGGTGCAAGAAGCGGATGATTTCGTGTCCAAAATCATAATGACCGACGAAGCCAATTTCTACTTCAGTCATCGTCCCGCTTTCGCCGCGATAACATCGTTTGTCTGATTGCGTTCTCGGTCACTTTTTTCCCTCGCGTCCCGTTACTTGACAAAAATAAACCCTCTGTACCTTTCTTCGCGCATTCACATTTCATCATATTAGTGAAAAAAAAAAACAAAAAAAAACAAGTGCATAGTGACAAACAACTATACAATGGCTCTGGGCCACGTGTTCTCTCGGGCAGTCTCGATGTAGATCTGCTCTCCAAACCCAAACAACATAAAAGGAAAAAAAAACTACGAGTAGCTACACACCCATTCTAAACTATAGCTTTGATAATGTGCTACCAAATCAAGCTTCATCTAACAACCCAAAATTTGTGATAATATCATCATTAAACGCAGAAAAACCGCTTTCATCTTACAGCGTCTTCCTCCTAAAGAAAGCAATCGACAACATCAGTACTTCGTATGACAATATCAGCCAATTCCTTGATGGAAACCTTTTGGTCCTAACTAAGTCCCAAAAAATCGCTGACCTATTTTTTAGACAAAAAACTTTGTCCAACATCTGCCCTGTCTCCATCACAATTCATTCAAGCTTAAATTCCTCAAAAGGTACAGTCTACGCACCGTGCCTAATTAACGTGCCTGAAACTGAGATCATCCAAGAGATGAAAACACAAGGTGTGACCGACGTTTTCAAATTCACAAAAACTGTAGACAGTAATCAACGCGCCACTGGCCTCGTCCTCCTCACATTTGACCTCTTCCGGCCACCTACTTCAGTTAACATTGGTTGGTATATCGTTAAAGTTAACGAATATTATCCCAATCCAATGCGTTGCCAAAGCTGTCAGTTACTAGGCCACACCTCAAAAAGATGCAAGAGTAACCCTTCTTGCGTAAATTGCAATCTTCCACCCCACAACCCTGGCAACTGCTCTCGTACTTCATGCGCCAATTGCCAAGAAGATCACCCAGCTTCCTCTAGAACATGCAAACGGTACTTGCAGGCAAAGGAAGTCTTAAAAATCAAAACGATTACGAAGTGCAGCATGGCTGATGCCCAACAGATATTTCGAGAACAACATCCTACACCTGCTCTTCGCGAAAGCTACTCTGCAGTCACAAAAAACCTACCCCAACCAGTAAAAGCTCCGTCAAACATAAATAACTGTGCATCCCATAATACATCTTTTGGAAAAAACAACCAGCAAACACCAACCGCTGTCCCACCCCAGATAACACCATCAACAAACTCTTACAATAAAAATACAACTGCTCAGAAGAACAACAATAACACCATGTACGCACCCAACACCCCCACTAACTCCACACACACCAAATTTAACGACAACCAACCCTCTACATTTTCTTCCAATCCCTCCGAAATCAACACTTATACAAACTCACAAAATTTAAATATCAACTCGCACAACCAAAATCAAACCAACCTTCCGAAACTCAAACTCAAACTGCAAAATCAACTTATTCACCGTTATCAACTATTACACAAAATCTTATCAAAACCAATCGCTATTACACAATGCCTTCAGATTTAGTGGATGATGATGACATCTAACACTAACCACCATTCAGCTCATCATTCGGACTATGTTGTTCGGCTGCTGAATCAATCGGACTCCGTAAGGAGTCTGAATGCTTCGGCATCCGGGCCACAGAGCCCTTTGCATAACCCCCAAAACTACCCACCGTCCAACAGAAATCTGTCAAACGGGGAGATTGATGGGTATCTTAGACTAATGGACGAGACAATCAAACGAACAATGGACAAAACGATACCACGGTATCAACACACTGACAACGAAGACTTATTCCGCAACGCAACCATTGACGCACTGCACCGACATAAAAGTAGACTGCTGTCAAGACTAAAAACCTTGTACAGACAGCTTACTGACAGACATAACCCGGAGATCATGACATTGAAGTCGTCGATTAAAAACCTCCAAACATTAATAAAAGAAAATTACAGAAACTCTGTAAGTTTGTATTGGAACAACAAAATTCGGGCTGTAAACCCGAATATGTTCCCGCAAATAAATAAAATATTTCGGAGAAATAATCAGAACGACCTTCCATGTCTTAGAATCGCCCGAACGACGAACAACGAACAAATACTTGTAGCAGCAGGCATTGATCCAAATGAGGCCGTTGATGATGACAACTTCTTTGTGGTCGAGGATCCGCAGGAGAAGGTAGAGGCTATAGGAGCGACTTTCCAGGAAGTGTACAAGGCGAATTATATCATTGGCCTGAACCACGACCTGGAGAGTCGAGTCCTTGTGCACAACTCCTGCCTTCGAAATGAAATTGTGGATTGGCGATTCGAGAGCTCGGGTTTCACCCAGTTCAGTGACGAGAATATGGCAAATAATGTCTTCACCAACGAAAGGGTATTACCACCGTTCATTTCGAAGGAAGATCTCCAAACGATCTTCGAATCACTTAGAAGTAAGAAATCAGTGGGAACCGATGAAATGCCGAACATTGTGCTTCGACATCTCCCACTAGAAGCGGTGGACATTTATACCACCCTGTTTAATAATGCAATGAATAATGCACATTATCCAGCGCATTGGAAAACAGCGGTGGTACATCCCATTCCCAAAAGGAATAAAGATACTTCCAATCCGGCGAATCTCCGCTCGATCAGTCTTCTGGTTTTCAGGTTTTCGAGAAGGTGATCAATAGAGTCCTGACTAAGTGGGCTGAAGACAAACATATAGTTCCGGATAATCAATTCGGTTTCAAGGCGGGGCATGATATCATTCATGCTGCGTCTAAACTGGTTTCTGATATCCAGTGGAACAAAAGCAAGAAACAGTGCACTGGTGCCTGCCTGATTGACTTGGAAAAGGCATTCGATACCGTATGGTTAGAAGGACTCTTTTTCAAGTTGGAAAGGTTGGGCATTAGTAAACCACTGCTGTATATTCTTTTTGATATGCTCTCCAGTAGACAGTTCATCGTGAAGAATGGCGATGTGACTTCTGCTGGAACATTTAACATTAAAAACGGTCTGCAACAAGGTGCGGTAAATTCGCCGATCCTATTCAACATTTACACAAGTGATCTGATAGGTTCACTTCACCATGCCATAGCGTACGCAGACGACTTAATCGCGTACAGATCAGGTCCAAAGATTGAGGTCATTAATACACTTTTGCAACGTGACTTCGGCAAAATTAAGCGATATTGCGATGACTGAAAGTTGAAAATCAACTTTCAGAAGTCGGAAACCATTCTGTTTAGGACGCCTTTGTCTGGGGCCTCTAGGGATACCAGAAAGAATTGGCGAAAGTTCTCTATCGTCGGACAAAATGGACAGCCACTTGCTTGTCGAAATGTAGTCAGATACCTTGGGATCTGGCTAGATCAATATCTGTATTTTAACAAACATATAGATATTGCTCTGGCCAGAGCCAGAGGTGCTTTTGTCCTTACAAGGAGACTGTTTTATAACAGCCAACTCGATGCGAGGGTGAAGGTGATCTGCTACATGGCCCTTATCCGGCCTATGCTTGTATTTGGATGTCCCGTGTGGTTCAACGTGAGAGCAAGTTTATTGGAAAAGTTTCGGGTGTTTGAGAGGGCTTGCCTTAGGGCTTGTCTTCGCTTATACAGAACACCAGAGTCTGAGTACATAAAATTCTATCGCAATGAGGTCTTGTACAATAGGGCGAACCTAATAAGAGTGGACAATTTTGTTATTAAGTTGACTCGAAGCACATTGCAAGAGCAATGACATCGTCAAACAACCTGATCTCTGGGGCTTACTACCCTAATTATATGTATCATGAGAGAGTTCGCTTTGACGGCTATGTTCCTCCAGAAGCGTTCCTCTACCTTGATAGCAAAGGTCTGATCCAGGACAGATTGGCTGTGCCGCTAATCTTCCACGTTGCTCGAACAGCTGCGGACAGGCGACTCAACTACGACTTAGACGTCGCACACGGCAGTGCGGAGCGTCTCCGGTTCAGTAGGGCGGTAGGGAGTCGCGACATGAGGGATGTTGCTCATCAGCACCAGCAATTTTGGTGGCTTGTTGAAGAAGAGGATGCGTCGTCGTCGAATTCCTTCAGCAATAGATAGCTTTAAGTGTTAGGTTTAACTTAGAGTGCCCGCATGGGGCCAGTAAGTTAGAATAAGATTATTTTAAGTCAATTAAGCTAATTTTTAAGCGTTTTTTTGTATAGCATTTAAGAGTAAAATAAGTGATATAAATAAAAATGCATATAAACTGAACTGAACTGATAACCCCCAAAACTTGTCTAACCCGATTTTCCTACAACATAACTCAACTTATAATGCACGAAGATCTTCTTCAATAATGAACTCCTCTCTCAAGATTCTTCAATGGAATCTTAATGGTTTTTTTTAATAATTGTCATGAGTTGCAATTACTTATTAATGACCTTAAACCCTCTATAATATCGTTTTAAGAAACCCATATTGAACATAACCTCCAACCTACACCCCCCAAACAATATTCCCCATTTTTCCACAATCTTGACTCGATCACTTCTTCAAAACAAGGCATTGGCCTTCTGGTCCACAAATCCATCCCACATAAATTTCTCAACATAAACTCTAGCATATCAGCAATAGCAGTCGAAATATCTTTAAAAATTAAACTCACTGTAATCTCATTATACATACATCCTGAGCAACCCTTCTCGTGTAAAGACCTTGACGACATCCTGATCAATATTAATACACCTGTCATTCTAACAGGCGATTTCAATTCATGGAGTCCCTCCTGGGGGTCGCCCTCCTACAACAAACGAGGTAAAACAGTTGATCGCTTCATTTTAAACTCCAAGCTCGCAATTTTAAATGATGGTCGACTTACAATCTTCTCTACTCATAAGTCATACACCCTCCCTTATTCCACACTGCACATGGTCAGTTTCCGATTACCTACGCGGCAGTGACAACTTCCCCATAACAACCACTTTATCACTTGGTTCGAACAAATACCTCCATAAAACACCAAAAAAAATTCATACTGGATAAAGCAGATTGGGAACTCTTTAATTCCAAAGTGGCCACTGAAATCTCCAAAAGACAACACACTTCCAATATTAACAAGGAAGCGGCAATCATTTAAAGGTGTATTCGATCCGCAGCTAATGAAGCAATCCCCCAAACAAAAGAAAAATTGTGTCATAAAAATGTCCCTTGGTGGTCTAAAGAATTGAGTGTGCTCCGCTGCGATAAAGAAAAAGCATGGCGAGTGTTCAAAAAATACCCAACTGATCCCAATTTGATACTTTATCGTAGAGTATCAAATTGCCAAATTCAAGAGGGCTGCTAAGGCCCATAAAATCAAAAGTTTTGAAAAGTTTACTGCTGGAATTAACCCAAACTCCTCGCGACAGAAAATTTGGTCTGATATAAAAATCTTCACTGGCAATTACACTCACCACTCTATAAAAACGATTGTAACCGATTCTAACACCATTAATTGCCCTTTACAAATCGCCGAATTTTTCGCAGTCTTGGGAGATTTCAAGTAACGATTCCAATTTCTAACCCAACTTTATTCGGGAGAAAAACTTACTTCTTCAACAGCAGCCTCCACCATACAACATCAACACCGCTTCAAGGCAAATGGAATCACCTATCAAGATAATAGAATTTGAATCCTGTCTACATACCCTCAAAGGTTCAACCCCTGTATTCGATCGAATTTCATATGCAATGGTAAAAAATCCCCCTCCAGCTTCAAAGGCAAGATTATTAGCCCTATATAATCAAATTTTTGACGAAGGTAACATTCCGCAAGCATGGAAGTTGGCAAATATTATTCCCTTGTCAAAACCTAACAAAGACCACACCTCAATTTTAGGGTATCGTCCAATATCCTCAGCGTTGATTTCGAAAGAGCGTTTGATCGTATCGGGCTTCATGTCATTTTGAAACAACTCATCCAATGGAATGTTGGACCCAGAATGTTCAAGTATGTAAAATCATTTCTCACTAACAGGCGTTTTCGCATAACAACCAACAATGTTACTTCCATCAAACATAACCTTCGAAATCTCATTCCCCAAGGATCTCCATTGTCGGTTGTATTATTCATAATTGCTTTCAATGAAATTAGCACCATAATTAATGGGTATAATAAGATCCACCATGTATTATATGCAGATGATCTAATACTCTTCTCAAATTGTAAAAACTTAACCTTAACTGGAAGTCTTTTTTCAAACATCCTTGAACGTCTGTCAAAATGGGGTAATACGTCAGGCTCTTTAATTTCCATTGATAAAAGCCAAACATTACATATTTGCAAAAAATTAAACTGCACAAAGTACATTTCTGTACAATTTAACGACAAATACATAAGTAATACCAGGCCTACTTCTTGACTCAAAATTCAATTTTCACAGCCATTGTACATACATCAAGAAAAATCTAACTCCTAGAGTAAATATAGTGAAATACCTATCTTCAAAAAATAGTTTCTGTAACATCAACACGGTCATTAACATCATTAGATCCATAATTTTATCAAAAATTGATTACGGCTTAGCTATTTATGGTAAATGCTCTAAATCTCGCCTACAACTCGTCTCAACACCATACCATGGAGCAATCAGAACAAGCTTAAGAGCCTTTCGGACAACTCCCATAATAAATCTACTCACGGAAGCAGGTCTACCCCAAATTACGGAACGGATTAAGCTTCTTTCCTTCCAGATCATACAAAACATCAATTCCCCGTTGACATCTCTCATTCACGACGCCGCGAAATCATTACTATCTCGAAAAAAGACGCAAAAATATCCTTCAACGTTAGCCCAAACACTATCCTCCGCAAAAGCTCTAGATATCCCAATAGCTATCCAACACAAAAAAAAATACATTCCCTCCCTGGTTTCTTCCGGATGATGTAATAATCACTGACTTAACAAACTTTCCAAAGGCTACCACTAACAACGACATGTACGTAGCTATTTTTTCGGATTTAGCCCATAAATATAAACACCGTGGACGGAATTTCCTATTTACGGATGGATTAAAGACAACTGAAGGGACATCATTTGCGATTGTCAACGGAAATGGTTTAACCATCTCAAAAGGACTTTTGCCTTCTTTTTCTTTCATCTTCACAGTCGAGGCCTTCGCCATCCTTAAAGCTATCGAAGCAGCTTGCAACAAAAAAACGATTATTTTTACAGATAGCCTGTCCTCAATCGCTGCTATTAAAAACATAAATAATTCTGCAAGCATCATCGGATCTATTCGGGATAAACTTATTGCGAAACACGGCCACCTTAAACTTGGTTGGATCCCGGGCCACGCAGCAAAATTTGCTATAATGGAACCCCTAATAACATTTTATACCTACAACAAAAAAAGACATAAAAAGACACGTCGTATCAGACTGGAAATTTAGGAGAAAAGTTAACTCGTCTGATTACCAACACTTGTACAAAGAATTTAACCCCACTGCTGAAAAAGCCATCTTTCCAACTAACGCACCTATAATAATGTTAAAAACTTTCATTAGACTTAGAATGGGGCACACTAACATCACTCACAAACATATAATCACTAAAGAACCACCACCTCTCTGTCACCTTTGCGAAGAAAAACCACACTTGACCGTAAAACATCTTTTAGACTGCAAACAAGTGAAAACAATTTGTCATCTGAAATTTAACCAAAGTCTTAGGGAACTCTTAAGCACTATAAGCGAAAAAAACATCAAAAATGTATATTACCTGATATCGGCCATTAAGATAAATAATATCTAATCATTTAGCCGAAGGCCATAGCAGCTAGCCCCACTACCATATATATTAATATCATAATTTATTTATATATTTATATGCTAATAACATAACATAACATAACAATTTCTACTTAAGTGGCTACGTGAATAAGAAACAAAATTTGCATTTCTGGGGCACAGAATGTCTACATTAAATGCACGAAGAGCAATTGCATCCCCTCAAAGTGACTGTTTGGTGCAGTGAAAAAGTGATTAGCCCTTATTTTTTTGAGGATGCTGACTGCACCACCGTAACTGGTGAGCACTACAGACAGATGTTAAACGAGTCTTTTTTACCCGCAGATTGCTGAATTGGGTCTCGAGCATTGTTGGTTTCAGCAGGACGGAGCAACCGCTCGCACAGGTCAAGCAACGATGGAGATTTTCTGATCTTCCGTTTTGGCGATATCAATTAGCCGGCCATATTGTCAGATTTACCGCCTCCAGATTTTTGCTTCGTAGCTATTTGAAATCTCGCGTTCACCACAATAAACCACAATCTCTGCAAGTCTTGAAAGCCAACTTTGAAGAAGAAATCACCAGTTTGGGACCAGGTATTTTGCGAGCAACAATTCAAAATGCCGTAAAATGAGCACAAATGTACATCAACTCAGGAGGTGGTCATTTGAACGATCTCATTTCTTCTACTTCGATGTCTATAACAAAACGGTAGCCAATTTACATTATCACAATACTTTTGCCCCACCTTGTACTTCTCAGATAGATTTTATGTGCTTAGCTCCGTCGGTAAAGATCTTTGGGGACTCTGTCGAATATAACTTTCAAATCGATGATAACCCGAAATGTCGGAATGTTTCTCCATTATTATCCGGAAATTTTCAATCGCATCGTAATTCGATTTCATCCCCCAAAGCCACACGGACTACCCAGCTCTTCAACTGCTTCCATCAGCTACCTTGTCATTGCACAGACCAGAGTTATCAACCATCAATTCGTCAATTACAAACAAAAATCCACGGTTATCCTCCCGCCTTCAAAAATAAATCATTTAGTGACCCACCCCTTCGGGTAGGGGTTAGAATATACCCGAGGTATGCATGCCTGTTGTAAGAGGCGACTAAAATGCACCCTCCGTATACCGAGCGCGAAGTGTATACTAATTATGCAATGAGTAAAACAAATGGAATTATTACCCCAGGTGGCAGACCAGCTATGCTGGAAAATCCACCCTCTACGGAGGTCGGCTCGATGGATTCTGGGGCGAGCCAATTATTGCATCTTATCAACCCGTTCGGAAAAAGTTCACGGGTTTCGAGATCTCCACCACCTAGATCTCCAAAACAAGAAGATAACAAAAGAAGTCCAACGACACCAAAAACGTCGTCTTGCGAAGAATGGACCTCAGCGAAAATAAATAGCCTGAAAGACGAAAATACCGAACTTCGTACTAGGCTAACCAAAATGGAAGCGACATGCGAAGATCTTAAAAAAGAACTGGAAAAACTGAAAACCAAGGAAAAGTCAAACAGCGACGTTATGTCTATTGAATCTGTTAAAAATATCTACGAAACAGATGAAGAAGAGCTAGGTCGAGAAACCGACTGGATCTTGCAAAAACGTCCCGGAAAAAAGCGTAAAGCTGCGTCTTCTCCCAAAATCGTCTCTCAACGTGAAGCAAAGGGAGATGAATCGAAGAAAAATGTCAACAATAACATGAGTCCTGAAAAAATCAAAGCGGAAAAACAACGAACACCCCCGCCAATCAATGTCACTGGAGTTTCAGATTACAAGAAACTCCAAAACATATTGATGACCCTGCCGAGATCGGACTATATAGTAACATCGCGCAATAATAATGTATGGAAAGTCAACGTCAAGGACGCTGACAACTATCGCATTCTTTCTCGCAAGTTAAGCGTCGAAAAAATCCAATGGTTCACATACGAGAACAAGTGCGAAAGACCTATTCGTGTCGTCGCCAGAGGACTGCATCCGTCTTGCCCAAAAGAAGATATCGTAAGTGATTTAAAAAACAAGGGTTTTAAAATCATTGATGTCGTCAACATCGAAAAGCGAGAGAAACAAAAAATTGAAGGAAAGGATATGACAGTTAAACGTAGCCTTCCCCTCTTTATGCTAACCTTTGAGAACACTGAACATACCCAAAAAATATACGATATTAAGTCAATCCTCAATATTATTGTTAAAATTGAGCCTCGACGCAAAAACTCGAAACTGATCCCGCAGTGTAAGCGATGCCAGGAATTTAACCATACGCAAGCTTACTGCCAAAAAGAGCCTCGGTGCGTAAAATGCGCAGGTAAACACCTCTCCAAAGAATGCAACGTAAGCAAACAAACCCCTCCGACTTGTGGCAACTGCAGGGGTAAACACGTAGCAAATTTCCGTGGCTGTGAAGTAGCAAAGGAGTTGCAAAACAGACGTGACAAGTTGTTTAAGCCACAAAAAGAGAATCCCAAAACTAAAGAAAAAACATCGGGATCTGCTCAAAATATCGTTAAAAACGCCAAGGCGAAAGTGATTGATTCCAATGTTGAAAAGAAAGCATCGGAAAAACTTACATACGCTGAAGCTACCAAGCTAAAGGCAAAAGATTCCGGAGATCCTGCTTCCCAAGTATTTTTCGTTATTCTCGCGCAGCTTGAGCAGCAAAACAAAATCAATGAACTTATTTTAGATAAGCTAAAGAAGTTTGAAAATAGGTTCAATAAAAAACGTCCTTCGCCTAAAAAATGAAAAGGGAAAAATTAAACGTACTCACCTGGAATGCAAACGGAATCTTAGAAAAACTTTATGAACTTGAGTTATTCCTAAGGAAAAACGACATTGACGTTTGTTTGGTTTCCGAAACCCACTTGAAAAATGGGTCATCTGCAAAAATTAGAGGTTTTAAAGATTACTACGCGTATCACCCTTCGGGAAACGCGAGAGGCGGATCCTCTGTATACATTAAAGAGTCTCTTGAGCACAACGAAGATATAAAAGTAGAGCTCGAGTCTGTACAACTAATTGCGGTGCGCGTAAAATTGGTACGGAACTCCTTTACTATTTCAGCCATCTACTGTCCTCCACGATTTACGCCTTCAAAACATATATTTAAAAATATATTCAATTCTCTTGGATCGGCTTTTATGATTGGCGGTGATTTCAATGCCAAACACACTTTTTGGGGATCAAGATGTGTCTCCCAAAAGGGTAAAATACTCTATAAAGCATGTATTGAACACAATTGTGACTTCTATTCAACGGGCAAGCCGACTTATTGGCCAACAGACACAACGAAAATACCCGATCTTGTCGATTTCTTCGTTGTTAAAGGAATTCATAACTCGGATATAAACGTTGATGAAAGCTTCGATCTTTCCTCCGATCATTCTCCAGTCATACTGACAATGAACGACACGTTTATTAAAAAACAAGGACCATTAAGACTAACTGGACGAAATACTAATTGGGAAGGATTCAGAAATGAGATTAATAATAACCTAGAACTAGACGTTTCACTTAAAGCAGCACTTGAACTCGAAATCGAAGTGGATTCTTTCGTTGAAATAGTCCAATGTGCTGCGTGGAACAATACACCTTGTCAACGAAAAAACACGGCTAAACGTAACTTAAACTACCCGCCTGAGGTAAAAGATATGATAAGAGAAAAAAGAAAAGCTCGCAAAAGATGGCAAACAACTCGAGCGCCGCAGGATAAAACACGCTTAAACAGGCTCTGTAATCTGCTCAAGGAGACTCTTAAAAGTTACAGAAATTCCGAAGTAAATACATATGTTCAAAACCTGACGGCAGGAAAAGAAACAAATTACTCGCTTTGGAAAGCTTTAAAATGCTTAAAAAGGCCCAAAATCCCCGCGCCACCAATCAAGGTCGGCAATAACGAATGGGCTAAGGGGGATAAGGAAAAAGCGGAGGTTTTTGCCGACTATCTTGAAGAAATTTTCAGGCCCTCCGACGGCCCGACACTGGCACCCGGCACCAGTTCTTTAGAAATAGCATATAGTAATTTTGTAATGACAAATGCAACTCTTGCTGAAATCAAAACTGTAATAAGGAAATTAAAACCAAAGAAGGCTCCGGGGTATGACCTTATTACCGGAGAAGTTCTGAAAATGCTACCTCAAAAAGCACTTATAAAGCTCTTACACATTATTAACGCGGCTCTGAGGCTTGAATACGTGCCAAGCCAGTGGAAAGTTGCAGAAGTCATTATGGTACTAAAACCAGGAAAACCTCCAAACGATAAAAAATCATACAGACCCATTTCTCTTCTACCGATCCTGTCGAAAATCTTTGAGAGGATTTTGCTAAAACGTCTTCTCCCAATTATCGAAAACCAAAATCTTATTCCCAGCCATCAATTTGGATTTCGGACTAAGCATTCAACAATTGATCAGGTGCATAGAATTACTGATGTAATTGAAAGATCCCTGGAAGAAAAAAAGATTTGTTCGAGCGTATTTCTTGACGTCTCACAAGCTTTTGACAAAGTATGGCATGAAGGTTTGCAGTTCAAACTGCGACGAATTTTGCCATTAAAGCTTTATAATATATTGGCAAGCTATTTTGAAAATAGAATTTTTCGCGTTCGATACGGAAATGATGTTTCGAAATTTAAGGATATCCTAGCCGGAGTACCGCAGGGAAGCGTACTGGGCCCACTTTTGTACCTTTTATATACAAGAGATATACCACACGTCGAGGATACTGTTCTCGCTACTTTTGCTGACGACACCGCTATCTTAGCGGTTGGAGAATCAATAGAAGACTCAACGGCGAAACTTCAGACTGCTTTAAATAAAGTCTACGAGTGGACAAAGATCTGGCGAATTACCCTTAATGAGACAAAATCTGTACATGTTGACTTCACCTACAGAAAGATAAATCACTTGCCCATTTCTATAAACTCGGTGTGTATCCCCTTTGCAAACGAGGCTAAGTATTTGGGAATGACGCTTGACGCGAAGCTTAAATGGAAAACGCATGTTAGAAAGAAACGAAAAGAACTATAGGCCAAATACAGAGAAATGTACTGGCTACTTGGTAAATATTCCAAGCTAAGCTTAGAAAACAAGCTGCTTCTTTATAAGCAAGTGCTAAAGCCGGTGTGGACCTATGGTATACAACTCTGGGGTTGTACTAAGAAATCAAATGTAAATATAATACAAACTTTTGAAAATAAAGTGCTACGACAATTTGTGCGTGCCCCATGGTTTATAAGAAATAATGACCTGCATCGAGACCTCGGAGTTCCTTTCGTGGAAGATGAAGTCAGGAACTGCGCACGAAAACATAAAGTCCGGTTAAGCGGACAACAATACAGTCCTAGAAGTCTTGGACGAACGAAACATACTACGCCGTCTTCAACGAACTAAACCGTTGGACCTTGCGCGATAAATTGAAACCGCATTAAGAAAGCGGAATATGTAGGGTCTTCCATTGGAAAGTGTCCTACCAATCGTGACTAACTTATGAAATAAAAACTGCTTGATAAGTTCTACTTAGTTGCGGTATTAAAATCAACAATGAAGGGAGGTGTTTTTAGTGAGTAAGAATCTCACACTACTATGAGCACGCGCTTCTGATCCTCATAGTGTCTGATGGAAGATTTTCACCTGTGACCCACATATCTACTATTTTAAACAATCATTTACAGACAACTTCTTCGTACGGGACCCCTTATATTGTAATTACCTTCCCAATTTCTCCATTGGCCCCTATCTCTCTGAACTTTTTGATCCTACTCTAATCGAAGAAGATTTGCAGGAACTACCAATCCCTCTCTCCTATTTGCCCACCTACTTCATCTATCCCTCGCACAAGGGGAATTTTCCCAAATTTGGAAGACCTCCCTCATAATCCACAAAAAGGGATCAAACAATGAAAGAACTACTTACCGACCCGCTTTTAGCGCAAATCTCTTATATCCCCCAGTCAGTATGGGATTCTAAAAGCTAGATCAACTACTACAAACTTAGAATTCGTATCCTTTATCTGTTCAGCCCTAGAGAATGGCAACGAATTCAATGTTATTGCTACAGATTGATGTCGTTCGTCATCACCGTTTAAGAGTCCGTGGAAATAATCTTTTAGATTCGCAATATTTACTATGTGCGAAGACATCGCCTTCTCGCATATTTTCAGAATTCAGTTAAGGCTTTACGCGTTTAGTGTTATTTCCATTAGTCGGTCTCTAATTTTTGACATGCTTACGATCTAATACTTCGTAAGGCATCGTTTGGAAATCCGGAATCTGTTGACATTTCTGACAAGGTCCTCTGGGGTCGATAAATATCTTTTTCAATAAATTAAAAATTATCTTTCGAAACGCTCAATTCAATTCGTTTTGATTTTGTGATGCCTACAAAATAAATGCTGGTGTGCCCCAGGGCTCCGTTCTGTCTCCGTCATTCTTTTTAATTTTCATCAATGATCTTTTGTCTGCTACCTCCAACCCTATGTATTCCTTTGCTGACTACAGCACTAACTACTCTTCATTTCCGGGTGCTCAGGTCGTTGATTTTTGAATGTAGAACCGGGTCGACAAATTAGTTTACTAAATTCCGATTTAAACAACATAACCAATTGGGGAACGAAAAACAGAGTGGAATTCATTCTTTCCAAGATACAATTCTGTTTCCTGTCTAAGTCTAATACCCAGCCTTTCCTTTTCCAGCTGTGTGTCAATGACAACAGACGTTAGAATATTTGTTATCGGAAAGAACTCCGCGAAATGTATAGGTTTCCTGAAGCGATGTAAGAAATACTTTACTACCCCTGATCTGGCCTCAGTATACAAAATATTTATCTGCCTCAAATTGAAGTACACTGCCCATCTAGTCTAGGTCTTGTTTGTTGATCCCGATGTTATCTAGTCAATTGACTCCCTAGAATACCGACGTAATATCTCCTGCCTCACATTGTTCTATCTCTATTTTCACCACCAGTGCTCCATCGACCCTAAGCCGTTCTACTCGCCTATGGAATGCCCTGCCGAGCTATGTATTTCCTAGTCATTGTAACTCGCAAACATTCAAAACCAACTGAAAGGTCTCGTCTGCCAAAAATATCTAACGTATCATTCCAACCTCAGTTTTGTTGATGAGCTTGGCCAGACTGATTGAGTTACTCGTATGTACTTTCCGGCAAACGAAACGAACACACTCATTCTCAAGAACCAATGAACGCATCCACTCCAACTTGACGGCTATTTGACAAGTGACATTTATGCAAAGTTCCCGCGAAAAGGTTTTTGACGTCAGTTGTTCGCAATCGTGGAATGCGGCTCGCTCTGAAATCGTGTTGTCGTAAACAGTCAGCAAAAATGCGGGTAGGAAGAAGACGAAATCTTCCGGATGTTGCTGCCACGAAAAATAGAGTATATGCTCTGTTATCGCGACATGAGTCTGAACTCATTCCGAGAGTTCAACGTGGTCACCAACCAGATTTTGTGGTAGTTTGATGGTGGGTCGTCAGCGATGGGCCCACCGAGCTCCATTTCAAAAGGACCTTTTAGAAAGCAAAATATTATTCGCAAATAAACCGTGCATAAGACTCCGCTGCAGCTTATAAGGCAAAAAGGACAAAACCACGCTCCAAACTTCATTTCCCCAGATGATTGGCTATCGGGTAGCTCAGACCTCAGGTCCGTTCTGGAGACTTTGTAACAACATATTTGCTAGTACACTCATAACTCGCTTAACGGCCTAGACACGTTCCGGGAAGCTTTGCCGTAAAGCGAAAAGCCGTATAACGAATCAATTTTTTTGATACAAATTAGATTTTTTTTTAGATTAGATTCGATTTCTTATTCTTTTCTTTCTATACTATAATTCATGTCACGGGAAAAAAAGAAAATAAGAAAAGCTAGTGACATTCCATAATTTAAGTTAAAAAAATAAAATAGAGTCGAATGCCACTTCAATGGACATATGTATACAATAAAAGATAAGTTTTGGGTGGGGAGACCCTCAAAAAGCAACTTCATAAAAATTAAGTAATAAGTTAGTTCATAAAAAATGTAAATCAAAAGCGCAATCAAAAGTAATTGCTGAGAGCAATAATTGTACCAGAATATCAGAAATTAGAGATTCTAAAACAACAAAATTAAAACCGAAAAGCCACATTTTAGCGCATTTCATAAACGTTCCAGGTATTGATATTGCCCTGATCGACTGTGGGAGTTTATTAAACAACCGATAAGATAAAACAGAAAAGAAATTACGATACGCATTGGTACAGCGGAAAAAAGGTACAGATAACATATTAGAGAGGTTTCCCTGTAAATTATAATTTGAAATAAGACGAAAGTTACGGTTACGGTTACGGACTTCATGAAAAACGTTTCTAACACTTTAAAAATAATACAAGTGGTGAACTGGAAGAATTTTTTGGTCGCAGAACAAAGGAAAGCTTGGATATCTACCTGGTTTATGACAAATTTTACTTAAAATGTATTTCATTGTAAAATCAGCAACGGTTGTATTTTATTTAGGTAGATACCTCTCCAACAAGTAATTCCGTATTGCAGCTTAGAATGGAAAATTCCATAGTAAATTATCTTTAGCAGCTTATTTGAGCATAAATTACGCAAAAAGTAAAAAATGTCTAAGTCTGCATCGAAAGTATATACTTTCTCAATGAGTCTGCGTGATTCAAAAAACTCATTCTAGAATCAAGGGTGAGCCCCAGTTACTTAAAGTCGTCGACTATCTCAATTAAAAAAACATTTAACACTACAGTTTAGACTATTACAAATAGTGGGAGAGGGAGACGAACAATTACAGTTAGACAGTTTGTATTTTTCACACTCACGTGCGTGGAAGTACACATTTGCCTTCAACTTGTGCACGGAAGATAAGTTAAAAAACATTAGTTTAGTTTTGGAGCTTATAACAAAATTATGCTTTACAAACCAGTGTCTTAATAGATTTAGATCCCAATTGATATCAGAAACCAGGTCCAAAGGACTGTTCAGACCATGAGGAGAAGCCTAAGTCATCCGCAAATGTAGTAGGTGAACCTTTAAAATTAAGATCAAATAGCGAATTGATGTAAATTATAAATAGGATTGGACCCAAAGCAGAGCCTTGAGGAACATCCAGTTTCAAGAACTTAATTGCGCTCCTAATTTCAACTATCTTAACTCTCTGCGACCTATTTTCCAGATATGACCTGAATCAATTAAGGATAAATCCACGGAGGCCAGCTTTTTACAGTTTTCTCAACAAAAAATTATGGTTAACCATATCGCAAGCTTTGGTTATATCAATAAATAAACCAGCCGTACATTTTTTTCCATCGAGGTGTGACATTATTTAAGAACAATACTGTAAGAGCGCATCCTCCGTCGACTTTCCTTTTTGAAATCCAAATTGGACGGGATTAAAGAAATTTGTTTTAGTTAAAAAACTCACTATCATTAGTTTTTCAAAAACTTTGCTGAAAGTAGGAAGGAGTGAAATGGGTCTATAGTTGCCGATCTCAGTAGCAGAACCTTTTTTAAACAATGGAATGACATTTGCGCATTTGAGGTCATCAGGAAAGACTTCCGCAAACAAGCAACGATTAAAAATATATACCAAGACATCCACTATAAAACATCCAATTTGTTTAAGGGCAAAGTTACTGATACCATCAGCACCTTTCCACTTTTAATATTTCAAGAGGAGTTATGGGCTGAAAAACAAAACTAGTACATTGCAATGTTTCAGCACAAACTGACGGACAAAGAGAACAAGATGATTGGACTGAGCAAGGTTCTAAGTTGCAGCCTATATTGGAAAAATAGCAATTAAATGCTAGACAAATTAATTCAATCATTTTTTTATAAACTAACATAGTTTTTAGTTTCAAATGCATTTTTTTCCTTTATTTCATTTAAAAATGCATAACAACTAATATTAAACAGAAATTCAATTCACAAGCAACCAAAAGTACATGTACATAACATAAAATAAAATTAAAAAAATACATAATATGAATTCCAATTAATAAACGAAAAAAATATTATGTCAACATAAAAAACAGAAATTAAAAAACAAAAAAAAAATCATACGCACATATTTTTACATAATAAAATAAAATTAAAAACGGATCTAATCTGAAGAGGAATATGAAGACTCGGTAAGCTGTAATGTGCTGTCACCGATACTTTCCGCTGTTGTGGATTGACCTGGTTTAAAAATATTGTCCAACGTTATTTGTCTTGATTTGCTTTTTGCTACTTTTTCCAGTTCTTTATAACTTTAGCGCTACGTTCTACGTCGGGATCATTTTGAAGAAGAAGATTAATTCCTTGTTCAAAATGAGAAAGCGCGTTAGACAACTTCTCAGTCAGTTTCAGTTTTTCAGTTTTTATGCATTTTTATTTATGTACTTAATTTACTCTTACATGCTAGACAAAAAAATGCTTAAAAATTAGCTTAATTAACTTATGATTATCTTATTCTAACTTACTGACCCCATGCGGGCGCTCTAAGTTAAACCTAACACTTGAATTATGTCTTTCGACGCATCTTACTACTATATTATACTATTTCTATTCATTATAATTAAAACTAAGAAAAAATTTTGTACAAAAAAAACTTAGTAACAGGACTGTTCTTTTTATTTTATTATAAAACTTAAAACCAAAATCCTACAAACTACCTACATATTTTTTTACATATTTTTTTTTTCTTAAATCTAACTTACTCCTACTTAAAACTATGTAAGCCGGCCAACGCTAAAACAAAAATTAGGCGACCCACTTTGCTTCACATGAAGCTATCAAGTATTGGAGGAATTCGACGACGAAGCATCCTCTCCTTCAAAAAGCCACCAAAATTGTTGGTGCTGCTGAGCAACATCCCTCATGTCGCGACTCCCTACCGCCCTACTGAACCGAAGACGCTCCGCACTGCCGCGTGCGACGTCTCTGTCGTAGTTGAGTCGCCTGTCCGCAGCTGTTCGAGCAACGTGGAAGATTAGCGGCACAGCCAATCTGTCCTCGATCAGACCTTTACTATCTAAGTAGAGGAACGCTTCTGGAGGAACATAGCCGTCAAAGCGAACTCTCTCATGATACATATAATTAGGGTAGTAAGCCCCAGAGATCAGGTTGTTCGACGATGTCATTGCTCTTGCAATGTGCCTTCGAGTCAACTTAATAACAAAATTGTCCACTCTTATTAGGTTCGCCCTATTGTACAAGACCTCATTGCGATAAAATTTTATGTACTCAGACTCTGGTGTTCTGTATAATCGAAGACAAGCCCTAATGCAAGCCCTCTCAAACACCCGAATCTTTTCCAATAAACTTGCTCTCACGTTGAACCACACGGGACACCCAAATACTAGCATAGGCCGGATAAGGGCCATGTAGCAGATCACCTTCACCCTCGCATCGAGTTGGCTGTTGTAAAACAGTCTCCTTGTAAGGGCAAAAGCACCTCTGGCTCTGGCCAGAGCAACATCTATATGTTTGTTAAAATACAGATATTGATCTAGCCAGATCCCAAGGTATCTGACTACATTTCGACAAGCAAGTGGCTGTCCATGTTGTCCGGCGATAGAGAACTTTCGCCAATTCTTTCTGGTATCCCTAGAGGCCCCAGACAAAGGCGTCCTAAACAGAATGGTTTCCGACTTCTGAAAGTTGATTTTCAACTTCCAGTCATCGCAATATCGCTTAATTTTGTCGAAGTCACGTTGCAAAAGTGTATTAATGACCTCAACCTTTGGACCTGATCTGTACGCAATTAAGTCGTCTGCGTACGCTATGGCATGGTGAAGTGAACCTATCAGATCACTTGTGTAAATGTTGAATAGGATCGGCGAATTTACCGTACCTTGTTGCAGACCGTTTTTAATGTTAAATGTTCCAGCAGAAGACACATCGCCATTCTTCACGATGAACTGTCTACTGGAGAGCATATCAAAAAGAATATACAGCAGTGGTTTACTAATGCCCAACCTTTCCAACTTGAAAAAGAGTCCTTCTAACCATACGGTATCGAATGCCTTTTCCAAGTCAATCAGGCAGGCACCAGTGCACTGTTTCTTGCCTTTGTTCCATTGGATATCAGAAACCAGTTTAGACGCTGCATGAATGATATCATGCCCCGCCTTGAAACCGAATTGATTATCCGGAACAATATGTTTGTCCTCAACCCACTTAGTCAGGACTCTATTGATCACCTTCTCGAAAACCTTACTGATGTTTGGAAGAAGACTCGCCGGATTGGAAGTATCTTTGTCCCTTTTGGGAATGGGATGTACCACCGCCGTTTTCCAATGCGCTGGATAATGTGCATTATTCATAAGTGGTATAAATGTCCACCGCTTCTAGTGGGAGATGTCGAAGCACAATGTTCGGTATTTCATCGGTTCCCACTGATTTCTTACTTCTAAGTGATTCGAAGATCGTTTGGAGATCTTCCTTGGAAATGAACGGTGGTAATACCCTTTCGCTGGTGATGACATTATTTGCCATATTCTCGTCACTGAACTGGGTGAAACCCGAACTCTCGAATCGCCAATTTACAATTTCATTTCGAAGGTAGAAATTGTGCACAAGGACTCGACTCTCCAGGTCGTGGTGCAGGCCAATGATATAATTCGCCTTGTACACTTCCTGGAAAGTCGCTCCTATAGCCTCTACCTTCTCCTGCGGATCCTCGATCAGAAAGAAGTTGTCATCATCAACTGCCTCATTTGGATCGATACCTGCTGCTACAAGTATTTGTTCGTTGTTCGTCGTTCGGGCGATTTTAAGACATGGAAGGTCGTTCTGATTATTTCTCCGAAATATTTTATTTATTTGCGGGAACATACTCGGGTTGCTGGTGTTTACAGCCCGAATTTTGTTGTTCCAATACAAACTTACAGAGTTTCTGTAATTTTCCTTTATTAATGTTTGGAGGTTTTTAATCGACGACTTCAATGTCATGATCTCCGGGTTATGTCTATCAGTGAACTGTCTGTACAAGGTTTTTAGTCTTGACAGCAGTCTACTTTTATGTCGGTGCAGTGCGTCAATAGTTGCGTTGCGGAATAAGTCGTCGTTGTCAGTATGTTGATACCGAGGTATCGTTTTGTCCATTGTTCGTTTAATTGTCTCGTCCATTAGTTTTAGATACCTGTCAATATCCTCGTTTGACAGATTTCTATTGGACGGTGGATAGAGCGAATTCGAGGAGAGTGCTCTCGTCAGCGTTCTGGAGAAGTGTGTCCAACGCACCCTACTATAATTGTAGGAATACCTTTGAACAAAGTCTTCCAATTCCGCAGTTTCGTTGGGAACAATTATTTCGGTGCTGAGACCGCAATGGTCACTGTCATACACGAAAGTGCGTAGACAGGTTGTAGTGTGTTGGTTAGTGCACGTCAGTTGTATTCGTGAGTCGAACAGTAGAAGATCCAAATAGGACCCGTGTCTGGGAAACGACGGACTATCAGTCGCCTTAAGCCCGAGTCGATACATTATGCTGTGTTGACCCCACCAATTGAACAGTAGGTTCTCTCTAGTATTTGGTATATTATTTCCCCAATCACTATGTTTGGCGTTGAAATCTCCGCCGATAATAAAATAGTTGTCTTCCAATTCCAGCCTCAGGAATCGAAAAAGTGTCTCGAGCTCTGAGATGAATAAGGTGGATTGAGTAGCCTTAGGTGCGTAGACAGACACCATGTATAACCGCTTTCCACTACGGAGAGGGATGTACATGACGCATGCTTCCAGCACCTGGAACCTACGTACTACACGACTGTATACTCTTTTGAAACGCAGTCCCTTTCTCACAAAGATCGCAACGCCTCCTCCTTGAATGGAATTGGATCGGTTTCTTCGTAATATTTCATACCTTCTGTGCCTCATCTTGTGTCTTTTGGTAAGCTTAGTTTCGCTAACCAAAAGCACATCAGGGGCTTGGTCTTTCAGCAACTTAAACAGTGCGGCTCTTCGTTCGAACCTAATCAGTGAATTAACATTCACTGCAAGGACCTTCAGGGTTTGCTCCGCCATGTACGTACCCATTACGACTGGAGGTGCGTTAGGCCCGGCAGCAGCGCGTATATTTGATCTACCCGCGTAGCCAGTTCCTGTATTTGACGCTGAAGCTGAACCATCTGCCCCTGAATAGAGAGCAAGATAGCCAGCATGTCAGGTACAGGTTCAGGTGCTCTAGGCGCTGGGGCCTGAGAAACTACCTTCGCTTGTTGTGCCGTATTTCCCCTACCTGCCGCCATTTGGGCGTAGGTAACTTGGGGAATAACGGCTGGTGTTTGTGCCTGCACGAGTGGACGTTTAACTTCCACTTTCTGCTGCCGAGCCAGATTTACTCTTTTGATGTATTGGAATTTGGGACAACCCCGATAATTTGCGGTGTGTCCCTTGTTCCTACATAAATCACAAGAGAGTTGGCTTTTTTCCGACTCTCCGTCCTTGCCTAGAGCGCATTCCTCGGATTTGTGGTTCTTTCCGCACTTCACACATCGAGGCTGCATTTCGCAGTTCGACGCGGTGTGCCCGAACCTTTGGCAGCGAACACATTGTAAAATGTTTTCGCTCCTCTTTAATTTTTCCCAGTGTACAACCTGGTAGTCTAGGACTTTTATACTCCTTAGACCATCCAGTTTGCTGTTGGGACTTAGCTGGACCAGGAAGAACGGCAGTTTCCGCTTCTCCCTTTTGGCTCTAGCCGTGACAAATGGCTTGACCCCCACGAATTTGAGCCCTTCGCACTCCTTCTCTTTCAGCAGTGCAAGGAGCTCCTCCGGATCAGTGGACGGTTCTAACCCCCTCAGCAGCATTGTCTGCAGCTTCTCCCCCTTCGGGGTGTAGGAGAAGAACTCCGTCGTCGAATCCTTCAATAAACTTTTAATTTTATGATAGCGCTCCACTGTGTTACAGTGGATCGCATGCCTATCTAATGATAATCTTTTTATAAAAAAGTTGTTGCCTATGGCCGACTTACACAGTTCTATTGTCTCTTTGAGTTCCATTTTGTATGTATTTATAGGTGGAACCCTTTGTTTTGCAATTTGCTGTTTCTGCTGTTGTTGTTGCTGTTGCTGTTGTTTTTGCTGCTGCTGTTGTTGTTTCTGCTGCTGCTGCTGCTGTTTTTGCTGTTGCCGTTGTTGTGGTTGCACTTGTTGTTTTTGCTGGTGGTTTTTAAGTTTTTGTTGGTGTTTTTGTAGCACCTGCGCGAATGTGTTTGTTTGTTGTTGTTGGCTCTGATTTTGAGTTAGCTGCGTTTGTTGTTGCTGCTGGGATTGCTGTTGCTCTTCCCTCTTCCTTCTTAGCATTTGCTTTCCTTTAATGGCTAGTACTCTTTGTTGTAGCATTTTGATGCTACTACTAATTGACTCCATTTCTTCCTCTTCGTCTTCGGATTCGGTTGACGCCAAGGAAGCGAAGCTGTTCCCTTTCTAATGTTGGTGAACATCTGAAGCGAATGGGTTGCTGTCGGTAAATTGACCGGGCGTTGATTGCGCTCCTTCCCTCACTCCACCAAGCAGCTTTAGAGTGGAAGTTGGTAGGGAGGGACGTTGTGCTAAGGTGGAAGTTGGCCTTAGCGCCCTCCTTCTCTTTGTCTTCGGTTCTGTTTGGCTTGAACCGCTTGACGCCTCGCCTGATTTATCTGCGGATCCCGTTACTGGCATAACGGACCGCTCTTCACCATCCATCGCGTGATGATTTTTAACACTATCACACTTTATTTTGTTTTTTTTTTCAATTGAACAAAAAACAAAAAAAAAAAAAACCTTTCACTTGGTAACCGGGCGCACTACCTCTGGGCTAATTGGAGCCCTATATCAGTTTTGTCAAATTCTTTTATATTGGTATCACTACCCAACCGTAAGCCGAAACACGTCAATACTCTACGGAGCTCAATGAACGACTAGTTAGACAACTTCTGTAAGCTTAGTTTAGTTTTGGGCACGCAGCAGGAACTGGCTCCTCATCGAGGGTTGGTTCTTATGTCTAATTGGATCAGTTCCTCATACAAAAGGGGTTCTCCATCTACATCTAGTAAATCAATCACATCACGTTCTTCCAAATCCTCAAAACCAAGATCATTTGCTAAGGTCAATATGGTTTGTCGAACATCAGAAAGATCATCAACTTCGGGTTCATTAGTTTTTATGCATTCTGGCCATATATTTTTCCAAACATGGTGAAGATTTATCGCTTCCATTTATAAGTTGTTGAAAAGTTCTGCGTAAATAATATGCTTTAAAAGTTACTATAGCACCCTGATCCATTGGCTGGAGCAGAGCTATTGTATTTTTCGGAAGATATTGAATCTCCACATCTTCAGATAATTCGTTCGGATAAATTAGCTGGATGTCCTGGATCATTATCTAATACGAGAAAAGCTTTATTGCTAAGGTTATTGCCTTCCAAATATTTTTTAACTTCTGGACAGAAGTAATTTTTGAACCAGTTTTCGAAGGGAATTTTAGTCATCCAAGCTTTTTTATTGGATCTCCAAATGACGGGTAATTGTTTCTTGTTCAGCCCTTTGAAAGGCCTTGGATTTTCAGAGAGATATACTAAAAGTGGTTTTAGCTTAAAATCTCCCGCAGCATTAGCACCAAGGAGCAAAGTTAATCGTTCTTTAGATACCTTATAACCAGATGCCGATTTTAGACTCGGTCGGTATCCACCTCTTTCAATAATTGTTTTTAAAATGTTGGGATAGTTTTTTAGCTGCGTCATCGTCGGCACTAGCTGCTTCACCTTTCATTTTTAAGTTGTGCAAATTGTGTCTATTTTTAAATTTTTCAAACCAACCTCGGCTTCCTTGAAATGTTACATCTTTACTAGATTTATCGGCAACGCCACTCTTTAAATTTTCGAAAATATTTTTAGCCTTTTCTTGGATAGTCATTTGGCTCATTGGCATCCTCCGTTGGTTATTAACTTCAATCCATATAACCAATAATTTTTCCATCTTTTCCATAATACTCATACCACTTCTTAGTCGAGTTAGTCGGCAGTCCAACAACCTTACAAATTTCTACGATTTTCTCGCCAGCTTCAATACGCTATAAAATTTCTAACTTTGTTTCAAGCGTGACTGATTTTCGGCTTCTCTTTTTCTTTTTTTTTGCATCACTCTCCGAATTTGATGAACGTTTCGGTGGGATTTTGTCTATTAAAAAATACATAAATACATATGTGTACTATATGTATTTATAACGAAAATATTTATCAAAAAAATTTGTATTATTGTACATACCAACAATTTTTCTAAATGTTTCCAATGTTTTTTTTATCTCAACAGAAACTAAACCTTCTGCTTACGAGCATGTAATCAACTGTAGCAACAACGCAGTAATTCATATACACCTGTTCCAAAATTCGAGTATGTTCTTTTTCGTTTTCCCTTTCGTTGTTTTTTGGCCGTATAACGAAACATTTTTGGCCATAAATCGAAAACGTGCCATAATTAAAGTAGGCCGTTATAGCGAAAGGCCGTAAAAAGAACGGCCGTATAGCGAGGTATGGGTGTACTAGGTATGTTCGCAAAAAAGCTCTTCGAATCAGTTGCTTCCCAACACGAGAATGAGATATTGAGGATGGTTACCGGAATCCGCCTGGAATCACTAGATAGATGAAACATTGTAGTCATCCAAAAAGCGATGTTTTACCACCACTTTTTACCGGCTCACACCTAAAAGTGTTTGCTCCAAGATCAGTTTTTTTAAGAAGATTTGGTGGCTGCAGGATCACAAGTCTCCATGCCATACGTCTTAGCTACAGAAAACACGCTTTTAAAAAGTGACTCATCGTGCTATAGTTAGAAATCGATTCGATTCGTTTATATTCTATTGCTATGTGGCTTAGCAACCTCGCTGGACTATTACAATATTCCTCTGAATAATCTATACGTTCGTACGAAAGTTATAAACGGAGTGAGTCATCCAGAAAGGTTCAATTATTCGAGTGCTGAAAATGTAGGGTCAATATTTTTAACAGCCCTACCCAAACGAATACACTCGTCTAGACTGCTCATATTTCTGCAGCTTTTGATGTTTGTAATCATAACATTTTCATTTCATCCGCAATTACAGGATGACTGAAAAACTCGATGGTATCATATGACATCCGCCGCAGACGAGACGTGCATTTAAAGTGTTTGCCAATCGTCCATCGTAGAGTTTTACGGCGACCTATTGTCCAGGCGCCAGGCATCTGTGGTTCTTAAGAAGAAAGCAATCATCTTTTGCAGGGAAATCTAATAATCGCCAAGCACGGAACATGACCATATCAGAGCATCAGTATTCACAGTTCGTGCATGTGACACTAGCGCATTCTTCAGTCGGTTGTTATCCTTGCCGCATTTATCCAGTTTCCCTTTTCGTGTTCATTTCCGTTTCTTCTTTTTCGTATGCAAATTTTCCAATAAACTGTTTCGCGTCATTTGCTGCTTATCAGCCCCAAACCTTTCATCACCCGGGGACGCCCCCACCCGAAGGCTGAGATTTATTTGTCCGCTCTTGCGTTTAATATGCATTCGATAAAATTTTGATAAGACACTCGTATGGTTGATGTTAGTGGTGGTGTTGGGCTCATCTGTAACCGTAAATGATTTACAATCGATATGCATTCCTGTGGTTCTGCTCCTGTTCTGATTCGCGATGCCAATGACATCGACGCCGCTGACGCCATGCATATTTTAAGGCTGACAACGCGATAAGAAACACAAGGGGCATCGCCTGATATCGTGCGCGAATGTTGCTACTGGCGTCACGTCCTGGTGGTCTCCTTCCTGCTGCTTCTGCTTCTGCTCCCGTTCCTGTTTCTGGTCTCCATCAGCTCATGGTGTTATTGTGCATGGGCCGCTAATGTATGCTTGGCAAAGTGTTGTGTAGCAGTTTATGTAGCGCATTGTTCACTGAATAGAAAGCAATAAATTTTCGATTTTCCCGTTATGGAATAAATAAACACGACTACTTGCCCAGGGTGGTAGAGGGGGTTGAAACTACAGCCGCCCTGGGTGGAAACGATGGCATCAGCATGACACATAAACTCAATGAAGTGGGCTGCTTTAAGTGAGGTTTCAATTTAAAGTGAAACGGGAAGTGAGGTTTTAATTTTAAATTCATCAAACTGTGATGATTTGCCGGAGAGGGGGACATGTTTTTCCGGATGGGTTAACCGATTTAAAGCGTAATGGTCCCGAATCCGCTTTTAAATGTAAGCTTTGTGCTATGCAGTTGCTTTTGACAGTGCTTACGTCAGTTGTTACTGATGAGTTGGGAAAGCGCTCAGGCAAAATCGCCAGCATTTTTCTTCGGATTTACAGTTGAAGGGATGCTGAAATTTTGTTGCGTTCATTAATTTTTATAAGGCCTCCTATGACCTGGCATTTTTTTAAATAAAATTGCAAAGTAACACTCAAGTGGGTATGACTACACTTATGTTGCCACAGCATGTGTTAAGTTTTTCGGAAAATGGGTGTCTGGACTCAGACTCAGGCTATGACTTCACGGGTGGCATCCAACATTTAATGGGGAGACCAAATTATTAGTGTAAATTGACTTGATGTAGTATTTAGGCAACCATTCATCTCAAGAGAATTTAGTTGCCTGAAAAAGAATCTTTCGGTCACGGCTGGTATTGAACCCCGAACCGTCCGATTGGGAAGCCAATACACTACCACTTGAGCCACGGCCAGCCACTTTAAATTTATTTTGTGTGCAGAATCCGTGGTGGCCCTTGGGACTGGGACGACCGATTTCTATGACAAGTTGTTGTCCAACAGGGGCCTACATTTCTGCAAGCAATATCCGAATATAGGCTTACTCCCAATGGTTTGAAATTGTTCGGGCTGGTTATGGTATTTCTTAATTCCTCCAAAAAAGCTACTCCCTAGAAAATACCTCGGTGCGGGAAAGGCAATATAATTACTTCGCAATATAGGCATGGCATCTAATTGATGATCACAGGTTTTCGGACTAATAATGTGGTAGAAGCTTAGCATTAAATATTCCGACTAAGGCAGACAACCGAGCTTACAGATCCAACGTCGTAAAAACAGACTTATCTTTTCGAAATGCGAAAAGATCAACGGAATTCCGATCATTGCTTAAACTGCTTTGGCCACCAAGGTGTTGCCTTATACTGGACTATTTCGTTCAGTTCTCTTATTGGACGGACAAATGGCATGTCCAAGAAGAGCAGATGCAATTTGGTCCTTGGCAATTTATCTGGACAAGTTTTTGAATACAACATCAATCAAGTGGCTGCCTTTATTGACCAAAGCAAAATGTGCCCTCTTTGCTGCGTTTTCCATCACTTTTTCGAGTATCTCGGGCGGTATAGCGACGATTTCGGCACAAATGTTTGCCTTGAGCTCATCAATATGTAGTCGGAGGCTTGCTGGCGTACACTTTGCTTTTCAAATAACCCCACAAAAATAAGTCGCCATTTTTTGAGAACACACGTCTAGGAAATTTTCGTTGCAGAAACTGCATTGTTTGATTTGCAATGTAGCATGGCTCACCGTCTTGTTGAAACCAGTAACCGTCCAGACTTTTTCACACATTTGTGGGCTTACATAATGACACAAAATCCACCGATATCAATTCTCATCGACTCTTTCGGCTTCTATAAAGAAAAATGGCCCAATGATGGTTTTGGCCCAAGCGCGGGCCCCAAAAAGCAACTTTTTGGTCATGCAATGATGTTTCGTGGATCTCGTGAGGATTCTCCGTCCCCCAAATGCGGAAATTCTGCTTGTTAACGGCGGCAGAGAGTGTAAAATGGCCCTCGTCGGTCATCAAAATTTGCTCACAAAAATCAGGTTCAGCGTCAACCATTCGAGCGACTGTTTGGCCGTATTCCAAGCGATGTGAACTATCTGTCGGCAATATTCTTTGAGTCAATTGTACTTCAAATGCGCCGCAAGGTGGTTCCACTAACGCCAAAATGCTGAGCGCTGTGGCGTTACAACACACGTGGGTTCTCGGCAACATTCTTTCTTACCGCTTCAACCAGTTCATTGAAAAATTCGACATCAAACGGCGAATAGTGTTGTCAGATGGTGCTTGTTGGCCACGATATTTTCGACAATATGTTCCTTGAGTTAACATAACTGAGTGACTATATTCAATGTACGGCACAATTTTGTCTATTCATTTTCTATTTTCAATGTACGGCACAATGTCTATTCAAGTCAATTGGTTGATAAATGTCAAAGTTATTCAATGTTAACATACCGACATAAAATATGGCGCAACGATTTTTACAGAGAAAACTATCAGCGTCTATTTGGGTGAGGATTTCTTGCAAGCGATAGTCTTAGGCAAGATACCTTGAGCTTTCACTATGTGAGCGAATGCCTTATAACAATTCGCATCAAATTAAGTTAAGTGATTTTAACACCAAAATAGGAAGGGAAGACATTTTTGACAGCCTGCATGACACTACGTCTAAGGTTATCTCAGACACCACAAAAACGAAGAAATCCTGTGAAGGGATTTGACATTGTACAGATAAAATCGCAGCAAACCGCCAGAGTCTTTGCCGATCCCGTAGCCCTCGACCCCTCAACTACTCCTATGCAACTAACACTTCCTCATTCATGGTTGGATGAAAAATGCACACGTTAGGAAGCATCGAGTAAAAGAGGAGAAGAAAACGTCGGCTTTTCAGGAGGAATAAGAAAGAGTATGAGAAGCGCGTGATCGAGTAAATAGAGAGGTATCACTCCGGGTAACAAGGTTCAGAAGAATTACAAATAGTAAAAAGAACGTATCAGTGCAACAAGATCCGAACAGAGGCTTGTAGCGATGAAAGAAGAAACTCAGTAGTAGTTCAAAATATGTTATATCAACGCACGTAGTTTAAATATCTCTAAGGCCGATTACATACGTCATATTTTTAATGGTTCGGGTGTCGATGTTATCTGTGTTACTGAAACATGGCTAAGGCCTGATTTAAGAGAAGCAGATAGGACTAATTTGGAAGATCCCCTATACCATATTCTGGGGTACAGAATAGTTCGGAACGATAGAATCACGCGTACAATAGTTGGTGGAGTAGCTCTTTATTGTGATACTTCCTTGAATTGCCGTGTAATTGTGAAATCTGTGGCTAGTGCTACTGAGTATCTTCTTGCAGAAGTTACTGATGGCAATACCAAGTGCCTTCTAGAGTCCCAACCGGAGCTATTCTCCTGAACCTATGTTATCTGCACTACAAGAAGTCTCCCCATATTATGAACACATAATTATATCCGGTGATTTTAACGCTGACCTTTTCAAATATGACAGTAGATTTCACCAACTCTTAGATTTAGCTGCAAGATCCGCGTCAGCTGTTGCTAACGCATATGCTACCCGCCTCGCACCTAACTGTTCTCCAAGTCTTCTGGACCTTTTTTTGCTATCTAATCTGTCAAATGTGTTACTGCAGGACCAGTTGTCATTGGAAGGTGTCACAGATCACGATCTAATTTCCTGCACCTATAACATTGACTTATCTCGTACCTCTATACCATCAACTTTCCAATTCAGAGATTTCGCTTCAGTAAATAACTACGCACTGCAAGTGGAGGCGAGTTTAATCCCTTGGCATAGTTGTTATTTTGTCTCAGATGTATGTAATAAAGTTGACCTTTCAATAACCATGCGCCTTTAAAAATAGTGGTGGTGCGCAATAGAATTTGTCCATGGTTTACGTTTGAGGTTCATAATGCCATTAAAGTTCGTAGGAAACTCTATTTGAAGTGGAAGCGAAATTCAACAAATCTGAATTGGGTAAACTTCCGTCGAGCACGTAGTTTCTCAACTGCTATCACGAGACTCTCTAAGAAAAGATATTTTTTATCTAAGCTGGGAACGGACCAAAATCCCAAAAAGCTCTGGAGCAACTTTCGCTCGGTTGGTGTTTCTAAAAACCATGCTGTAGACGTCTTACCTGATCTTGATGATCTTAATGATGCTTTCTTATCCACCTCATTAGGAAGTACAACTTCTCTACCCAACCTTCAACATTTTTCTGAAACACCCACAGTTTTTGAATTCGAAGCTGTATCGGAAGTTGATGTCATTAATATCATTCGTTCACTCAAGTCAGATGCCGTTGGTGAGGATGGAGTTCCTTCGTGTAATTACTCACGTAATTAATTTTTGCATTACATCATCATCATTTCCGTCTAGTTGGAAGCTGGCTAAAGTAATTCCTCTCCCGAAAAAACCACAACCGACTTTGGCTGCTGACTTTCGACCCATCAGTATATTACTTTGCCTTTCAAAAGTCTTGGAAAAAGTCCTTGCCAAGCAAATCTCAAGTCATCTAAATCATCATAAGCTTCTTGCTTCGGTACAGTCTAGTTTTCGAGCCAACCATAGTTGTTCTACAGCTATGGTTAAAATTCTCGATGACATAAGGATCAGCTATGACTCGGACTTCCTCACTATACTTTGCCTCCTTGACTTTTCAAAAGCTTTTGACACAGTCAACTACTCAATCCTTTCTGACAAACTGAGAAGGTATTTTGGTTTTAGTGAAAGTTCGGCGCGTCTCATAACTAATTACTTAAGTAATCGCTGTCAAAGGGTTGTGGTTGGTGAAAAATCCTCTCCTATTAGGAATATACAAGCAGGAATACCACAGGGCTCAATACTTGGTCCAATATTTATTAATGACCTCCCCATAGCTTGCTCAAACGCTAGTCTTCACTTCTATGCGGATGACGCGCAAATATACCTATCTAGACCTGTTGGTCTAGTTGAGGATATTGTTTGCAGGTTGAATGAGGGTTTATCCGCAATCTACCAATGGTCGCTACGTAATTGTTTGACCCTCAACCCAGCAAAGTCTCAGCTGATTTTAATATCTAAGAAACTTCACAATGCAATCCATTTACCTCAGCGATACACAATTGCAGTTCGTCGAGACTGTAACCAACCTGGGTTTTAAGATAAACCGATCCATCTCCTGTGTAAGCCACATCAATTACACTGTGGGACGAATTTACGGAGGTCTACGCAAACTTTGGCTGCTCTCTAGTTTTACTCCTGTTAAGGCTGAGACTTGTTAAAACCTTACTTGTTCCGTATATTGTTTACTCATCAGCAGTGTATTGCAAACTCGACTCTCTATCTCAGCATAAACTTACTGTGGCATTTAATGATATGGTAAGGCATGTGTATGGGCTACGTCGGCACGACCACATATCCAATTATCATACAAATATCCTCGGTTGTACGCTCCAACAGTTCTTGCATGTTAGGTGCTATATCTTCATGCACAAAATTATTCACACCAACTCGCCACCATACCTTTTTGAGAAACTTCAATTCGCTCGTTCGCCTAGAACAAACAGCCTTATAACTCCATCCTCGAACTATTTGAACTCCTCGCGCCTTTTCTTCATCTTTGCCACCAAACTCTGGAATTCTCTGCCCACAGCAGCAAAACAAATAATTGGAGCAATACAATTTAAGAATGTTATTTTGGAGCATATTCTATAAAAATGCAACAGCAGACTATTTCTTGTCCTTTACTATTCCCCTCCTCCACACTATCCATCCTTTCCTGATTAAAGTATCTCTTAATGTTAAATATAAATATTAAACTAATCTTGTATATTATCCATAATTTTAAGTACTATAAAAGACTAAGTCTTATTTGTACATCCTTAACTGAATAAAATTGAATTGAATTGAATTGAATTGAGTCACAATCGAGCCACAAGAAGTATATGGAAATAAAAAAACACTTCTACAGACTGCTAAATGGCAAGGACACCCCAAATTCCGCTGTCAGGCAGAATTAACCGCTCAACTTGGACGGTGAAAACCAAGAGGTTCACTCCTCAATCAAATTTAAGTGAGCATTGCAATACCCAAGCTAGAGTACAACACGGCTGCTGCACCAGACAGTCTGCTTTCATTCCTAAAGTTTGGTCGGAGAAAGTCATACATAGAAGCGTCAGTCTTTTAAACATCGCAAATATGATCTTGTATGAAGGCCTGAGGATATTTATCAACGATCTGATTGTCTCTCATCTTTACGGCTTTAAGTCTACCATCGATCAAACAGTTACACTACTGCAGATCCTGGAAAAAACTCAAGAGGTACGTTATAAATCGATTTTAAGGCCACATATGAGAGAATCTGAGCCTATGAGCTGATTCGTCAAATTTTTATCTCTCTTCCGTATATGGTTGGGAGCTCTTGAGTATGAATTTATTCATGCTGCTGGTACCGGAAACTACCACTGGTAGATAGGGCAAGCACTATGCCGAACCCATGTTATAGGACAGTCAGCAGTTTTCCAATCAATCGGAAGATCCCAAGACAATATCCATAGAGACGAGCTGTATAGAGCCATGTCTAGACTTATCCCTGCCAAACTTCGACCGTAAAGGTCGGATAAAATCTCTATTTCATATCAAGGAAGGATTGAGGCAAGGTGATGCGCTATCATAGAACTTTTCCAACATCATTCTTGAGAAAGACCCTAAAGTCAAGACCAGAGCCACAATTTTCCAAAAGTCTGTTCAGCTACGCATAAACTGATGACACAGACTCATTACCAAAACTCAGCGAGCTGCCGCTGATGCATTCAATGCAAAGCTGAGTACATGCCCACAAGTAAAAGCGACACACAACATCGACAAATGGGACAGAACGTCACCAGAGAGAGCTATACCTTTGAGGTAGTCATTGACTTTGTATATCTGGGCTCCGCTGTTAAGACTGATAATGACATCTCATCCGAAGAAACAGAAAGGAGACTACATAAGACCCATCATCCCAGTCCTGTTTAGTGATGCAAAAGCAACGACCATAGCGGAGGAGGATGAAGATATCCTTGGCAACATTTCCGAGTGATTTTTTGTCCCGTCTGCGTCGACGCGCTTCGGAACAGGAGATTGGAGTGACTTTGACCTGGTTAGAAGTATGCAGATTAGTCTCCTAAGATGTCTGGGCATAAAGATCGCGTAAACAGTAATGCTCCAGCCCGAAGAGTCTTCAATTGGATTGCACAATTGGAGGCAGTTAGCTAGAGCCACGATAGACCAAGTATTTATACTGGACCGTGGGTTTAGACAGCTGAATCCATCTGCTGCGTCTGAGTACTTTCGAGTGCCTTAGTGAAAACAATCCCTCAGTGAAGGTTTATATTTAGTAAGCTCTTTAACCTGCTGAATAGAAATGCAATAAATAATCGTCGCCACAAAATCGAAGCCAGAATACAAACGTACAATAAATGTTGACTTTGTTTCTTCCACTTAAAATCAACTATAAAAGGCAATATGGTCGATCTTCATTACATACTCGTGCTAAAACTCACTTTCCTTTACAAGTGGCACTTGACTGTTAGAAGGAGTTCTCCGTTCTCCAATGATTTCTTGCTTAAGGCACACCATTCAAGTGGTCTGCTCATATCGTCGGGTGTATTGTTAACTGGCGAATGTGAAACACTTACACATGACAGTTTTTTTTCTGTGAGGTAAGGCAATGTCCATCCATTAGTTTTCAATTGACTTAAATTTCGCCAACTCTTTCTACAGGCCATTTACTTTCAGACAATTCCTTGTCCAACTACCATGCCCTCAAGAACCTCAAGGAAGACATCATACTCGTTCGTGTGTACATCGAAAACTCAAAGGAAAACTTATTATAGAAGCTTTTAAGGATAATCACAACCTGTCAACATTTACTTGCATGGCTTAATGCAGGAACCAAAAATCTATGAAAATTCAATTACTCCTGCTTCTCCCTTTGGGTGGTGGCGCAATATTCCAAGGACGAGGCAAACGACTCAGGACTTAGTCTCAAGCTCAGTCAAAAACAAGTCAACTGGCTTTGTGGCTGTTTGTTATTGTGATTCAATTAGGTGAGGTGAACTGATGAAATAGCTCAAGTGCTCCAGCCTGACTCCTGCTCCTGCAATTATGTAATTCTCTGCAGTGCCCTCAATTTTTTTCCCCCCGTTTGGTCCTCACATTCATGAACTGCACAAGCAGGGAACTGCTCGAAATACCATATCCTGCAAAGTGCGATGCTCTACAGAGTTCAAATTGTCGTGAACATCAAAAATTGCATTTGTCTGTCCTGACGGGGGGGGGGATGTGTCCCGACAGGATGACGATGACGATGACGATGACTGTGATGATGACGGTGAAGTCACAAGGAAAGAACAATTGTCA